>JAKSZT010053928.1:10570520-10770374 GCA_026826555.1 Tolypeutes matacus
GAGTTAGCAAATTGCCAAAGTCACACACATAGTAACTGTTAGTGCTGGGATTTGTGACTTTAGGACCTGCTGACTTAAAAACTGTGCTATGCTGCAAGTATTATCACCTTCATTTTACAGAACCAAACACTGAAGTGCAGAAAGTCCAAGTGATTTCCTTAGAAGCAGCCAGCATATCCACATCTCTAGTGTGTTCTCTCTCTAGGGTGTCACTCCCTGTCTGTCTTTCTGAGACACGCAGTATGACTTAGGAGCAGAGGATCTTTCCAGGCAAGGAGAACATTTTGCATGCTTGGACAGAGCCAAAACTGGAGTAGCAGAATTTTTATGATATAGTGCAAACCTGGGCTTATCTGCAAACCCAGTTCCAGCGAAAGCTGAATCAGAGACACATCTTTATATATATATATATTTAAGAGTCTGTCTTGGGTCAAGCAAAAGCCCAGAAATGAGATGACGAAGGCATCGTAATTGGCTTGGGTCTGTTTGTGCAGGTCTCAGTGGAGAGCCTGGGAGAGCTTAGTTCTGTTCTGTTCCCAGTCTTCATCAATCCTATTAGTCATTGTTTCCTTGAGTGCCTACTTGGGTTTTTTAATTAAAAAGGAAAAGAAAAATAAAAGAAAGCAAATAAGAGAAAGGCAGCCTGCCAGCGTGCAGTGCAGCGTGCAGTGCAGCGTTGAGGGTGGGTACTGCTGCTCTCCTGTGGAGGCCACACTCAGCCCACAGGACCCCAGCCTCCCCTCTTCTGTTGGGCTTTCGCCGGCTCCAAGGAAACAAGGCAGTCCAGCCATCTGGGACCTGGAGGAGCCTTAAATAACTCCATTTAAGTTGAGGATTTTACCTCCTTTCCCTGTTTTTACCCCAATTAAACTTCTACTTCTGTAAACTTCAGAATATCCCCATCTCCTTTTCTGAGGACCTGATAAAAATTTCATTGTCTTCTCAAGAGTCCAATTTAGCTGCCCTGGGCTTTAGGTAAAGGAAGCAGCTTTTAAATAGGTTTCCACAGGCAAGGTGAACATGGGCAGATGTGGACTCTTGCTCATTTCTCTTTCAGCAGGCCAGAAATGTATGCATGCCTAGTAAGGCATAGCCTTATAAAGTAAAAAAATAAAATGCTTTTGGAATTACTGTTTTCTACAGGACCCAAGATCCAAGAGATAATGAATAAATAGATGTTTTGTTTATCTCTGAGGAGGAAAATATGTGTTAATTTTCTTCATCATATTCATCACATTGAATTTCTTGATGAGGGGCAGGCGGCTAGTTTGGTTTAGTAATATATCTGATGGGGAGACTCAATCCTCTAGTTAATAGAGTGAACCTAGAGCCAAGTTCAGGTCCTGAAATAAACCATTTGTTAACTCTTCAGAAATGTTGAACCCCTGGGTGATTATGGCTTTTAAAATGACCTGGACATTTGGAATATTAATTAATATGTGTTGAAACATGAATTCACAAAGCCAAAGATACTAACCTGTTTATAGAAACCAAGTACTTGGCCTTTATTTCTTTATTGGAAAAGTTACTACATCGACCATCAGGCAAATGAAAATAAAGATTGCCTAAAGTCACAGAAAGGAATCTTCTGAGTATAAGCAGAGAACTAAAGCCAATGTACCCCTTCCCCACCCCCGTGTTAAGGAAGTGCTGTGTCTCTCTCTCAGCAGTCTACTGCTGTCTCTTTTCCTAGGCGTCTATTCTTTTCTTTTTTCACTTCAGACATTGTGGACTCTCTTTTGACTCTCTAATCAGTTGTATGTCTAAGGAAAAGGGACTAACCCTGAAATGGCCCTGAGCGCTCTTCTGGGTCCCTGATACTCACGCAGACTTGGATATATTGTTTCAGGTCACGGGGCTGCCATACAATTGTCTGTGTGTCTTGGGAATATTTGAGTTAAATAAACAAACAAAAAACATACTTTGGTATTCCCATTTAATTTTCTAAATAGCAAAAGCCTATTCTGAAAAGGTAATGAATGTGCTTATAAAAGTTTCTTTTTCACGTCTTCTGTCTGTCCACTAAGGTTCCATGTTGGATATCATAAAATACATCGTCAACCGAGGAGAACACAAGAATGGAGTTCTGGAAGAGGCAATAATAGCAACAATTCTTAGAGAGGTTTTGGAAGGCTTAGACTACCTCCACAGGAATGGTCAGATCCACAGGTATGTTAAAAGGATCAGTTAACTAAATGCACTTAGTTGTACTCTAGGGCATCTCTAACTTTTGATTAAAGGCAAGAATATTCAAAACATTGTAATATGTTAATTATTTTGACGTGTTGCTGAGAGGAAAGGAGGAAGCACTCATTTCATCTTCTTTTGTAACCTAAAATACCACTTCTTTCATAACCAAACAGCATAAAATGTGAGTTCCTGATGTTTTAATGGTTTAATGATACTTGAACTCTTAGGAATAGTTTCAAGTGAGAACCATATACCAGTAACAATACTAATGTAATTTCCCTACCCACAACTAATGATACCTATTTTTCACTTCAATCATTAGAAAAAATATTGCTTTAGGCATCTAGCTTGCAAATTGTAAATTGCTATTTTTCGTTATTAACTGTTAACATTACTTAGCTTCTGTAAAGAATATAATGCACTGAATTCTATGATATTATAATTAGTATTATATTGTCAGTATCTCCCCAGAGATCTTGGGAAGTGTCAGAGGAGAGAATGATCAATTGCATTATTTAAGAGGGTGATGGATTTACTTTGGAATTGCAAAGACTAATTTAAGTGGAAGTAGAACACCCTCTTATAGACTGGGCTTTAATTCTTGATATAATGACAGTTTTGTGAGTTTATGGACAACATATAACTCTGTAACATAAAATAATCTACTCACTAGTATTTTAATCAAATCTAAATAATGATTTAACATAAAATATTTACTACTAAAATCCAGTTGTCCCCACAAATAAACTATAAAATCAGTGTACCCTTGTAACTTTTTAAATCTGTGATATAATTTTAGTATTTATAAAATAATAATTATGTCACAGTTTCATTATATGATATACTTTAAATCTTTCTGAGTGAGTCGATAAAGCATAATGTCTGTAATATCTTAATTTTTTTTTTCTTTCCTTTTTCCAATAGAGATTTGAAAGCCGGTAATATTCTTCTGGGTGAAGATGGTTCAGTACAAATAGCAGGTAAAACTGATGAAGATAAAAATTATTTACTTGTTTACAGAAGTATTACAGTTTCAAGGAATGTAGAAGGCAAAAGATTTATACGATCTGAAGAGAAACCACAGTGTAACGAATGTAGAATTGTTCCCAAGAAATGAATAAATGCATGAAATCTGTTTTAAGAATATATCTGGGCTGCCCAGTTTTCATGACATATATTTATAGAATGTTGGGATCTGAGGCATAACCTCTTTTCCTGAGGTTTTGATATAGCTCTGCTAGATCATCCTTATAAATAATGCTATTTTAGTATATAGCATTTTATTTTTAAAAAATTTTACTTTCAATTTTATTACATTTTCTACTTTCTATCATTGAATAACAATGATATTTATATAATTGCAAGAGACGCACTTAAAATTTTTTTTTTTAATTTTTAAAGAAGCTTTAGATTACATAAACATTACATCAGAAATACAGGGGATTCCCATATACCCCACCCCTCCGCCTTCCACACTTTCCAACATTAACAACATCTTTCTTTAGTGTGGTACATTTGTTACAATTAATGAACACATATTGAAGCATTGCTATTAACTGTGGACTATAGTTGACATTATATTTTACACTTTGCCTCCCACAATTTTATAGGTTTTGATAAAATGTATAATGGCCTGTATCCGTCATTGCAATGTCATGCAGGACAATTCCAATGTCCCCATAATACCCCACGTTACACCTATTCTTCCCTCTCCCTCCCCTCAGAACCTCTGATGGCCACTGCCTTTGTATCAATAATACAAGTTCTTCCATTGCTAGAATAATTGTTAGTCTACTTCAGTGCATAGTTGCTTTCCCCTCTTATGTTTGTTCATTCCACAATCTTGAGGATTTTGATCCTGCCTTTGATTGAGAAGGGGTTTTTAGATCCCATGGGACAGATGGTGGAACTGTCTTGCTTGCAGTTGCAGGTACTCTCCGCTTTCTGGGATGGGTGTTGTCCATCTTCATCCCTTTGTTAGTTGTCCTGGGTGAGTCCGATGAACTGAAGAGTAGGTGTTGCAACTCTGCTGAGATTCAGGCTCAACTGGCACATGGATCACCAAAGATTTAAGTCTCTGGGACATATATTTAACAAGTATAGTGTTCAGATAGGTTCAGATATTTATAGGTTCAGATAAAAGGGGCAGAAGAGCCATGTGTAGGGAAATTATAAATGAGTCTAACTCTGTTACACTGGGGATCATATATTCCAAAGTAAGGCCCACTGACAGGGTGCTGAATTCCTGGGATTGTCTGCCCTGCCTTTAGGGTCTAGATGTCTCTAGAGCCCTCAGTAGTACCCCTGCTTGAGGCATTGTTTACTGTGGCAGTCAGTGAGATCCTGCTGAGCCGTGCATAAGTGTAACCTATGGAATGACCTCCCGCCTCACTTTCAAATCTCTTAGCCATTGTATTAATCAGCCAAACGGGTCCTGAGGCAAAATACCACAAATCTGTTGGTCTTTATAAAGAGTATTTATTTGGGATAGAAGTCCACAGTTATCAGCCATAAAGTGTAAGTTTCTTCCCTCACCAAAGTCCATTGCCACATGTTGGAGCAAGACAGCTGTCTTCATTTGCCAGGGTTCAGGCTTGGGTTCCTCTCTTCTTGGGGCTGCGTTTCTCTCTGGGCTTAGCATCTCTGTTTCCTCCACAAGGCCAGCTGTAGACTATGAGGCTCTCTAGGCTTTGCTTCTCTCCACAAGGCCAGCTGTGAACTCTCAGGCTAATGGCTCATCCCTATCCCAGGGATTCCTCTCCTTCCTCACCAGAACTCCAACATCAAAAACTGCTCTCTCTGTCCTTTGCCTTGCCTTTTATATTTGATTCCCCCACCCACCAAGGGGTGGGGCTCAATGCCCTACTGAAGTGGCCCAATCAACACCCTAATCATAACAATCATGCCCAGATTAACAGACCAGTTTACAAGCATAATCCAGTATCTATTTTTGGAATTCATAATTACATCAAACTGCCATACTGCAACAGCCATAAAAATTCATTTGTATTTAGTATTTCTCCCTTTTGGTCAAAGTCTTTTTCCAGATTCATCCCTTGTTGGTGCTTGGTAATAATCTCTCAGTAAGAGGAAGGACTTTTGAAAAAGTTTTTTGATGTGTATGAAAGTTTAAAATTTTGTATGTATTAATTAAAAGCCTTTTATTTCTGAAAAGAAGGCTGAAAGAATTGAGGACTCTTAAAATCGAAGGCTTATTTTCCTCTTAAATCTGACCCAGCACGGCTGATTTTGATAGTTGGTAGGCTTATAGATGCACTAAATGTTTGTTGAATGCATCAGGCAGTGCCTTGCGTGCTGGGAGCCTCTCATTTTGTTATTGGTCTTAGAGTAACCTCAGAGGCCTGGGGCGAAATGTAGCATATCCATGCTAACTCTTGTTTTATTCCATATTCATGATGGTCTGTCTCAGCAATCCTTTTAGCCACCCCTGTTTTGACATTTTTGGCTGGGCAGTCCTTCCTTGTACTGGATCGTCCCTCACATTGCAAGTTGTTCATCCTCTGGCTTTCAGGCTTTAACTATTAGCAGAACCCTTTGGCAGCATCCTTAGTCAGAATCACTGATCTCACTTCTGTTGTTGCTGAGTGTTGAAGTTTGCCCCAAATTTTTAATCATCCTAATCTATTTCTTTTTGAGTTGGAGTGGGAGAGGCCTATCTTCTAAGACAAGTTTAAGGTCGTCACATAAATTAGGTGTTAGACCAAAGCTGATCATAGTCCTTGGTTGCTGTCTTGTCTCCAGATGTGTCTGAGGATCTACTGTTTTTTTTTTTTTAGAAATGCAAGAGTTCAACAGGCAACAAACACACACACTACCACTGGGAAGAACAAGCTTTGAGTCATCTCGCTGACTCAATGTTTGCCTCCTTTCTAGGTGTCAAAGAACCTGTCAAATGATGCCCTGGCCTGTAGGGCAATCAAGGCAGTGACCCAATGCTCTATATTTCATTAGGCACACTGAAGAGGACATTTTTTTTTTTTTTTTTTTTTTAAAGAGGCAAGAGATTTCTTGAAAGTGTAGAAGGGAATTTGGGAATTTGTTTCAAATCAAAGGTTTCTTCTCTAGGGAAATAATAATGAAAGTGATAATCTTTATCAGTCCTCTCCTTTGAAATGATAGGTTTACTCAAATATTATAGTTGGTTTAAGACCCCTTAAATGGTGGAAGCGCTCTGTGGATCAGTTAAACACAAAGGCTTTGGCATCAAACAGACCAGTGCCACATTTGTGCTGTGTGGCTTTGGGCAAATGACCACATCTTTAAGCCTCAGTTTCCCCATCTGTGAAGAGGTGATGATAATGCCTGCCTTTCAAGCAGAGACAGATTTCCTGTTCAGTTATTGAAGCTTAAGTGTCAGGCCCCTGTGAGTGCAAGTGTTTCTGGGAGCTGCAGAGTGTTGTGGTGAGGGGAAGCCAGTTTATAACCAGGAAGTATTTTTCTTTGTAAGCACCTTTATTAAACCACCTAAAAAGATAGTAGAAGAAAGCCTGAATCTCTAAGGCTCCAGTGAATTGATATGACTTTTGAAAATTCTAAGTAAATGCTCATGCTTGTATCTAACTTTGTATTCTTTATTTTCAAGAGGGCTGTTCAAATTGTACAAGCAGCATGTCCCATGAAACCTGGAACCACCCTGCTTAGAGGGCTTTTGCAGTAAATAAATGAATGTGCAAAGTGCCTAGTACAACCAAAAAAATGGGCAGTGGAGAGGAGCAGACAGTTAACTGAGAAGGAAATAGAAGTAATCCTTAACCATATAAAAATATACTCAACTTCACTTCATAAACAGAAAAATGCAGTTAAAACTACATTGAGAATGAAGTTCTGACCTGTGCAAAGCATGGATGCCTTGAAAACATCATGTTGAATGATGTAAACCAGCCACAAATGGACAAATATTGTCTGATCTCACTAACATGAAATAATTAGAATAAGCAAATTTATAGAATCAGAATGTAGAATATAGGTTACCAGGGGATAGGGCAGGGAGAGGGAATGGGAAGTCACGACTAAAATTGTACAGGGTTCGATGCAGGGGGTTGGTGGAGCGGTCATGTATGGGAATTCTGCACAATATACATGATTGTTTTGTAATCTCACAACTTCTTTAATAAAAAATTTAAATGTACAGAGTTGCTATTTGTAGTGATGGAAATGTTTTGGCAATGAATGGTGCGGATGGTAACACAGCATTGTAAAAATAAATAAACACATGAACTACATTGAGATACCATTTTTCAGAAATTCCAGAGTTTAACAGCATTGTATTGGTAAGGCCTCAGGGAAATAGACCTTTCCATAAATAGTTTGTAGTAGTGCAAAGTGCTACATCCCCAGTGGGGAAGAATCTGTTAATCTCTGTCAGAACTATATATAGATGCTTTTACTCTTTGACCCAGCAACCAAGTGGGGTGCTGGAACCAGCTCACAGAAGCCACTTGTATGCATCTCTTCTCATTTCTGCATTTAGTGACATCATATAGGCTTCCAATAGGTCATGTTGGGAGTGTTTACACCATGGAGATTAGAAGATGCTATAATCAGGGGCCTTTTTTTGAGCAAGTGTTGCTTGTTAAAAATTTGCTAACATACCACTAAAGCCATCTCACTGCTGGGAATCTGTTCTCCAAATAGTCCTTTGTGTGTTTCGAGTGACATATGTACAAGGTTTTTTGTTGAGCACTGTGTATGATAGCAAAAGATTGGAACCCCCTCAGGTAGCCACGTTGTAAAATACCCCCCTGCTGTAAAGGGGAATGAGAAGCTCTCTGTACACTGATGTGAAAAAAAATTCCAGCTACGTGGTTAGATGAATAAAACAAGGTGGAAAACAATTTATATAACATGCCACCTTTTGTGAAAGAAGAGAGGAGGAATAAAAATATATCTAAATATTTGTGCAAAGAAACACTGGCCGTGAGACTATTTAATGTATCTTACAGCATTTTGAGTAAGTATATGACTTAGTTAAGATAAATAAGAGGCAATGACTCAGTAACTATGATGAACTCTCAATAAGTCAAAGCCAGTTTTAAATCTTTTATTATGAAAATAACCCAGAGTAGAGAGAAGAGTAGGATCAACCCCTTATATACCTACCACTTGTCTTCAATAATTTGTCTTCAAATTATTCAATAACTTGTCTTCAATAATTTAAAAATTATCCCTCTTTGGCAACTCTCCTTCTACTCTGGTAGATCTTATTAATATCGTCACCATTAATCCTGAATATTGTTCCTGAGCTGTCTAAATACTTCAACTAAAGAAGTGACAGCTGAAAAATTTGTGGGCAGAAATTCGAAACTGTCCATCCCCAGAGTTGTCCAGTCATTTAAGAGTACAGGCTCTGGGGTCCACCGCTTGGCTGAAATTCCCAGGCTTCCACTGACCAGCTCTGTGACTGTAAGCAAGTTACTGAACCTTTTTAAGATATGTTCCTTACCAATAAAAGGGGGATAAAAATATAACCTACCTCCTCTTTTTGTGTGTGAAATCAAATAAGGTTATTCATTTCCTGTGACCTTACTGGTGGCATGTAGTGGGCATGAAGTAAATACCGTTAACAGCTGTGGCTCAATCAGTGGGGCTCCCGTTTGCCATATGGGAGGCCCCGGGTTCGGTTCCTGGGCCTCCTGGTGAGGGCAGGCCCGCCCGCGCGGCGTGGTTGGCTGACCCAGTGAACACAAGCGGCAAGGGGGGGATAAATGAATAAATAAATAAAATCTTAAAAACAAACAAACAAACAAAAAAAACAGCGGCTGCTATGACGGTCACCCCTCTCGTGTTACTAGACCAGCTGGATCACGTGACATCCCTGCATTGCCTGGAGAGGAGGTGAACCTCAGGTTTGTCTTTCAGGAGTTCAGCTCTGAGGGGCTTTGTGAGTTATGAAAAGATCATATTTTGTGATTAGGGAACTTGGAACTTGTCATTAATCTTGCTCTAAGCTGATAAGGAAGCAGAACTAATTTTCTCTGTTTTATAAGGAAATTATCAGGTCATTTCTCACGGAGAAGGTCAAAAAAGCAGTGGCCTGCCCTTGGGAAGAGAAACCCATGTCCACCTCTGCCTTACGCTGCCAGCTGATACCCTGCCAGTCACCCAGTCCTGCTACCATTGCCAGATTAATGATCAGAGCTCCTTCGCTGGGCCTTTGGGAACACACACTCCTTTTCTTTTGCTCAGTTTGGATCCCCCGAGATCAGGTTTCCTGACTTTTTCTTCCCTCTCAGTTCTTTGGGTATTTTCCTCACAGTGATTGTGTTACATGTGACCCAGTAGGCAGCCGTGGGTACACGTTGGGGGCTGCTGTGTTTGTAAGGGCATGTTCAGAAAGCCACTGTGGGGCTGTCGAATGCATCAGTGTGTAGGTGGTTAGAGCAGGCCCGGCACACAGTGTGGACTTTGGGTTACAGCCATTCCGGGGTTTCCTTGGTATCCTTTTTGTGTGGGTGACTTCATGCTTTTGTAATAACAAGCTGCAGTTGCCATTTTCCAGATGTATAATAGTAGGTTAACAGGCATTTAAATATGTGGTTTCTACATCTTTGGAACTATAGCTTTTTAGATGTCATGTTGACTTTTCTGCATATTCTCTTACCTGGCACAACATTGAGTTCATATAATAATTTTTAAAAATATATTTTTATAAGAGAAGTTGTGAACTTACAAAACAATCAGGCACATGTGTGGAATTTCCATATAACACCCTTCCACCAACATACTATATTGCTGTAGAACATTTGTTACAGATTATGAGATAATATCATCAGCCTATTACCATTAACTATGATCTATATATACATTTGGTATATTTTTTCCATAACCCTCTATTATTAACACAGTACATCTTTGGCATTGATGCAAGAATATTATGGTATTGCTGTTAATAATAGTCCATAGATTACATTAATTGTATTTTTCCCATGCTTTTCCACATTCTTCCCACCATGCAATAGTGATGTGCATTTGCTCTGGTTCATAGAAGGACATTCTTGTATTTGTACTATTAACCACAATTCTCATCCACCTCTGGGTTCACTGTGTTCTTAAGTCCGTATTCTCTAGCTTTCTTTCAGTTGACATTTACATCCCTAGACTGCCCTTTTCAGCCACAATCTCATTTGTAAATCATTTGCATTAGTTCTACTCACTATAATGTGTTAACATTAACTCTATCCATTTCCACACTTTTACAGTCAAGCTAATTAAGAATTCTGCATAAAGCATCAGTACTGCTTTTCAGCCCTCCTCTTATCTCCTAATAACCTAACTCTAGGTTTTAACTCCACGCGTTTATTCTTCATATTTAGTTCATATTTGTGAGACCATGCAATATTTGTCCTCTTGTGCCTGGCTTATTTCATTTAGCATAATGTCTTCAAGGTTCATCCATTTTATCATATGTGTCCCAATTTCATTTCTTTTTACAGTGGCATAGTATGCCATCGTATGTATATACCATATTTTATTTATCCATTCATCAATTGATGAACACTTGGGTTCTTTCCATCTTTTGGCAATTGTGAATAACGCCGCTATGAACATTGGTGTGCAGATGTCTGTTCATGTCACTGCTCTCAGTTCTTCTGGGTATATACCAAGTAGTGGTATTGCTGGATCACATGGCAAATCTATATTCAACTCCTTTAGGAACTGCCAATCAGTCCTTCATAGTGGCTGTACCTTTTTACATTCCCACCAGTGGTGAGTAGGTATTCCTATCTCTCCACATCCTTTCCAACACTTGTATTTCTCTCTTTAATAGCGGCCAGTCTAATAGGTGTGAAATGATATCTTATTGTAGCTTTGATTTAAATTTCCCTGATTGGTGTGCAAATGTCTGTTCACGTCAGTTTTCAGTTATTCTAGATATATTCTTAGTAGAGGAATTGCTGGATCATATAGTAATTCTATATTTAGCTCCCTGAGGAACCGCCAAACTGTCTTCCACAGAGGCTGCACCGACGGTGAAGGAATGTACCTATTTCTCCACATCTTCTCCAACACTTATTGTTTTCTGTTTTTTCAATAATGGCCATTCTATGTAGTAGGAGATGATATCTCATTGTCCTTTTGATTTACATTTCCCTAATAGCTAGTGATATTGAACATTTGGCCATTTGTATTTCCTCTTTGGAGAAATTTTCTATTTATATCTTTTGCCAATTTTTAAATTGGATTGCTTGCTCTTTTGTTGTTGAGTTGTATGATTTCTTTATTTAGAATGGAAATCAAGCCTTTATGGGATATGTGGTTTCCAAATATTTTGTCCCATTGAGTGGGCTGCCTTTTCACCTTCTTGACGAAGTCCTGTGAATCACAAAAGTGTTTAAGTGTGAGGAGGTCCCATTTATCCATGTTTTTTTTTCATTGCTTGTGCTTTTGGTGTAAGGTTTAAGAATCCATCACCTACTACCGGGTCTTGAAGATGTTTTCCTACATTTTCTTCCAGGAGCTTTATGGTTCTAGCTTTTATAGTTAGGTCTTTAATCCATTTTGAGTTAATCTTTGTGTAAAGTGTGAGATAGGGGTTCCTCTTTCTTTCTTTCGTATTTGGATAGCCATTTCTCCCAGCACTATTTGTTGAATAGACTGTTCAGCCCCAGCTGGGTGGACTTGACAGCCATGTCAAAAATTACCTGACCATAGATGTGAGGGTCTGTTTCTGAACCATCAGTTCGGTTCCATTGGTCTCTGTGTCTATCTTTATTCCAGTATCATGTTGTTTTAGCCAATGTAGCTATGCTAGGTAATATGTATTAAAAGTCTGGAATTGAGAGTCCTCCAACTTTGCTCTTCTGTTTAAGATGTTTCTGGCCATTTGGGGTCCCTTATCCTTCCAAATAAATTTGATAATTGTGTTTTCCATTTCTTTAAAAAAATCCACCAGAATTTTTTATTAGTATTTCATTGAATATGTATATCAATTTGGATAGAATTGATATCTTTTTTAAAAAAAATATTTTCCCTCAGAATTTTTTTTTTTTTTTTTTTTTTTTTTTTAGGAGGTACTGGGGGTTGAACCTGAGACCTCATACATGAGAAGCAGGCACTCAACCACTGAGCTATACTTGCTCCCCAGAATTGACATCTTAAGGATATTTAGTCTTCTACTCCATGAGCACGGAATGTTCTTTGATTTATTTAAGTCTTTTAAAAATTTTTTCTATCATATAGAATTTAAAATGTAAAATCTTTTAGTTTTAACAGTAAAATAAGGTCATTGCCTTAAAGTCATTTTTAGTGTTTCCTTGGAACAAGTAGATGCTACTTCTATCCCTGTTTTGTAGGAGATTGATTTGCTTGGTTAGGCCTTTGGTCACCAACAGGGCAAAAACTAGGACCAGGAGCTTTGTGTCCTTTGCTGGAGTCTTTGTCTGTTGGGTTAAGTAGGAGAAAGGGGTGGGAGAGTAGAAGGCAGAGATTCACAGCAAGAGCAGGAGCTCCACTGTCTCTTCTGCCACCTGCTTCATATTGCCACATTATAAATAACATGCTGCTTTCAACTAGACTGATTATACCCCTTTCCCTCTACATCTTTATACCCCCATGCTCTATTTTTGGAAATAAGAGCTAAGCAGGGGAGAAGTTCACAGTTGTTTGCTTGAATGTAATATTTGTGTACTAACCTTGAGAGTATTATTATGAGCACTGTTTTAAAATTAAGAGGATATATTTGCTATTCTAATAGAAAGCATCATGATTTTTATTTAAAATATCACTCACTCTTCCATTGATGTTTGTTGAGGATTGAATCATTTCCTCACAACAGGCATGTTCAGGTCCCAACCCTGTTCCTACATGTGTGAGCCCATTTGTAAATAAGAACCTTTGAAGATGTTATTAGTTAGGTTGTATCCAAACTGAATGAGGGTGGCCCTTTATCCAATATGGTTGAAGTCCTTATAAGCAAAGGATATTGGACACATAAAGAGAAGTCCCAGGAAGCAGTCAGAAGCTGGAAGTTGGCAGAACCTGGAGGAGAAAGAAGTTGCTGTCATGTGCATTTCCACGTGACGGAAAAGCCACAGAACCCTAAGATTGCTGGCCAGCTAGAAGATACTGACCCCAGGAACAAGGAAGCCTTGTAATCTCTGAAACTGTGAGCCAATAAATTCCTGTTATTCTAACCCATTGTATGATATTTGTTTTAGCAGCCAGGAAACTAAAACAGCTTTTAGTACTGGAAAGTGGTGTGCTGTTATTACAAATATCTATAAAAATGTGGAAATGGCTTTGGGACTGGGTAATGGGGAGAGGCTGGAAGAACTGTGATGGCTCAAAAATGAGTGAGTGCTGTAGAGAAAATTTGTGTCATTTTAGAGAATACGTAATTTGTCATGATCAGAATGTTGGTAGAAATATGGATGTTAAAGGTACCTCTGGTGAAGCCTGAGAAAGAAATGATGAATGTGTCATCGGAAATTGGAAGAAAGGTCATCCTTGTTATAAAGTGGTAGAGGATGTCGCTGAATTTTACCTGATGTTGGATGGGAGGCAGAACTTGAAAACAATGAACTTGGAAATTTAGCAGAGATTTCCAAGCAAAGCATGGAAGGTACAGTCTGTTTTCACCTTGCAGGTTATAGTAAAATATGAGAGGAAGGGAATAAGCTGAGAATTATATTCTTAAGCACAAAAGAAACCAGAAATTGATGGTTTGGAAAATTCCGAGCCTCTCCAGATAGTGTGCTCTGAGACTAGGGCCAGAAGTGGCCCTATCAGGGACCTACCTCAACCTCTGTTAAGTGAGTCCCCAGAGAACTTGGCTCTGTGCAAGGGTTTAGCTGAACAGCCCTTTGATGAGGAGAATAGGCGGATGACTCATGGATCCAGTCAGTCGTTTCAGTGGAAGCAAGATTGGAAATGCCATCTTCCAGGAAGGATCTGTGGAGAGTTCTGTTATGTTTGGACCCCCTGGAACTGCACTCATAGCCAACCAGGTTTTTGCAAAAATTGTGTGAATAGAAGCAACGGCTGAAATGGACAGAGAAGGGATGAACTAAAGGAAGAATGACTTTGGGGCAGAACCATGGAAGTTGGGGTCTGGATCGAAGTGATATCCTTGGACCAGGAGAGGGAACCCACCCAGACCATCTGCCTCGGCACTTGGAGGAGTCTGGCCTTGCACCCCATTGTTCAGGGAGAATGCTGCCAT
Source organism: Tolypeutes matacus (assembly GCA_026826555.1). Taxonomy (NCBI): domain Eukaryota; kingdom Metazoa; phylum Chordata; class Mammalia; order Cingulata; family Chlamyphoridae; genus Tolypeutes; species Tolypeutes matacus. Next base: position 10,584,892 of record JAKSZT010053928.1, read on the forward strand.
CCTGTAGCAGTTTGGCAGTTTGATATAGTTATGAGTTCCAAAAAGAGATAGTGGATTATGCTTGTAAACTGGTCTGTTAATCTGGGCATGATTAAGTTATGATTAGGGTGTTGACTTGGCCACGTCAGTAGGGTGTTGAGCCTCGCCCCTTGATGGGAGGGGGAGCAAATATAAAAGGCATGGCAAAGGACAGAGTTGTAGTAGTTTTGATGTCAGAGTCTTGAGCTGGAGCCCCGGGAAGTAAGAGAGCTTGGTCGTGAGGAAGGAGAGAAGACCCTGGGAAAAGAGACGAGCCATTCACCTGACAGTTTACAGCTGGGCTTATGGAGAGAGGCAAAGCCTAGAGAGCCTCACAGTCTACAGCTGACCTTGTGGAGGAACCAGAGGAGCTGAGCCGGAAGAGAAACGCAGCCCCGGGAAGAGAGGAACCCAAGAAGCCTGAAGCCTGGCAAACGTCGGCAGCTGTCTTGCTCCAACATGTGGCAATGGACTTTGGTGAGGGAAGAAACTTATGCTCTAAAGCCTGGTAACTATGGACTTCTCCCCAAATAAATACCCTTTATAAAAACCAACCGATTTCTGGTATTTTGCATCAGCACCCCTTTGGCTGACTAATACACATCCCAGTGCTCAGAGAATATCGATCCATAAATGACTCTTAGACCTTGGAATCTAATGGAGTTTGCCCTGCTGGGGTTTTGACCTGTGTGGGACCTGTGACCCCTGGTTTCCTTCTAATTTCTCCCTTCTGGAATGGGAATATATATCCTGTGCCTTTCCGATCATTGTATGTTGGGAGTGGGTAGCTTTTTTTCTAGGATTCACAGGTCCATCAGACTTGTCCCAGGATGGACCACAGTCACAGCTGATTTTTTGATGAGACTTTGTACTTAGCATTGCTACTAAAATTCCTTAAGGCTTTTGGGATGTTGTGATAAAATGAATGTATTTTGCATGTGGGAAGAACATGTCTCCTTTTAGTCCAGTGGCTGACTGTTGGGGACAGAATTATGTCCCCTACAAAGACATATTCAGGTCCCAATCCCTGGTCTTGTGGGGGTGAACCCATTTGTAAGTAGGACCTTAAAGATGTTATTAAGTTGTGCCCAAACTGAATGAGGGTGGCTCTTAATCCAATATGGCTGCAGTCTTTATAAGCTAAGGAAATTAGATGCAGAAAGAGAAGCCACAGGGAGCAGCCAGAAGCTGGAAGTCAGTGGTACCTGGAACAGAAAGAGGAAGATGCTGCCATGTGCATTGCCATGGACAGAACAGCCAAGGACCAGGGACCGAGGCAGCCAGCCCCAGAATGTCAGTTTTCAGGTTGAAAGTGTCACCATACTGACGCTTCGATTTGGGACTTCTAGCCTCAAAACTGTAAGCCAATAAATTCCCATTGTTTAAGCCAACACATTGTATGGCATCTGTTTTAGTAGCTGAGAAACTAAACCAATGTAAAATCCCCTTTTCAGACTATTTTATCAGAAAAGGGATGATTACAGGGCTGATCAAGACTACAAGAAACCCAAGCCATGTTATGCAGTTAACGAGTGGGACGAATAAGACTAGTATTCTTGGTTTTGTTTAGAACAGTACAAATTCTGTGGAAATTACATAAATTTCTATTGGCTGTGCCTCCAAAATCAGTAACTAACATCTATTGAGTGCTTCCGATATGCCAGGCCAAGTTTCAGGTGCTCAACACGTTTTGATTCTTCAGTCCTTGCCACAAGCTTTATGGGGAAGGTAATATGCCCATTTTATAAATGAGAAGCTAAGGTACAGAGTGGGGAACTAAACTGCCCAAGTCACATGTAGAATAAGTGGTAGAGCCAGAATTCAGATATTGGCACTCTGGCTCCAGAGCCTGTGAATTCATATCTGGGGGGATTTCAGGAGCAGGACCCTAAATCTGGATTGAGGTGATCTCAGTTTTGGTTATAACACTAATAGCAGTCACTTTGCAAACACGAATAAACTTTTCCATAATTTTTTCTATAATGGCCCATTCCATTTTGGACCAGGGAATATATTCAGCACCTATTTCCTCTTTGTTCTTTCAAATTGAAACAAAAAGCGTCACTGGGGAGGTTCTAGGGGATAAGGAGAAGCAATCATCTTAGGTGTCATTGGAATTAAACTCAGTAGTGGCACCTCACTCTCACCAGTCTGGAAAACTTCAGGTTTGGTATAGTGAATTAAACCCTGAAGATTGCCTATTCAAGTTTTAAAAGATAATGCTTTATTACTCATTACATTGTCTTTGCTTGGAGAACCCACAGTTGTGGCTTCCTGATAATAAACTTTGAAAGTTGGATAGGATAAATTTAATAGTTCTTGCTACAATATGTAATAGAAGGAGGAGTGACCCTTTGAAAGTCATGCTGTTCCCACAGTATAGATTTTTATTTTCCAATTTGGTGCTCTGTCATATTGTTGGGAAGAGCTTGGTACTTTGCCTGGCAAGTGACTAAGCCTCTTTGTCTGGAATAATGAAAGTCACTGTTCTAACAACAAAAAAAATCATATAATTTACATATAAAACAGGTCACTTTGGGATGGTCACTTCAAATATATGTACTTTGGGATTCTTTTAAGTAGTGACCATTCTTAATGTACTATGTAATATTGATTTTTAGACATTCAATTTCTGTAGAATTTTCTAGAAACATACTATTTTATTACATAAGGTAGCTCTCATGCTCATTTCCACTTATTTTTGCTGTTTTAGCTGTGTGCATGTGTGTGTGAATGTGAATTTCCACCTTAAGTTTTAAGTAAGAGAAAAATTAAGTTGGATAGTGAGCTAAGGCAGCCTAGAACTCTAGAAAGTTGTCATCCCATCTGTCTCCATGTATCTGAGCCCATCCAAATCAAGCTTATGCCCTAGGGATTTTACTCTCTATGGCACAAAGCAGGGACTTGGGGTAGCATCTCCATTTTCTGGGAGGGAGATTATAACCCAGACAGCCTTTAGTATGCTTTCAGCTTCTATCTGCATCTTGAACACTGAAAATCCTATGGCTAAAGGTTCTGCCAGGAAAATAGGCAACTAGACTTGCTTCTAGTGCTCAGCTATTACCCTCAGGGGGCCAGCGGAAGGTGCGCAAGGTAGTTGAGTTTTTAAGCCCGTAGCTACTGGGTTCTCCAATGTTCTTCGACCCTGATAAGGTGCACTTTGATGGCAAAAAAGAGAGAGTTATTTCTTGTGTTCTAGAAAAGAGAGGTTGTTGCCTTGAGCAAGATAATAGAGGTTCCTGCTTGGCACCTGCGGCAGCCTCCTACTTGTATCAGAAAGCTCTGAAAGGCCCTTAGGCATCTGCATCAGGAAATGATGATGTCATCATAGTTACATGCACCTTGGCCAAAAGTATGGGCTCTAATGCCAGATTGCCATGGTTCAAATCCTGGTGCTGGCACTTCTAGCCATGTGACCAAGTTACCTAGCCTCACTGGGCCTCAGTGTCCGCATATGTATAATGAGAAAGTACTAGAGGGTTAGATTTTTAACCCATTCCACTTTATAATAAATTAGCTCATTGTAGTTATTTCTGTATTGAAATTGGGGGTGCCATTTAATCATTTAAGGCAGCTAGTGAGGTGATGCTCTAGGCACTTTATCTGACCTCCTGCCATATCATTTTGGTCTTCCCCCTTTTTGCCCCATCAATTTCCCTAATATGACCAGAGTGGAAAATCTGACCATATCATTCCTTTGCATAAAGTTTAAAACTGTTGCTGATGAAATAAATCTCCAGCTCCCTAAATGGCATATGAAGGTCCTGCCTAAGTTTCCAGGCTGTTTCTGCTTTGACTTGAAATGTGTTACAGTTCTGCTTCACTCCTCCTTAATGATATCCCTTCTTTACCTGGTTGACGACTTCTCTTTCAGGTTTCAATTCAGTCATTCTTTCCTTGAGAAACATTTTCTGACCCCTTCCTTTACTATCTGTACCCTCAGTAGGTTAAGCACTTTCTCTCTTGGTTTGAAAGCACCCTATACATACCCCGACTAGGTAGCTTATTACCCCTGTACTGTTCTGAAATTGGTTCTCTACTTTCTCTTCTTCCCCCAGGCTGTATGCTTTGCAAGGTGAGTACTCTCTGTTGTTTATCTCCATATCCCCAGAGCGCCTGACATGTGGCGTGTGTTTATGAACGTTTGGCCAGTGTGATCTGAACCAAGGTGTGCTGGACACCCTGTATCTGTAGACTGCAAGTGCATGTGCCTTTCAGAGGCAGAAGGTGCATATGTTAGGCATAGCTGAAAGTTCAAATAAGTAAGAATATATCAGCTTAACAGAGAAGTGGAAATATTTTAAATATTGAGGTATGTATCCTACTGCATATTTTTAAGGCTGAAAATAGTTTTCTAATGAACATTTTCCAGCTCTGATTTTGGGTAAGCACTGCCTTAGCCAGCTAGCAATGAAAGGATTAAAAAAATTAAGGAAGATTGCAGCAGAGAACAAGAATTAGGAGATATTGGGCACACTGAGGAAATAGAATACAAATGTAAATTAAAATCTTTTGGGTGTATATAGTCCTTTCTACTGAACCAAAATACTTGAGTCTCAGAAACAGTTATAATGCAAATTATAGTTTAACCAATTATGCCAAATTTCTTACATATTAATTCTTTTGTGGTTTAAGTAAATACAGTAAATTAATGTGGCTGACTGTTGAAATCTTGACAAATGGTAACATTTGGTGAAACCTCTAGCATGAACCAGAAATGCAGTCAATTCTGGAAAGTTAGTTTTCCATTCCATCTGTACACCATTGGTGAGAAATACTTTGGGAGCTTTTAAGCAGCTTTCCATCCTTTAACAGCTGCTCGCAGTTGTTTGGGCAACTTAAGGATCTCTTTACTGGGTGAAGCCAATGGGGGAGAATCACTGGTACTTTTCCTCACCTGTGCATGTTAAGCTGCGTGGGTGACAGACTTGAATTTCAGCAAAGAGCATCTAGGACAGGGGTTCTTAACCAAGGGGTCTGTGGAAAGATTTCAGGGGGTCCATGAGCTTGAATTGAAAAAAATTAACTTTTATTTTCTCTGACCTCCAATGCTCAGTGCCATAAAACTATCTGCCGCTACGTTCTGAGCAGGGGTCTGTGGTTTTCACCTGACTGGCAAAGGGGTCAATGGAACAAAGGTTAAGAAAAGGTTAAGAACCCCTGGTCTAGGAGCTCATGGGGCAGATGGGAATGAACTTGCCTCCCTGCAGGCTTATGTATATATTACGCAAATATATATGTATATGTTCATAATTTATGAATAATTAATTTATATATTACCCAAAGCTGCTGAGGTCTGCGGAAAACAGATTTTAGGCTGGAAGCAGAGCAATTGAACTCATTTTCATGCTTGATCAATTTCCCTTTATTTTTCTGTTTCCCAGAACCTCCCTTCATTATAAACTGCTCCTTCCCTGGTAAAAAGGTAAACATTAGGTGTTGGTTTCAGTTTGTCTTAAGCGGTTAGTTGACAGATATTTAATAAGCATTTATTATGTTCCAGACACAGTTCTCTGAGCTGATACCATGGTAAACCATGAAGACATCATCTCTACTTTCCATGGAGATTACAGTTTAGGTGAAACAGACATTAAAGAGTTAACTATGAAAATTTTAAAAATTTGTAAATGTGGAGGGAAATCCAAATACTTGGGGAATCTAGATTAGCCACATTAGGATTAGTTGGGGATAAATCTTAAATATGTATTTTAAAATCTGAATGATTTGGGAATGGGTGTATTTCAGTCAATCACATCTTATGCTTAATAAAGTTACTGCCTTTATCATATATATTATAGATTTTTAGGAAATTTAAATAGAGCTAACCTGTACTTATACTCTATAGACTATAATTTAATACTTGATTGGAGAGAATACACTGGAAGACACAATACCTAAGGATTATCTAGCCCCCTTGGTCCCTAACTTGCCATGAGCCCTAAGCCTTTGCTGCCACAAGTATCATTTGTAAAATAACATTCTTGGATTCTCAAGTTTCCTTTCAAATCTATAAATTGTGTAACTCTTTAATACAAAATAACTATAACCCCCAGACCCCCCCCCCCCAACAAGCTGTCCTTTTCATAGTCTTCCCCATCTCATTTAATGGCAGCCCCATCCTTCCAATTGCATAGGTCAAAAGTCTTGGTGTTCCTTGACCCTTCTCTTTCTCACATAATCCACATCACGTCCATTCTGCCCATGTTGTTTACCATGTCTGCCTCTGCCCTGCCTTCATCCTGCCAACCTCCTCAGTGGTCCCCATCTTCTGCCCTTACCCCTCTGTGGTCAGTTCTCTATGCAGCATCTAGAATGATGCTATTAAACGAAGTTAATATATATCCTGCCTCTGCTCAGAACCCTCCAATGGTTTCCCATCTCAGAGGGAAAGTAAAAATCTTTATCGTGACCCACTAGGTCGTATATGATCTTGCCCTTCATTATCTCATCAGCCTCATCTCCTATTTCTTCTCCCTCACTTCACTCCAGTCAGACTGGTCTCCTTGCTGTCTCTAGAGCCTGCCATGCATGCTCCCACCGCAGGACCTTTGCACCAGTTCCTCCCTCTGTCAGGAATACTCGATTGCTTTCCTTCTTCAGGTCTTGGCTCTGGTGTCATGTTAATGAGGCTTCCATGGTCGTTCTCTGGTAAATTGTGAACCTGTTGCCCCACACTCCCTTATCGCCCTTTCTTGCTCTTTTTTTTTTTTTTTTTTTTTTGTACATATCGTCCTCTAACATACTCTACATGAGTGGTTCTCAAAGTGAGGTCCTGGACCAGTGGCATCAGCATCATCTTGGAAACTTGATAGAAATACAAATTCTTGAGGTTCTCCTCCTCCCGCCTGCTGAATCAGAAATCTGGGGAGGGGCCCAGCAACTTGTGTTTTAACAAATCCCAATGATTTGGATACAAACTAATGTTTGAGAACTGCTGCTATATATTGGACTTTGTAATTTTGTTTATTATCTTTATCTACCATCCTCCTCTCCCTTTCCTCCCCTCCCCCCATTTAAAAGTCAGTTCCATGAGGGCAGGGTTTTCTGTTCTCTTTGAACTGGAAATGGCCCATAGTAACTGGTCAGTAAACATTTATTGAATTAATGAACACGTGGCCATCTAGTGAATTTAGATGAAAAAAATACTAGGCAAACAGTTTAATATATGATCTTCATATTTCAGTGACTCTTCAATGTGAGGAATTTTAAAAGTGAGGTTTTCTTCACAAATTAAAAAATCAGCAGTTTCTCTGAAGATTTTTATTAGCTCCCAACTAATCCTTCTTAACACTTTGTGGAAATGATGTAAATTGTTGCATTAAATACTTATGGCAACTTAAATTGTGCTATTTTAATCATCTCCCATAGGAACCATCTCTCTAAAGTGTACAGATGGGCCATTTTGGCTTCATAGATACTTCTGAGAGTAGACAGTTGAGTGGGCATTTGTATGAAAATGGCCACCTGCAGGTATATGAATATTGCATTGGACTTTTAGACTTATTAATTTTTGATCTAAGATGATTATGTCTGTCTTTGTGGATCTGGCCAGCTAGGAGTCTCCATTGACATCAGAAGCATGTCTTTGCTTGGAAAGTAACAATACTCATAATATACTTATATAGTGATTTTGCAACAAGCATACATTCAGAAGATGAGGGGCCTGAGGGCCACTGTGAAGTTGTTGACTTGTTTAAGGTCATACTGAGGGTCGTAAAAATAGACAATTCTCAGATCTCACTCTTCACTTTCAGCCCTTGGCCCACTTTCTTGCCATTAGGCACTCACCGCTACCCTAGCCTGCACCCCATGTTTGAGGGGGGTTCAGCTAACCTGGGGCTCAGTTCCTTCAGTTGTAAAATAAGGAGGTTGACAGGACATTCTCCAAGGACTTATCTTGTATCAAAATGATTGCGTGGCCTTTCAGTAGCCTCAGTCACTAAAGATACTCTTAGCCCTATTTTAAAGCATTCAAATTAGATGATCTTGGACATGGAAGAGAGATAAAATTCAAGTATATGTCTTGTGGTTACTTTTAGCAGAGCATGTTAAAAAAATAGTACTTCACCCCCACCCCAGCCAGGGAGCTAGGGAGACATGGATTTGTGATTTGGGGATTATGTGTGGTTTTCATGTGTTCCCTGTAATTATCATATTGAGTAGGAAGCTGACCACTAGTGAGGTCTTGGCCACGTGTGTTGTTGGAATTGAGAAAGCTGGCTCTTGTCCCTGCAGTCCAGCTGGCCTGGGATCACTGCTGCAGCCTCCCTGGCAGTCCTCCCTTCTGTTGCTTTGCTGCCAGGTGTGACCTCTGTCTCCATGATTCACTGTAAATTCACCTGTTTTGGGGAAGGCTTCTCTGGCTCTGACAGTGACAGGCAAATTATCTGCGGTTTGCTCTTTTCTTAAACCGATGCTCTCCTCCACTGGGATGGCTAATTGGCTGGATTAATCCACTGAACTGTGAGCCAAATGTGAATTGACATCAACCATCACTTACTCTTCTGTCTTTTTATATCATTAACTGTTCTAAGAATGGTTGAGGGATTGGAGGGGGTGGGGGGAGGTGGCAGCTTCTGTAGCCTCAGTGTTATTAAAGGAGCCTCCTGTTGAGTTTTTCTTATAATTTATCTGTATTATTGTGAATTGATGTTAATCCATGTGTAAAGTGCAAACAAGAGCTAAGAATGTCTTCCTTATAAGTAAGAATACAACATTTGCTGGCTGTTTCCAGAGTCTATCCTCATGAGACTACAATCATGGGAAGGCATGCTTCTTTGTGTTTCTTTAATTTTTAAAGGTGCTACTCTTTATTTAGGGAATAAAAAGAACGTGTTTTCTGATTTTTCCTTTTGCTGTCAGAAAAGGCTGTGAAGTTGGCATTCTCTATTGTTTCAAAGAAGAGGTCAGGACCCCTCTGACTCATTAACAGATGGGAAGCATGGATTTATCCAGAGCAGCTGATAAGTGGAATTCTAGGGCCCAGACTCAGTAAATATTTCAGGATTGTGTTTGCTGACAGTGAATGCCCTACACCATGCTGTAGGTGGGGACCACAGCCTATAGAGCCAAACAAGGCCATTGAGCACTATTTGCTTGCAAGAAGGAATAAATAGAATTGAACACAAGGAGCCTGATGTCAGGTTTAGAGGGAGGACCTAGAGGACTCTTTCTGGTTCAGCCTGGCTCCTCTGGATATCAGGCTTCATCCCCAGCAGGGCAGCTGGTATGTCTTAATCCCGTAGTGATGTATTGTGAGTAACTGGTTACTAATAGTAGATAAGGTACCAATAGATTAGTTACTGACTTGCTTAAAAAGTGATCAGATTCAGGGTTATTGCTTTAATAATATAATCACATCACTCTCACACAGTTGCATCTGAGAGGTTTTCATGACTAAGCAAGGAGTAGAGTTATAAACATCTGTGCTTACCCCTGGTCTCTCATTTGGATCTCGGCACCTCTCATGAGCAAGTGTTACTGATGGACTGTTATTGTTTGTTGTGATTATAAGTGATTTTCATGTATTAAAGAATGTTTTGTAGACATCTGAGTCTATTCCCACAGAGTTGTGTCTTGTGTGCACATTTTTTGGTACTGTGTGATGTTGCGGACACAGTTGAGCATCACTGGGTTAGACTGCCCTTGTCTGTGTTAACAAACACATGAATGTGCATACATAAATATGCTTCTGCTGCACTTTCCACTCTGTGGTACTCCTCATTTAAGAGGTGAAAGAGGGAAGCCGAGGTGTTGGCTGTATGTACATTGAGGCCTTGGAATCCTACTGAATCATGCCATAGCACTTGCCAGGAAAACAGTCCTCTGGAGTAGTGTTCTTCCAACTTCAGTCGGCACTGAGTCAGCTGGGACCTTGTTACAGTGAATCAGTAGGTCTTGGTTGTGGCTGGATTCGAGATTCTGCGTTCCTTAGAGGCTCCCAGGTGATCCTGGTGATACTGCTGTTTGCACTCCACTTTGAGTAGTAAGGGTCGAGACGAGATGGTTGAAGATAATTCTCTTTCTTATTTTTTCAAAACTGTGTTGTCCTGTTTGTGGGAGGTTTATGTAAGTGTAGCTCCAAAGAGGAACTGCTGGCAAAAAAAAAAAGGTGGATTAGACTCTTCTTGCATTACGTTTTTTTCCCTTTGAGACTTCTGTGCATTTATGTTTTGATTTGTGCTCCTCTCATTAAAAGCCATGCTTAATAATGGTGCTGTTAAAAAATCCAAAAATGCACCGTGTGCTATGTTGTTTTCTTGTGGGTCTTTACTCAGTGCTTTTGGAGGTTGCAGTGCCTTTGGCCTCTGACGCAATGGTTAACCCTTAGCAGTTAGGAAGTGCTAATGAACACAGCTGGACTGGGAAAAGACAGGGACTGTTAGAGTTAAGAGCCTTTGGGGACACGTAAGAGAGTACTTGACCGACAGGAGATTAAGCAATAAGGACATTGAATTATTTCTCATAACCAGAAGTCTGGGCATTCAGTTGCAGAGTTGGTACAGAGGCCCAGGGACATCATGAAGGTCATGGACTCTTTCCTCCTTTTTGTTGCCTCCTCTCTGTGTTGGACAGCACCTGTCCTCATGGGCTGCCCTCACTCCCAGCCTCTTGTCCTCACATGACAGGTCCCAAACAGGTAGGGGGTGGGAGGAGCAAAGGAGCCTTGTAGGGTGATTCTTTTATTAAGGAGGATTCTCCCGACGAGCCTGCTCAGTATTCCCCTTGGATCTCATAGGCCAAGCCTAGTGCAGTCCCTTGCACTGTTCATTGGTGAAGGGCACAGACCATCATGGTCGGCTTGGATCAATAATATTATTCCCCCAAGGCTTAGCAAACAAAATTGGGAATCTGCTAGAGAAGAAGGGGATTGATGTTGGTAGGCAACCAACAGTGTGCGTTACAAAGACTAATATGATTAAGAACCTACTATGTTGTGAGTTTCCTGTTTTACAGCTGGGGAAACTGTTACTTGAAGGAGTTAAGTAAATGAGGAGGGGGTATAATAGGGCCTCACTCTCAGGCCTGTTCAATGTCAAAGTGCCTCATGTGAGTGGAAAAGCAGCTTCTGGGTACTCACTGTGTCCTCCCCTTGCTGCTTCTACTCTTTTAGTTTCAGGGATTGTTCGATGGCAGAAGCACTGGAAACTGTCAGGACCCCACGATATGCTTGTGAACTGGGACCACGTATACCACATGAAATGCATTGCTGTTTGACCTCTTGATAGTTATATTCACATTCATGATGTGATGTGATGGGATGTCACTATTACAATAGTCAGAAAACCACTTATAGCAGTAAAAGTGGTGTTGTTTCAAAAAGGAAGCCCGTCCAGCGAGTGTTGGTACCCTCCGTCGTCAGTCTTACCACATCCTGGCTTGGTTGCCGAGCTCTGGGCTCCCGCTTCTTTCTCAGGGCTGTGCTAAGTTCTGCTGAGCATGGCACAGGTGCCCAAAGGTGTGGCTTCCACCTGGTGGCCCGGAGACTTTCCTTCTGCCTCCTCTGAGTCAGCACAGCAGCACGCTCTCTCCTGTGAGGTTTGCAGAGGCTCCAAGCAGGTGTGGGGTTGGGGGCGGCCTCCCCCTGTTTGCTCTTAGACTTCGCTCTTGGTGCCCAGAGGTCTGATGTTACCCTGACTATGGCAAGGCTCCTGGAAAGTGAAAAGTTCTCTCCTATTTAGTTTAAAAACAACAACAGAACAAACTGGCAAACAAAAGTTTGGTTTAATTATATATTTAAAAAATTGAGAAACATTGATTTGGTTAAAGAAGCTAAAGAACTTTGCTGAAGTATGTGGTAATTGGATAAGCCTTATAATGAGAAAGAGAAAATCCTGGAAGCCTGTTGGCAAATTGTAGCCTGGGATGGGCTTTATTGTTAGTCTTCATAGTCCTTGGGGAAAAAGAGATTTTTTATTAGAGAGGAATAAAGTCAGAATTGCACGTTGGGAAGATTAATCTGGATGGAGTAGGTAGGATCAACTGCAGTTAGAAGCAGCTTGCCTTTGTTTCTGTAACCAATAAAACTGTGACTTTTCCTGGTCTGTATTTTCTTTCTTTTACCAAGAAAATCAAGGGGAAAGGACACGTGGGAGTTATCAATAAGCAGGCAGTGAAGCCTTTAGTTCGGAGCACATTAGCATATTCCTTCTACTTATGTTGCTTAGGTATTGTAAGAGTCACTTTCTTTAAATTAATGTCATATTTCCCATGCTGCCTCTCACTAGAAGACAAGGATTGCGTCTAAATCAAAACCCTGTAAGCCCCATGGTGTCTGCACCGACACTGTGCACACCGTCCTCCTCCGCCCCATGCTGAAACCGAAAAGATGCAGGCCTGGTGCCACTGAAGCGCACTCTAGTGTGAAAACAATAGGAAGAGCTCTAAATACGTTATTTTATAAACTTTCTTTAATATTTACTGCTACTTTATACCCATTATTATGTAGTTTGCATAATTGAAATAATAATCTACAAATAGGAAATATGCCTCTTCACTCACCCAATGTTGTTGATATAACATTTTAAGGAAACTTGTAGGGCTCAGGAAAGCTAAATGTTGTCAGCTCTAAAAATGGTCCCTGGTGTGGAGAATGCCAGTAAGTCTTGAGAGTCTCTTGTGAGGAAAAAAAAAAAAAAGAACTTGGCATCAGACCAAATTATAAAGAGATTGTTTTTGATTACATAAATATGACATTTAGGATTATTCACAGAACCTCAGACTAGTTTTTCTGTGCTGGGTAGTCACAACTTGATCTTTACTCAGGTAAGAGCTTAGGAGTTGTGGGATATTAACTTCATTATTCCAGATTGCATTTCCTTTTCAGTAAAGACAAGTCCTTTGAATTTCCCTGAGAAGGAGATTGGGCGCTAAGCGGCTGACTCCTCCGTAAAGGATTGTGGATTTTATTCAGACCCTCAATAACTTGCTGTGTGTTCTTTGGCAAGTCATTTAATCTTTTTTATTTCTTCCTCTTTTTCAGTTCCAATATCTACCAAATCATTGTATTTCCTTAAGAATTTTGTCTAATCCTTTCCATTTCCAGAGTCTCTATTCAAGTGCAGGCTTTGTTGATTTTACACCCTGGGTTATGAGTGCAGTCTTCTCTGCTTCCAGTCCTTCTCCTTTCCTCTGCATGATTACTTTTCCGAGTTTTCTTTTGCTCTAGAGAGGGAACAACTGAAGCGTCCTGGTTGCTGATTGGATCAGGTATAAATTCCCTTACCTGATACTCAGACACTTCTATGGTTGGGCCTCTCAGCAAGCTCAATGCTTCCCAGCCTTTGGAGAAAAGAGCTGCTTGTAGTGAAAAACGACCAGGGACCCCGGAAGCAGTGGGGCCTCCTGCTGCCACCTACTTCCAACCAACCACTTGGAGGTCTGAAGAACCAATATCTCTTGTAACTCATTTTGGATGCAATTTAGGAAGCTCTGAACTATCAGACTTTTATTCCATTACTCTCTAACCAAATGATGACTTGACATGAGCCAGTTTTTCTATGCACAATCCAGGTTCTTTTTTATAGATAATAGATGCTGAAGAAGTTTGAGGTAGGTGAGGGTCGGCTGATCAACCCCAACGTCATTCCCAGGTTGTAAGGAAATAAAGTTTTAGACCAAATTTTTGCCATTCATCAGCAAGAAAGCTGCCAAATAGTTCTCACAATTTGCTGTATAGGCTCAAGGAAATCCCTATTCTCTGTCCTTGTAGGTTCTTGGAAAATGTACCTTGAGGCAGGCATGCCAAGACTCTGTATTCAGTTTTCTTTCCCCTTTATAGTAGGCATCTAGACATAGAGCTGGTTAGGGGTTTGCCTACATGCTGGGCTTGGCTGGATCCTTTCATTCTATTCATGCAAGAATGGGGAGTATATCAGATATTTTAGTATCTGTGACATGAAAGCCCATTTCTAACATGACATGCATGTTAGCGGGTCACCATTTTCCCTAATAATAACCCCTACACTTAGATACGGATAACAAATACTTGTAGCAACTGCCTTTGGCATCCTTAGTCAAATGCTTCCAGAAACCCCCAGCTGGGCATTCTTGGTTAGAGTGCCACCTGACCACCTGGGTTGTAGTATCACAACCATCATATCACATTGCATATGCTGAAATAGTTTAGGTAACTTTTAGACATCGTAACAGCAGAGTGGGCAGGTTAGTGGCTTGAAGACTAAATCAGGCTGGCAGGGTTGCTTTATTTCATCTTTCCAGTTTTTCTTTTAATGAAATTTGTTGCCAAAAAAGGGGGAGATTTTTTTGTAAATATTCAGCACTATTCCTCTATGGCAGCTCTCTTCTTGAGCTGAGTAGCAGAAGCCTCCTGGAGACCAGGGTGGGAGGACACAGAGAATGGACTCTGGGCTCAACACAGAGCCCAGCACTCTCTAAGGACCTGCTCTTTATCACTGAGAATGTACTGTTGATTTTCAGGACCCACTTCCCTCCTTTATATTCCTGTCTGGACCCTGTAAGCATTTGAGTTTTGACTCTTGCAGCTGTCAGACAGTTTTTCTTTGTGGTTCAACACTTGTGCTTTGCTCATGCTATTTCTTTGTCTGGAATGTCCCTCTTGCTAGGCCTACCCTTCCAGATCTTAACCTCTTCTTCAAGGCCAGGCCCAAGGTCCACTTTGGATACAGAGTCTTTCATGATCATTATTTATGTCCTAGCCCCTCTGCTTCTATGCAGCCGGCATAGCATTTGATTTTACACGTTGTCCTATTGTTTATTATTCTGTATTTTCTTTCTCCTAGATTGTAATATCCTTGAGGTCAGAAAAATACCTTTCTGACATTTTATGTTTACTAAAATGTTAGTGCTTTCCCCCTCAGCCTAGTAGCCTAATTGTAAAGAATATTTACACATGGTGAAAAGAAGTAGGATATTATAAATATGAAAGTAATATAAAAATAGGCCTAGCCAAGAATCCTGGTGAGGAAACCAAGGCCCAGAGAGATTGAATCCTCTGCTGAAGTCATGTAGTTGGGGCATAGCTTAGTCTTCCACCTAACCACTGTAACACCTGGCCCTTGCCAGTTGGGCCGAGGTATTTCTCAGTGGATCCACTCACTCTCCCAATCAGATAATAATCCCTTAGATCCCTGCAGATGCTCCTCAAAGTTGGGCACTCACATATCAAAATAAAAGACAATTACCACAGTTATTTAAATTGTATGTAACAAATTGGCAAAGGTGATCCATGTACATCAGACTAACCACACCCTACATGGAGGAAGATGCTCAAAAGTCCCAAGGCGCCGAGAATCAGAGTACCAGAGGTGCGTTCATCCTTACTAAGAATGGACAGTGTGTCCTCTGCTCTTGGCCCTGACCTTAGGGGAGGAAACGCTGTACTTGGATAACAAAGCTACCTGTGCAAAGACAAGAATGGTGAGGGCAAGGCTGGTAGTAGATTCAGGGAATAAAAAGTAGCTTAGTGGAGCTGGAGCTCAGGCTCTGAATTTGGGAGCAGTGATGGGTAAGGTGGGAGAGGATTTGTGTCAGATTTGTGTTATGCCAAGGGATTTTAACTTTCTCCTGAGGGAGCAGGGAGCCTTTGAAGCCTTCTAAGGAGGGGTCAGGTCTGTGACACAGAAAGGTCTGGTTGTCGGCGTGGGGATCTGGGGAAAGCAGGGAGTGGTGAGTTAGGAGGCTGCCCCAGGAAGTTTGGCTGCCCCAGGAGGTCCTGGTGGCTGCAGCTGAAGTAGTGGTGTGGGAAAGGAGAGAAGTGGGTGGGTGCAAAAGATGTTAGGGCTTTTTATTTACAAGGATGATGGCATTCCTGCTGGTTTTAGGTACAGTTACTCCTGGAAGCAGGAAGGTGGACTGGGTAGCTTTATGTAGCCTTTGATTCCATGTTGCCAGTGAAATGTTCCTGGTTTCTGATCCTGGTTTCTGTACCTGGCTCCATTCCCGTAGGCTGTATCGATGTACCCCTTAGGAAACAAGCACAGCTTTTCACTGCTCACGTTCTGCTGCCTTGTTCTCACTGTCACATGTAAGCTGTCTCAACAAATAAACCAGTTTTCCTACTTACACAAGTACACTATGTACTTTGGTCAAAATGTTCCGTGCATATAAATCTTTCTGTATACCTGTTAGCCACACATAGGGGCAAATAGTGTGTTTATTCTGTAGTCATAAGGGTGGATAGACATTATTGGTGTTGGTGTTTTCTGCTTCTGAAATTTTTGTTCTGAGCTTTAAAGACATTTAACCATCTGTTTATGACTTTAAAGTGAGTGTTCTAAGTGAAGGCTATGAATAAATATGTGAATTATGAAAGATATATTGAGGGGTGTTGCGAAAAATGACTTGCTACTATACACCCTTCTTAGCTGGTTTTGCAGCTTTTAAAAATATCCATTGTAAGCAGGTGGTATTTATAAGGAATTGATAAAGTGTCTAATGTTAACTATGAATTTTTATCTGGATTAAATCTTTTAGGAAGAAATTTAAGGGCATAGGGTTGTTTCAACAGCATTTCTAAGAATCTGTTCTTTTTAAAAGCAGTTGTTACCCATACCTTGAATTTTTAAAAGTTAAAATGCATTTATTTAATATTGTTAAAATTATTTTAATAAAAATGGGATGTTGGATTCATTGTTGAACTTCTTTTCTGAAATCCAAATTCAGTTGAAATTAGAATTTTTAAAAGTTTTATCATATTGTCTTTCCCTTTAACTGAATATAGTAGATATTTATGAATGATTTGATTTTCTAACTTTTCTCTAAGAGAATGAATTTTATCTTCCCTTACCCACAGAAGACCAATTCATTGGTTCCAGAGATTTCTATTCACAAGTCTTCATTTTCTAACCACAATACAAGATTTCAAAGACTTTTAGAGTTGGATACATATATGCAAATTAAATTATATAGCAATTTTCAAAATATATCTTTGTTCTGCAGTATTGACTTGAGAGTAGCAGTTGGAACAAAGACTCCATTTGTCAGTTTTTATTCCTTTTACTTGTGGTTGAAACCCTCTTGGGATTGAGTAAATTTAAATGTATATAAAATGAAACTGTCAACATATTTCAACTCAGGAAACTGGTAACAAATATAATCAGCCAAACGCTAATACATTTTGAGGTAGGTTTGTATTTGAAGTTGTTCTTTGTTAATTGCTGTCATCCAGATAATCAACAAGGGCTACCAACCAGCAAAGAATTAGAGGAAAGCAGTTTGTTGGGGCTCTTACTGAGTAGTGTGCTATGTGTTTTGGGGTGTTGACAATTCTTTTATATTATTATCTACTTGCCATCAAGTCTGTAACAGTGCTGAGTAGTTGGTGCTTTATTAATTTTATCCTTTATGTAAAAGTGTAAGCATAAGTGCATGCATTAATAATCACTGGGCATTTCCTTTTCTCTACTGTCAGATACAAAGACACATTTTTGCATATATCTATGAATGTGTATACAGTCTGCCTAGTTATTTCTTCTTGTCACAAAAAGAGTTTCTGCTGTGTGATAGGTGTTGAGTATTATTTAATTCTGTAAACCATCCCATCTCTACTTAGGAAAATTATTCTAAAAACAAACATTGAAAAGACACTGCCTTTGCTGACTGAACATTTCCTTTGTGTTGATTGCTACATGTGGACAGAGCTGGGCATATTGGTTTTATGAACCTGGATTTGTGGATTTGCCATTATGATTTTTGGCTAAGGTGTTAGAGAGAGAGATTTAGGCAAGGACATGTGAATGTGGGAGATGGATGTTGAATAACATCCTTTATTAAAGCAAACAAAAACAAACATACCCCTCCCTAAACATTGACCACTTGGAATTAAAGAGGCTCGAAAATAAACATTTAAAAACAAAACAAAACCTAAAAAGAAACTATACCACAACGTGTTCCTGGTTTTACTGCCTCCAATGGTAGTCTTGAAAGTGGCTTTCTAAAATGAATCTTAGCTAAAAGCTAAGCTCCTTTATATTTAGGGCTTTGGGAACATACCATGCTTTTGCTGCTCTCTCAAAATATGTTTATATATAAAGAGCATGAAATGTGACCCTTTAAGGTTAGTTAGGACTTTGGGTACTTTTTTTAGTAGAAAGTCCCTAGTCTTTGGTCTGCTGAGCCTTTGGTCTGGTGGGCTTGCCGATCCTTTGCCCGTGACATCTAACGTGTAGGTGGCAGATGCAGGACTGCCCTGGGGTGTACCTGAGAGAGAGTCACGGAGTGTTTGGAACAGTTCATCACCACTCTAAGGCTCACCAGGAAGAGAGATGTTTCAAAAGTTGGAGTTTGTAAGCGACAATGTCTTACATAAATTAAGAATGAATTGTGTTTTTTTTTTTTTCCCTTTCAGATTTTGGGGTAAGTGCATTCTTAGCAACAGGAGGTGATGTCACCCGGAATAAAGTAAGAAAAACTTTTGTTGGCACTCCGTGTTGGATGGCCCCTGAAGTCATGGAACAGGTAAAAAAAAAAAAAGTCATGTTTTGATAGATATAGTACAGTAGTCCATATCATTAATACACCGTTTCATTCAGATCAATCATTTTCATAAAATTCATCATGTAACTAAAATTTAATTCCTGATTGCTAGGATTTGGCAAGCTAGTATGAAAGTTGTGAGTAAAATAGCAGTAGACTTCCGACAAAATATGGGCTTTGTGATTTGTAACGTGCCTGCTGTATAATTGTGTTTTTTTCTGATTCCCGTCTTAGGTGAGAGGCTATGACTTCAAGGCTGACATGTGGAGTTTTGGAATAACTGCCATTGAATTAGCAACAGGAGCAGCACCTTATCACAAATATCCTCCTATGAAAGTAATTACTATTGGAAATAATAAATCGTATTTGAAATGTGGTTTAATGGAATCTGATCCATAATTCTCGTAAATGTAGTAGTTTTTCTTTCTTTCTTAGACCTGAGGAGAATTAATGGAGGAATAAAGACAGTTAAATGTTGCCTGATTTTCTCTGTGAACAGAATAGAACAAAAGTTGTAACATTTCCCAGCTTTGACACTTGCTTTACATTCTTAACACAAAGCTGAGGCAGAAGTGATCACATTGGTTGATGGAGGTGAATAGCTGTGACAAATGCTGGTCATTACTCTTTTTGATAGGAGGACACACCTGCTTCCCCAAAGAAAATCTAAAAACAGGTTATTGTGATAACGTCTTTGCAGCTGGAGTTCCCATATTTTCAGAGCTTTTAAAAAGAATCATTGTTTGTTTTATGGTCTATGACATTTTCATCCCTGATCTCATAGTTTTATGTTGGGGAATCATCTGATATAAGTGAGCCGCCATTTTTTTCAGGAAATAATAAAATGTTTTAGATACGATTTTCAGATTTTTATTATTTTTTTAAACTGACCTACATCATAATTTCTTTTAGTTCTGAGGTAGTGGTACCAGGGTTGACTTACCCAACTACATTTTGTTTTGAGGCTGAAATTGTTGAGTGGAAGTTTTGAAGATATTTTAGAGATACAGTCTAGGGTTATTTAATTCTTTTCCTAGGCAAGTATTTGTAAAAATATAGGAATATTAAAAATATCTGATGGGGAAGCGGCTGTGGCTCAATCAGTAGGGCTCCCGTTTACCATATGGGAGGCCCCGGGTTCGGTTCCCGGGGCCTCCTGGTGAAGGCAAGCCCGCCTGCACAGTGTGGTTAGCTGACCCAGTGAGCAGAAGCAGCAAGGGGGGGATAAATGAATAAATAAATAAAATCTTAAAAAAAAAAAAAAAAAAAAAAAATCTGAGCTGAAAGAAGTTAGTTTTACTAATTAGAAAAAATAATACGCACTTTTTATAGAAAATTTAGAAGTACAAGTAAGTGTAAAGAAGGAAATAATCATCCATAATCCCACCAACCACAGAAATCCCCATAAGATTTTAGTGTGGTTTACTTCATTGTCTTTCTATATAAATGTATTTATGTGGTTTTTTTGTTTTTTTTTTTTTGAACATATACACACGTATATACCTAATTTTGTTTGTCTGAAAAAGTAAAGCTGAGATGTTAACAATTGATTTTTCAGAGAATAAGCATTGAAGCAACTCAGGACTTTTTCTTCCATCTAGTTTTTCTGGACCTTTCTTATTCTTTGTTTCCTTTCTTTCCCCTGTCCTTAGTGTTTCTTACCTGAATCCAAAGTCATACTTGCTAATCCCAGCCTGCAGTCCTACAGGAATTTTCTTGAGAGTTCACAGTTCTCCTACTTTCTTCTGCTTGCTATTACCCTCCACAAACAATAAACTGTCACTTTAACCCTTCATCTATTCACATGTCTGAAAGTGTTTGAAAAGAGTTTTGGCATATATAGTATTTGCATTAATTAGGGCTAATTTATGCATTCAGGAGATTTATTCACTTCATAGGTCAATAGTTTGTTACAGATTCTACTTTTTTTTAAGCAAATAATTTTAATGTTTGTGTGGAAGAGTGGATTTTTCACATTTTGATTTGAAGTTGTATTCTGATTTTGCCCCTCTTCAAGGTAGCATGGCCTTTTGATTTCATTATGTTTAGCAACTCATTTGTGTTCTGAAAGTCTCAGTTTAGCCAAGCTTTTTAGAAACTTTCTGTATGTTTTCTTATTTAAAAAAAAAAAGAAGAAAAGAAGAAGAAGAAGGAAATCATGTAACCTCCTGGGATGCTGTGGGTTTATTTTTGGGGTGGGTCATGTGTTACAGGAGCCTGGAGTACAGGAGGTTCCCTACTTACGAATGATCTGTACACATGAGTGTTGGCTGCTGCTCTGGCCCTTGCCTTCCTTCCCCTCCACCACCCCCACTCCCAGCCAGAGTCCCAGCCTTTACTGTGCTGGTGCCTCGTGCTCCCTGTGGAAGCTCTGTCCTGGTCCTTTTGGGAGATTCATTCTTAACACACACAGCAGATTTTGTAAAGTCCTGTCAGTGGAATAACAAACAGGTTAAAGGCTACATGAACAGATTGGCAGAAGGAAATGAATACTTTCAGTACACAATTTCTAGAAAGTTAAATGATGGGAAAGTTTGTACCTTATCAAGGATGCTCTTTGATATTTTGGTGAAAAATAAAAAACTCGGTTGTAGCAAAGGCTGTACTGAAACTCCATCTTCATATTTGTTTTTGCTGCAGGTGTTAATGTTGACTTTGCAAAATGATCCACCCACTTTGGAAACAGGAGTAGAGGATAAGGAAATGATGAAAAAGTATGGCAAGTCTTTTAGAAAATTACTTTCACTGTGTCTTCAGAAAGATCCTTCCAAAAGGTATGTCAAATTCAGTGGATGTGTTAATGACCTGTTTTGCATCACAACAAAGCTTTGCCTGTGGATAGGGAAAGGCTGTGTGAGAACAGCTGAAAGGTATTCCTAGTCTCTGGGGAAACCTTGCTGTGGCCCCCAGATTTTCAACCTGTTAGTGGTCGAAGGGGGAGAAACGTGAGTGGAGGATGGGGGGGAGGAAGAGGGGGATTTTTGGTGTTATTGGATTCTGCTGTGCTTGTTAGATGTGGGCCCTGTCATCAAGGGAAGTGAAGTAAAACAGAAAGCAGAAGAAATTGGCAGGGCTACAGTCAGAAGCTGAGCTAATCTGCACTGTGTAGGTTGAGCTGACCTCTCACGGTCTGAATATCCTGCTCGCTCCAGTCTGAACCAGGCAGAGCTATTGAATTTTGCATGAGCTTCCTTTTAGTTGCCGAACGAGTTGTTTGTGCTGTTTCAATGATTATCAGTAAAGACGATTAAGGAGATTTTTACCTTAAAAAGATTGATCATATAAACAGAAGCAAAAGCCTTTAAATTAAATTTACTGTTGCCTGTTTACTCTTGGGTTATTGGCCTACACACTGTAGGATGTGTGTGTTTTCAGAGTTTGCTTCTCCTCTCTTAATTTCTGTACCTTTGAAATAACCTGGGCAGAGCTAATGAAGTTCAGTGTTCGTTGTCATTTCATGGGGAATGTGAATGGTGTGAGCCACACTCAGGCCTTAAGTGGAAGGTCCCTTTCCTGGCTTGGTTGTGTGGCACTGTTCTGAGCTACTGTGGTCATAGACTATAGGCCTGGAGAACTGACACGTTGCCTGTCCTAAACATCTCCAGGGGTGCAGTGTGATGTTTACATTTTAAAACTTAAAGCCTGATTTTTCCTCTGAAACTTTATTTTTTTCAAGGAAGCACCCTGCTTTTTAGAAGCTATACCTTTATTCTCATCCTAGTCTTTATGACGCTTATGCCCTTTACAAAGGTTAAAAACAACACCAACACCACCAAAACGGTGTCGCACTGTGTAGTTAGACTACTCCTCTCTAGATTAAACGGTTCCCATTACTTTACCATTCTTTGTAGCTGCTCACTTAATTCCTTTAAATTTTACTGAATTTGCCTTGATTCTTTCCTGTGTCAGTTACCTTTAGAGCCAAGTCTAAAGACTGGTTGCTATTAAGCAAAAGTTTTAAAAATAAATAATCTTGGAATTATTTATGTTAAGATGGATGATTATTTTGTCTCACCTGAAGACTGTTTCTGCTTAAACATCTCTGTTATCCTTTATATTTTATTTGTAGGGCTTGTCTTCCCTCCAAAGTTATATTGATCTTTCATTGTGGTTATTTCTTCACTCTTCTGTTGGGCAAAAATGCTCTTGTAATCTAATTTGTTCTCAACACCTGCTTTCCTTCCTCTGTTTTGTGTGTCATCTCTAAATGTAAATTTTTGACATCATCAGAAATGTTGAGCCTCCACAGGGAGAGAAATAATTGTCCCCTCAGTTAGCACTGGGTTACTACTGATGGTCTTTATGGTTCTTGAACAAGTTGAGATCCCACCTAGTGGTTGTGATATGTAAAGTTACACAGTTCCCACTTACCAAGATGGTTCTGTAGGGCAGAATTGTTAGTGTGCTTAATGATATAATAATGTATATTCAGGAGGTTTAAAATTTGGTAAAAGAAATTAGATTATTTGACATACATTAAATTTGAAAACCACATTTATTTATTTTATCATCTTGAAAGTCTTCCCAGGTTTTATTTATACTATGGGCTAGAGTACAGGTTTCTCCCACCCCACCCAAAAAATAAAAAATAAAAATGTCTTTTAGAGAAAAGAAGCATCTACCATATGTTCAAATCCTTAAAGTCTTTCCCTCATAATACTCTCTTAGTTACATTATTTTGATCTTCAAAATACTAATAGTTTCAAGACTTCTTTTAGAGATTTTCTCTATAACCTTATCTTTTCTCACTATTGTGCAACTGTCCCCTATAACAAAAAAATTATAGACTGTAAGTGATGCATAATCTTCCCAGGCAGCCCTTTCTTTTAAAGAGAAGACATGAATGTTGAGGATGTATGTAAAAATTTTGAAAAAGAAAGATACATGAAATGTGGAAATAGAAAAAAAAATGATATTGTTGAATTATTTATTTAGAATGTGCATTTCAAGTATGTGCTCATTGTTGAATTAATGAGTTAATTGCTGCACGATTTTAAAGAAACAGTATAGATTTGCATTTCTCTCTGTCATTGCCTACGTTGACCCAGGGTGGTGGTTCTTTCTCTGTCCCCCCTTCTGCCTTTCAACACGTGGTTCAAATGCCACGTCTTCTTTGAGTTAGATACATTGGGGTATGATTCTTAGCTCTACTTTATAATCATCGGCATGACTTTGTTTCCTTGTCTGCAAAATGGGACTAATAACACCCCACATCATAGGATTTCTGTGAGGATGGAAGATGATAATTCATGTAAAGTAGATAACATTGTCCCTCATCTTTCCTAAGTACTCAAGAAATTGGGATTGCCATTCATTATTTGCCTTTTTTTCCCTTCTGACCAAGTAGAGTCATTGCAACTTGTGGTTTTCCTCTAGTATTTTGAAGATATGTACTCAGCTAAAAGGCAGCACTTACACACTGTTGCATTTATTGATTTACATACTCAACTTCCTCATGGGTTTGTAAGTTTAATAGAAGGAGAACCTGTGCTGCTCATCTTTGTATCCACAATGCCTGGTCTGTATTACATACTCAAAACTCTTTCTTGAACTTTAAGAGAGGTTTTTGCAGTTTGGCAATTTGGAGGTGATTTGGACCTACTGAGAAAACCAGATTGAGTGGGTTGAGGAGTGAATGGAATATTTTTGATAATGTATATTTATTTCTGTTGTATGTATATAGATTATCTACTTGTAATCTGAAAGCAATTGACTGGTACCAGTGCCCTGTTATTGCCAAGTATCTTTTTAGCAATGAATGAAAAATATCACAGGTAAACAGTGACCAGGGCAGATGCTCTCCTATGCCAGAGCCCCCAGGCTAGGTGAGGAAGGGCAGGACTCTGCTTGTTTCAGTCAACCTTGAGAATTCCTGGAGCTTTCCTAATAAAAGAGATCTGGGATGTTTGAACTGTTTACCTCACCCAAGATCATGCTCTTGTTTTGGCATAGACAAAGAGTTGCTTATATTTGCACTGCAAAACATCTTGCTGTTTCTTAAAAAATACTCAGCCTTATCTTGTGGCTTATAGGCTTCATATGGATGGCAACTATAAAAAGAACCAGCGTTTTCTTTGAGAAACAAGGGGGAGTATGTCACTTAGATAAAATTATAAGAAATGAGTAAGACTTGATTATTTCTCTTGGGTGGCGGGCTGGGGTGAGGAAAAAAGAGCTCTGCCTGAGATCAATGAGCTGTTAGAATTTATTAATGCTCATTGTTAGAACTATTTAAACTATATCATATTCATCCTGAGTCCTTTGAGAATTATTTTAAGTATCAGTGGACTTTGGTTCATCCATATGTATTAACTGAATCCTTAAGAGATTTCCTCCTGAGAATGTTGATACTTGCAGACTATTGCAGTGTTTTTAAAGAATTTTAAATTGAATCGTCATTCAAAGCCTGGGCCTTTCTTTTGGTTGCTGGTAGCATTTTCACATGTCTTGTAAAACAGTGTTTGTGCTTATATTATATTGAATTGCTCTGTAATTGTTATCGGCCGTGTAAGACATGACTATGCTTGCCGAATTCTTTCTTCTGCTGTACTCAGCTAAAAGGCAGCATCATGTTAGCGTATGTTAACCATACCCTGGTCAAATTAGCCCCCCCCCCCAACTAAAATCAGCTAAACAGCACACACCTCAGCTTCTGTCATATAGTCTCTCACTTTCTCTCCTCCCTCATTTGCCTCATCCTTCCAGTTCCATTTTTCTGTACTTCCTTAGGTAGATGGTTTGACTCATGTAGGATGGTATCCCAAGCTTGTAGACACTTCAGCTAACTTGAGCACAAAAAGGAACCAGTGACCGACTTTAATTATTGTATACAAGGTAGGAATTGTTATTTAAGCCTGTAAAGAAAGAATGTGGCTTCTTTAAGCCACTTCTCATTTTTTTATGTCAGAGTATTTTTGTATTTATTGATGAGGGCGGTTAATAGGGGAGTGCAGAGAAAGGATTTCTCTTTGGTGCCTGCTTTTTCCCTTTACATTTTTGGTTACCATAGAAATGACCTTGCTGGGAAAGGGAAAGTAGTCTCCCAGCTCTGTACCTCAGGTATGCCTGGTATTTTCCCAGCCTTCTGTCTACATCAGTCCGAGGCTGAGAAGGGAAGACATTTTGCCCTTAGTGGGCAGAAGGAGGAGGTGAAGGTACAGAAGAGTGAGGGAAGCATTTTGGCTCCCCACCTTAGCACCTCAGATATGCACAGAACTCCCCCCTTCCCTTTTCTTGCTAGCATAAGTCTCATTTTCATTATATAATTCTCCTCTCCCACTGTCTTGAACACATGCTTGGAATTTGGTGCTGCCTAAATCTCATTCCAGGAGTTGTGGGTCTGTGCCCATGTGGATAGCAGCATCACTTTCATCCCCTATTTGATTATGGTATGAAAGTGAGCTATCGCAGTGTTTTGTTCTGTGTTAGGCATTGGGATTATAAAATCGGAAATGACGTGGTCCTTGCCTTGGAAGGGCTTACAACCTACTGGGTGGGATGATTTAGGACGAGATAATTACAGAACGGGAGTGTGGGTAGGGGGTGTGTGGGCGTGGAGTAAGGGGCAGTGAATTCTACTTGTGGGGGGTGGGGGAGCTATCTCTGGGGATGGTGACATTTAAATTTGTTCTTGACTGATGAACAAGATTGTGCCAGTTGGTGGCGGCAATTTTCAAAGCAAGAAAAGCAGTGTGTGCTTTGTCGTGAAGGGGCCAGAGATGGCCGAAAGCATCATTGTCACGGGAGGAGACCATCTCATGGGCTGTGAAGGGGAATGAGGCTAGAGGACTCAGAACCTCAGGACCTAAAACTCGCAGGGCACGCTAAAGGACTTTGGCCATTATCTCAGGCTCCGAAAAACAAACCAAAGAGGTGATGAAGGTTTAAACTGAAACGGGAACGGTAGACTGGAGCTCCTTAATCATCCTGATTTTCTTAGGTTTCTTTTTTATTTTTAAAAAGTTAAATCTAAGTTTTGAATGCTTCTTGGGCTTTTCAATTTTGGTTCATGATGTAAGGTGCCAAACATGACGCCAAATCTTGCTCAGTCCATTTTATAAGAGTTCTGTGATATGTGGTCTCGGTAACTCTTCTCCTTTTACCCAAATGCAGCTCAGTGGTGTTTGAATGTTCTGACATTCCGCTTACAGTCTGACAGCAAGCGCTGACTCCTGTCTGCTAGACTGTAAATTGCTGAAGGAAGTAATTATATCTATGATCACTATAATATGCCCCAGACCCAGCATATAATGCCTGATAAATAGTAGGTGCTCAGTAAATATTTATTGAAAAAATAAATTTGGAGTAGCTCGAGGCTAAAAACATTACTGATGATCAGTAGCAGCAGTAAATACTAAAATAACAACCCATATTAAGTCGTGTAATATAGTGGCATCATTTTTGAGTTCTAGTACCTACTTAACAAGGTGCAAATTCATGAATTTGAAGGAGCTTACCCTGGGATAAGGCACACAAAATGCAAAAGGTGGCCCACCTGTTGTTTAGCCCTTTATTTACTCAAAGTAATTAGCAATTAGCAGCTGTTTATGGCAGTGGATGTGGGGATTCACGGTTCTTTGTCAAGTACCTATAACTAGTGTTCCACTTGAAATCTGAGGGAAAGGGCAATAACAATTTAAATAGAAAATTTCTTTGCATAGAAATACAGTTTATGGCCTCTGTATACTTACACAGTTTGTATAGCGATGCATTTAATGATGTTTTCTAATTCTTTTATATGCTTGAGTTTGTTTCCTGGGAACATTTTAGTGGAGCTTCCTGGTTCCAGAGCAGTGGTTTCCAGTCTTTTCATTTATGAGGCCTCCTTGTAAAGTTGCATGTCTCCCCAACATAATAGCATTTGTACCTTTGATAATTATGGCCTGAGAGAATACCCAATGAAATTCTGTAATGCTTCCCTCCCCTACTCTTAGTTTTGTATTTATGAATAATTTAAAACATAAGGGAAAAGGGAAAGGACAGTACAGTGTTCACATGTATACCAACACTTAGATTCAAAAGTTATTAACATTTTACCATATTTGCTATATCCATTTGTCTACATTTTAATTTGCTGAACTGTTTGAAAGTCAGTAACAACCTTAATATTTCAGCATCCAACTGTGACAATTGAGGACATTTTCCCCACTTACCCATAATACCTTACCACACTTAAGAAAATGAACAATAATTTCCTAAAGTTATCTAATACCTAGCATAGAAATATATCCCTGGTTATTTCCACATGTCTTTTGTAGCTTCCTTCTCTGTGCTATCCTTGACAGGATTCAGTCAATGGTCATGGTGTTGCTGGATTTTCTCTAGGTTCTTGGCTATGTTACAGAAAAGAATTTAAGAACATGCCAGTTTAGTTAGGCCAGGAGTTTATTAAGAAAATGAGAGAAGAGAAAGAAAGTAACAGATTATGGGTCCCAGGTATACTTGTGGGCTGGTCCAGGTAGAGAGAGGGAAGAAGGGCAAAAAAAGGCTGAGTTGGCTTCGGTGCTTTTAAACCATTAATTATTCCTCACCTTTGTTAACATTGGGTGAGGAATACCAGTTTGCTGTTTTGATTGATTACCCCACCAGTCAAACCCCGGGGGGGGGCAGGCGCAATGATAAGGCCCCTTGATAATATCGGGGGCTTTTCCTTGACCCCAGATGGGGAATTCTCGTGAGATTCTTCCAGGGAGGCTCCATGATCATGTGTTCCATAGCTTTGGGTTTTTTGCCAGGTTCCAGATTTGTCTTTTTATTCCCTGAACTAGCCTGCCTCAATGGGTTATGTGTTTCTTATGTCTCTTTTAATCTAGAACAGTTCCCTTACTTACCCTTTTCTCCATGACACTGATTTTTTGAAGAGGTCAGGCCAGCTGTCTTGCTCACTGTCCTACTTGCAGGTTTTATCCTATTATCTTTGCATGGCTGCTTTTTTAGAAGGAACTGTTGATGAAGGAAGCTATTCTTTATGAAAGAATGCCAGTTAATAAATGTAAAATGAATAATTGGATAGAAAATCAGTATTCTGTAATCCCTTAGTCAATAATTATTTTAGGCAAAGATGCTAAAACCATAAGGTGAAAAGTTTATGGGGAACTGGATGTTTACAGGATACCTGACAGAATATGTGCTAATTGCAGTGGGGGAAAACATACTTTACAATGGAGAGATTTGGGGCCTGGGGACCAAGTGATTAACTTTGCACCACTGACAGTGGAATAACCCAACATCGTGTACTTCCTGTGTGCTGCAGTGAGAATTGTACAGCATCATCTATGAAATATTCTTGTCAAAAATGCTTGATTATACCTGACCAAGCCTTTAGACCTAACTTTCAGTTTACAGGAAATATAGAAGATAGAGAAACAATCTAAATGATACCAGCGAGGGAACAATCACCTATATCCAGTAATGCTTTTAAACGAATTTGCATTTTATTAATTACTATTGCATTTACTTTCACTTGAAAAACAGTAGCGCATATGCATTTGAGACAGGTTTATTCAGTGGGCAGACAGCGCTGGTCCCCATAGGTTCGGGGACCTCCGACCCTAACTGCTGCTCCTGGGCATTCAGAGTCCACAGGAGACTGTAGTTTCCTTGACAGGGTCATATCGCAGCATGTACTCTTTCTAAACAAATAGAGGAATTTAGCTCACAGACATTCCGTCTGCCACCTTTTAGTGAATTCACTTAGTGAAATGTAAGGATGAAGGATGGAAAATTGATCATGCCCCCGAGCATTTCACTTACAGGAGTTATGTGTTTTGCAGTAGAGATGTTTGGAAAGAACTGGAAAATTGGCACTATTTTATTTGGTGCCAGCTAATGATTAATTTAGTCTGTAGTTTTACTATTCCTAAACTGGTCTTCCAGAAATACTCTAGGGTTAAGTTGTTTCATCAAGGCGGTGTATTTATTGAGTGGTCATTGTTTCAACTCTAATTTATTATTGATCTTTCAGGCCCACAGCAGCAGAACTTTTAAAATGCAAATTCTTCCAGAAAGCCAAGGTAACATGCTTAAAAACCCAAGTAAATCTGCTATTTTGAAATCACTATGAATTTCTATGTTTCATATTTTATTTTAAATTCTCGGGATATTTGTTTTGCAGAACAGAGAGTACCTGATTGAGAGGCTGCTTACAAGAACACCAGACATAGCCCAAAGAGCCAAAAAGGTAAGCGCCCTTAGCCCACACGACCCTGTAGGAGATGTTACCTACAGGGAAATGAAACCCATAGAACATTAGGGAAAATATCTCCACATGCTCAGGAATGTTATTTAGAGATGATGTGGCTAGTAAATTACTCAGCTACCTGCTTTCTGCCTTTTGGTTATCTCAGCCTGTTGTTAGGTATTTAGGTATGGAAAGAATGTGAAACTCAACTGATATAATTTTTCCATTTATCAGGTTTGCTTAAAGGTCAGAGAGAAGGGGGATGTGATGAGTTTTAAATACTGAGAGTTAAAATATCCTTGAATATCTTTCCTTTGGGTTTTACAGAAGAGGAACAGTCAGTTTTTAAACACAGTTCGAAGTGACAAAAACTAAAAACAATATATCTATTTTTTGCTTTTAAATAGTTATTTTGAATATCTGTAGGTTATATGCCCTTTCCTCATAAAAGACCTATGCTGTGGTCTCTTTTGTGTTCTACCTTAAGTTAACTAAATCAAATTAATGATTACCTAAAAAACTTTCCACTCTAGGTTCTATATTTGTAAAATGGTATGTATGTGTGAGTGTATTTATTTATATATTTATCTAGGGTATTTTTATTTCTAAACATAGGTTTCATTAGCATGTGACGCATAAAATTTAACCCATGGTTTGGTCTGGTTTAGATTGGTTTTAGAATTATATTAGGTATTTATAATTTCAAAATATTTATATACTTGAAGTATGTAGAAGGGGAGGGTTTTCTTTCCTTTTCACAGTTAGTATTTGGAGGGAAACCTGACCTGAATCTGAATTTTCTGCTCTGTAAACAAAATTGGCAAAAGAAGGTGCACTAGAGCTTGCATTTCATCATACCTAGGTACAAGTAACTTTGAATGTTAACGTCCAGGCATTTACCTTGTCTAAAACATTCACTATCAGGCACATTTAGCTGATGTTTTAGAATTATTGTACACACATTTTAAAGTAGACTTCAAGAAATGGACCTTTCTGTGCATGGATCTGAGCACCTGTCCTGGACCAGTAGGGTTCTGTGAGCTGGGCTGGGGAGTGGGCCTGGGCTGTGGGCCTGTGCTCGGCACAGGGGGATGGTTTGTTGACTGTAGGGACCAGAGCGAAGGTTGGTCTAACGGGTATCTCAGAGGGAAGATGACATGTTGGGCAGATAGGCCATCAAAGTGGCACATCTGTAGGGGTAGCACAGACAAGCTGAAGCTTAAGTTTGAGACAGCAGATTAGAAACTGAAAGTAACAGAGTTTCAGGGCTCTTGACAGAAGACTGAACAAGGGGCTTTTTGAATAGAAATATCAGCCAGGGTTGGAGAAGGCTATTAGTCTTTGGCATATATGGTGCATACCCCTAAAAAGCCTCTTTTTTTTTTTTTTTTTAGTTTATTTATTTACTTTATCCATTTTAAACCCTCCCTTCCCCATTTGCTGTCTTATGTCCATTCCCTGAGCAATTCTCTGTGTCTGTTTCCTGCCATCTCTTCTCATCCTCCTCCTCCAGTCTTCACCACGATTTGATCCTGGAGACCTCCGATGTAGGAGAGAGGTGTTCTGCCACCTGCGCCACCTCGGTTCCTGGTTTTTGAAGCTTTCGGAGCATCTCGTCTTGTCACTTTCCTGCCTCTCTCTCCTGTTACGTCATCATCTTGCTGCATGGCTCCTGAGGCCTGGCGGCTCACCGGCACACAGAGCCTGGCAGCCCATGTACCTTCTATATATATATTTTTTATTTTACCGGGAGGTCCCGGGGATTGAACCCAGGTCCCTCCATATGGCAGACGGACGTCCAACCATTTGAGCTACATCCGCCCCCCTCTTTTTTTTTTTTGACCTACTTTTTTTCTGCTGGAAGTTTTATCTGATCCCATCCTGTAGCTATTCCCTGAAAGGGGCATTTTCCAGGCCTGCTTTCTTTCTAAAGCTTGAGATTCACACCTCATCTCCTTATTAAATGGCCTACAGCATCTCAAGTGCAGTGTTTCCAAAACAATTTACGTTTCCTCCCAAACCTAATTTTCTTCCAGTGCTCTCTGTTTCTTTCTGTGAGTTACCCAGCCTCAGAGCCCTGCGATTTTATTTAAGATCATCTTCCCTCCTCCTCTTTCCATTTTACTCACAAGTCCATTTCATCTTTTCCTCTGCAACATCATTTCTCTCCTGTTTTTATCTGGACAATGGCAGATTTCTAATTTTTCTCCATCCATTCCTCCTTTCCATTCCTTTTTAGAAACTACTACTAGATTAACATTCTGATCATGTCACTTACCTGCTCAAAAGTGATTTCTAAAATTAAACAGAAACAACCATAAGAGCCAATAAATTAAAAAATTAAAAATTAAAAAATGATTTCCTTCATCTGTCAAATAAAGGCCGAACTACTTAGCCTTGAATTCGTGGCTTGAGTTTGGCTTCCAGTCTTATTTTCTGCTTCTCTACTTCATATATTCTAAACTCCAACCAAACTGAACCACTTACAGTTCCTGCTATTTAACCCAAACTTCCTTTTGGGACTTTCATCAGTTTGAGAAAGTGAGGAATCTGTTTGGGCTGTGACTTTCTTTCTTTTAAAAAAACATTTAAATTATTTATTAAATGTTAGTGCGCTGTGCATTACAAACCCTGTTTTGTATGCCTCTTGAAGAATAAGCAGCTAGAGTTTTGAGAGATGTGATTTTCCAACCCTGTCTTCTGCCATTTGCTTGCTCTTTGATTTTAGACTTGAAACTTAGGGCTCGTTTTGTCATCTATCCGTCCAAATGGAGAGTGGCCATGTATCTTAGTCACACAGAGGAGTAAAAGGAAAATTCAAATTGGTCCTTTAAACATCTTAGAGAAAAGGGAGTGGCCCATTGTAATGTTATCAACTGCTCTAGCTTCATTAAGGTGGCATTTTCCTGTCATATTTCTCAGTTAAAGTATGATTTCATTGTCATTCACAGTACAATCCTTGCCTGTCGGTACTCTGGCAGATACAATGATTCTTGTTCAAGGTGTTTGCTGACTGAATAAACCCATATGCTTGAGTACACCAAAGAAGGGCCAGTTTACACTTTGACTCATTTGAAACCCCTAAATGCTTGGCATACACTTTTTCCTGGGATTCCTGAATGCTTGCCTCCTTCCCTCCTTCCCGCTCATGATGTGGGTAATCAACCATGCTGTTCCTTTTCTAACACTTCTCATGGAGACTTGACCGCCAGGAAGTAAATGTTGTTTTGATCACTGTGTGCAATGAAAGCCTTTATTGTAGGATGTCTTCACTTGTCTTAAAAGTTCGTATGGAGGCATCTTTAGTCTTAGTCTTCGACTTTCCTTTCTTGAGGTCTCCTCAGTTCTTTATTTTCCTTTTGGCTATGGTGCCTCCTAGTGTAATCGCACTCTAGTATCCGTGGTGCAGATTTGTTCCTCAGAGGCTACTTGTTAATGTCGGCCCTTTGATTTCTGTCGTTTCAGTTTGTTGTTTTAAAAATAGAAAGTCAGTCCTTTGATATACTAGTGCTGAAACGACAACCGGGCCCGTTGGCAGAGCTCTTGGACATTTAAGGCAACCATATTGATTTGAAATTTGTTGTCATAAACTTTAATTCTCTTTTCTCCTTCTGTATGGTAACCAAAAATAAAGAGATATTTTTCGCTGTGAATTTTTTTCCTTAACACGAATAATCTGCACATGAAATGAGAGAGGGCCTGGTGTTGCAGCTGCTCTTAGAAAGCCTCAGGGAGGAGCCACCTATGCTGTCCTTTGGCAAGGGAGAGGCAGGCACCTCAACATGCTGCTTTGCTGGAATGTGATGCACCTGTTGGGAGCCACATAATTCCAGGTGGGTAGGTGATCTTGTCTTCATCCAGATGGACTGCTCCAAATTGGGGTAAAATGGAGGCAGACCAGTTTGGCTTGTCCTGGTGACTTAGTGATATAAAATAATGTTGTTATTGTTCTGTGGTAATTACAGAAATTAGGATTTTTAAAAATTTCTTCCTAGAGACAGAGTATTTGGTCTATTCTGGGTTCTTTTGCTTATAGACAGCATTGTTTAGGGATTATCTCAATTTTCTTTTGCCCTAATTTTTCTGTATGTGAAATGGAAATTCTCCCAGGCTCTACGCATGTGGTCAAGGTTAATGAGAGATTTGATGTTCCTGGATCACAAGACTCTGCAAATTCTAAACAAGAACATTTTAATAACGACCCAGAAGAATAGAGTTAAGAGAAGCTATATAGCTTCTTTTAAACTTTTCACTTATCTTTGTGCTTGAGAAGAAAAGGTTTCTGAGCCAGTTCTCCTCCACATGTAACTCTCTAGGGAGCTGTCTCCAGCCATCTTTGGGGTTTGAAAGTTTGACCATGTGTTCTGTCATTGACTCTACTGCACTCACATTAAAATTTAATGCAGATGTTTAGGGCTGTGTGCATTTTCTGTCGGAGCATCTAAGGATCAGAGTTGACTGATGCCTAAACTTCATGTTAGTGATATGAACCTTGAATTACCATATGCACATTAACATTCCTATGCCTTCAGTGGCTTTCTGAAACCCAACTATGGCAGGATAGGGGATTGGGGGCCGGGCAATACTACACAAATGTGTAAATGTCAGCTGCTTAGCCAAAAGGCATATTGGCCAGGGAGGGGATGCGTTAGGGAAATGTTTTTCTTATGGTGGTTGCCTGTATTTTCATGGGAGGTAGAATAGCTGGAGAATTCTTGCTTGAATTCTCTTAATGGTGAAATTGTGAAGTTCGAAATGGTTGGTCATTATCAGAAGGAAGAAAACAGTATTGTATCATTGCTATACTTGGGGAGAATTGATGTGAATTGGAAAGACTGGGACCTTATTTGTGAGCTCCCAAATTCCTTATATCAGGCTGTAAGGTTGATTTAATATTTAGAACTCAAGGCCCTTGGCTCCATTTGAGCCTCATGTGTGCTTAGGAAATCAATGGAATGGGAATATTACAAATCACATTTATTTACTACTTAATAGGAGTTGATAATCTTGTACTATCTTTTTAAATTTTTTTGTTTTGAAATAATTTCAGAATTACAAAAAAGTAAAAAAAAATAGTATTAAGAATTCCCATGTATATTCTCTCTCTCTTTTAAGACATTGCAGAATATGTTATAGATATATCAGATACCTCCAAATACTTCAAAGTATATTTCCTAAAAACAAGGACATTCTCTTACATAACAACAATACGTTTTTCAAAGTCAGGAAATTGACATTGATACAATACTATTATTTAATTTGCAGAAAATTTTGCCTGTTTACTCACTATTGATCTATAGCTGGTCTGGGAGCCAATCCAGAATTATTTGTTGTTTTTCTTTTACTCTTCTTTAATTTAAAGCAGTCTTTCTTTATCCTTCATAACCTTGACACCTTTTTAAAGAGGATGGGCCAGTTAGTTTTGAAGAATGTCCTTCACTTTGGGTTTGTCTGATATTTCTTGATGATTAGATTCAATTTATGCATTTTTTTCCTCTTTACTGGGATACCTCAGAGGTAATGATGTGTTCTTCTCAGTATATCGTATTGGAGTTACGTGATGTTGATTTATTCCATTACTGGAAATGTTAACTTTGATTACCTGGTTAAGGTAGTACCTGCCAGCTTTCTTCATTGTTTATTTCTAGTGTTATCTCTGAATGGAGGGATTCATTAATATTACCTTCACTCATGGCAGTAAACATTAAAAGGTGTAAAATGCATATACCTATTGCAGAAGACTGGACACTTTAAAAGTATTTAGTGAAATGGAGAATAAGTAAAGATTCCTGATAATGGGGCATGGTGGAGGGGATGTTGGAAAGATTGTTTCTCTGTTGCTATTGTTTTTGTTGGAATGAAGAAAGGCCCGTGGAAGCCTACAAAAAAAGGAAATGAGTTACAATAGTTATTTCATTGCCTGATTGCTTCACCAGTCTCCATGTTGTCTTGATGGTCCCAAAACAGTGCTGGCAGTGGCCCGAGCCAGGCTCTCTTTCACTGTAGCAAGTCTGCCATGTGTTGTGAAGAGCCTAAGAATAGTAGGAATTAAATACACACACAGTCAATATTCTTATACAGTTTTCAGGTCACTTTCACATATGCTTTCTTCTTTGTTCCAAACAATAGTGCTTGAAGATAGAAGGGCAAGTATTTTGATCACACTTTACAGATGTGGAACCTGAGGCCTGGGGAAGTGAAATGATTTGACAAAGTCACAGGGCCACTAAGAGGCAAGAGGGAACCCCGATTCTTGTTTCATGTTCTGTGCTTTTTCTACAAAATGATACCTCAGAAGGAAGAGGAAGGGAAGAAAGAGGATGAGAAAGGAAGTATAGATGGAGAGGATGGGCAGAGTTAAACCGTGCATGTGGGAAGAAGCAGTGCGTCTGTCCTTCTCAGAGCAAGTGGTCCACCAGGTAACACTGAGCGGGCGGCCACACTGCTCATGGGCATTAGGAGATGTTGGAAGCACCGTTGTCGGAGCCTGGAAGTCTACCAGGGCTCAGCAGACGTGAAGGAATAAGGTGACGGAAGGGCTTTGGAGATTTTAGGGAAGAGAAGTGGCTCGAGTTTGAGAACATCAACGGTTGTTGAATACCTGTCAGAAGCTCAGATCCTCGTTCATAAAATGGGGAACGTAATGTTACTTACCTGATGTTTGTGAGGACTGAAAGAGGTAAAACGTCTGATGTGTGTGGTACAGTAGTTGGCACAAGTACTCAATAAATGGCACTGAGTAATCTAGGTAATTTAAGTTTTATCATCCCCTATAGGACTTTCATTATTATTACTTGTTAGTATGATGTTATTGTTTTTTGTAGCTCGCACGATTGCTGTTGCTGCCTTGCCTGTTTCTGCATTCACAGCTGTTACCGTTACAACTGCAGCAACCAGTAGTAGGCACTGGGGTGCGCAGAGGCACAGGATGCAGTCCAGGCTGAGGCACTTGACCCTTGACACTCACAACGAACACCCCACGAGCCATGCAAACACAGAGAAGAGCAGGGAATAAATGCAGAGGCATAGACTGTGTGTTACTGGCCTGGGAGTGGTCATGGCATTAGTAGGTGGGGGAACTCGTGGAGAGGAGAGAGAGGGGAAAATTAGTATTTCTTGGGTACCTTCATGTACCGTGCTAGGTACTCGGTTTACATTTATCTCAATTACTTTTTAGCCTTACAACTATCAATGAAATCCTGAGTAACAGGGCAGAAGATAATATATGTAAGATATTATCTTAAACTTGTGTTAAGACAGACTGTTTTAAGAAAAAAAAAAAAAGCTACAAGTTATTTTGAAGTATGAATGGAAAAGAACAACCAAATATTAAAAGTGAATTAAACAGGGGAGCGGATGTGGCTCAAGCGGATGAGCACCTACTTCCCACATGGGAGGTCCTGGGTTCAGTTCCTGGTGCCTCCTAAAAGCAAAAAAAAAAACAAACAACAAACAAACAAATGAAAAAACCAACTCAGGGGAGCCGATGTGGCTCAGTAGTTGAGCGCCGGCTTCCCACTTAGGAGGTCCCAGGTTCAATCTCTTGCTCTGGTACCTCAAAAACAAAGAAACAACAAACAAAACACAAGTGAATTAAACAATTCTTAATGGGTTACAGGGTTTTAAAACAGAGATATTTAAAACCAGAAATATCACCTATTTGATGGTCCTTCAATTTGCAGACCTGAAAACTGAGACATAGGGAGGTTGGGCCTTGACCATGTAGTGGCAGTTTCAGAAGCCAGCTTCCCAGTTGGCTACCATTTTGTCTCTTCTTTTAGTTAATAAGGAGAGAAAATGACCCTGAATTTCTCAACCGTTGCTTTTTTCCCTACTGGAATATATAATTAATTAATAAGATATTGAAGGATATGCACTATCAGGAAGCTAAAGAAATAAAATGATTTCAAACACTTGATGTGATTTTGGTTTTGTTCCAAATCTGCCCAGTAGAGGGCAACAGTAGGTTTCAGTTCCGTGCGGTTGTGAAAAGCAAACTGACCACAAGTTCTTGGCTTCACTGAAGGTCTCAGACTTGGAGTAGAAAGATCAACGGTATGTTAAGTCCTTAATGAGCTGTGAATACTAGATGACTTAGTCATTTGGAGTATTTTTTTTGCTGGGCAGGGGACTGAAGGGTGCTGTTCCAAATAACTTTCATTATTACCATTTTTATTTTAAATTACATTTTTTTTCTGAACAGATCTAAGTAATTTAACATTTGTATTTTGCATGATTCATGTTAAAAACAAAAATCTCAAGTTTGAGGAAGGGACTGGAGTGCTTATTTTGTGGAGAAATCAATACAGTTCTAGGTGGTGGCATAGTCTTTCCGGAAAGTTCTTTGGTTCCTGCTGTTACCTTCATAGCCACAGAAATAGATGGAGGGAGTCAAAGTGTAGGTTAGCTATGAAGGAGCAGTGAATCAACCTCCGTAACTATTACCACACGTGTTACGGATTTACCGTAAATCCTGATGATTCAAGTAGGCCTAAGAGTACATTTCAACTCACTGCTTTGTGTTGCTCTTCCCTAGTCTTTTGTTTAAAAGCAAGCACATACATTGGTAATATATCTTACTGAGGAACTCATTCAGATTTATCATTCAGTGCTCAAAGGAAGGAAGGAGGACAGTGATGGTTGAGGATGTTATTTTTCTTGTTTTAGAGCTGAGAGAACATCAGGCCCAAGAAGTTAAAGTTATTAGTTTAATTGGAATTGTAACTGGGACAGATGTCCCCAGAGTGAAAGCGCACTGATGTTTTCATTAATTTTTTTATTTTAAATATATTGCCTTTTAGTCAGTTTGAAATGTAGATGTGGTTTGTTCAGAAAAGTTACTAAGGTCACTAGGGGGCGCTATCAGAATAGTTTATTTACTCTTAGACTCTGGACAGGAAATGCATGGGTCTATAAAAACCCTTGCAGTGGGAGATGTCTTCCTTTTGTACTGTGCCTGCTGTGGGTTGCTTAGCTGGTATTTGTGCTGGGGATGAATGAAGCAGAGGTGAATGTGGAAGAAAGAGCAAGATGAAAATGCATCATAATGAATTACTTTCAAATCATTTGGTGAATTGAGTAAAAAAGAATAATCTATTCTGGGAAAATGGCTGCTTTCTGGAGGCATTTGACTTGGAGCTGGAAGGATCCACTCTGGAAATTGTGATTTTGCTAATCCTGGTGATCCCTATTACAGGGAATGTTTGTGTTTTCAGATTGAGGTACCTTTTAAAGGCATCAAATGCTTAAGAGAGCTTTGTAAACTTTCACAGATCTTGGATGTTCAATTTGGGGGATTTTAAAATAATGGCATATATTCTGAAAATATTTGTGAAAGATGTTCTTTTTATAACTTTAGTTTGAAGAGACTGATTTTTTTTTCTATTATTGGAAAAGAATAGGCAGAATCAGTGGCCTTATTCCATATGGTAATTCTGTTAGTTAGACTTTTGAGTTTTACATGTTCACATTCATTATGTGCTTCATTGTCGCCCTTGGGAGGTTTGCCAGCTTTTCCCAAAGCTTGTATGCACGCACCAGCTAACTTCTGAAACTTAACTGGCATACGTGCACTGAGAGAAGTCCTCCATTTGCCTGTCCACCTCCTCACCTTCCAACCAGTGTTCACTGAGCATTACTTACAACGTACCAGGTACTGGCCTTCATTCAGCCTCCCAGCTCACTCAGACACTTTAGACCATTTCTTGTGAAATGAGATAAACCGTGAATGGCTAGAGTTGCAAAAAAAAATTAGTATAGAAAGTTAGCAGATGCCAGTGTGATCTTTTAGAACTTAAATGATTGTGGCTTCTCCCTGTTTTAAAACTCTTCAGTG
This sequence comes from Tolypeutes matacus, assembly GCA_026826555.1. NCBI lineage: Eukaryota > Metazoa > Chordata > Mammalia > Cingulata > Chlamyphoridae > Tolypeutes > Tolypeutes matacus. Next base: position 10,624,380 of record JAKSZT010053928.1, read on the forward strand.
GCTTCGTGACCATATAAGGGCCAAGTTCCTGCCACTTTTCGGATAAGGTCCTAGGCACTTTGTATAAGGACCATCTAAGGCTCCCCGTGAACTATGTTTGGCCCACCTCTCCAGCCTTTCTTTTGGCCACTCATCATCTCGTGCTTTGATAAACTCTTACAGAATTTCTCATGCCTTTTCTATTATTAAACCTCTGAAATCCCCATCTGTTTTTTTCCCTGAAGGTGCATACACTAGTCCTTCTGTTTAGGATGCCTTTCTTTGATCTTGTATCTTTCCAAGCCTAGCACCTCTTCCATGAATCTTTCTCATACCATCCCTTCTGTACCCCACACATCTCATCCGTCTTTCATCTGTGCTGCTTCTGTAACTTGGGCACAATTCTATCATAGCAGTTATCATTTGTAATTTATTTCTTGATAGTTTTCCTTTCTGTACCAGATTTGACCTCTTTGGGAGCAGGGATGATGTCTTAGTATTCTCTGTGTCCCCAGTTCCCAGCACAGTATCTTGGTAAATCAATAACTATTTTTCAAATTGAAGTTTAGCAAGCAAGATTGCGAGGTCTTGATGGTAGTCTTTATGGGTCTTGATGGGAGAGCATGAGGGGAGGTAGAACAAGTCAACTTTGTATTTTAAAGCAAAGTAGTTGAAGTAATTGACTTGGGGTTGGTGCTATATTCTTTTATTTCAGGTTTAGGACTCAGAGTTTAGCTGATGCTAGGTTTAAAATCATTTGTATCACCAACTTGCCGTGAGTCTTGGGTGAGCCAGGTAACTTCATGTACTTTTGCCACCTTATCCACAAAGTAGAATGGTTAAGTTTTATTATCTAAGAATTGTGAATTATCCACTTTGGCTTATTTTACAGCAAAAAAATTAATCCCTATCAGTCAGCTTATTCTATACTGTCATTTTCTTCTCCCAGCCGGGATGCACATGAGTTTTCCTACTACTGAAGTCACATTAAACTAGGAAGGTATTCCAAAACTAGATCTAATTTTTTCGTTCTCTCAAGTTTTGGATTACCTTGTTACTTATCACCTCATTTAGGGGGAAATAATCTTAATTCTTTATATCATGATCCTGTAAATCTTTAAAATGACCATGGCATTTTGGAGAAGGGATGGTCAAAGAAATGGGAAGTAAGGGAATTTTTGTGCTTCATCAGAAAGGGAAGAAGTCCATGCCAGTGGAGGGATTTCAAATGTTTTGCCCTCCTTCACTCCGTTGCTGGGAATGTAGTGAGGCCAGCAGGGGACATACTGCACACGAGTAAAAAAATCACATCACTGGGATGCCCCTTCTGCTTGTCCTTTGCTGATCAAATTTTATTGACATAATAAGAGATGCAGGACTGGTTTGTGATGTTTGGGAGGAAAAAAAGGCCAGAAATATTGTTGTCTTGCAATGGTGTTTTTTCTACTTTGCAATTTAGTAGTAGTTTTAAAATAAATTAAAATTCAAGGGGCCCAGTCAGGGTTGTACTTTGATATATCATTTTCTAAGCTTCCCATTAAATTACTCCTGGTAAAATCAAATACTGATTTAGAAGAATGTATACTGAATTTCAATTTTTTTTTCCGCATGTAGACATACAGAAAGGAAAGAGCCCTTGTATAAATTACAGAGCCAAAAAATTCAAACAGCAGCCTTTAATTTAACCAAAATTTAAAAGGCCCAGTAGAAATTGCTTTAGTTGTTTGGCAACTAGTTTGTTAGCTAATGTAACTGTTTGGTTTTTGCACCAAGGTAAAAGGGAAGTGGTGAGACTGTGAGGGCCCTATTTTATCAAGACAGAAAGGAGTCCCGTATGGGGAAAAAGAGTGCTGAGGGGTGGGCTTTGTCTGTGACTTTACCGAGGCAATAGGTAAAGGAGGAGAGAGAGGAAAGGGGACTTGAGAAACCAAGCCTTGTAGAAAGACATGGGGAAAGGTCAAGGAGCTAGCTCCTGGTTGGGAAGCTGGGATCAACGAAGACATGTGCTTGAAGGTGAGGGCCACCCTTGGGCTCTTAAGACCAGCTCTGGCCAGTCCCTGGCTCTGATCCTGGGCCTAATGCTCGCCCAAGTGTAACCATGAGCATCAGCTAGAACCCCCTGCTCCTGAGGTGTGAACTGGACATCAGTTAGTGGTTTCTTTTAGGGTGAAAACCAGAATCTCTTACCAGGCTCCAGTGCTCAGTGTAGTCTACTCCCTTCTTTACTCTTACATCTTCTCTCACATTCTTCACTTCCAGTTCTCCAAGAGTCCATTTGCCCCAAGGCCCTTGTCCATGCTGCTCTTCCCTCTGTTTGGAATTATCAGCCTCCTCAACCCCTATCAGACCTTGTTTTCAGCTCGGAGTCACTTCTTCAGAAAACAAAACTGGAATCATGCTATATTTATTGCTCTGTATCCTGTTTTTTCATTTTATGTATTTATGGACATCTTTTTGCATCAACAAAGAGTTATATGCATAATTATTTTTAATGGCTACAAGATATTATACTGCAAGAATGACCATAATTTATATTTATTTAGTCATTTCTTTCTTGATGGACACTTAGATTGTTTCATTTGTTATATATAGCTAAACATACTGTGATGAACATCATTGTACATGCATTATTGCACACAGTGCTACCTTTTTTTAAAGGATCATGTTCCTAGGAGTAGAATTGTTCGGTCAAAGAGTATATGCATTTCAATTAGTGTTGTCTACTGTGTCTGCTGCCTTACTGATGTTTAAAATGGGAGGCATTGTATTTCAAATTCCCAGCCACAGTCTCAGGTCCCTCATCTGTAGAATAATGTATTACATACATGTGTGCACACACACAAATACATATGCTTAGCCCAGTGCCTAGCATAAGCATTTAAAATTAATAATTTTGGTATTTAAATGTCATCTATGTGCATTTATTTTGTTTTATTTTTTCCTCTAATTGCAATTAGCTGTTTTAAAGAGATAATTGCAGATCTTCTGGCAGTCTTGCAAACTTGACACTTGCACTAACTTTAGGAGAGATTAGAATTCATAATGTACTAAATGTTGATCAATATGGAGCCTATTGCAGAGGTCCCAGGTTGGGCTCCTGAACTCTTAGAGCCATCGCAGAGAGTTAGGACAGAGTCATTGGTGGTGAAAAGTATGGGGAGCCCCTTTATCTTCAGCCTGCGTTTGGATAAGGAATTATTTTCAGTGTGGGGACTGGGCTGAATGTACAGTATTAGGAGGTGATTTTGCCCATTATTCTGTCACTGTAATCTCTTCTGTCCAGAACAAACAAATGATAAACCAGCTGCCAGCCTGAGAGTAATGATCAAACCATTTTCATCATCCTTTGGTTTATGGTTTTAGAGAGTTTGTTATGGAGGTACAATGTCAGCCATTTGAGCTTTGCCAGGTTTTGTGCATGACCAGCATCTACACGAAAAGAAAAGATAGGTCCAGGTAGATTGGATGCTGGTTTTCTTCTCTTTTATTTGCTTTTGTTATGTACTAGTTGTCCTGGTTCAGATCCCCTATGAGCCTAACCTTTTATAGATTTTAGGGTTGGAAACCCCATTTCTTTTACTGAATCATTGCATAGGATGTTTTCTAAAAGTATGACCTGAAGATTATGTCCTCACTGCTTGTTGACTGGCTTTGAACTTCTGTGAGCCTCGATCTCCTCACCTTCTCAACCTTCCAGGGTTTTTGTGGAGTTTAGGTGTGACAGTTTATATAAAATGGTTATGCAGTGTCTGAATACAGCAGGTGTTCCATAAATGCTCTTTCTCTTTCTTCTCCCTTCCCCTTGCTGTTCATCAGGGAATGTTTTGTAAGGAAGGAGTTGTGTATGACACAAATGAGCATAAGGAACCATGTAAATGTCATGTGAGGATTGTCTTTTATTTTCTTACGGAAAATGAATGTCTAAGGTTAGTGAATTTCATCCTGTTCTTTCCTTCTTTCTTACTGGTCTCTGTAGGGCATAGTAGTCCATCAGCTACAACTTGTTCTACAGATAAACCTGTTTGTTCTTGCTCTTGTGCCAGTATACACAGCCTTACTTGTTTCCTTACTGAACTTTGTTTAAAATCCTTTTATTTATTTCTGTTTTGCTTAGAAGATTTCTGATTTCTTTGTTTACTGATGACTTTTAAGTTGTAATTAGCAATGTTTCCTATTTAGTGTATTTTTAAAATATTTAGAATGACTTTATATGTTAGAACAAAGTTAAAGTTTCTGTTAATAAATATCACCTAAATCTGTTCCCCTCCCCCCACTGATGTTTTCTGTGATATGATGTTATTTCCATGAGCTCCCTCCTGCTTTTCTCTTATTTACCACCTTGAGATATATTTGCCTGCCCCTTTTCCTTATGGAAACTTAATGTGCAGTCTTAATGGTTCTAAAACTTACCTTGCAGATAAGCCCCCAGGTCTCATTTTCAAAAATTTACATTTGGTGGGAGTGGGCATGGCCCAGGAATCCACATTCATAATAAGCATCCCTGATTGTGGTACACATGTTTGGCATAGGCCCTCTTTGATTAGTGCAGTTTGTTTTCCAGTAGTTATTTATTCACTGGGCTATGCCATGTGAAGCTGAGCTGCAATAACCTCTTAAAGCATGACTAATTTTGATATTGTTTAATAGATTTTATATTCAGTATTAAAGTGGGAGTATCTATCTTCAGAGTACCCTGACTTTCTGGCATTATTAATACAGGCACTCATTTTTACCATCCACATAATGCTAGTTTCTGTGCGGCGTGCTGTAGGAAGGTGTGTGGCAGTCTTAACGTGTTGAGGTGAGATGATTGAAGCCTTTGGCTCAAGCTAGCACAGAAGAGGGGAGAGAAAGTGGTGTGGAAAGTTGCTATTTGGACTAATGAAGAGAGGGTTAAGAAACAGTTTTGGGCTCAATTTATAGGAGGGTTTCTAGTAATGGAAAGTATAGAAAGAATAAGTAGACAGCAGTTACAGCTCTAATGGATTACAGGACTGGAAGACGCCATAGCTGTCATCTGAAGCAGGGCTTCCCAACCAGGGGCAGAGTGCACTGGTGGACTGGGAGTGGGTTACGTGTGCGGAACCGCATTGATCCTCTCAGGGCAGCTGGGCAGGGCCTGAGATGGCTGGTGTTCTGGGGCCGGTTGCTTTGAACTGCTTTATCAGTTTATCCTGTGCTGCTGTACAAATATCATTTTCTGTGTGTGCCATGAGGTGGACAAGGTTGTGAAACAATGATCCAAGCCACTGGTTTTAAAGCTGTGTGATCCATTTAAAAAAAAAAAAAATCTTGGCTAGAAGTCCAAAATTTTTAATATAGGAGTCTTCGAGGAACGCTAGGAGTTCACAGAGCCCAGTTTGAAGACCCCTGGCCTGAGCCTGTCCTCCTGGTGTAGAAGTAATACTGATTTCTCTAGAGATTGAATGTATCTGTAATCTGTGACCATGTCCTGGATCACGGCTTTTGACTTCTGGTTCATTGCTTATTTTCTTTACACTGCTTAAACTGAAGCTAGATGATAAACCTGCGAGGGATTACTGGATTCTAAGTTAAAGAAAAGGGACAAGTTCTTTTGGATTTCTATCTTCAATGCCTCACATGATATGCGAAAAAAATAGGTATTTAGTAGATGTTTGATAGAAATGAATGAATGTGATGGGATTTATTTTCATCTTGGAAAGGCGGGCAAGATGTCTTGCAAGCCTCTTCAAAAAAAGATTCTGTGAGGTCTTTATTTCTTATCAGTGTTTGGAGAGAAGGGAAAACAGGTTTTTTCTGTTGGATGAGGATAGGGACAGCTCTTATATTGCATGCCACATCTAAACTTCGCAAGAGCCCTAGAAAGTACAGAAGAATGTGAAAGTGGAATTCAAGTAGATAGTGAAAATTTCTCTGTTTTATAAGGAGAAAATTACTCATTCTTTTAAATTAATTTTGCTTGTTTTACACTATTTTTGCATCACTGTGCACATGTGAGAAATAAAATGTCAAGTTATTTTATCAATGGCACTGTAGCTACTCCTTTAGCATTATGCGTTTGGCTGCAGGCTCAAGGACTCCTGCTCCTGGCATTGTGGCAGACTGAGTAACCTGAGGGGCCCTCTTGTTTCCAGACAGTTAGGTCCTGCCTTAAACACCAATTATCATGCATTATTGGGTTCACAGAAAGTGGGAACAATATAATATCTAAGCAGTGAAAAAAAAAAATAAGAAAAAAGAAGAAACGCTGGTGACTGAAACATGAGTGGTGTGACCAATGAGGGTTGAGATTGCCTCAGCTCTGCAGAAGCTCGGGAGGGGAACTGTTCTTCACCTGTGTAACTTACCCATTGATTATTTATTTAAAAGTTTCACCATTAAAAGTTGAATTTGAGGGTCCTGAATCTAAGCCTAAGGCATGGAAAATGACTGAAGTGTCCTAAGTGGGTGGTACCTTTTGCCTTCTGGCAGAAGAAACAAAATTCTCTTGGGGAAATGCTTTCCTCCAAAGAGTAAAACATTAGAAGGACAGGAAGATGGAAATTATGAGAGTGGTTAAGAGATACGGAGGATAGGATGAGAAATTGTGATATAAATCTAATCAGTAGTCTCAGAGGGACATAATAGAGAAAATGCAAGAGAGGTAATATTTGAACAATTTTCCAGAAGTTATGAAAGATATCAGTCTACAGATACAAGGAAAAATATTGTGAAAATACAAGATAAATAAAAAGAAATTTGCACTTCCACAGTTTGAAGTAAAACTGCAACAACAGGTATGAAAGAATTTTAGGAAGGGAAGGTATAAAATGTATTGGAAGAAAATCTAATAAATTGACCAATATCCATGCTCATGGATAAGAAGCCTCAGTATAGTAAGGATGTCAGTTAGCCCCAAATTGGTTGACAGTCAGTGCTATCCCCAATCAGATTTTCTGCAGTTTATTTAGAAACTTGACAAACTGATTCTAAAACTTCTTTGACAAGGAAAGGCTTAAGAATTCACAGTATAGTCTCAAAGAAAAATAAGTAGAAGTAGGAGGGCTTGTGACATTGTGATGTGGCATTAGACAGAATGATCACTGGAATAAAATAAATTCCCAGAAACAGACCCTTGTTTACAAGGAAACTTGGTATATAATAGTGATATATTGCAAATCTGTGTGGAAAGGAGGGACTGTTCTGTTATGTAAACAGTCTGGGACAAGGTGGAGATGTATAAAATTCCCAATAATAGCCCTGAGTTTGGATTACATTCACCTGTATTTTCATTTTACTTTTCAGTATATCTACGAGGCAAAGCAATAGCCAGATATTTCTTGGGACACTCTGTGTTATAATATTAAACATAGGTCCACAGATGTGAAGATGCCAAGTGATTTTTCCTTAAGTCAGGGAGCAAGTCAGTGAATCCAGGTATCTTTTATTTGATGGCAACTTCCTGATAGGACATTTTCAAGCTAATTCCACAGCTAAGTGCTTTGCAGAGGCTGACAGACAGACGGTGCTTGCTGTGTACTAAGTGTAGTTATCCTAATGTCTTTTAGGACATACTTTTTCTTCTTTCAAGTAGACATATGATAAGTGAGGCTAGGCATTTCTCTGGAAAGGTACATATTCCCAAAACCTTTAAGAAGTTTCCCCACAGAAATCTGTGTTACAGAAGTTCCTCCAAGTTCAGGACTTACGGGTTTTGAAAAGACTGATTCTCCAAGTTGTAAAATTATTCCTGTGGGAATTAGAATGAGGAAGAAAAAAAGACAAAGTTTAAAATACTTGAGAATAAGACCTGGGGATAAGATCTCACTCATCCTCTGGTTTTCAGTTTAATAGCTGTGAAGTTAACTAATGATAATTTTAAAAGCACAAAGTATTTCATAAGCATTAACATTAATGCTAAATAGATGTTTATGGTAAAATAACCAATGGAGATAATGTTTTTAAGTTTAAAGCTAGGTGATATGAAGCAACCACCATTCTCTAGGTGACTGATCTATCAGAAAAATAGCAGATAAATAAAACCATCCCTTGAGTTTTGAGTGTGTTTTATGTTATTCATGTATTCCATGTAATTCTGATTTACGTTCTAAGCTACCCAAGTGCAGCTTAATCTGGCATATATTAAACTTTAGTTCAAAATATGTTATAGTCAGTAGGAGAGGAAGTATTAACAACAGCAGCAGCAAAGATAATAATAGCTAATCTTTATTGAGCTTAAACTATTCCAAGTTCTGTGCTAAGTACTTTACTGACATTTTGTCATTGTATCATCACAAAATCCCTATAAGGCAAGTGCTGTTAGATCTCCCTGTTCCAGATGAGGTCACTAAAGAGCATAGAATATAAGTAGTTTATCCAAACGTCACGGCTGGTGAGCGTTAGAGTGGGGATTTGTACGTAGCAGAAGTATTATGCCAAAGCTGATGGTTTTGAATATTACACTATTCTGCCTCTAAACTGAGTTATCATTACTTTAAAAATATATTGGAGTCTTAATATATTACTGTCCTTGAGGTTTATACTAGGAATGCAAGGTAAGACTGCCTTAAACGAAACCCTCATTATTCTAAAAAGGAAGACAGAATTCTTGTCGTGAAATTCAGTATTAAAGTGAGGTTCTAGAATAAATATAGCCCTTCAGTAGAACACAGCCAATTTCATTTCTCCCAGAATTGGAGTCATTTCTCACACAAGGTCTTACCCTTTTGGTTATTAATCCTGCTAACCTTGCCTTTAAAATCTCAGTTAAATGTGTACAGTTCTATGCAGTCCTTCTGAAATACATGGTTGGTATTTCTTGCTGATGTAAGCTCCTCTAAAAATGGTGTTTGCCTCTTGGAAATGCTCCTTTTAATTTTCCAGGGTTTATGGCTGCACCTTGTCAGGCCAACCTTACCTTTGAAAGTGGCTTACACGCCCAGACTCCCATTCCCAAGACCTTTTGTCTCAGTGCCGATAGGATGACATCCCATTGTGTTTTTTTCTGAAGTGTGCCCACTGAAACAGGAGCATGTCTTTCAGAGTCCTGACCTGCTGACTGTGTGGTTTTATAAAATTACTTCAAAGGCACCTGCATAGGTCAAGGTAGTTCTCAGCTGCTTGCTGACTCGTTGAGTTATTTTGTCCCTAAGACAGCACACAGAATCTGTGCACACACTGTGTACTATTTTGTTCCTCGTACCTAATAGGTTGGAAGAGAGAATGGGGATGCTGTGAAGTTCATCAGAATGAGTCGGGTGGACTGACTTATCTTTTATTCTCATCCTAACGAATTTTCTGGCAGAAACTAGTGGTTATAATAAAGAAGCATTTTGAAAATGCAGTCTGCCTACCACAGTCAGAATGCCTTTTTGAAATTGTTTTACATATGTTGTCTCTCTGCTCAAATATAACTATATAGTCTTAGTTTTTATTTGTTTTAACCTAAAAAGTAACATATATACTTCTTTGTTTTGCTCTTTCAGCTGAATATACTTGCATATCTGTATATGATTTCCATTTTTATTGCTATATAAAATCCTGTTGTTGGACATATCATAATTTATTTAATCAGTCTATTGGTGGACATCTAGGCTATTTCTCAACGTTGTCAATCACAGATACTGCTTCATTAAATCATTAAATATCCTTGTATGTGTGTAAGTTTATCCAGAGAATAAATACCCACAAGTAGAAATGCAGGGTCAAAGGGTATAAGCATTTGTCATTTGGGTAGGTATCACCAAGTTGTCTTCCCAGACGTCATGGTTTTTTAACCCTTATCTCAATACTCCTTCAGTCAGAATTCTAACATTCAGCTGAACTGGGCACTTAGTGGCCCTGGAAAATATGATACAGATTTTCACCTCTGCACCTATTTTCTGGAAGCATATCTTATGTCTATTCCCTTCTACACCTTCACAGATTCTACCCTTCCTTAAACACACACACACATGGACACACATGCATGCACACACACGCATGCACACGTGTGTATAAGGAGCTCCTCTTACAGCTTCTCAGTTCACATTGCTTTTCTTTTATGGCACTTTCACATTGTACTCTACTCAATTTGAGACTCAGTTTTATAGTACTTGCAGCCTAATTGGTTCTTTTGTAGTGTCCTCAGCAGGATTATCGGCTATTAGAAAGCTCTGAGCTTTTCATTTTCTCATTCTGTATTCCTCTTAGTGCCTAGGACAATATTTTGCACATTGCAGGATTTCTTTTAATCTTATGAAGAAAAGAGATTTGTTTTGGTTAAAAAATAATATATGCTTATTGTAAGAAAAAATTGATAAAGAAAAGTGCAGAGGTATGTAAAAATGCCCTGAAATGCCATCTTCCAGAGATGACTACTGTTAGCATTTTGTAAGACATCCTTCTAGTCATGTCTTTGGGGATATATATACATATATGTACACAGATGGATGTGTACAATTCCACGTACTGTTCCAACTGTTGGATACCTTGCTTTCTGTCAATAAAAGGTTTAGACCTCTTCAATGTCCACCACTGTGGATCTGTATAATTTTTAATGGCTGTATAATAGTATTTGTTTCTATGCATGTACCATAGTTTATTTAACCAGTGCCAAACTGATTGATGTTTGTGGTTTCCAGTTTTCTATCAGGGTGAATAAATCTTTTGATAATAGTGCAATTCTCTTTTTAGGTAAGGTAAAATATTAAAAATGAAAGAACTGTGTTAACACATGGATATACATCATGGCATCTTAATAAGAATTTATGGAAGAGAGGAAAGTTTACAGAAATGTTGAGTACTTTTTCCCAGGCAGCTGTCAAATTCAAATAGTTAGCTGTGGCCTTTAGTAGCACCACTCAGTCATCAAAATATATTGAGAGAATTTATACATAAATAAAAGGAATAACATCATAAAGAGATATTCTAAAAGAAATAACCTTTGCATGTATTCGTGAGTGAACAAATGGATCATTGTTTTCTTCCTTTATCCTGCTAGGCAGTAGCTGCCTATCTTTCTCTTTTCCCAAAGGAAAGCATGTCTTTTAGAATCTCATAAAAGTGTTTCTCCTTCTGCCAAGGTACAGAGAAGAGCAATGTTTTCTGTTTCTTTGAGAATAGTTTGCTTAGGAAAGTACACAATCTAATGAAAGGCCCTACAGCTGTGGGCTATTTTGAAGCCTACTTGAATGCATTTTGGTGTATTTATTTCTTTACTACTCTACTTTATTTCAGAAAGGATTTGAGAGAGCTTAAAAAGCTGCAAACAGTGTAGTTGGATAGAATTTATTTTATAGATGAGAAAGAGGAGGTAGAAGGAAAATAAGGGTAGGAAATTAAATAGAAAGCCAGGAGTGAGGCAACTTCTCAAAATGCACATGAAACATGAAATTTCCATCTTTGTAGGTCAAAATGGTTGACTATGGGTAATTTGCTGTGGTTCAGCCCTATATCCTCGTTTGAGGTGGACCTATGGTTTGGCCCTGAGGCAGACTGATGGGGATAAAACACAAACCTCTTACTCAGAAGAACTACGGTTATTCTTGATATTGAATCCAAAGACAAAGCCACCTCCTCAGAGAAGAGACTTTAAAACATAGAATAAATTCATGATCACAGAATGTTACAGCAGGAAGGGACTTGAGGGGCCAGCCTGTTCACCTCTCAGGCTCACGTGTGGTCCTATAGTTACATGGTACAGCAGTATATAGGAGGTGGGCTCTGGAGGGTGCAGGGTCTTCATATGTCTGTGAACTTGAGCCAGCTGCTTAACCTCTCCAATCCACAGCTTCTTTATGTGCCAAATGAGAGTCATGGTTGGTTCTTACCTCATAAGGCATCATGAGGATTAATTAAGATGATGCAAGGAAGCCATCAGCATGATCTTGTCCATCAAAAAAGATGAACAATAGCAATTGCTCGCAAGGATGTGGAGAAATTAGAACCCTCATGCACTGAGAATGTAAAATGGTGCAGCCACTTTAGAAAACAGCCAGCCATTTCCTCAAGACATTAAACATAGAGCTAATGTATGACCCAGCAATTCCATTCCTAGATAATACTGAAGAGAAGTAAAAAGATGTGTCCACAGAGAAACTTGTACATGGATGTTCATAACAGCATAGTTCGTATAGCCCAAAGTAGAAACAACCCGAATGTTCATCAGCTATTGAATGGATAAATAAATGGTGGTATATGTATATACACTGGGATGTTATGCAGCTACAAAATGGAGAAGTTCTGATACGCACTACAACATGGATGAACCTCGTAAACATTATGCCAGTGAAAGATGCCAGACACAAAAGGCCACATATTTTATGATTCCATTTATATGAAATGTCCAGAAAAGGCACATCTATAGAGACAGAAAACAGATTAGTGGTTGCTTAGGGCTGGGAGGATAGGGGGAAAATGGGGAGTGACTGCTAGCGGGTATCAGGTTTCTTTTGGGGGTGATAAAAATATTCTAAAGTTAATTCTGGTTGATGGTTGCACAACTCTGCAAATATTCTAAACACCACTGAATTGTACACTTTCAAAAGGTGAATTTATGGTCTGTGACTCTCAATACAGCTTTATTAAAAATAATGTAGGAGAAGGTTAGTAGTATAGTACAGTAAGCAGTATATTACATAAACACTCAAAACACATGGGCTTTTTCAGAAAACCAAATGAGGAAACTGAGGCTGAGAGAGCAGATGTGACATATCCTGGTCTCATGTGGCTGCCTTTGCCTAAACTGTCACCCAGTTCTCTGGAATCAGCAAGCTCTTCTCCTACAGGAGAGTGGCTGCAAAAGCTGGTCTGCAGGCTTGCCTCACTTTCCCTTCTAAGGTCATCCTCCATTGTTTTGATGTCAGTTGACCTAGGTCTGGTCTTGAACCAGCTGTAATGATTTCCAGGTTTCCCAGTTGTGGTTGCAATATAAGCCTTGAAGTAGCAAAATTTTCAATTAGCCATGATAAACTGTTTGAAAAATTGATGCATGGCCCTGCCTGCTATTGACTTTTCAGAGACTGATTAGGCCATCTAAGAATTACCCAGGCACTTTGCTTTTTCTCTTTTTTCCTTGTGGCCTGTCTTTGGTCCTTTCACTTTTCATATTTCTCTTCTTGAAATAGACTGGGGCAGTCAAAAACAATGGAAACCCCTGTCTCATAAAGTTTTTTCAGTAGCAAATCTGGCATAACTTTAGAGGGGAATTTTAGTGTGCAGTGAAATTTGGGTTTCTTGTTACAATTTTTAAGATATATATGCTACAGTGTTTTTAAAAAGTGCTTTTATTTTTATGTTTTTGGCCCCTTCATCTGGGACTTGCCATGTCATTATGACATGGAGAGATGATGAAGATCAATTTCAAATTAGAATTGTCTATGTAGTGAAATTGTCAGTTTTACAAAATTTGAATTATGTTATTTTGCTGTACGTTGCTGTTAAGAAAGACATGTAAAACATGCATGTTTGACTTATATTGCATAAAGTTTAGTGCCTTACAGGGTATAGCTGAGTGTTTGACAAATATGGTAAAATGGAAGCTTTCTGAAAGTTAGATTTCAGGAATATTCAGGATACCAGTATGACTCTCTCCTTAGAAATAACTGGTGGGGAAAAAACGATAGAACCCCTCTTCAGAGCATGAAAGTGGTCTCCATGTGTTGAACATTAATAAAAAGCAAAAGAAGAGGTTACTTCTTCAAGTTAATCCCATTTGTGCTTGGATTGGTGATTTCACCCCGTGGGTGTTAGGGTGCACTCTGATGTGTTTAGGTCACTGCTCTGGTTATCTACTGCTGTGTAATGAATCGCAGCAAAACTTAGTGACTTAACTCAGAAGCAGCTATTTTGTTGTTGTCGCTCATAGCTCTGGGGCATGGCTGCGCTGGACTAGGCAGCTCTCCCTTGGTTTCTCTTATGCAGTTGTGGCCAGATGGTGGCTGGCAGCTTCTTGAGGCTTACTCATAAGGCTGAAGGCCACTGAAGGTGGCTGATGGCTGGAGCCTCAGCTAGGTCCATCAGCCAGATGCCTACTCGTGGCTTCTCCATGTGGTCTCTGGGCTTCCTCACAGCATGGCTAATGGGTCCAAGATTGAGCATCCCAAGAGGATGAGGTATGAGCTCTACTGCCTTTTTTGACCTGGACTCGGAAGCCTTTCTGCTGTAGTTTTAGGCTTATCCATATTCAAGGGGAGGGAGGACAGACTCCACCGTCAATGGGGTAAGTATCAATGACACATTGTAAGAAGAGCATATGGGATAGGAGAGCTCGTTGTGATCATGTTGGAAAACACAATCTGCTGTAGTCACTTTTTGAGTAAAAGACAATAATAGAAGGAGGAGACAAGAAAGGAAATAAGGAGGAAGTGAGCCCCTGGTTTTGGTATTGGAGTTGTAATAGTTCTGGTGAGTTGCAGACAGCAAAAATGAGAGCAGGAGATAAAACAGTTCAAATGGAGATGTGGGCGAGACAGGACAGACAGCTCCTGGTAAAGAGGGCCCACAGATACAGGAACTGCACCTGAGGGTGTGCCCTTGAAGGTATGGGTATCAAAAGTACAAAGGGTAGTAACATTCAGCGCCTGGGAGGTGGCAGGGCCGTTCTTCAGATGCTGTAATAAGCTGACCAGGATAGTATATGATAAAATATAGTGGACATAGTAGCAAAGTCCCCTATAAGGGGAAGTAAAGGATACTAGCATAAAATGAGAGTGCTGGCCTTGAATGAGAAAATGGACCCTTGCAGTTGTGTTTTCTTACTCCCTCCTTCCCTTCCAACAAATATTTGTTTGTTTATGTACACTTGGTAAAAAAGTCAAATTTTATTGGGTGCCTACAATATGCCATGCACTGTTCTAGGCATAGGTATTCAACTGGAGAAGGGTTAAGAAGAGTAAAGTTCGTGATTACTTAGTATTATTTTACACAAATGTTTCATTTACTGTATATAAATTCCGAGAAAGTGTTGGTGTTAGCTTGCTATGAAGCCTCCAATAAATCATTCAACTTATATGAGACTCCGTTTTATAGACTCCATTTGTACACCCATTTACACGGGCTCTTGTAGAAATTAGAAGCATAGATGTAAAATGAAAAACACCCAGGAAGTGCTTAGAAATGCTAAATATTATCTTTACCTTCAGTTTCCTTATAAACCATGATTCAGTCAAATGTTTTAAAGTAGAACCATATGACATAATTGTATAAATTCAAGCATTTAATGCTCTTTGCATTTATTCAGTGCCAGTTAGTGTAGCCAGGCGCTAGGCATTTAGTGATGAGCAAGCTGGGCAAAGATCTTAAAGGAGAGTTCATCCATGAGAAAGAGCTGGAAATGCATAAAACCTAGTGAAAATGTGAAATGGATACATGAGCAACTATAGACAACTATGCACATTTTCAGAAGGAAAACTAAATATTTCAGAGAGAGATGGTATGGAAAGGGTTTGAGTGGCTAAAAAGCAGCCAGCAATGATACAGTAGGACTCTGCGTGTTTTCAAAGATGTCATCTTTGAGTGCGGTGTATCTCTTGAATAATTTCACAGTGCTGGTAAAAAACCATCTACTTGGAGGTGCTTATCAATTTCAACCCTGGATGGTGTTAGTAAATCAAGTTTAGTAGGACAAGGGCAAGTAGTAACATGTGTTAAGGATCCTAGATAAGATGTTAATAGCTTGTTCTCTCTCTCCTATAGCACCAAACATGTTATTTTTGGCAAAATTATGCCTATTGCAAGACTTTTTTCCTCAGCTCATTGAGTCAACCTTTATAAGAGTATAATTCAGAATATGAATATGGAAAAGGTCTCATAAGAAAGTTTATCTGTAACTCAGACTTTATATCATTAATACTTTAAATCTCATTATAACATTATAACCTGAATGCCACATCATTCTTCCTGTCTGGAGAGCTTAGAGAAAAATTGTGGCCTGATGTCATCTTCATCCATTCATTTATTTTCAGTGTTCGTAATGATCTCAGATCTCCAAAAATAGTTATATTAGGCTGCATGTTTCTAAGAAAATAGATAAGTCTACAGCAGGTTTTTAAAGTTCTGGTTGAACTCAGCCTACCTGGAATGTCATCCACAGTAGTCATTTCCCTGGGAATTCTTGAAGCTGAAGATGTAGCCAGTTTTAATTTTTACCAGAGTAGAATTCAGTATGAACCAGCAATTTTTGAGCACATGGTTTTGGGCATGGTACTCAGCTATGTGTACATTGTCTCATTTATCCTCATAGTAACCTAATTAAGTCTCTGTTATCACTCAGTTTTACAAGTGAGGAAAGCAAAACTTAGTGGGGTTAGGTAACAAATGGCAAGATGTCCAGCGAATGGCCAAGCTAGAACTAAGCATCAGATATGTCTGACACAAAACCCTTTTGCTGGTAACAGTTATGCCATACTGTCACCTAGAGGAAGGATTATGATTTTATCCTTGTTCCTTTCCATATTTCCTAATTTTCTACAATCAATATGAATCAATTTTATATTCCAAAAAAGTTCAGTGAATATAATTTTTTAAATTTATTATAATGTTAATATTTTGGGTGTCGTGTGGAAAATACAAAGGTGTATGAGATCCTGAACACTGTAATCCTGTGTTTAGTAACTAAATGGATATTATAATTAATGCTTAAAGTAAAATGTAGCAGAAAAAAAATATATCGGTTATTTTTCTTGGAAAATAACACCTATTGATTTAAAATCTTTAGTCTCGGATTCTAAATTGATTGTCTTACTTCATTGTCAACATATTAGGGAGTTGTCTTTACACAAGGAAAAGCAAAGCATAGCCTGTCATCTCAGTAGGAATTTATGTATATAGAAAGGGCATAGGTGATTTTTTGAGGAAGTTTGGTGGTTAAAGGAAGAGAGAGGTACATTAGTGGGCAGCAGATTCCACAGTGGTTTTTGATGATAGCAGGGATTTGAGCTTTTTTTCTCCTTGTCTTTTTCTACCCCCTCTGTTGGGATTTGATTTGGGGATCAACTACCAGTACTGTGCAAAGCATACTTATTGGAAGCTTCTTTAGTCCCTTTTCCTCTTCTCCCGGACAGCCTCCTCCCTTTGGCATTGAAATTGCCCTAAAGATCCCTGGAAGGTTTTGCTTCAGTGGGTCTTTGGTAGGACTGGAAATCTTCATTTATAATACAATTTGTGATTTTTATGATCTGGCATATTTAGGAACTCTTTGGCTAGAGTAGTAAAGCCTCTAAGAAGAAGTGGTAGTAATTGAGGTCATAAAGCTGGATTGGGTCCAGAATGTGAAGATACATCTATCATATGCCTTGCCTTGGGAATTGGTTCTAAAACTGTGGGAAGCCACCAACAGACACCCTGAAAGCAGGAAAACAGCTGTAGAAGGTGATTTGAAAGGAGCAGGGGGTAATTCTGAATAGGAGATATGCACAAAAGCTGTTAAAGATATCTAGGCATGGAGTAATGAGGGTTTGAACTAGGGTTTGGCAAAGGTGTAGGGAGGAATGAACCTGAGTGAATAATATTGAATTGATAGAATTGCAAGAACCTGGTAAACGATTGGATGCAGAAGGCCAGAAGCACAGAAGTGTGAAAGAAAATAGACATAAGAGGATGATAGTACTTTTATCCAGGGAACTGGATTTGGGAGTTGGAGGCACGCTTAGGAGGGAAGATCAAAAGTTTGTTGGCATCCACTTGAGTTTGAAGTTCCATTGGGACTTCCATTTGAAGGTATCCACTAGTAGGCAGATGGAAATGTATAGCTCAAGAGAGACTACTACTGAAGAGCTTTCTCCATAGAGGTGATTGTTAAAACCATGTGATTAGGAGAGATTGCTGAGGACATAAAAGAAAGAACAGAGAAGTTCTCTGGGAACTGTAATGGGACGAAGGGTGGGTGGTGGGTGGGTTGGGGGTGGAGAGATCTGTTGAAGAAGATAAAGAAAGTTCTGCTACAAGATCCAAGAGGGTAGAGGTGGTCAGCAGTTTTGAATCAGAGAGGTTAAGGAAAACAAAAACTAATAAAATGACATTGGATTTAGCTCAGTTTTAATAGTAAGGGGAAAGGCTAGACAGTCAAAGTCAATGAGTGAATAGATGATAAGGAAGCAAAAGTGGGAAATAGGTGATTTTTCAAAGTTCCATGGTAAGAGGAGGAAGAGACATTGGTAGCTTACAGGAGCTATGAGATCAGAGGGAGAGTTTAGGCCAGTGAATACTTACGCATATTCCAAAGCTTAATGTGAAACGAGAAAGATAATGAAGATGGGTGAGATAGGGTATGAGTGGTAGCAGATTCTAGAGAGCAGTGGTTTAGAAAATGGTTCATTTGATCCATATTTATTTTTCACTTATCAAGTGACAATAAAAGTGACTACAGAGATAAGACAGTCTTAGCCTCTAAGTATCCCAGAGAAGAGTGAAACTTGACCGTGCAGATTTGAGCCTTGCTGACCAGTAGGATGGTGGCCCAACAGACTAGGGGGGACCCAAACCTGAAACAGCAATCAGTGCATCAGGGTAAATGCTGTGCTGGAATGGTGCACAGAGTGCTGGAGGGCATAGAGGAGGGCTCAGGGTGGGGGTGGATGAGGACTTCATTGAGGAGAGAGTGAGCTACTTATCCTGTGCAGGATATGCGTCAGTCTTGCAGAGAAGGCAAGAAAGCTCATCTTGTGTGGAGGGACAAGAATGAACAAATATGTAGAAACGAGAGAGGATGTTGCTTGGTATGATCAGAGTAGAGGGAGGATCTGCAGAGGTGAGGCTGGTGGTTTAGCAGGCGCCAGAACAAAAAGTGTTTTAATTGTGTTGATGAGCTTAGGTTTTTTTAATCTTGAAAGGTCTGGGGGCTGTGATAAGAACTTGAGCAGAGAAGTGAAATGATCCAGTTTGCATTTAGAAGAACCACTCAGGCAGCAGGGGAGGATGGCTTAGAGGGCAAGACTGGCAGCAGGGCCAGGTTGGTAGACCGTGTGTAATCCAGGTGAGGATTGAGGGGGACTTCAGGCAGAGCAGACATGTAGGAGGCAGAGTTGACATGACTTAGTTCTCCTTTGAAAGGTTTTCATGGGATGGGAAGTACAGAGGATGGTGAAGAATAGGGAGAGATTTAAGGGAAAGTTGAGGTTGACTTCCACTTGCTGACTTAGTAACTGCTTGAAAGGTGGGATAAAACATTTACTGGGGAAGATGCAGAAAGTTTAGAATGTTTTGAGCTTCAGGTGCTTGCAGCATATCCAAATGGAGATTTTTAATAGACAAATAGACATATCTGCAGATCATGGAAGGGTGTGACCTAAAGAGAGAAATGTGGATGTCACCTGTGGAGCAATGGTAGCTGAGTCCATTGTGTGCAAAAGATGTCCTGGGAGCATAGAGGCTACACACACAGCCTCTTGACTCAAGAATTGATCGTCCATTTTGTGAATTTTCTCCACGCTTTTTGAATTTCTTCTCTAGTTAACGATTTATTTGGATATTGGACTCATATCATGATCAGGCAGGAAAAAAAAAATGGTGGTACCCAAATATACCTAGTTTTGCTACTGATTAGCATGTTTGATGAAAGGATTAGCTCGATAGAAGGCTGGAATTACTGACTGCAGTAAGACTTGGATTACTTATGAAACTCGCTTCTGTGTTGACGCTCTTCTCCCCTATCTCTTACCATGGACTCTGAAGCTCTGATTTCTTTTTCATTAACCCCAAGAGAATATCCAACTTTGTTATTCCTTGGCTTTTTTGAGAATCAGTGGTTGGTCAGATGTTGCCTTTGCTAGGAAAATACATAAATTAGAACAGAGAGTTTTTCAGAACCTTTTACAGGGAAACCTGTGTTATTTACTTGGCTGCTCTGGCAATCTGCTTTGAGTACTAAGTGAATTAGCAAAAATAGAATTTATGGCTCTTTTCAGGATTGAATTAAAGCACAGTTGAGACACTGCCCCAGAAATAAAACTCCTGTCTGGAGCATTTTTACATTGGAGCCTCTATTGTAGCTTTCAGTTGTTAACTGAGAATTAATTTTCCTGGTGATGTTAAAGGGCATGAGTCTTATCTTTGTGGAGGTGGTGTTTTCTGTTAACAATAGGAAAACAATAATGGTCTTACTCTGTTATTTTGGTTTAACAAGCAGCATCTAAATCAGCGCTTGCTTAAGTAGGTTTGATGGTCAGCTTCTTAAGAGTGACCCTTTAAGAACTGTTAGAGATTTTAAAAATGTGGGCCACCTGTGGACCTTGTTTAAATCCTGTTTTGAAAAATAAATGGAAGAAGACACTTTTGAGGCAATTGGAGAAAATTAAACATAGATTGATATCAAAGGCTATTAAGGAATTGTTGCAAATTTTGCTGTTTGTGAAAATGATATTGTGATCCTGTTCTTAAATGTCCTGATCTACTGGAGATGCATACTGAAGTATGTACAGGTAAAATGATATGTATCTGGGATTTGCGTGGGGGTGGGGTATATAGAGAAAGGTTGATAATTTTTGAAGGTTTTGGGTAGGTGAGGCTCATTATACTATTCTTAAGTTTTTTAAAAGTGAGCCTAGTAGAATGTAGTAGCAGCCGAGAACAGGAAGGAATTGAAGGTCTATTTTTCTCCTGTTTCTGTCTGTGGTGCATGTCACTCTTTGTGAGCACGGAGTGAAAATCTTTCTGCCTTTCTGGTCCATGAATCTAGGGAAATGGCACTACAGCTAAATGTGCTTCTGTGAAAAGTACATCTGCCACCCAGGCCTTAGGCACTTCCCTGGGCCTTTCCTATCTTGCTCTCCTGTGAGGCTTCAGCCCCCACTGGAAATGAGCACACAGCAGAACCACTGTCTGGTTTCATTTTTATGCCTCTTGGATGAGTAAGACATGGGAAAACCTGGAGTGATCTGTAAAGAGAGAGAGAATTAGAGTAGACTTTTAACTGTGGGATGTGTTTCCACATCTAGACTTTGTAATAGACCTCATCTACTCTTATTTCTTATCACTTCAAACTTGTGCTGGAATCAGACCCTTTTCTCTTTCAGACCAGAGAATAAGTCAGTGCTTTATTTTCTAATTGAACTCGGTCTGCGGTCTCTGTCCTTTGCAAACAGCAGGGTAGTGAAATGAGTTGGTTGCAAAGGGAAAATGATTTCCGTGAACCATCAAGGACTAGTTTGCTCTTTTGAATTATGCCCAGCACAATAGGATGCTAATATATCACCTTGGAGGCATTTGGGCCCATCCATTTTGATCTTCAGCTTTGTTGTTATTTGGCCTTTAAAACTATGCCTTTTCTTCTTAGGATCTTCAGATGCATAGGAGGGAAGGCCCAGAATTTTCTTGACACCAGCTGCTGCTTTGCTTAGGAAGATGGAATAAATTAAGCCCCTCAGCCTCCCCATACTCATTTCTATTAACTGTGTCATCCAAAATGAAAGGGTCCATGATGGCAGAGGGTGATAGTTTTCTGAAGACATGATAAAATGCCTTTGGGTCTCAGATTGAGGTGTCTTGGCCCAGAACTTCCCTAAGCCCAGGGCTATTTCAATTAATATTTCAGTTACTATTTCTTTAACTACCTCCTATTGAACCAGTCTGTGTATTGGGTACTGATTCTCAGGGATAACCAGTTGCTCACAGGACAGGGTTTCCTGTCCACTGCAGCAAGTTTCAGTTATGTTCTGGATCTGGGGATTATAGGTATGAGGAACTAAAGGGATTTCAGGAACAGTGGGGTTTTAACTTGCCTTTTCCTTCTTATCTTCTCAGCAACCCTGCATCCATGCCACCAGCCTCTGAAGCCTCTCTCTAAAGGGAAGGGTAGAGGAGGCGTGGGCGAAGTTCCCTCAGGCCACTAAGGTTTGCTTTGGCCAAGGATTTCTCCATACTGCAGAAAACCTTTATTCATTCATTCCACAAATATGTATTTGGTACATCTTACACTCAGGGCATATGCTTTCCCAGCTCCAGATCTTCTTATATACAGGAATGTTTTCTTAATATCTTTGGAATTTTGAAGCAAATACAAGATTAACAAAAACAACAGAATCCATTATTCTGAAGACATAATGTGAAGGAACATAAACTCTTCTACCTAGCCGAGAAAAATTGAAAAGAGCATAAATAAATACGAACTTTTACCATAACTTTTCTGATGTGCTAAAAAATTTGAAGATGGTTTTATTGACCAGACCAATAGTTGATTGTAATGTTGAATCTTCATTCCAGAGTTCATTGTGTAAAGAAGTCAAATATTAAAACTGTTAGAAATCCTAAATTGTTATATTTATTGCAATAAATTCAGGTGAATAGTTTGATGTTTTTGTTTTGACCCCCTTGTAATTTTTCATAGTCATGTCAAGGTTTTTGACGTTTTTTGTTTTGTTTTTAGTTCTTAAAATTTGTTAGGCAACTCATCTTTCTATCTTCCCCCTCACCTCTCAGAAAAGTCACAATCTTTGTACATTGTTTAGAAATAGGAAGTGGTAACTTCTGTTTTATATACTATTGAGTTTTCATTGTTTAAACATGAGAAGATTTTCATGTATCTCTCATTTTTAAATACTTGTTTTCAAACAATATAAAAGGATATACTGGATGAAGAAGGCTGGGAGAGTGTGTCTCCTCCACTCCTGACATTCTTTAGCAAAATATCCTTGTCCTTTCTCTGCCCAGTGACTTAACTGCTTGGTGGGTTTGGCAGAAGAGATTGAGGTGCTTTGGGTCACCATGCCCTGCCGGTGTGAGGGATGAAGGTGCTGGTCACTGCTGGTGCCTGGATAGCCAAGTTTGGTCTAAATCCAGAGGTCAGTTCACCCAGAAAGGCTGCTTGCTCAACATATAAGCCACACTCTCAGTTACCAATTTTATCAGTAATATGAGTGATATTTTGGCCCCTCTATGCTTATTGGCCTTATTCTTGCGTTAGTTCAGAACCAGAGATGGGGGAAGAGGTATTATTTTATTGGGCTTCTTGAAATGCACAGCGAATAACAATTCTTCCAGAAATGCTGTATGCGTCGACAAATGCATCCAGAAATGCTGCCCTCTCTTATTTTTCTTTTACACGGTCATGGGCCCTCTGGTTCTCTACAAGGTTTTTCGCTTACTATATTTTGTTCATCTGTTTGAGGCTTGTTATTACACTGCATACTATTTCATAATATGGACATTGTATTAATTTTATAATCAGAAAAATAAACATGTTTCCATTTGAGCCTCATACCCTAATATATAGGAAGAAACCTAAAGCTCTGTTCTTGGGAGACACAGATAGCAACTGCTTTCAATGCTTTCTTTTCCATATTGGAAGAGACATTATATATTGCTTTCTAGGCAGGTGGTAAGATTTGACTTGGTCCTTGATAATGGAGAGTGTGCTATAAACTTTCTATGCATAGGCCTTTTTCAGAGAACAAATCATTGCCAATTAACCAGGGGTTATAAGCTGAGTAGTCCCTAAAATGTATCTTTAAGGCAGCTAGAAAAATCCCTTTGATGGGAAGCGGCTGTGGCTCAATCAGTAGGGCTCCCGTTTACCATATGGGAGGCCCCGGGTTCGGTTCCCAGGGCCTCCTGGTGAAGGCAAGCCTGCCCGCACGGCGTGGTTAGCTGACCCAGCGAGCACAAGCAGCAAGGGGGGGATAAATGAATAAATAAATAAAATCTTAAAAAAAAAAAAAAAAAGAAAAATCCCTTTGATACTGACATCTAAAAGTTATTCTAATTTGCTTGTATACATTTTTAAAATCAATAATCTTAAGTGAAATTATAAATATGAATATTCCCTGTGTTAGATTCTATGTAAGGGTTGATGAATCTGTGCTCTATTCACATTATGGATTCAGTTTCCATTCCACAGAAATCAGTGTGTGTGAATCTCTCTCCAGTTTTCTTCCATGGGTTATTATTCCCTAAGTTGATGTAGTTCTTGACAGATTTTCCAAGGTGGTATTGTTGATTATATGATTCCGACTTAATATAACTCAGGGGTTCTTAACCTTTTTTGTTCCATGGACCTCTTTGCCAGTCAGATGAAAACCACAGGCCCCTTACTAAGTCCACACTATACTGTGTGTTATTTAATAAATGTATCACACCCTTACCAACACGTGCCCACAAGAATAATGGTTTTTTGAATTTCAATTCAAGGTCACAAACCTCTTGTTAAGAGCCCCTCACAGAATGGTGCTTAACCAGTAATTAACCCCTAATCTTTATGTTAGGTGTCTTTACAAGGTAAGAATCCAGTCTTTAGTTTATGGTAGTTTTTTAGCATCTTAATTATTTTCCAATTTATTGCCCTTTCTAGTCATCTTCCTCTTTATATTTCACTTGGAGATATTAAAATATTCCATTACTAAAGACCAGTGCATGCTTTTATTCATATTACTCTGCCACTAGCTAGTTTGCATTTTCCTTTTAAGACCAGCAGTGAGGCTGGATTTAGTGTGTGTATCAGTCAGGGTCAACCAGAGAAACAGAACCAGTAGGAGATCTGTATTGAGAGGGTCATTGCAAAGAACTGGTGTATGCGATTGTGGGACTGGCTAAGCAAGTCTGAGACCCGTAGGGTAGGCTGTCAAGAAGGGCATGCTGAAGCTCTAGAGTGCAGTCGAAGCTGCTATCCACAGGTAGAATTTTGTCTTCTTGAAGGATGCCTTTGCTCTACTCTTAAGACCTTTCAATGGATTGACTCAGGCCCACCTCGATTATCTAGGAAAATCTCCTTTACTTAAGGTCAACTGATGTGTCTTTAATCACATCTACAAAACAATACTTCACAGCAATGCCTAACTTGGTGTTTGATTGAATGACTGGGGACTGTAGCCTAGCCAAATTGACACATGAAACTGACCATCACAGTGCATTTCTGTTTCTTGTTAGAATTGTTTTGGTTCTGGCAATCAGGTATGCTGCCTTTTGCTGCCTGCCTAGAGTTGCATTCAGTTGGCTGTATACTCTTCTTTCTTATTTTCTCCCTTCTTCTGCAGTAAGTTAATTCATAACTTACTGCTGTACCCAGAGTGGTTTCTACTCTGCTCCAGTGCCAGATATTTATTATAGCCTTCTTCCTTTGGTTTACATGAAGTGTGTTTTCTCATCTGTGCTATTTGTCTTACCAGAACAGAAAGTTCCCATTGTCTTCTTTATTAGCTAAAGTTACAGATCAGCTTGGCACCCATTCCAGCAAGAGCTTTACTTCTCAAAGACAATGGCTGCAAAATTGGATGCTGCTTTCTTGGCTCCTAGTTGTTGTCATTGTTCTTTGTCACCCTAACTTGGGGAAATGCCATATTGGAAGTTTAATAGGACAAAACAGAATAAGAAATCTAATTGCTTCTCTGTGTTTCATGCTACTTCTTCAGAATAGTTCCCTTCCAACTGCCAGAGCATTCTCTTTCAAGGTGTTGCCCTTTCATATTGGATTTCCAAAGTTACAAAATTCCGTTATCATTATTTGAAGAGCACTATTTATCAAATTTGATTCTTTTCACATTTGAAAAAGTTCAGACATTATAAGGAAGTTACTACAAGTGTGCCCTTCCCTGAACTAGTCTTGTGTTTTGAATTGTTTTTACTAAATTACATAAGTCTTTGTTTCTTTAGAATTTTTCCTGATTGCCTACAAAACATTTTCATAGTCTCATTCCTTTATTCTATCCTTTTATATTCTAGAAGATGGGAATGGGAAATTTTGGCAGAACTAGATAAGTATTGAATTCTAAGAGGTAGAAAAAATGTAATTGGGAATCACTGGCAAAAAGTAGAGTTAGCTGTATCTACTTATCTATGACTAATAGAAGTGGATTTTTTACTTCTTGGTGTTTTGATGTGTAATAACATGGTCACATAGCAATAATTTGTAAATATAAGTTAAAATCTCAATGTTCAGAGGCCTAAAATGTCCACAATCAGAAAATTCTGACCAAGAAACAAAGTATGGTAGACTGTGTTATCTAGCATGGGTTGGAGATGTCCAGTATGACCACCTAATTTTTCAAGAATTACTCAATATATACAAATAAAAATTAAATTCAACAAATCATGTTATTACCATCCTTATCGTTCTGATTATCTATTGCTGTGTGTTTTGTTTCCTAGCTGCTAAGCCAAATACCATACAATGGGTTGGCTTAAACCACAGGAATTTATTGGCTTGTGGTTTCAGAGGCTAGAAGTCTTGCTTCTGGTCTCTTCTGGCCGGCTAGCAATCTTTGGGGTTCCTTGGCTTTTCCACACAGGGCAGTGTGCATGGCAGCGTCTTCTCCTTTCTCTTCTGGTTTCTATTGACTTCCAGCTTCTGGCTGCTCCCAGTGGCTTCTCTTTCCATGTCTAAATTCTTTTCCTTTTAAAGACTTCAGCTATATTAGATTAAGGCCCACCCTCATTTCGTGTGGGCATACCTTATTTATTTATTTATTTTTTTAAGATTTTATTTATTTATTCATTTATCCCCCCTTGCTGCTTGTGCTCGCTGGGTCAGCTAACCACGCCGTGCGGGTGGGGTTGCCTTCACCAGGAGGCCCCGGGAACCGAACCCGGGGTCTCCCATATGGTAAACGGGAGCCCAACTGATTGAGCCACAGCCGCTTCCCAGGGCATACCTTAAATAATAATATATTCAGAGGTCATATTCACAAATGGGCTCACACCCACAGGACCAGAGACTGGGACCTGAACATGCCTTTAGTGGGAGCTATTATTCAGTCCTCACACTGTGTAACAAATTACCCTAAACTTAGTGACTTAAAATACGATAATCAGTTTATTACGTTTCACAATTTCTGTGAATCAGGATTTGAGAAAGCCATGGTTGGTTAGTTTCTGTCAAGCAGTTGCAATCAAATGGTGACTGGAGCTGGAAGCCAGGGGTCGAGCACCTGGAGACTGGCTGGGTATTTCTCTGTCTTTGTGTAGTCTCACAGCCTCTTTTTATGGTCCAGGTTGGGCTTTCTGACAGCATGGAGGCCCCAGGGAATTCAGACTGTTTACATAGTGGCTGGAGGAATCAACTGCAAGTATTCCAGTGAGCAAGGAGGAGGTTGTAGCGCCTTTTCTGACCTAGCTTAGGAAGCCAAGTTGTATTACTTCTTCGTTCTGTTGGGAACCAGCACGGCGGCACAAACGAACCCAGATTCAAGGAATGAGCATTGGGCTTCATCTCTTGATAGCATAGCAGGATTCCAAAAGAACATGTGAGACAGGAGATATTTTTTGGATATCTTTGGAAAAACAGTCTGCCCCTGACTACCCTCTGGCTTCTAAAACTCCACATCTCTCACATGCAAAGTATACTCTGTCACTCCCAAGATCCTCCAAAAGTCTCATCTATTACAGCATTAAGCTCAGCACCATCAGGCCTGTTCAGATGAGGCTCCTCAGGAGCAGTTCCTTGGTTATAGCCTCTTGAGTGCCATTCTTCTTTATCTGAAGACCTGTGAACTAAAGAGGCAGATCATCTGTCTTCCACACCCAGGCTATGGCAGGAAAGGCATCTTAAGGCCTGCCTCAAAAGGGGAAAGAAAATGGGAGGTGCCCAGGTCCCTGGCAATTCTAAAATCCAGCCAGGTACATGTTGCTAGTGCCTTGATTTTAGCTCAGTCCTGTTTCCCTGTTCTCCGTGCTCTTCATTCCCCTTTCTGGACTTTTGATTCTGCAGTTTGAGTCACCCTTCTTTTTCCATAAAAAAAGAGCCTCTGTTTGCAGCCGAGTAGCCTTTTAAGACTGCTTCTTCCCCGTAAAATGTTGGGTATCCAAAGTCCTCTTTTTGTTTTGTTCTTTCTCTGTTTCTTTTAGTCTAACCTGGTAGATATTTCATAGTACAAATCTCTTTAAAACTTTGTGGATCTTCCATGGATCTGATTGGGTTCACTTCATTAGATAAAAGCCATGGCTACTAGACTCTCTGTCTACCTTGAGCTCCCTGTGTGCCAGCTGTGGAACAACACCCTTCAGAGTCCAAGAAGCCCCAATTTTAATGGAGAGGATCTGCATTATTTAATAGTTTATTCTCTAGCTCATCTCTCTCCACTCACATTTTAGCATAGGCAGCATGTAGAGCCCAAGTGTCATTTTAAGCATCCTGCCTGGAAATTTCTTTAGCTAGATCATTGGGTTCATTAGGTACATTTCTATATTTCGCATTACACTAGATGACATGTTGCCAAATGTCACTACATATGATATGTTCCTCACTTTCCTTTAAACCCTCATTGACAATCTTTTTGAGACAATAACGATCATTTCATTATCTTGCACTGTTTTTGTGTGTCAGGAATTAAGGAAGGGCTTGTCCTGACTTGTGGTCTCTCGTGCACTTGCAGTCAGACGAGCTAAAGCACTTGTGCTGGGACCTGAGCCTCCATGGAAGCAAGTCTGACTGCCATGAGGCTTCTGTGATTGTTGTTACCTTAAGCTGCTCAGTTTTGGTGTGATTTGTTATGTGCCAGTAGCAATTGGGATGACACTGTTCTCTTTCTGGTTACTGTCACCCTCAGGTCCCAGTACATCTTCTGCCCAGTTTCCAGAAATCCAAATTTTATCACTTTTCCTAACCCCATCCCCGCACAACCACTCTGAAGCCTTCTATGTTTCTCCGTTGTCTGAATTGGAAACCTATTGATTTAGTTTCCAACAGAGAATGCAAGCTCACAGGCCAGATTTGTCTCACACACATCATTTTTTGGGGGATATACAGAGGAATTTTTTTTTAACTGATATGCTTGCTAACATTAAAAAATATCAAGAGCATTCACACAAAAATCCAATTTTTCCACTTCTCTTGAGAAATCCAATCTGGCTATAGTTGGGGCTGCATTCCCATGGCAGCAGTCAGCTGGTGCTGGGCACTCCTTGAGGTGACACGTGTCTTCTCCAGAGCACCAAAGTCCCCACTTGGCCTGCTGCTTGGCTTCTGGAGGCTTGTGAATTTGCCACTCTTATTCTACAAAGTTCATAAGTTTTTCCAGCCTTATTCTTAGCCATTTCTTTAAACGCAGCCCCCAGGCACCAATACCTTGTGATCCAGCTATGGTCCGTGTGTTAGCAGTATTTGACAAGTTCTTACCTTCTCTCCCTTTGGGGACCCTCTCCCTTTCTCTGCCTGATGAGCTCTTCCTAATCCCTCAACAGCCAGACTCTCATGCTGTCCTTTGACAGAATCATATTCTCTTCTGCAGTATCACAGCATTTGTGAGTATCTTTGTTAAAGCAGTCAGATTGTATTGAAATTATTAGTTTAAATGTCTGCCCACCTCTCCAGATTGTGAGCTAGTTCAAGATATGGACTTCTATTTTATTCATCTTTTGTCTAGAGCTTGCCACAAAAATAGGAATTTAATAAAACTTTGTTGATTGAATAAATAAATAAGTGATTTTTTAAAGGGTGAGGCAAACTCTCTACCCTGATGGAGTATGCAGTTTGGTATGTCATCTGTTAAATGTAATGCAATGTACAGTGTTAGAAAGGTAGCAAACAAAATTCAGATCACCAGACTCGGCAAAAGCTTCTTGGATGAGAAGAAAATAGATAAGTGGAAAATATGGAAGGGTAGATCAGGTCAAGGGGATGGCAGATGTGAAAAGGTAGGGCCATGAAAGTCTGGAATGTGTACACAACTGGAGGGTGTCTGTATGCAGGGATGTGGTGGGAAGTAAGTGAAAAGGAAATTTGGGGCTAGGCATGGAGGGTCTTGAATATTAAGAAATCTGGACTCATTCTGTGGATAACTGAACTCTTATAGGTTTTTTGAGAAAGTGTTTATGTGCTGCTTGGGCCAACTTGAAGGTTAACTAGGCAAGAGATTAGAGGCAGGGACATTGTGTAGCAGTCTGTTTGAATAGGAGAGATAAGAGATGTTGGAGGACCTTAACTAGCACAGTGGCAGCTGGGAAGGTAAACATTGCAGAATGTGATTTTTGATAGATGTGGGTTGTGAGAGGCAAGATTAAATTATTTTAAAATAGCACCTGCCAGGTATTTGTATTATGTTCCAGGCCTCCTGTTAAGAGCTTATATAACCATGCTTTTTGAAAACAGGATAGAAGGGCTTTGGGCAGTGTTAACTAAAACGGGCAACATCAGAAATGCATCAGAATGAGGCTGGGGTAGAGAGTTAGGTAAATGGCCTGGAGATGGCAAACTCAGTTTTGAGAAATTGGTAGGGCATTCATATGCAACAAAGCACACTTGGATGTTCCAGGTACTGCTGAGAAAAGAAAACTAGGAGATGAAGTTTCCAAGGTCATCAGCTTAGATGAGTTGGGGGATGCCATGGGAGAAAGTGTGTTTACTAATGAGGATGGTGTCTAGAGCCAAGAGCAGCCGTAATTGATTATGATAAAGACAGAAGACATAGAACAGTAAGAGAGTGACAAGGGCAAGAGGGAGACAGAGAAGAGTCGGGGACCCAGGGATGGAGAGAGCTTGAAGTAAAGAAAGGTGGTTCAGTTGTGTCTAGAAGACAGTTATTGTACCAGA
Source organism: Tolypeutes matacus (assembly GCA_026826555.1). Classification (NCBI taxonomy): domain Eukaryota; kingdom Metazoa; phylum Chordata; class Mammalia; order Cingulata; family Chlamyphoridae; genus Tolypeutes; species Tolypeutes matacus. Next base: position 10,654,750 of record JAKSZT010053928.1, read on the forward strand.
GAAGGGCACAGAACCACACAATTAGAAGATCATTAAATCTCAGAGAAAAGAGAAAGAAAGTGCAAGTACAATTTTGCTGTTCTAATGATGACAGATTAAAGAGTGAGGGTGGTGTATATAAGTGAGGGCAGCAATTATGGACTATCTTCAGAAAAATGTTGATAATGAAGGGAAGAGTGATGGGGTGATTGCTCAAGAAAGAAGCAAAGCCAGATCACTAACCCCTGCCCCCCGATTTTTTGTAAAAGCCCAGAAGGTTCTTTAGCATGTTTTTACATGCATGTAGAGGGGACAGGGCTTCGCTGTAACAACCTTGATGGAACAAATAAGTGAAGAGGTAAATGAAGAGCACAGCAGGTAGTCAACACTTGTAAAGGAGAAGGAATCCATTTTCCTTGCACACACGAGGAGAGAGACCAAGAGAGGGGTGAGCATGTGAGGGAGGTAATTAGGAAGTGAAGGGTTGGGGATATGTAAGTTGGGTGAACTCGGTGATCTCACTGTGGTTAAGTAATTGGGGCTGGTTGTGGTTAGGGCAGTTCTGTGAGCAGCAGTAGGTGGTGCATAGGGCTGGGGACTCGGACTCGGGGGTCTGTCTCCTGGCCTCACATCCCGGCACTGTCACCTCCCAGCTGTGCGAACTCAGGCCAGTTATTTGACTTCCCTGTGCCTCTGTTTTCTCTGTGGAAAATGGGAGAATGGACTAGTTCTCGCCTCCTAGGGCTATTGTGAAAATTAAATTTGTTAATCTATTTATTTATTTATTTATCTATTTATTTATTTATTTATTTATTTATTTATTTTTGTTGTGGGTAAAAATCAAAATTTTCACAATACATACCAAAATTTGCAAAATGATATATAAATGTATATGCATTTATGTGCATTTGCTTACAAAAATGTTATTTATGTATATATATATAAATATATTTTAAGAGGTGCTTAGATACCCAAAATATTACACGGAACCCACTGGGATTCCCATGTTGCCCACACCTCCCACCACATCCCACACAAACATCTCCCACAAGTGTGGCCCACCACCCTCAATGGACTTACACAGAGTGGACTTGATGGTATTCTGTTGTTCACATATGTTAATCTATTTAAAGTGCTGAATGAGCAGTGCCTAGATGGCTGGTATTTTGGGGTGGGGAAAAGGGGCTAGTCTAAGAATGAGGGAGCCTGTCATCCTCCAAAGTGCTTCTCAAACCTGAGTGAGAATATGAATCACCCAGGGATCTTGTTAAAATGAAGATTCTGATTTAGTGGGTCTGGGGTGGGACCCAAGATTCCGTCTTTCTAACAAGCTCCCAGGTGAGGCCTTTGCAGTTGCTGTGGAACCCTAGGCCAGGCTTTGAGTGGCAGTGTTGTCATCGCTCCGATGATCCAACCGGGAGGGACTAGCAAATCTCAGAGGGCATGAGGCAGCTTGGCCAGGACTCGTGCCACGTCCTTCAGGAATGGAGAAGAGAGGTCTGGGCTGACCCCTGGCCTTCCTCTCAGGTGTGGATTGGATGGGAGGGCACATGTAGCCAGAGGGCATGGGGGTGTGAGGTATATACTAAGAAGTGCAGTGTTGAGAGAGTTGGCTGTGGGCTCTAGTGGGGTGGGAAGTGAAGCAGGGAGGGGCAGGAGAGCCTGAAGGCTGGAGTGTGTCACCAGGCCAGGCAGGAGGGGTGGGGCTTAGGTGCTGGGAGAGGTGGAGGGTAGAGGGGGCAGTGTCAGAGTATCAGATAGGGAGGCAGCCACAATGTTTATTGCTAAAACCTTTCCAAATCTAATTTTGATGATCTAGAAGGCTTTTTGTGAATTTGGCAGTGCCTCAAGGACATTATAGACAGCAATTAATTAGAAACATTTTTTATATTTCGAGTCAACAGAATGCCCAATAACAAAAATTTTATTGGATTTTGCTTTCTGTCATGTCCTGTACATCCTTGATGGGCAGACGTGAAACCAGTGGGCTTTCTGAGTCACTCAGGCGTAGGATACAGTCAACAGGCAGTGCGTTCAGCACATATCAGAGAGGTGTCATTGCAAGGTGATTCTGAAAGCCCAAGTCCAGGGAGAAGTTGATGGGGCAGTAGATGAAGCTAGCGGATGCCTGAGGCTGGAGTGGGGGCGTGCAGGATTCAGGAAAATTCTCCCAAATTTTAATCTGTGTTTCTCAAGTCACATTCAGCTTTTGTGCAGGAGTGTGTTAGAGACATGCAATTCAAGTTCTGACACGTTTAACCTCCTGTATAGAGATCATCTCTTGGCGCTCTTATACTCTCCTTGTTACCCCTCTTCCCTGTTCTGGCATCAGGGGCCAGGTGACGCCTTCAAGGTGTTAATACGGAAACCGTGAGCCCTAATAGATACAGAAAGCTCCTGCGAGAGGGACTCCGTTGGCAAGAATTAGCTGCCCTGGGGACTGCTTCCAAACCCCTGTCATTTCCTTCCCTGGCTGCTGCTTCCTGGCCCTTCTCTGACATCTTACCGGTAGCCCCGGAACAGGCCAGTGAACCCCACTCCTCCTCTCCTTGGTTTTGCCCAGCTTCTTTTCTGGTAATCAGAACTTTGTTTAATTTCTTTAATGGTTTTCATAAAGATGCAATTTAGAGAAAGGGAAGAAAATATCACTTTCCTTTTCAAAGGTGTGGTGTAAATAAAACTGCTCCATTGTATTTTATTCCCAGTCTTGGGAATAAATGTTACTGCATATAAAACTTTTTCTAACCTCAATTTTGCCAACTATGACCTGAGGAATTTGTGGGGTTAAGAATACCTCAGGTATCACTTAAATTGCACCCATTTCTCTGAGAAGCAATAGATTTTATTTATAGCCCCTGACAGAAAATAGAGAATGAAAATCATTCTACCATCTCTTGGCTTTACAAAATGAGCAAATAACTTAATAGAACAAGAACAATGTAATACAATAATGCAATCAGAGCTTTGAGGGTGAATAACCCCCGTCCTCATCATTGCAGGGGGCTCAGGGAGGGGGAGGATAGAAGATTTTACAGACACACACACACACACACACACGTTTTTATTTTGCAAAACATTCTTCAGTTCCCAAATAAGAAGACCATTTGTTAAACTATGTAAAGCTTAGTTTCCTTGGTTCTGAAGATAAAAGTTGTTTCCCCTCATCCCTAAAACTCCCTTTTTAAAATTGATGTCTGGTCTCTTCCATAGAGCTCAGTGTCACAAAAATACACCATAAAACCTAGGTTTCAAATTACACCTCAGGTCTTCTCCTAGGAGTAAACTGAAGGAACTTTCTCAAAGATGAACTTGTATTCTTATTCTTGCTACTAGTGTACCAATATTTTAGCCCACATAGACATTTAACAGAACATCCAGTGTCTTGTGTGGTCAACGCTTACTTGTTCAACCAATATTTATTGCTTACTGCATCCCACCATTTCTTTCAATATATGGAGCTATGACCCTAGACATTTTGCTTTATCATTCTCTATCCTGGCGAATACAATTAAGGAGCTGGTCAGCATTCTAATATAAAATAGAAATGAAAGAAGATGACCATTTTCTTGTCTTTTGTTGGATCCTGTTGATGGAAATGAAATTGGCAGCTTTTGTAAACACAGAGTAAGAAGGAGAAAAGAGGGATAAAATTAATTGGGGGATATGAAGCAGGGCTATCCCTGCCTGTTTTCCAAAAGAGAGAGATTTCCTTCGTGTAATCTCTTCAGTGGGTACTTGAAGAATACTAATTCACCAATCATAATTCATTTCTACATTATCAGTAAAGGTAGAGTTTTACTCTTTCTGAGACATAATTTTATCTGTTTTCTCACTTCTTAGTTAAGTGTAAGTTTTTAAATAGATGTGGTTTTAAATTCTTTCCTTTAAATGTAGTCGTTAAGATATTCTTCTCTATGTTGCTTTTGCCATGATTGGCGTTGCTCAGAAAATAATTACTTATTGTATATATGACAACAGAAAATTATTTTTTCTTTCCTTAGCCATTTCTTTATGGCTTTAAAAATGAACAATCTGTTCTGAAAATCCTAAAGTGCATTTCAGCATTCTTTCTGCAGTCCTTTGCCAGCATCAATAAGCACCATTAAAATCACTATCATTAGTATAGATCTTTACACTGACTCAAAATGCAAATGGGAAAAAATATCTTATGCCAACCACAGAAGAGCTTTTACTAAGTTCTAAGTGTTTTAAAGGTAAATTAATTTAAAAATAATTTTTTTGGTATGGAGTAAAAAACATTTTTAAACAAATGAATAAACCACCTGCTAATTATGAATAAGATTTACTTGCCTGTTTACTTTCCAATTATGGAAAGTAAAAAGCATTGGGGTTCAAATCCCTTAGATGCAGAGGTCAGGCTTACTTTTACACATGGTAGTGTCCACAAATCAATCAAATCCAACCTTGAGCCTGTGTTGTTTCTTGTTTTTAGTTTTTAATATGGCTTCACGTTGATGTGACATGTATAAATACTTATTTTAAATTCTGTGATATTTCCCTTGGGAATAAATAAGTTCCCATGATATAATTATTTTCTATTAAATAGTCTCTCTACACATCATGGTCTTTCAAAATCTTCAGGGAGTGGATGTGGCTCAAGAGGTTGAGCACCTGCTTCCTACATGGAAGGTCCTGAGTTTGGTCACTGGTGCCTCCTAAAAACAAAAACAAAAATGAAAAACAAACATAAGCAAACAAATGGAAAAACCAACTCAGGAGAGTCAATGTGGCTCAGTGAGTGAGCACTGCCTTCTCACATACATGGTCCCGGTACCTCAAAAACAAAAATCTCCACAGGACATTTTTATACCACTTCTTTTTTTGTGGTTATTGTGGAGATGAATTTGAATGGGAATCTGTAGAATGAAGAGGTTGGACTAGATTGTCTTTTAGGTCCCTTTCCATTCGAAGTTTCTCTGTAACAGGGAATCACTTGTTGTTATGTTCACATCATGTTCGTCTGCTACATTGCTTTGCGTAATTACATCTCAGTGCATTTTTTATGACAAATTACTTTGGTGAGAGGCTCATGCTCAGACATCCTGTCCTTTTAAAAGTTTTGCTTTTTCAGGCACAAAGACATTTGGAAAGCGTGCTCTATGGATTGCATCTCTACCTTAGTTCAAAAATTTGAAATAATTGAGGAAGACTGATTACAATCTAAACACTGGCATGGCTGCTGATTGTCATGCTGTGCTCCTAGCGATTGCACCAGTTTCACAAATACTACAAGGTGTGTTAAGAATAGTCTGATGCTGTTTTGTTTTGCTCAAGTAGGTTGAGCAGAATCCTGGGAAAGCAAGCATGATGTCAGGTTCTGAAAAAGAACAAGGTGGCAACAGAAGGGTATTTGCTTTCTTGACCTAGGTTTTAGATCGCCTGATACCCCTAGAGTAGTATGCTTTATTAGGCTGCCTGATTTCCCTGCCTTGGCTCAGTCAGCAGTCTGTTGCTTGCATGCATTTCCTTAGGCGATTTTGAAGTAAACCACGTGGCCTTATATGTGTAAAGCGTTAACTGAAGTGAAAGTGAAAGATGAGCTTGACCCTTACTGGCTTATGTGTGTGGTGTTCTTCCAAAATATTTTGTTCTACATGTGTATAGTAATACATTTCAAGAACATGATATTTTTGGAAAGAGGGTGAGTCTGGAGGCTGTGTAGTCTTTTTGGTTATTAACTGCTAGTTATCCCTGAATTCATAACCACTTAGGTTATTTTCAGGGTCGCGTGTATACTATATAATCCCTGTAGCAGTACCAGGGGCCCACTGTTCACGTGTGACTAAGGAAGAATTGTATGGGTTTGTTTCGATTCAGGTAAGAAGAGTTCCTGGGTCAAGCGGTCACCTTCATAAAACCGAAGACGGTGACTGGGAGTGGAGTGACGACGAGATGGATGAAAAAAGTGAAGAAGGGAAAGCAGCTTTTTCTCAAGAAAAGGTAAAGACATTGATGGTGATGATTAGCTAACCTGTGTTATTTTTATTTTTGTGATATGTTTTGGTGAATTAATGACTCCATCATTGTTTTACAGTCACGAAGAGTGAAAGAAGAAAATCCAGAGGTGAGTGGGTTTTTTTGTCTGTTCGTTTGTTTTCATTACTTCCTTCCCACCTTGTGGTGTCAAGTTCTGGTCCATTTGGAGAAGAGACTTCAAAGTTTTATTTTCATGGAATAGAAAAAGAAAAAGGCACATAGACTTTGCAGGTTCTGATTCTGGCTGAGCTCCCTTGGGCTGTATAGATTGGGACAAATTATTTTACTCTGAGCCTTGGTTTCTTCTTCCATCAGATGGGAATAATCCCAGTACTTATCTCATAAAGTTCCAGTAAGGATTGATGAAATCAGGTACATGAAGCACTCAGTGAAGTCTTTGGCAAGTAATTTTAACTCAGTATTACTGTTACCTAGAAAGCGTAATAGGCATGCATGCAGAATTTCTTCTGGATTTTAGTTTGCAGTAAAGCAGATATTAAAATGCTTAGAAACTCTTGGTTGACTCTGTTGGTCTTGATTTTTATATCCCCTGGGTAACTTAGCAGGCAAGGAACACTCTTTCATCAGCTTCTCTTTGAGAACTGGGCATCTTTTGATTAACTTTACTTCCTCCATCTGATTAATTGTCCTATTGCCTAATGACTAATGATGACTGTGTTTCAAAGGACTTCCTAATACTCCTAGAGGAAATCTGAGCATATTTAAATAGTGCTAAATATTTTATAGACCTAGAAATTAATGTGTACCTTGCTAAATTCTCATTAAGAAAACAGGAAACTTTGTCTTAGAAATTATATCCAACCCAACTTTCTTTAATTAGTGGATATTTTCTCCTTGATTAAATAGAGTCAATCTTATTATTCAACTTAAATGGCACTAGCCAGCTGGACCTTTCTAAGAGGAAGGGATCAAAGCTACAAGCCACTCCTTCTCCTGTTATTTTCTTCCTCCTGTCTCTCTGCATTGTTCTTACCACATTGATAGGCCTTTCCTAGGGAATTTTCAGTCTGTCTGTCCTCCAATTGTAATACTCCTTCAGATTCTCCTTCCTCTTGTTTATCATATGAATTCATCTTTTTACTTCATTCATAAAAAACAAGTGCTCTCTCTGCCTAGAGAAGCCTGCACCAAATCTTGTTGTGTATTTTCATCTTTCTCTCCCATTTCTCAGCAAGCTCTGTTCTTTCCCCCATTTCCCAATAAATTCTTTTTACTGGCCTAAAACAAAACAAAACAAAAAACAAAGAAACAAAAAAACACACAAGCTTTGATCAGGGACATTGTTCACCTCTGTTAGAAGCCATGGTGAGGAACCCTGCAGTGAAACCCAGTGGCTACACACACATTGTATTCGGTTTTTAGAATGATCTTAACCAGGTGTTGGGAGCCCTGCCTTCTCCTTGCATCTAGAGTCAGGTTTTTTTTGTTTGTTTGTTTTTGTTTTTGTTTTTGTTTTACATATTTCTAAAAGTATTTCTTACTAAATGTGTCAATCTTAGAAATAGAACAAAATAACATTCTTCATTGGTTTACCACAGGAAATCTTTTTTGGATGATATTCACTAAATCCTATCATGCTAGTGTAGACCTTGTAGATCTTCCCTCATGAGAGTTTATTAGTTCATTATGACCGTTCATCCATTCGTTGATCTGGTAGGCAGTAATGAGTATCTGTCTATATGATTGCTGAAACTGCTTTGATAACTGATTTCTTACTTAGATAATAGTAGTACCTTTCTGACAAGACAGGAAATGAAGAAACGTGTAACATGCTGTCAGTTGATCATCATTCGTCACTATCAGTCTTCTTGAATGGGATTTGAAAGTCTTTGGTACTTCACTATATCTAGACTCTTAATTTCCCAGTGCCATGTATCCCATACTGGTTTATAATCAAAGAAGCTTATAGATAGGTTTCTTATTTCTGTGAATGAATACAGATATTTGCAGGTAAACATTCCCACAAAATTTCAGGAGTAACCAGCCCTGCATGCTATTACACAGCTTCTCAATTCAGATTTTGGATACCCTTTCCTTTTGGCAGGGATGGCATTTCAGTATCTTCAGCTGTGTTGGAGATACTACAATGAGAAGTGATAGCATTGCTCCTATGTTCTTTCAACTTTTAATTTAAAATAGCCCCCTGCTTTTCCAACTACATGAAGTTAAAAGTGTTTTCTTAATTTTAAAGAGAATTATAAAGTATTGCATATATAAACATTCAACGAAGATATATTGCATGCCTATTATTTATACTATTTTCAGTGTTGGGAATATATCTGTAAGCAAAACAGAAAAATCCCTGTCCTTGTAAAACTTAAAAGGACACTCAATATAATGAGAAAGTAAATTATGTACCTTGTTACAACAGGATAGGAGTAATGGGGAAAAAATAAAATGAGGTAGTGGGTGCAAAGGAGTGTGTCAGAGGGTTATTTTAAATGGGTTGATCAGAGTAAGTCTTATTGAGAAGGGGAATACAGTACATTTTTGAAAAAAGGTACTGGAGAATTGAATAGAATAAAAAAGTCAAAGACCACTTTTACATTGTCCCCTGATTGTCACTTCTTTCCATTGAGGTTATGAATATATAGATTTTTTTCCTGCTCATTTACATACAAATATATAAAGAAATTTAGCATATCATTTTAAAAACATGAATGAGATTATAAAATCCATAAATTTTTTTCTGCAACTTGCCTTATGCCTTGGAAATCTTTCCACATTAGTTATTGTAGATCTGCCTCTGTATTTTTAACTGCTACATAGTGTTAGACTGGATGGATGGAAATGATTTATTTAATCATTTCTCTCTCGGTGAGCATTTAGGTTGCTATTACAGACAGCAATCCATTAATTTTGTATATGCATTTTGGGGGGCACATATGCAAGTGAAGTATAGGTACTTAGAATTGTGATTGCTTTGGGAACAGTGTGCTGATTTTCAGTTTTTATAGGTGCTATCAAAAGCTGTACCAATGTATTTACAGACTCTGCCAGTGTACCTTATACCTTTAAACGTCTTTGAAGGTGAAAATGTTTATCTTTGCCAAATGGCACATTTACATGCCAAAGTGTTTACGTATTAATAAGGTTTTCAGTAGTACTTGTCATTTAAATTATGGTTGAGCTATTTACTTGACTATAAGCCACTCAAAGACTGGGATGGAATTTTATTCATGTTTTGCTTTGCATTTTCATCTAGTGGACACTGTACCTGTTTGACGTGAGCATCTATGCACTGAAGTACAGATGTTAAGCAAGTGCATGAGTAGGCATAGAGTACTTATGATGAAAAAAACGTTACATGATTGAGTGAAGTTCAGGAAAAGTAGCCTTAGTAGTACCATGTTTAGGTGCAGTAAGATTGCAGCAATAAAGGAGGGATATTTTAGGAATGCTTTTTATGTGAGGGACTATTTGGCTTCCTGCAAAGTATAAGGCAGAATGTCCAGGTATTACAGCATTAGTTGGAAAGATTCAAAAGGCCTGAGTGGATTGTTTGTTGAAGGGACTGTTTTAGCTTCCTAGGCTGCTCAAGCAAATACTATGAGATGGGTCAACTTAAATAATGAGAATTTAGCTTATGGTTTGGGGAAAGTCCAGATCAAGGCATCATCAAGGCGATGCTTTCTCTCTAAAGACTTGGCATTCTGGGGCTGACTGCTGGTGATCCTGGGGTCCATAGCTTGTCACATGACAAGTCACGTGGCAGCATCTCCTGGCCTCTCCCTTCTCTTGAGGGTCCAGCTTTTTGCCTCCCGTGGCTTTCTCTCACTGCATCTGGATTTCATTCTCCCATAATGGAATCTAGTGATAGGATTAAGACCCATCCTGACTGAGGTAGGATGAACCTTAACTGAAGTAGTCTCATCAAAAGGTCCTCCTTACAAGGGGTTCATATCCACAGCAATGGATTAAATTTAAGAGCATGTTTTTCTGGGGTTACATACAGCTGCAAACCACCACAGGGATATTGGGTAGATGTGCTTGATCCTGGGTCATATTTGGAGATCCTTCTAAATCCAAGGGAATTTCTAGTGCAGCTGTAAGATTATAGAGTTTACACCATTTATATCTTGAGAGACTTAGCCAAGCGCATTGAGAAAATTAGCCCTGTGTTCCTAACTTGATTTTTTAGAAGAAGCCTTATAAAGTATTAGTTATCGTCTAGTAATTAATAATTAGTAAACAAGTAGATAATTTAAGCTCATTTTTTTTAAGCTCTTTTTTTTTAATTATCTTCTTCCACTAATATTGTGGAAACCAATGGAGATTAAAGGATAATGATAATAATATTAATAAGAAAGTTTATTAATTGAGCAAATATTTAATCTGTGCCTGATTTATATGTGGAATTTTGTTTGGTACTTTGGGAATTACACATACATCGGCTTTGTCTTAAATATGCAGGGGTTTTTTTCTTTTCTTTTTTTTTTTTTTAATTCATTTACCGAGGAGGACATTTGCCAGGACTTCTAGTAAGGCAGCATATTTTTTTCCACAGGAGCACTTCCATTAGATGGCATGAAAACCAATGGTTCTCAATTTGGGCTACATATCAGAAAAACTGGAAGCTTTAAAAATGCAGATACCTAGACCCAACCCTCAGAAATTCTGATTCAACAGTTTGGGGTGATGTCCAGATAACTCTGATTTTTAAAAAGCTCCTCACATGATTCTGATCTGTGGCCAAGATTGAAAGCCACTGACTAGGAGAATCATGAATCTAGAGGTAGAGGTTGGAATCTAGGAAGACTGTATACTTATAATTCCTGAAGATTTCTTTTAAATGGCTATCTCTCAGAAGTCTCAAACAAACAGAAAAAAATTAGAAATTCATTGGAAAAATTTTCCTTATTTAATTAAGTGTAATGAAGCAGATGGGGAAGTTTATTGGCTGCAGCCTGGTAGGGCCCACAGTAGGTGTATTAATGAAGAGTTTTGTTATAGTGAGTCTGGGGCTGGGTTAAATAAGATCATTTTCCCGTTTCCCAACTCTGAGATTTTGTTCTGAGGAGAAAAAATATTTGATGTGGATTTAGGCTGAGGTAATTTTACTAGAGATTAGATACAATATGAAAACTAAATTGATTGCATTTCTTATTCATTTTTATTGCCTGTTGATTTTTAAAACCACCTTTGGCTTCTTAAAATAATTTCTGATGAAATCTTGTTTTCTAAATACCTGTCAGTTCTCATATGTTTGTTTTATGTCCATAGGAAGATGGGGAGAAAGATTTGATCTCTCCCTTTAAATTTATCATGCTTAGTCTTAGTCATAACAGCTTACTTTAACTTGATGTTTTTATGATGCCATCCTCTAAAAGGTGTTATTGCACATGACTGTCCTTCTAACTGGTTGTGATGAAAAGTTAGATTTGTGATCAGAAATCTTCTGTATTTTTAAAAAGAAACTTTTAATTTTAGAATAATTTTAGATTTTCAGAGAAGTTGCAGAGATAGTACCTCTCACCCAGTTGATAACTTCTTATGTGACCCTGGTATATCTGTCACAGCTGAGAAACCAACACTACCTTGCTATCAACCAAATCCCAGAATTTATTTGAATTTCACTTATTTTTCCACTAATATGCTTTTTATGTTCCAGGATCCAATCCACAATACCACATTGCATTTAGCTTTACTGTATTTTTAAAAATAGTAAAATAAATCAGAGGATTAGGCAGAACCATGAAAAATTGGAGAGCAGAAGTTGTCCCTTTCTTGTCTCCATTCTGAGACTGTTTCCTCCCTTTACCCTGTCCCAATGCCCCATCGAGGTCTATTTCTAGATTGGTTTGTCCAACATTATTGTTTTTCTTTCCCCCTCCTCTCAAGACACATATTTTCTCAAATGTCCTTTTGATAGCTGTTTAAAAGAAAACTGTTAAGGGGGGGGGGATCCTATAAATTTATATTGTACTGCTAATGAATGACAGCTGCTTAATGTGTTTGCTTTCTTGTAAGTTTTTACACTTAAAAATGAGTTTATTCCAATGGCCATGTATGCCCTAATCTGATAGGATGGATCCATCATGGTGAAATTGTGAGCACTGCAGTTGGTTGTCAAGGAAAATGTTTTGTATAGGCACCTTCCTCTCCTTCACTCCTGTGCATCTCTGCACATTTTCTGAGGAATTGTTCATCTTGCTTGTGTACCAGTGAGAGCTGGAGGCTGCTCCCTTCATTAGATAGATGCAGGATTACATCTTCCCCCTGAGGTTGCAGGGTGTATGCGGGATTCCAGCCACCAGTCCAGTTAACTCACCCTTCATTCCACTGATCACCCAGGAGTGAAAGAGCAGGGCAGGAGAAGGGACCTTTTCAGGGGAGCTGTCTTGGAGAAGTTGTTGCCTCTAAGTAAATAATACCACCTTTTTCAGTTGCAGTAGTTCTTTTTGACTGAAGATAGGAAAAGCTGTAGCTGTTGATGTGGCCTTTGGTTGTATCTCATATAATATAGTGTGAGACCTAAATTAAGATTGTGGAATCAGCTTGAAAGATTCTGTACAAGAGATCATTTGGGGTAGGCCCATGATCTCAGACCAGTTAGTGAATACGTGTTGTTTGTTCTTTTAAACATAGTCATTTTTCCCAGCATTATATTATGAAAAATTTCACACACATAGCAACATTGAAAAAATTTTAAAGTGAGCATCCATATACCTGTCACCTAGATTCTACCATTACTATACTTCTCCATCACATGCCTGTCCATCTCTTCATCCATTGGTCCATCTTAATTTTTTGATGCATTTTGGAGTAAGTTGCAGATATCTGTACAATTCTCTCTGTTGCTTCGGTACTAACATAGTTACTTTTGAGGAATTTTATACTCTTAAACTTTAGAAAACTCTTGCCACAAAGAGTATATGATTTCAGATTATTTTTAAATCGATAGTAAATTTAAAAATAGAAGCTCCTTTCCATTCTTTTTCACTGCTGTTTCTCTTTGAGGACTGTGTCCTTCAAGTTTTGCTCCAGGGCAGAGTTCACAGAAGTAGGCTTGTGATGGAAATATTTTGGGTGTCACATTAGGGCCTGGTTTCCAACTTTAAGAGAAAAATATAACCTATCATTGTGGCATTTCTGTTGGGGAAAATGTTCTTTAAAAATCCAGCTACCACTACATATTTTTAAAGTACAGTGAATATTTGTTCAAAGTAATGATGAAAAGAGACAGGTTTTACTAATCCTTTGATTTGGGACCCTTTAACTTTAAGTCAAATTATGCAACAAGAAATAATTGTTGTAGGGCACCTTTCTCTTACCAAGTTTAAAATATCAAATCGTGCCTGTTTTTTCACTTTACTTCAGTGGTTCTCTGAAAGCATAAGAATTACCAGAACAACTTGTTAAAGGTAGAGAGTCTTTCCCAACTCCATGAAATTTCAAGTCCTAGTTTGGTTGGGACCAGGAGTCTTTGATTTAACACTCTCAGGTGATTCCCATGCAGTGGTCAAAGGCAACTCTTGTGAACGATGTTGTAAGCTCTTTTGAAAATTATTGTTTCCTAATTGGGAGTTAGTGTAATCACCCTGACATTAATGTTTGACTTTGGTTTCCGTTAAGTACTGTAACGGTGGCTTTCTTAACAGATTGCAGTGAATGCCAGCAGTATCCCTGAACAAATACAGTCCCTTTCTGTGCAGGATGCTCAGGTATGTTTCTCTGCCAGTCATTTTCTAGATGCTTTGTTGACGGATCTTTAGAAAAAACAGCATTTTAGAAAGATAGACAATTTCAAGGCGGTGCTTCTAAATCAGGGGTTTATAAGCTCCCTTTTTAAAGAGGTATGGAGAAAAAGAAGTATTGTCTGTGATTTTCAGGACCTCGGACCTTCAAATGATAGGTTCAAAAGTGAGAATTGATTACCAGACTGCTTCTGAAATTGCTGGTGCTTTGTAAAATAAGAAAACGAAAGATAATGGCTCACCATTCTATTATATATACCAGCCACAAAACAGGAAGCTAATTTTTCTTTTTTCTTTTTTTTCTTTTCTTTTCTCTTTTCTCTCTCTCTCTTTTTCTTTTTCTGTCTTTCTCCAATTTTTTCTCTCCCCTCCTTCTTCCCTCCCCCGGTTCTCTCTCTCTTCCTCCCCCCTCTGCCCCTGTTGGATTATTAAAACCTGTTTTCCTGATTCTTTTATCATTGAATTTCATGGCACAATTTATCTTTACAACTTACAGAAATAATAGGTCCTGTATATTAATAAAAAAAATAGTCCAGCGACTTTGAAATGCCTTTATAGTAATAGCTATAGGACAGAAGACATGTTGGGTAGTGATGTAGGAGACCTAACAATCCAGGGGAAGGAATATAGACATAGAGCTAGAGTGCAAGCTAACAATTCTGATTTGCTGTGTAATTAATAGGGAAGCCCTTTTTGTCTCAAAGTGCTTGTACTATAAAATATCATCATCCTTAGGACCACAATTTTTTTTTCAAAGCCTGTATATTTCCATTTAAATTCATTTCCATTTCACCTGATTTGTGTTTTGTGAATCCACTGTATACAGTGAAAATGATTAGAATGTTGAATTTCATGGTTGCAGGAAGCCTGTTTGAGGTCAGATATCTAGTCCTTGACTCTTATCTTATAGATGAGGAAGCAGAGACTTAGAAAGGCCAAGTGGCTTGCCCATGGTGGCACAACTGGTTATAGAGGCAGAGCCAGGACTCAGCTTAGGTTTTTCCACTAGATTACACAACTCCCTAAAATACCTTGAGATAAACTAGGGATTGGTGGAATGACAATGGGTCAGAAGGCAAAGAGAGTTAAGAAAACAGAAAAATGGATTAGGATAACTAGTATTGTTTAATATTTTATGGTTTATGATGTACTTTCATACATGTTATTTTGTTGTCCCAGCAACCTTTTGAGGCAGCTATTATCCCCATTTTATAAATGGGAAAATAGGGTCAGAGAAAGACTTGTTTATAGTTGCAGAGCTAAGAAGGGAGCCTTGACTTGAAATCCCTTGTTTTTCCTACTCCAATAAGAAGAAGGTGGATTTATCTCAGGGGTTGGTCTAGAGAGAAAGGGCCTTTGTAGTAGAGGCATTCATGGTTGATGGCTTATATTCAAGGAAATGTTCTCTGTGAGGAAGATAGGAAAGATAAACAATGGCCTAATGGGGTTCCATCTTTCTCTGCATCTTAAGGTTTAAGGTGCCCAATCTTTGTCCTCACCAAGGACCATGGACCATGAGTCCATGGTTCCTGGTGCATGGTGCCACTTGAAGCTGCTGACTCTTCTTCTTTGGACTTACTGCAATTTATATCAGCTGTTCATGGTTCCCATCCCATGACTGAGATTTTCTGTATGAAACATTTATACACACAATTGTGCTGGGAATTACGTGTCATTCCAGCCATCACACAGAACTCTTGTGAGGTCAAATAAGTCCTGTGCATGTAAAGATCTAGTTTTGAGATTTCCAGAAAGAAAGAACTCCCAGAATTCAGAGCTACTGTGATTCTATTCATTCATTTCCTGGTAAGGTTTATAACACTGTTTACTGTTTTGTTTTTAAAGGGCCATCCCAATGCTGGTGAAGACTACAGAGAAGCTTCTTGTGCTGTGAACCTCGTTTTAAGATTAAGGTAAATAATATTGCTGTTTATTTTGCATACAGTTTTCTGATCTCCTTCATTAACTTTTCATAATATTAACATAAACTAAAATTAATTCATTTGATTCCTCCAAACAACCAGGACTAACTGCCCTCTTCTAATTGTTTTCTAAAGAAGAATAAGAAAAGCACCATATGAGTTTTTCTGCAGGCTCCATGTACCCTTCATTAAGCATTTTTTCCTTGTCTTTTTTTTACAATGTAAAAGATCACAGTAAGAGATTTTTTAATGAGTTTCTTTCACACTTCAACAGTCAGTCTCTAGCAGAAAAAAACCATGCTTGTACTACAAGTTGCCTGTTCAGAACATTTTTCAGTGGCAGATTTGGTCAGCCGCTGTGGAGAAATGACAGATATATTTTGAAAGAACCCTCAGTCTTCTAGGAAATGGATATAAATATGGTGTCTGACAGTATAGTCTTTGTGTCTTATGAATGAAAGCACTTTCTATTCCAAGGATTTTTTAATTTAAAGGTCCATCTTTCTGCATCTTCTTTAAGAATTTGGTATCTTAAAACAAAAGAAAATTGCTTGGATTAATTGTAATTAATTATAATTTAGTGTCCCTGTTGGATGTTTACCAGATCAGTCAGGATACAACCACATTTTTGAAGGTGTTTTAAAATGAGTTATACCTAAGTTTTCCTTCAGACAATTAAAAAACAAAGGACATGGTTAACAGGCGTTTTTCAGAGCTGTGGTTATAAAAAGCATGGTTCATCTGTGAGGTCAGTTTCCAGCCCCATGAGTAATCATAGTCTGTCAGGACAGAGTATTGTTGCCATAATCACCCTTACTTCTAATAGTCATTTACTGTGTGCAGGACATATTCACATACTTATCACATGAATGTCACATGGTGTGATTTAATTCTGAGTGGATTTCTCAGTGAAGAAATTATTAAAAGCCTGCTTCCCTTATATTTGAAAGTAGTCTTGATTATTATTCACAATTAGCATACTTGGCAATCTCCAAAAAATGAAAGAGCCTGTATTAGTCAGCAAAAGGGGTGCTGATGCAAAGTACCAGAAATCTGTTGGTTTTTATAAAGGGTATTTATTTGGGGTAAAAGCTTACAGTTATAAGGCCCTAAAGAGTCCAACTCAAGGTACCATAAGAGGTATTTTCTTACCCAAAGTCTGTGGCCATGTGTTGATGCAAGATGGAGGGTGATGTCTGTGAGGGTTCAGCCTTCCTCTTTCATCTTAAGGCTCTATGGGCCCAGCTTCTTCCAATCTCAGCTGTAGGCTAGCATACAGCTCAGCTGCTCTGTTCTCTGCAGCAGCAGACTATCAGGTGATTGGCTCATCTCTCTTCCCAGGGCTGCAGGATCCTCTTCTGTGCCTATGGAGCTCCCTTCTCCTTTTCTTGCCTATCTGCTTCCTTGTGTCTCCTTGATTGAGTGTCTGTTTCTATAGACCACAAAGGAGGGCAGGGACTCAAACTGAGTCCCCTAATGATATGGTTGAATCAAAGCCCTAATCTTAACATAATTTAATCAAAGGTTTCTCAGTGGAATCTAATACAATCAAAGGGTATCATACCCAGAGAAACAGACCAGTTTACAAACATAATCTCTCTTTTTGGAATTCATAAATAATCTCAAACTGCCACAGAGCCTGTTCCATTTTTGTTTGACTTTGGAACCAGGTACTTATTTCATTTATTTTTTACTTGTTAATTTATTCGTTCATTCAACTTATGTTTATGGGAGACCTGGTTCTGTGCCAGGCCCCCATGTTTGTCATTGAGATGAAGGGGTGAGCAAGAGGTAATGGTTCATCCCCCCAGGAAGGCAGTGTTAGAAGTGACCTTTGGAATCCAGTAATCCCTCCTCCTTTACATGTGCTGAAATCTTTTCTTTAGTGCCCTGTTGGATGTTTACCCAGCCTCTGCAAGCACACTTGTTTTCTACCACCACCCTCTATACTACTTTTGGGAGATGCTTCATCCTCCTTGTGAAGAGATAAGTGCCTTCCTATTGTGGGCTCCTATGGGCTCTAATTCTGCCCCTTCGAGCAAATATCAGGTGCTCTGGATAAAAGTCTCCTGGGGAGGTTGTTAAAATGTACATCCCTGAGCTTTATTGCCAGATAATGCCTTGCTCTAGGTACTGGTACAGTATAAACCAAATGCATTCTGTCCTTTTTCTCACAGCCATTTGTATATTTGCAAGTCTTGTTGTCTTTTCCTAGACAAAATATTTCAATTTCCTTTAGTCTTTTTTTTTTTTCTTAATCTAGCTTCCATATCAGCCCTCACAATCCTGGTTTCTCTCCATTATTAACCTTTAGTCTGCATCTGCTTTTGTTAACTTTTTCCTTACTGATCTAGGTCATTGTTTTCCAAAGTTTGTGGCCTAGATCACAAGATGTTCCCTGAAAGAAGGGGTCCATGTTCAAATAAGTTAAGAAACAATGCACACTATCAATCTGCTGGTCCATCTGCACACACACACACACACACACCTTTTGCAGATCACAATGAACATTAGCATACTAAAGGTTCTAAGAAGTTCTATAGAACAGGACATTTTTTGTAAGTTGCCTAATTGAAAACGTATTTGGCCCTGGAATTCTTTTCATGGAATTCTTTTCCAGTTTGACACTGTCCCTTTTAAATACAGGACCCCAGATGTGGTCTGAACAGGCTGGAGTACAGTAGTAGATTTTGATTTTTCCATTTGAAGGACTACTGAGCCAGGTTTCTCTACTTCTGAACTACAACTCATGTTTTAAAACTCTGTGTATAGCTTAGCATTTATCACTATAATGATTAAAACCTGTTGGTTTTGAAACACTGCTGCCCACCAGACATTTCAGTCATGATTGTCAGTGTGTCATATTAGTTACAGTGTTGGATTTATGTCCTGGCCAATCTGATGAACTTGTCCTTTACGTCTTTATCTAAAACCTTGATTAACATGTTGAACAGTTTCAGAAAGGGCAGGTCCTACTGGCATTTATTAGAAACCACTTTCTGAAAGCCTTTCAATAATTAACTAGCAGTCTTTGGTACAGTTGCTCAACCAGAAACAAATCCAATTGTCTGTACTGCACCTCAGTGTACATTTAACCAACTATTCAGAAGTGTATCACTAAGGAGCCCATTGAATGTGTTGCTAAATTTAGAACATCCTGTATCAATGGCATTTTCCTGACTCTAACCACCTACCTAGAAATACTTTTTAAAAAATGGAAATGAATTTTAGAATGGCTTATTTTCAGTGGACATGTTGTTACCTAATTGTCATTATGCTTTTTTCCCTAAATGTTCACAGGGTGTTTCTTTAAACTAGTGTTTTTCAAATTTTTGAACTCATAAATATTAGACTATATTGTTGGGATCCTTGTACTTCAGTTTGAGAAATGACCTTTGAAAGTTTAAAGTTAAATGCTATTACATTTATGTGGTCACTGTGCTAACATAAATGTAAACAACAAATACATTATGTAAATATTTATTGAGCACCTACTACATGCACGGCACTGTTCTAGGTGGGTGCTGTGATACAGCAGTGGAAGAAAGAAACGAAGAAACGATTTCTTGCCTTTAATAAGCAGAGTACATTTTAGAGGTGGGAAGATGAACTATTTGAATATTCAAATTACATGTATAGTATATCAAGTTCTCTGAAGGAAAAGCTATACTACATCAGGGGGTAGAGAGTATGAGGGATGTTAATCTGTATTAAGGAAGTTGTATTTCTTTTATATTGCTGTGTAACAAGTTACCACAAACATAGTGGCCTACAATATCCATTTATTATCTGACAGTTTCTGTAGATCTTCTGAAGTCTTCTGTCTGGGCACAGCTTCACTAGGTTATCTGCTCAGATCCTCACAAGGCTGCAGTTAAGATAATGGCTGAGCCTTATTCTCCTCTGGAGCTCAGAGTTCCCTTCCAAGCTCATTTGGGTTGTTGGCACAATTCAGTTCTTGCAGTTGTAGGACTGAGGCCCTTAGCTTCCAGAGACCACCTCTCTCCACAGGCAATCTATGTCATGGCAGTGTGCCTCTTCAAGGACAGCAGGAGAATGTCTCTTTCTGTGGAAAAGTCCCAGTCCTTCTTTTAAGGATGTTCACCTGATTACACCAGGCCCACCTAGGATCATTTCCCTTTTGATTAACTCAGATCAACTGAATTGGGACCTTAATTACATCTTCAGCATCCATTCACCATTTTTCCCCTTAGACAAGTTGTAGGTTTACAGAGAAGTGATGCAGAAAGTAGAGTTCCCATATTCTCCCTTCCCCCACAGTTTTCCCTATTAACACTTTGCATTAGTGCAGTAGTTTTGTTAAAACTGACAAAAGATTATTATAATTATACTCTTAATATGTAGTCCATAGGTTACATTAGGGTTCACTGTTGTGTGATATTATTTTTTCTGGTCACATATATACAACCTAAAATTTCCCATTTTTGCCACTTTCAAATATGCTTCAGTGGTGTTAATTACATTCACAATGTGGTGCCACCATCACCACCATCTATTTTCAAAACTTTTCTATCACCCCAAACAGAAAGTCTATACACATTAAGCATTAACTTTGCCATATAATATAACCTACTCACAGGAGTGGCATCCCATTCCCAGGTCCTGCCTGCTCTCCAGGGGAGAGGATTATGCAAGGTGTGTGCACCAGGGGACTGGAATCTTGGGGGCAGAAATCTGCCTACAACAGGAGACATCTCTAAATAAAGTGATATTTGAACAACCCACTGAAGGATGCAAGGACTTGAACCATGAGGCTGTTTAGAGGAAAATAATTCCAGGCAGAGAGACCAGCAGTGGCAAAGATTCTGAGCAGGAAACGTGTTATAAGCAAGTTATTAAAACAGCCAGGTCGCCAGTGTGGCCAGAGAGGCAGGAGATGAGGCTAAAGTAGACTTATGATTGTTCTAGCAATGGAAGAACTTGTATCATTGATACAAAGGCATTGGTCACCAGAGGTACTGCGGGGAGAGAGAGGGAAGAATAGGTGTAACATAGGGTACTTTGGGGACATTGGAATTTGTCCCGGACAGCATTACAATACTGGTCATTATACGTTTTGTCAAAACCTATAAAATTGTGCAATGTCAAGTGTATACTATAATGTTAGCTATAGTCCATGATTAGTGGCAACGCTTCAGTATGTGTTCATCAATTATAACAAATGTATTGCCCCAATGAAAGTTGTTGTAATGGGCGAAAGTGTGTGTGTGTGTGGAGGGGCGGCTGGGTATATGGGAATCCCCTATATTTTTGATGTAACATTTATGTAATCTAAAGCTTCTTTTAAAAAAAAAATTTAACTCAAAAAAATTGGGAGTGGAGGCAGGTATGTATAAGTTCTCTTCTATTGTGTCTGTTTTCTCAGTAAAATAAGGTGTGTCTTGGTTAAGTGTGAGGAAGGAAGGGAAGTTTATTAGCGGTTTGAGAATATAGGAGAAACAATTGTCTAGGAGAGAGGGAGAATAAATTTACTAGGAAAATGTGGTAGGATTAACATGCTGTATTAGGGGTCACTTGAGATTTAGTCTTGGTGAATTTAAAATGGGGCCAGTCAGCATGGTTCCTGAAATGGACATTATTCTGTTGGCCCAGAGGGTGGTGGTGGTGGGGGGAGAATGAGAGAGAGGGAGAAAGTGAAGTGAACATGCAACATTTAAAAACATTCATAGGGAAGCGGCTGTGGCTCAATCAGTAGGGCTCCCGTTTACCATATGGGAGGCCCCGGGTTCGGTTCCCGGGGCCTCCTGGTGAAGGCAAGCCCGCCCGCACGGCGTGGTTAGCTGACCCAGCGAGCACAAGCAGCAAGGGGGGGATAAATGAATAAATAAATAAAATCTTTAAAAAAAAATAAAAAATAAAAAATAAAAAAAAATAAAAACATTCATAGAAGATTCTGTGAGCCCACTCATGAGCCTCAGTTTTTGAAACACTTTTAGTTTCCTAGGCTGCTAAAGCAAATACCATGCAATCTGATGGCTTAAACAATCAGAGTTTATTAGCTTGTGGTTTTGAGACGAGAAGTCCAAATGAAGGCATGGTCAAGATGAAGCGTTCTTCCCCAAGACTGACTGCCAGTGATCCTTGGTCCTGGGCTCTTCTTTCACATGGCAGTATACATAGTGGCCTCTCCCTTCTCTTTCAGTTTCAGTTGACCTTCAGCTTCTTGCTTCCTGTGGTTTTCTCTCCGTTGTTTGAATTTCATTCCATTTATAAAGGGCTCCAGTAGTAGGATTAAGACCTATCCTGTTTGAGTTGGGCCACACCTTAACTGATGTAACTGCATCAAAAAGTCCTATTTTCAATGGGTTCACATCCACTTGAATGGACTAAGTTTAAGAACACAGCTCCAAACCACCACACTGTTTAAGCCATAAATGAATATGGGCATAGAATCACCATTAAGATTCTCTCTCATGTGCAGGTGGCAGTCCCCTGCCCCCTTCTCTCACCACCGACATCCTCTCATAAGCCCGACTTCTTTCTCTTAGAACTTCCAAAGCATCAAGCTCTTTGAGTATTAAAAACCTCAAAGCATCAAGCTCCTCAAATATTAAAAACCGGAGATAGTTCAAATGTAGATTTTTTTCTTTTTTACATAACTTCCTGCAAAATGTTCTCTTGTTCATTGTGTATATGGTAATGTCATCTGTGCTATCAAAAGAGTGGGTATCAGAAAGTCAGATACCAGATAAGGAAATCCTCTTAAACAAATCTCAGGAAAAATATACCAGTGGGGCCGCCTCATAATGTATAAGCTGTCAAGACATGGTAATATAATTTCTGGTTTGAATCAGACATTGTACAAATATTTTGCCATTAATGTATTTTTCATGAAATAAAATAGTCGCATCTTTGACAACAAACATTGTGTTTCTTAGAGCCAGGTTCAATGATTTGGAAAAATAGTAAACTTATCAGGTGAAGCTGACTCCTTTGTTTTAGATGTTGCCCAAACCTTGATAGTGCAGCCTGTGGGTTTTGGTGAAGGCAGCTATGACAGTTGTCATACATAGTTGCTCTGGTATGGTATATACCAGTCACTTGCTCTTCGTGAATTTATTTGCTTGTCATGTAGCAATGTCATTAGACTTTGATGGGCCAGTTGATGATCCCATATCAACACAATGGCTTTCCTGCTGGTAGGACAAAATGGTCTCTAGGATAGGGTATTTATTTTAGCAAGACTCCTTCGGCATAAAACCTGTTGTCTAATTTGACTTATTATTTTAGTTACCCTTTTTAAAGATGAACCTAGCTATTGGTAAAGAATAGATCTAATAAATTATGATTTTAAAATGAAAGCTAAATAAGTGACTCTCCCTGTTAGGAATAGTTGATCACTGTTTTAGCATTATTAGTGTGCCTGGCTTCTAATTCTATCCTATCACTGGTCAGGAGAGATTGGAATTCTTAAAATATTCTCTAGCATATAAAACAGGGTTAACTGCATAATTCTTACTAGCTAAGTGGCTGGGAGGCTTGACCAATTCCCCCTCCCCTGCCAAAAGTTAAATAGTGTAGGCATGATGTTTAGTTGTGTTAGTGTTTTTTAGTACATGTTCTCCTTCCTCCCCGCCCCCTACAAACTAGTTATTTACTGCTTTCTTTGTACAAGGCTTTGTTGAAAATCCAAAGATGAATAAGACAGGGTTTCTGCACTGAAAGTGCTTACTGTGTAGGCGGAGAGATCAGACCCCACAAAATGACTCTAATACAAGGTAAAAAGTGATAAATGCAATAAGAAGACAGATAAAAAGAAGAGCTATGGGTAGTTAAAGGAAGGTGAGAGCCCTTTTGTCTGGGTGTTATCGTTGATTTATTTGTTCCCATAGTAACCAGTGTTTATCTTTTCCAGCATCCAGATTTTGAGAAGAGTAACAATTAGCATGAATCCAGGGGCAGTGTTAGACTGTGGTCTTTGGTAAGGGGCTTATCAGTCTTAAATTAACAAGACTGCATTCATTTTTCAGTCGACTGGCATGCTTTATTATTTAGACACCAAAATATTAGAAATGCACTTCATGAATTTGAAAAGTAGTTGGCATTTTACTTAAAATTTTAAATGTTCTTTTATGGTTGTTTCCTTTCTTCTGAGAATCAAAGTAATTGCTGCACATCTCAGCTTTATTGTTAGTGGTATCCTTTAAAAAGATGTGCCAGGCACTGTGATAAGCACTTTACATGCTTTGTCTTGTTTAATCACCATAAAACCACCACAGCATCAAAACTGTAATTGACAATTCACGGTTAAGGGGATTAAGGTTCAAAGCCATTAAGTAACTTGTCCAACACTCTTCAGCTCATCAGAAGCAGACACAGT
Source organism: Tolypeutes matacus (assembly GCA_026826555.1). Taxonomy (NCBI): domain Eukaryota; kingdom Metazoa; phylum Chordata; class Mammalia; order Cingulata; family Chlamyphoridae; genus Tolypeutes; species Tolypeutes matacus. The sequence goes on from JAKSZT010053928.1 coordinate 10,678,707, forward strand.
CCTGAACCCAGGTCTCTTGAGCACCTGGGTCTGTGTTCTTATCCATGAATCTGTGACCATGCTCCGTTCAGTTCCATTTTGAATGTACTAAGAAACTAGCATACCTTTAGGATGGTTCCATTTACCTGTCTTCTCATTAATGTCGCACATAAATATTCTCTTAACAATGTTCCCTGATAAACTCGTCATTAAATATTGTGACAAGAATACCTGAAAATATTTTTCTTGGAGTAGATGCTACAGATGATGATGCTAATAGTAACCAGCATTTGTAGAGTGATTTACAATTTTAAAAGCACTGTTGCATCAGTTGCCTGACTTAATCCTTCCTTTCATCCTGCATTTACTGCTGAGAGATGAAAATGAAAGATTGAAGACATTGTATTAGTCAGCCAAAGGAGTACTGATGCAAAATACCAGAAATCAGTTGGTTTTATAAAGGGTATTTATTTGGGGTAGAAGCATACAGTTACTGGGCCATAAAGTGTTAAGTTACTTCCCTCACCAAAGTCTATTGCCACGTGTTGGAGCAAGATGGCTGCCGATGTCTGCAAGGTTTAGGCTTCCTGGGTTCCTCTCTTCCTGGGGCTTGCCTCTTTCCGGGCTAAGCTCCTCTGTTTCCTTCACAAGGTCAGCTGTAGTCTATGAGGCTCTCTAGGCTTTGCCTCTCTTCAAGGCCAGCTGTGAACTGTCAGGCGAATGGCTCATCTCTTTTCCTGGGGCCTTCTCTCCTTCCTCACGACCAATCTCCTCTGTGTGCTTACTTCCCAGGGCTCCAGCTCAAAAACTCCAACATCAAAAACTCCAACTCTGTCCTTTGCCATGTCTTTTATCTGTGAGTCCCCACCCTACCGACGTGGCCCAGTCAAAGTCCTAATCATAATTTAATCATGCCCAGAGGAACAGACCAGTTTACAAGCTTAATCCAGTGTCTATTTTTGGAATTTATAAATAATGCCAAACTGCTACAGAGGTTAAGTGGCTTTCCTTTAGTCACAGAGCTAATAAGCCCAGGCTGTAGTCTGGGTCTTCTAAGGCTAAATCCAGTCATCTTGATGGTATAGTGTAGGTAGATGATAGAGAATAGGTGGTGGAAGAATGTGGTACGGAGTGTTGACCTTTGCATGTATAAAAATCTTTCTTCTGGCAAACAGAAAGTTTATTCAGAAAACTTTCCTGGAAAGGAACTTTCCTGGGAAGGAAGAGTTTATTCAGAAAAAATTTGATAACATAAGGGAAGCAAACTGAAAGAAAGAGGAAAACTATTCATTGTGAGTAATCATTTTGTTTTCTGATAATGGAACAAGAAGACATTATGAATCAAATGCTTTCAGCAAGTCATATATAGTCATTGAGAAATTTAGAAAATCTAAATAAATTGAAAGGAAAAAAAAGAGAAATAAAATAATCCATAATCTCACTACCCTGAGGAAAATAATCATTAGTCTCTCTCTCTCTTTTTTTTTTATAATTATTTATGTTGCTTATAATTCTTCTTTTTTTTTTTTTTTAAGATTTTATTTATTTATTCATTTATCCCCCCCTTGCTGCTTGTGCTCGCTGGGTCAGCTAACCACGCCGTGCGGGCGGGCTTGCCTTCACCAGGAGGCCCCGGGAACCGAACCCGGGGCCTCCCATATGGTAAACAGGAGCCCTACTGATTGAGCCACAGCCGCTTCCCCATTAGTCTCTTGATACCTATTCTTCTAGACTTTTTTCTATACACACATCTTAATGTATATTTTAAATTTTGAACATTTCATTGTATAAATATTTTCTTCACATAATACACGCATAATTCTTATAGTCTGCCCTGTTAGTAATGTATCTTGGATATCTTTTCATATCAGTCATATAAATCCATGCAGTCCTTTTTAATGGCTGCCATATAATTTACTGATTGAATGTGCTGAAACTTATCTTACTTAAAAATTATTATTTGCTATTTAGGGTGCTCCCAGTTTTTCAGTATTGCAACATATGGAGCTTATACGTGCAAAAATGATGTTCAAAAACCTGCCCATTAGAAGAATCCCTTTAGCGATGAATTTTGACCCTACCGAAATGCTCTTAGACTTTGAGAAACTTAGAAACATAACTGATTACTTAGGGGCTGGCTGCGGCTCTTGGGGTCTGCAGAGGACAGCACCATCCGTGTAGCATCCACTGCTGCCTCCCTCAATGTTAGCACTAGGTTCTTAGAACTAAGACTGAGTTTTTTAGACACTGTCCTAAGCAGCCACAAAAAAGAATGATTTCTGACTCTTAACTTGCTTACCAGTGATAGAACACAAAGATAGGTTTCCATTCCCAAGCTGTTCTTTTCTGTTCTTCCTTCTAATGCTTATTCTTCAAGGAGTCCACACTTGGCCATTTGCTGTGAGTTCCATGAGGTTTCAGGACATGAGAAATTGCCTTTACACTGGGCCTGGCATGTGGTAGACCCTTTATCAGTGTGAGTTACATGAGTGCTAACTGAATGATTCTTAATTTAGGACTCATTTCACAAACACTTAATATTGAGATATCTCACAGTATTTTTTTTTTTTTTTTTTTTTGCAGCTCTTGGTTTTGATGTTATAGTGGTAATGTGTACAAAAAATACTTGTTGACTTAGATTCCCTCTACAAAAATTCCCAATCAAGGCAATAGTTTGGATATAATCTTTATACTTTGTTCTTTTCCATACTCTGTCTTTAAAATGAAAATGGACTCTGTGCTATAAGAACTGAGGAGGCATTTTCTATGGCAGAGATATGAAGAAGTCAAACTGAATGAGGCCCTTGCATGAATCTTCTGCACTCCTCCTATAAATCTGGCTTAGATGATTTCCTCTACTAATCCAGCATCCACTGGCTATACCCACCTCTGGGTTGAAGGACCAAGTCTCAATGTTCCAGATTTAGAGCATCAGTGTGATATGCCTCTTCCCCCAACCCCTCTCTGTTGGAAGATCGCCAAGTTACAAATTCTTCCTTAATCTCCCTTTTTCCCAATAAAGAGATGGTAAGACCAGACACCTATAGGCAGCTGAAAGGTGGAAGGCAGTGTGCCTCTGTGGACTGTCACTATGATGCAGAATGTTTTCAGGGGAGCTCATCTCACCTTAGAGAAGTGGGGTGAATTGTGCAGTGTCTCATGACCAATCAGTGTTTGTGCCGGGAATCGAACCCCAGAATCAACCTTTAGAGTCTAACTGTGCCTCCTGGCTCTCTCCTCACAATAAGGAGGCTGTCGTGGCAGGCAGTCTGTCTTGCAGGCTGGACGGTGTGGTCATATTTCTGACCTCACTTTCACATCTACTCTGGACTCTTGCTTCTCTCTCTTGAGCCTTTTAATGTCATTGCACTGCTAGGCAGGCATGAAGTGGAAATGTCTTTAAAATAGGTACCTCAAAAAACTTTGGTGGCATTCAAGTTAATGTTAATTGCCTACTACCTTGGCTGGTAATAGCCTGAATATTTAAGAAACACCTTAGTATTTTAAGTTATACTGGCTGTTGCTGTGCAGAGCCTGTCTCCATATCCTTTTTTAATATTCCACCTTTCCTAGATCCTGATGAGGTAACCTGCTACTCTCAGCATTCTAAAAATTCTTCTCTCCAGTTTTCTCTGGTAAGGTTACCTCTTAGGACTTGTCCTCTTGATCAGAACTGCATAATTCTGGTGACTGTTGGCAAAGTTATTTCAGTTTCCGGTTACCTTATCCCTGGAGATAATGAGTGGTAAGATTTCTTTCTCAAAATGTTAAGTCTTGGAAAAGTAACAAGCATATTTTAGTTTGGGAGCTTTCTTTGCGTTAGCTTTTCTTTCCCTGTTGAAATTAGACTTCCTGGAATATAGTTTCAACTTTATTTTACAGTCCCCAGAGTGCTAGAAAACTTTGGTATTGTGGGAAATCTCTGCTGCCTAGTGATTTTCATTGGTTGGTCTTTGTATTAGCTTTCTAATGCTGCTATAACAATTACTCCAAACTTGGTTACTTAAAACAGCACTTATTATTATCACCTGACAGTCTGTAAGTCAGAAAAGTCCAACGTCGGTCTCACCGGACTAAAACATGCAAGTTGGCAGGATGGTGTTTCTTTATGGGATGAATCTGTTTCCTTGCCTTTTCCAGCATCTAGAGGCTGCCTTATTCCTTAGCTCATGGCCCCCTTCCTCAATATGCAAAGCCCGCAATTTAATATCTTTCTGACCCTTCTTCTATAGTCCTAGATTTTTCTGACCACAGCCAGGAAAGTTGCTCTGCTTTTAAGGACCCACGTGATTAGGCTGGGCCCATCTGGATAACCCAGGATAATCTTCCATCTCAAAGTCCTTAACTTAATGACATTTGCAAAGTTTCTTGTGTCATGTAAGGTAATATGGTCGCAGGTTCCTAAGATTAGGCAGTGGATGTCTTTGAGGGAGGGGAGGTCATTATTCTATCTGCCACAGTCTTGAATAGTAGTGATTTTAAGTGTTTCTCTTCAGTTCAGGTGCATAATTTCTTTTCTAATTTTTATTATGCTTTCTTCCTGGTCCCTCATATTTTTGGCATTGCCTACCACATGCCTTACATTCAGGCATCCCAGAAGTTGGGCAGTCAATGTTCATTACCTTGGATTATTATTATGAAACACTTGTACTGTGTCCAGTGTATGCCAGATGCTACAAAGAAGATGTGCATGTGTATGAATCTTTCTTCTCTATATAATATATATCAGAGATAATCATATGGGCAAATGAAGTTGTCTGTTTCATCTAGTAAGTCCAAGGTGACTTGTGAAGCCTTCCTATGATGGCCTTATGGTAGAGGTCTGAACTCATGGTTCCCATGTAGGCCCCTTCCTTTAGAATCTAACACCCAGTTCTCTACTGGTGTACTTTTAGGGTGTTTCCAGCTCTTTACTTTAAACTTGTGTGATGCCGGCAGCCACTCATTTAAACACTGCTCTGTATAGCTTGCAATGAAAGAAAAGAGCAAAAATATAGATTGGTAAAGAATAGGTTATAGATTTTATGCTACAGAATTTTGAATTTCATTCTGTAGGTAATGGGAAATAATAAAATATTTCTGGGGGAACAGGAAGCAACATGGTAATGAGAATGATCAGGGCCTTTGTTCACTAAAAAATTAGAGTTTTTCTTGCTGCCTTCATCCAGGTCATCACCCAACATTAGCTCTGTTTTCTAGATGGGAATGGTCAACTTGGTTGTCTTCAGCATCTTAAATTTACTGTTACAGGCCCTGAGTTTTCTTTGGTGCCTATTTCACACTCTTCCTCTCTGACTATTAATCATCTGACTGTTCAAACAGAGTCTGGGTAAGGACCTAATGGTTTACAAGGTACTCAGTGACCACTGGCTATCAGAGCTGTTGCCATTTATTCCTTTCTGCATGTGGTGATGAAAACCATCTTCTCCACAGCGTGATTCACTAGGCTGTGACTATAGGTGATCACATCTGGTCTGTGAATGGCTGTTGAGAGTACACTGGAGGGGAAGTGTACCCTGGGGTCAAAACACTCAAAAGTGTTACCCAGGAAATTACCTCTGGATCTGCAGAACTGAGAAAAAGAAGTGCCATCAGTACCTGGAAGTGGCGCCAGTTTGGAGGCCAGGAGCTGGTAGTCAGGTAGTGGAAAGGCTGGAGAGAGAAGGCAGAGATGCAACTGGAGAATAGCTGGAGTCAGCCGTGAAGGAAGCGGAAAGCACCCAGCAAGGACCAGTTGGTGGAGGCACTGCTTGGTTCAGGTGATATTTTCTAGCAGGTTTCATTTACCTTGGCCCTGCTCTATGCCTGAGCTGGTATTGGCCTCTAAAAGGTGGCAAAGCTTGGCCCAATGCTTATGAAAGGTGATGAAGAACATTAATTTACCTGAACTTAAAAGTATAACTGAGGAAGAGGTACAAAATTTTCACCATATTTTAGGCAATTCTGACAAAGTAAAAGTCCACCACTTGATAAGGATCTTAGTTCAATCAGAATTTGGCTTCTGGGTGTGATATCTTTGATTGTAAAAAATAATAATAATAATAATAAAAAAAAAAAAGAATTTGGCTGCACAGTGTAACTACAGACTATCTACTGAGCTCCCAACCTCTGGGCCACTTAGAAATGAGACAATCACACTGTTATGAGAACTAATCTTTTTTTAAAATTTTCAGAAAATAAGACTCTACATTCTCCCCTGGTAATCCTCCTTAACTCAGTGAGTTTCCCCAGTGAGATAAGTAGTTAAGTAACTCTGATCTCCAAAGGAAAATGAGTTTTGGTGGAGTTTTTAATGAATTTGGTATTTGGGGATACTGTAAAGCATACTTGGCCACAAAATATTTATGTAAGATCTTTGAAAACCCTTTGACTCATTTTTATTTGCTGAGATACATCTCTTTTCACAAAAGTACTCGAGGCCTTCTGCCCAGGCTAATAGAGCAGACCACTTTCACTACACAGAGCTCCTTCGGGATGTGCAGCAGGTCTCCCACACCCATTAGGTTTTGGGTCCTGCGTCTTCACTGGTCCAGTAAGCCAGTGCATGCTGCTGTAGGTATTTTGAGATGACTTCATTTTGCTGTATGGAAAATTTGCCAGCATGCCAGCTGATGGCCTTTGTGATCTCAGTAGAGTCAATAAAATCAAACTGCATGCTTGTCTGGGGTTAGTTCTAGATTATCTTATAGTGGAGCAGATACCAGGTCAGCTCAATCAAAAAAGCTGTTGGGGTTTTTATGCTTTGATCCATTCTCTTTTTATGGTTTGATTGTACCACTCTGCTCCCTCTCCTGAGAGAAAGAGTGCTCACTTTCTCTGAGAATGTTCAGATGAAGTCCTTAAAAATGCTCAGAATGAATGTTTATTACCACAGCATGGTCTACACCATTTTAAGCTATTACGTTGTAAATCACACCAAGAATCCTAGTCAGATGGGCCTTTTGACTGCATTAGGCTCACTCTTCTGTTGCAGGGCGGTATAGTGTGTGCTTTGTGTACTTTTCGTAATGTTCAAGTAGCTAAGGATCATTTTTGTTTCTCAGAATAGTCTATCTCCCTCTCCTTTCCCCACCTCCTCCCCAGAAAGTCTAAAAGAAAATGGGGAATTGAAAAAATCAGGGCTAGAAGAAATTTAATAATTTTTCATTCATTCATTTGTAATCAGCTTGCTGAATAATCTATGCTTTCTGGAGTTGAAAAAATATCAGTTTTATTTTTCTTTAGTCACTGTCTTCAAAAAGCTCTGTTGAATCTCCCTTTCCCATCTTTTAGTTGCATCTTGGACATTAGGCCATAATTTTCCACTCACTTAAGATATAAAAAAGTCCAGTCTTGTTTGAGCTTCATTCCCATATTCAATTTAGCCTTCATTCCCTCCCCTCACTGAGTCCTTTCCCTCTGCCTGAAGAGGGGACACAGTAAGCTCTTTCACTCCTCTCCCCCACTTGTGAGTTCCTTTCTCCTTTGCGATTACTGTCTCTTAAGATCGACTGGCTGCTAATATCTTATGAGGCAGATGTCCAGCCATTAGCTCTTTGGTGGGGACCTGGTGGGAGCCTCTCAGAGAGGACCCCATTGGGCTTCCCCCTGGGAACTCTTCTAGGCCAGCTCTACGTCTTCCCCTCACCTGGTAGACAGTCCTCAGGAGTGGGGTAATGGCAAGGTTCCTCGACTTTGGCCACTTTCTGGATGACTCCTTTGCCACATCAAGCCCCAATCTGCATGGATGATTCTCTAGGAGACCCAGTTGATTTGGTAGTGGGGAGCTCCAGCACACTCCCTGGACCAAAAATTCAAGACTGATGATTCTCTGTCTCTCTGCACCCCCACTCTCCATCTTTTGTTTATTCATACAGGGGAATTAGGTGAGTTTCAGAAGTCATAGTTGGGACTAGCATAGCCATTTTGGCCAACTCTTAAAAAAACTTGAAGGGAGTGACTGATTTCTAATATTTGCAGCAGTCTTTAGAGTATGGGGTACCTAGTGCCTGCTTACCCTTAGCTTGGGGTCTCAGGAACCAGTGCTGAGGCAACAGGAAAAGTTTCACTCAGTATCTGCTAATGGAGTTATTTGTTCATATATATGTTGAACACCAACTCTTGGGCAAATTACCAAGCCTTTAAGGAGCTTACATTTTAGTTATCCAAACTAAATCGTTCAAACCAGTTTAATAGAAAATAAGTGATGATGTTTTTCAAATATCAGTGTGAATGTGAGTAACTAGACAAGACTGACTGGCCTACTGTAGGACAGGTGGCTGAGGTGTTTCTGCTCTCAACAATGCCTTCCAGCTGTGCTATGGAGCTTCTAGCTGTGGTATACAGACTAAAAGGAAAGGAAAAGCCTAGGAAATTGGAGGAATGGAAGAGGAAATGTGAAACGGAACCAAGGCACAGTTTTAGGGCTCACTTGACGTTTTTATCAGTCTAAAGTTTACATTCTTGTTTATAACTTGTTTTCTTGGGTCTGTCGTGGTTTGTAAGACAAAAATGAGAAATGTATATTCGAGAATGCGCCCTTAACTTTCCAGTATTAAATAGAATTTGTAAGGCACTTGCTGTTTACTGGATGCTTCTCTTTTTCTTCTCTATCAGGTGATTCCTCTTCAGTGTTGTTAGTTTTTCCCTGTATTTATTCGAAAGGAGAATTTAAATAACCACCCTCTTTGGTAGTGATCCTGTCAGAATTGTTACCCGTTTGGGCTGTTTGATATAGCTGGTTGGCTTGCCTCGCTACACACTCAGCTCCTTTCCTGGTGTCCCTTGTCTCCTGGGACCTGTGCCCCACATGCTCATCGGGTCTGTTTCCACTCTAAACAGATGGTCCTCACTCGCCTTTCCCAAAGAAAACATTCACTGGTGTCACTGAGTCTGCCGGAGTCTCCCACAGTGCAAGAGAGAAAGTGCGTGAAATTGGGTTTTGGTAGATTTGGGGGAGCATACATTTGAATCTTCTGCTTTCTCTTTCTCTAAACTTTCCTTTTTGTTTCTTAGAGAATCAGTCGAGGCTGCTTTTTTCGGTGTTGGCATGTTTTGTATAAACAGCCTCTGGGTCGTATGTACCAATATTTGATCAAGGATTACTGTGATGACAAATCAAGCTGATGCTCATCACCTCTTTCACACTAACACTGGCTTCATGATGCTCGGTAAATCACCATGTTTAAGGACTCCAAACTTAGTGGCCTTGGGCTTAAAGCTGCGTATTGAGTGATAAGGAAAGAATACATATTTTTTTATATATCCAATTTACTACTATATTATTGATGTTAAAATTGTGGAAAGGAACATTAAGTCTGAGGTTACCTGAAAGAGAGGTTATCTCTGCTGTTGAACTGACAATAATATTCTTTGATGTATTCAGCAGCAAACCTTTCCCCTGTCCCTCAAAAGTCCACTGTTTTTACTTGCTTTAAAGGAGCCATGTCAAAATGATAAATTTTAACATGCAGAGATGAGCTAGGACTTTAAAACAGCCTCCCCAGAGAAGGGAATAATAATTACTTTTATCAAGTGCTGTCCTTTCCCTAATTTGAGAAGCCCGCCCCCCCCCCATCTAAACCCTCAGATAATGCCCATGTCTATTACTCTTCTGATACAAAGACTTGTGAGTATGGGGAATTGTTTTGCATAAAGATACCCTTACTCTAGGGAATTTTTATTCAGGTAACCTGTAGCCTTATAAACTTACATAAAAAAATGGAAATAAATATCCTCTTGCTTTAAGGCATGCATCATAGTGCTGCTGAAAGTACAAGGCCAGAAACTGAGAAAAGATAAAAGTCTTCCTAAAGTAATACGTCCTCATGTGTCAATGTCCAGGTCAGAAACCAGGGGAAAGGTTTGAAAAACGACTGTGGTAGTGTTAGAGTCGCCTGGGTGTCTGATGGTGGTCAGAAGTGGTGCCCACAAGGTTCTTTTGACTTTCTTATGAGTGATTGCAATGCTTCTTTCACAGGCATTCCTGCACGGAGAGTTTGCAGAGAAAATCCACATCTGAATTGCCTGTGTGTTTCAACATTTAGAAGCAGCCATAACATGATTTGATCAAGCAGGGAAATATTATTTAGCCTTTTTTTTTTGGCGCCGGGGGGGGCGGGGTGTTTGTTTGCCTTTTGGGTACATGTACACGTAATTGCTCCTATTACTCAGTTTATTTTTATTTTCAATTAAATATTAGGAATCACCAGTCTACAAATGAGTCTTGACTCTGTTAGTTATTGGCAAATGTTTTTTTTTTGCTATCAGTGGCTAATAAAGAAAACTCCTCAGCTTAACTAATTCCATTTGTTCAACAAACATTTTTTTAGTGTCCACCATATGTCAAATTCTGTGCTGGGGATATAAAAATGAAAAAAAAAATTTTTTTAATGATGGAACTGTTCTCTGGGTTCTGAGTAAAAGGTGGCCTTTGTCTTATGTTTTGAATTTGTAGTCGAGATTCTGGAAGTAGAAGATTGATTGGGTGGAATGGGGCAGTGGGGTGGGTGCCTCCAAAAGGCAATAGTCCTTAACCACTGGGGGGATCATTACAGACTTTAAAAAACAGATTACAGCTGTAGCCTCCTCCCACCCCAGGACAGTTCTTATTTAACATTTACACAGCATTTTGCATGCAATTTAAGTATGTTTACTGACCTTCAGAAACTCATCCTTAGACCCTGCAGATCTCCTAAATTAGAGGGAAAGAAGCAAGAATGATACAGCTATTACCTTTTGGTTTTCCACTTATTCCTAGACTCCATCATAACCTCTACCTTTGAATGGTGTTAACCTGACTCAAAATGTGGACTTTATTACAACACATTTGTTTGCTGTTTTTAATAAACATATGGATGATTGCTCGCTTCTTTGATACAGCATAGACTCTGTGCAAAGCTATTTCCAGAGGGAGAAAGTTCTCCTTTGATAAATGAGGGTGATGCAAATCTAGTGGCAGAAGGAGAAGAATGGGAACTGCCATAAATGTTCAGAAAATAATTTCTGTGGGTTTGCCGCTTTTGTACTTTGAATTTCTGTTTATTGCTCAATGAAATACTTAGATATTTGTGAGAAATGAAGTGGGAGAAGGGAAGTAGGAGGGATACCTGAAGTAGAGATAAAAAAAAAAACCCTCAAATAAAAATCACACAGAATCCAGCTATCACTGAAGCCCCGCAAGCTTTAATCTCCATTTTCGGCATTTGCCTAGAATCTGTCCCCATTGGCTTTTTGCCTCCTGCCTGTGTCCCTCTCTGATTCCCAGAGTCTTTGGCCATAGCCCTGGCTTCTGTTCCTGTTTTGGCTGCTCTGGTTCATTGACCCCCTTGGATTTCCTTCTAGAGTTCCTTTTGTCTCCCTACACAGTTCTCAGGTCTGCTTTATTCTCTTAGCCTGTCAGTATCTGTATTAATCAGCCAAAGGGGTGCTGATGCAAAGTACCAGGAATCTGTTGGCTTTTATAAAGGGTATTTATTTGGGGTAAAGTCCCTAAAAGAGTCAGCTCAGGGTTGCTTTCTCACCAAAGTCGATTGCTGTGTGTTGAAGCAAGATGGTCACTGATCTCTGCAAGGGTTCAGCCTTCCCCATTTGGCTTCTTTTCTCTCAGCTATATGCTGGCACAGGGCTTGTATCTCAGGGTTTTCTCTCTCTCCTGGCATAGGGGCTTGTTTCTTTCCAGGCCTTCTATATCAGTCTTGGCTCTCTTCCAAAGATCAGCTGCAAACAATGAGGGGAATGGCTCATCTCTCTGCAGCCCTAGGATCAAAAATGGCAGAGCTCTCTTTTCCATGTGTCTTCTTGAGTGAGTGTCCGTTTATATCCACCCACCAAGGGGCGGGGACTCAACCTGAGTTACGCCTTACTGACATAGCCCAATTGGAAGCCCTAAATTGATTTTATCAAGTAAACTTAATCAGAGGCCCCTCACTGAATTTAATACGGTCAAAGGGTATCACACCCAGAGGAACAGATAGGTTTGCAAACATAATCTTTCTCTTTTTGGGATTTGTAAATAATCTCAAACTGCCACAGTATCTGTGTCAGATTTTGTCAGAGTCCAGAAACATCCTACACGGGCTAGTCCCTAAGCTCTCGAAAAAGAGATGCTGGTTTATTTTGATATACAATTAGTATAAAATTATGGCACAGCCAAAGTTTATGGAACATGTGTACTGAGAGTATGGTACCTGTTGGAAATGAAAAGTAAACACAGTGAAAAAATATATTTAAATTTTGTTTTGTTTTAAACCAAGTAAGAATTGCTTAACTTGAGGAGCTGAATGATACACATGGGAAAACAGAGTATTGAATAATGACTTGGACAAAGGGGGATTGATGTGACATACCCTCAAAATATTTAGAGGAACCAAAAGTTCAGTAAACACTGACTTAACGATATGATGTACCTGAATGATTTGTTATTTCTACCTTGCCTTTTTCCAGAGAAGATTTGAGGTAACTGACAGTTTTAAAATATAAAGTATGAGAAATAAAATAAAGCTAAAACAAGAATTTAAAACTCTTTTGACAGTGGAAAGAAAATTGGACCAGGAAACCAAAGTTAGATGTCATTGAGAAGTAAACTAACCTCTCAGCTTCTTAGCAACCAGGCAACTATGGTTGGATATATTTAGTTCTTCTCTCCTGATAAAAGTAAAAGATTAGAAGATTATACAGAGAGGCAAGCTTTTGCTTGAAACTAAAGTCAAGAGGAATTTATCTCATGATTTTTTTATATATATAAAGAAACTTAGGTCATATAGTAGAAACTTGATCTATTAGATTTTTGCAAAAAAATGCTCTTTAATTGTTTTTTCCTTTATTTCTGCTCCTTAGACGTCAAGGGCTTTTTTTTTTTCTTTCTTTCTTTTCCACTGTCCCCGGCCAGCTGCAGTGCCATCGACAGGTCGAGGCCCTCACAGAGGCCAGGCATTTCTCTGGCAGACGGAAAAAGCACCCAGACTAGAGCTGCAGTCCGATGCAGAGTGAGTCTGCAAGGGCTTTTTTTCATTGAATTACAACATAGTTATTTATTCAGGGGCTAACCCAGGTTCAGGTCTGTTTTCTTTCCAGGGATCAACTTAGAGAAGTTGGAAATGCTTTTGGCAGGAAAAGGATAGCAGTTAGCCCAAGTCAAGAGTTTTGGCAACCACCCAAATTGCCCATTTGCTATTTGTTGACTGAAGGGAATTCTTATGTTTAGATATCAGATGAGCACCTAGTAACACTGTCATTCACATAGGAAAATTAAAGAAGCTGATTTATGTTTCACCCAGGCAGAGGGGCTTTGCTTGCAAACCTGCTGCAGAGAAGGAACTGTGGGGCATTTTTTTTTTTTTTTTTTGACAGCTCCTCCCTCAAATTTATTTGTACAAATAGCACGGGAGGACCCCAGCCCCATGCAAATGGCAGCCCAGGGGTCACACAAGTTTTTCCATCTTCTCACAGTGGCCAACGGAAGGCCCTTTTCAGGAGCCTTCATGGGGGGCCTAGGCAGTAACTGGAGCCGGAGCCAGAGCCTGGGCCTTGGTTTGATCCTTGGCCTTGGACTTTGGTTGGGAGAGTCTGACACCCTTGGGAATGCAGTCACAGGCACGCTTCCAGAGCTTAGGGTGGGAAATGTAGGCAAGTCAATTGAGCTTGCAGCTGTCGCTTTTTGGGATCTCGAGCTTGACCTTGGGCTTTACAAGGGCCTTGATGGCCTCTGCATGGGCGCTTATAGCCTTGGCATTGTTGGCCTGCATCTTCTCCAGGCGCTTCTTGTTGTGCTTCTTGGCCAAGCACATGTTCCTCAAGAAATTGAAGTCTACCCCCTTAAGAGATTCATATCTTTGTGATCACGGCTTCTTGGTGCCATTTCTATGCCATTTTAGAGACTGGTTGTACACAGCGTGGTTCTTGGACTGGGCCATGTCTGCACCCTTGCCGGCAGCTCCAAGAGCACCTGGGACCAGAAGAGCTCATTTTAATTTTTTAAAGAACTTGGAATACTTTTCCCCAAGTATTCAATTGATACCTCATAATCTTTGTATTAGTCAGCCAAAGGGGTGCTGATGCAAAGTATCAGAAATCTGTTGGCTTTTATAAAGGGTATTTATTTGGGGTAGAAGCTTATAGTCACAAGGCCGTAGAGTAAGTTACTTCCCTCACCAAAGTCTCTTGCCATGTGTTGGAGCAAGATGGCTGCCAACGCCTGCAAGGGTTCAGCTTTCCTCTTCCTATTAAGGCTCCATGGTCCTAGCTTCTTCTGATCTCAGCTGTAGGCTGTCATAAGGCTCGTCTCTTTCCAGGCTCAACTGCTCTGCTCTCTCTACAAGATCAGCTGTAAACTATCAGGCAAGTGGCTTGGCTCTCTCCCTATGTTTTCTTCTACAAGTCTTATAATTTTAGCTTTTACATTTAGGTCTATAATCCCTTTTAAGTTTATTTTTTGTATATGTATGAAGTAACGGTCAATGTTTAGTTTTTTCCTAACAGATTTGCAATTGTTCCAGTCCTTTTTGCTGAATGAACTGAGCATTTGTAATTAGTTTGTTTGTCATAAGAAAAGGAATGCATGTGGTTTTTTTGGGGGGAGGAGGGTGGTCCCCAAAGAAGTCAAAAGAATAAACTCAAAGATAGTCTCCCACCCTAAGCAGGATACCGATGAACATTTTGGTTATTTTCAAGCACATTTTCCATGCTTGAGTTTGTGTTTGTAATTATGCTGTAAACATGTTTTGTTTTTTTTTTTTAATGTTTATATACTAGTGTAGTCCAGGATAACTGTTGCTAACATTTTTCTGAATGTTTCAGATTCTCATATAAACTTCATCAAAAGTACCTCTATTTCACTGTGGGTTTTTTAAAATCGTTAACCAAAGTTATATAGTAGCTTTTTTTCTTAAAGTTTTAGTTCAGTCCTCTGCCTTTTAAGTCTCTTTTACCCAAATGATCATGAATGGTAGCACAGCTTCTCTTTCAAATCTTCATGCATCTATTTAAAGGGACTTTTTGCCTTGCTATAAAAGTAATACATGTTCATTGAAGGAAATTTGAAAATTACAGGAAGTTATAAAGAAGAAAATGAAGATTACCCATCACACTATCACTCAGGGATAAGCACAATTAACATTTTGGTGTATTTCCTTCTATTCCTTTTACTATGCATATTTTTTTATTGTTGCAATTATACTGCATATGCAGCTTTGTACCCTGCTTTTTATACTGAGTATTATTTTGTAACCAGTTTCTCATGTCATAAAAATCCTTTCTGAGCAAAATTTTAATAGCTGTATAATATTGCCTCTTGTAGTTTTCCATTGTAATTCATTTAACCATCTCTGTATTATTAGGATTTAATTTGGTTCCAGATTTTTGCTGCCCTAAACAATGTTTAACTATTGGCCTTATACAGAAAAGTGTTAAATTTCTAACTTATTTTATATAACAGGTTCATAGATGTAGAATTTATAGCTCAAAGATGATAACAACTTTAAATTCTGGAAACATATACCAAACAACCCTCTTAAATGGTAGTATCAGTTTATACTCACAGTAGCAGGAAAGAAGATCTAATGGACTGTATCCTTGCTATTATTTCACATTTCCTATTATCTTTTTTGTAGTCTTTGCCAATTTAATTTGATAGTTTAAAAATAGTTATTGAATTTTGTAGTTTGCATTTCTGCTGAGCTGAGCCTCAAAATTCCCCAGGTGGGCAGAGTAGGGGAGGGGATGAAAAGACCCTTTGATATTCATAAGGTTTCCAAGTCCAGTCAGTCAGTCTACCCCTTTATAAAAGAAATGGATGTTTCTATTAATACTCTAAAGGAATTCACCTTGCATCCCGAAGTGTGCAATAGTCTTAACAAAGTAAGCCTAAGGCTTTCCCTTGAAATTAGAATGTTTATTATAATAGCAAAGAAAGAAATTAGGTTATTCTGAACTTTTTTCTTAGTGATTACCTGCTGAAATCTGGTAATCATTATTTCCCCTTCTGAGTACTATCAAATTATCCCTTTAATAAGAAGAAGCCAAGGAGCAACCTTTTTATAGCACTCCCTTTATCTCCTCTCCCTTCCTAATCTTTCCCTAAAAAGCCTTTGAGTGTGCTCTTACCCTTGCCCTTGCTCTGTCAATGGGGTTGGGAATCCTGTTGCTAGGTTTCCTCACTGGCTTGTAGAAAGCAGAAGCAGGGAGCTGAACGAAGTTCTTGACTTCTGACTGTTGAGTGGGTGCTGCTCCTCTGAGAGCTAAACCACGCAGAGATACACAGAAAGTCTGGAAATAGATGCCACATTCTCCCTTTAAAATCTCTACTCTTGAACCTGTTGTCATATTATGCAGGTAAATATTTTTGCTCCCACTGGCAACAGTAAGCCCCTCTCTAGAAAGAGCTTAGAAAGACATTTGACCAAAAAAACTGTTTTTATCTCTAGGGCCAGAATCAAGATAAATTAGGCCTCCTCGATGCCAGGAAGAAATCAGTAATATGGCACCTGCTTTCGCCCACAGGCACATGTTTACATTTTTCTGACTTTGATAGAGTTCTAGAGCATTACCTTCTAGTGATTAAAACTTATTAGGAGGGGAGCTCCCTCTATGAGCTTTCTTCAGAGGCTTTATCATCTTTCCATAAGGACAACAAATCATTTTCCTGTACGGCCTCACAGTATTACAATTTTGGTATTGGCAGAGTAGCTGCACTAATTCAGGCTCATACCACAGAAAAGTACTCTGAGATATGCATTGTTCCTTAGTAAACCTTCCCTCACCCATCTTAATAGGAATCTGTGAAGTGATATTGAAATCCCTCTGCCAGTTTTTCCCAGCTGATGGACTTGAGTTTTCTATATGCTAAGCTTTTATTCAGCAAAGAGTTTTAGGAAATATTAAGACTGGGAATGACCTTGGTTCTCTTCCTGCTTCCTTCATAGGATAAGCAGTTCTCTTGGTCTTTAAATATGTGTAAAGAGGGGGTGGCAGGGATGAGGGTGGCAGGGGTATGATGGGGTAGAATTTCTAAGGTAAAGAAAGAGGGATTCATGATCACAACTTCTGAGAGGAGAAATCTTAAGGGCAGTACTTAGAACGTTTCTGATGCATCTTAGCTTTCTCACCTGTTGGGTTTCTTTCTGACTCTAAATTTGGTAGTTGGTGGTAGGCTCGTTGAGCACAGTCCATTATTCCATCTCTGTGTTCCATACTTCCCAGCCTAGCACATTACTTTGCGCTAATGAGTATGTGTCCTATGTATATCTGAGATGAATGAGTGAGTCTGCTTATTTCACTTTTTCCCCTCTGTCAGTGTAATATCTGTCTTAGTTCCCCAGCAGATTTGATCATGTCTCCTCAGTTAAATGGCCTGTTACACGTTTTGTTTGAAGTTTAATGAATTTCATTTTTACTTGTTATTTTTGTTAGACGAAAGGAAAGGAAAAAATAAGCAAGGATCAGAACCTTCTCTCTGATTTTCTTTTAATACCTGCCTCCTTGGATGTTTTAGAATTTAAATAGTAGTACTATTTTTACTTTCATTTATTACTCTAAGATTGTTTGAAAGAAGCTTATAAGAAATCATGTTGGTGATCACAATCAGGCACTGAAGTGAAATTGAATGGAGTATTCTGTGTTCCAAGCAAAGCAAGGTCACCATCACAGGAATTCTTATTTACAGCTTCTGAAACTCCTCAAGCACAGAATCCTTTTTTCATTATAACCAATCAAAAGCACCAACAACCATTTTGGTTACTGGAGGTTCCCAGGCTGAGCTCAGATCATCAAAGGCCAGTTTCAATGCCAGCTCCATGTCTTTCAAGTACACAGCTGTTTGGCAGTCAGATCTAGGCTCTAGTTTGTAAAAAGCTTTTTCAGGTCATTTAAAAATGTTTTATTAATGGCCACATCAGCAAGCTGAAGGAGTTAAGTATACTGAGACAGATAAAAATGAGTACTGTATTTTTTTCCTCCCAGTTGGCTCAGTGGGAGATCCCATTAGTGCTCCTAAATGTTATGTAACTAGCATGGCACCCACTGCTCATTTGGTGATCCAAACTGGTTTTTAATGTTTGGAATACAGAACATGGAAACGTCATCTTCGTAACGCTCCATGCTGTCACTGAAGCAGATCCGGTAATAATAGTGATGACGAGAGTCACAATTAAATAGCACTCTTTGAAGCACTGTGCCTTCAGGCATTCCTGAATCCAGAGAGGCCCCAGATGGTGGAGAGTGTATAATATGAAGGACACACATGTGCTGCCTTCTGATACAAAGGAAGAAAGTTGCCAGAAGTGCTGGACAAACCACTGGCAAAGTGGGTGCTGTTCTTGTCTTTTCTCGGGGAAGTGCCCTGATTTGACAGATGGGGTTATGTACCTGAGGCATGTTTCAGTCTTCTGCTCTCCATTTTTTCCTTCACATACCTGTGGTCTTGATTTAACTGAGCATAGCTAAGTATTTTAATTTTTTATAAAGGAAATACGGGTGGGATGTGTTATCAGAGAATTCTCAGATTCTCATGGGTTTATTTTACTCTGCTGATTATCAAGGCTTCCAAATTAAGCCTAGTTACCAGTCTCTTTGTTGTCATTCAACTCTCAGCTAGATAGTGCCATTCCCCACCTCTAAATGATCAGGTCCCATTGCCACAAGCATTATTGGGATGCTTAAGGAGATATATAGATCTGCCATCTATGTTTGGGTTTATGATTGGAAGCTATTGTAGGACTCAGTGGGGGATTTGACAGCTACTCCCCTGCTCAGGATAGGTAGGAAATGAGACTGAAAGGCTCTCTGGGCGGGGACCAATAAATGACATGTAGAGGTCAAGGGCTGTAGATTGTAGTTTATTATTTTTGTTTTTTGCCATTGTTATTTAACTAATTTGCCTGAATGCTTGCTATGTGCCAGGCACTACCCATCCTTCTCTCTTCTAATGCTCTGGAGGATTGCAGTGTGGTTACTACCTGACTTGAAAAGCTAAGTAAATTGCCTGAAGGTCTTACAGCTTGTCAATGTTATAATCAGCATTTAAGTTCAAGAATGTTATCTTCAGAAATCAAGCTATGGCTGGCTGACCTAGCAAGAGTTTTTTGCTCTCTTTTGATTCCCCTTAGAACCAACTCAAAGTTTTTTTTTAAAGATTTATTTTATTTTATTTATCCCCCCCCCCCCCCGTCACTTGAGCTCGCTGTCTGCTTTCTCTGTCCATTCGCTGTGCGTTCTTCTGTGTCTGCTTGTCTTCTCTTCTCGTCTTCTCTTTAGGAGGCACTGGGAACCTATCCTTGGACTTTCTGATGTGGGAGAGAGGCACTTAATTGCTTGAGCCACCTCAGCTCCCTGGTTTGTTGTGTCTCTCATTGTCTTTTTCCTCTGTGTCTCTTTTTGTTGTGTCATCTTGTTGCGTTCAGCTCTCCGCATGGGCCATCTCTCCTGCGTGGGCCAGCTCTCCGCACGGGCCCACTTGTTTTCACCAGGAGGCCCTGGGAATAGAACCTGGGAACTCCCATATGGTACACGGGAGCCAAGTCACTTGAGCCATATCTGCTTCCCCCAACTCAAAGATTTGAGGAAATGTTAGGAGAGGAGGCATATCAGAGGCTTGTTACAAGGAGACACCCTTCCTTGCCTTCTGTGCTTAAATAAAAATAAGTGTATTTAGATATTAGAACAGACTGAAGCTCAGCCACAGGGGGCTTGGCAGTCGTATTTTATAACCATAGATGTAAAGCTTTTTCAACCACTCAGCACTTTGGTGTCAGTCAGACTAGTCTACAGCTTATATTTAATACGAGTCTTATCTAGGTTGAGCCTGAATGTTGACTGTTGGCTCACTGCTCAGGAGGAACAGCTTCTTATCCAGAAATCTCTTCAATATAACCAACCTGGTTTGCCTATCTCAGATTCATTCCCAGTGTGACATCTACTCTTTTGATCTAGCTCTGGCCTGTGTAGCAACTTAAATGCCCTTCGTCCAGAAACTCATTTTTTTTTTTTGGTTATTTGGGTATTTGTATAGTGTTGGTCACTTCTATATCTAGGAGTTTTGCCGAGTATGTTTACATTTAATATAATGTCATTCAGCAGGCAAGGAGGAATTCCAAACCCTTTGATTCAATTCAGTTTCTTGACTGTTTATTGGGAACTTACTTATGTGCCATACCCTGTACAAGGCACTTTGGGGAGGGACACTGCCTAACATCATAGCTTTTCTGGCCCATCTTTGGAATTCTGTTTTCACTTGGAGTGCTCATAATTGTTCACCTTTATCTTATGGACATTCAACAGCTTACTTATTTTTTAATCTACTCATTCTCCTAAATCTTTGACTGATAATCAATGATTATTTCCCTTTGCCTCAAACTGTTAGAGGAAGGCTCTATTGTTATGTTAATCATTTTGGAAAGGGCCCTTTTGACTTTCCTTCTGGCTTCTTCCCTTCCTCCCCCTGCCCCAGGGGCACTGCCTTTTGTACCTCCTTTCTGAAAAGTACATCCATCAACTTACTGTAAAGAAGCAAATAGCAAGTAGTTTGAAGGGTGCACTGTATATTTATTTCTGTAAAGTGGAAATCTCCTTTATCAGCCTGAACTCCCTTATTAAATTTTTACTTAAGTCAAGAGTTCTATAAGTTTAAGTTAGTATTTAAAATTTGATACTCAGGAGACTGGGCTATAAAGAAACAATGGAAATTATGGGGATGAAAGGCAAATAACCATCATGAAGAAAACTTGTCAGGTATATGTTTTTTTATTATTGTTCCTTAAATAAGAAAACTACTTTTTTCCCCCAGTCTTGCTAAGTTTTTCACTTCGTGCTGGAATTACACACATGCGAGTTACTTATTAAACATTCTCAAGCATGTTTTTCAGAATCATTGAAATGTGAGAATATGGCTGTAAAATATGGATTCCATGACTCACACATGAAAATCAACTTCATTACTTTACAGTCACACTGCATGTATTTGAGACACAGAAAATAATTTATTTTGAACATTTGAAATAAGGATTATATATTACTCTAGTCTGCTTTTAAATCTTGCCCTCAAAAATGTCCTTTATCATGGAGGTGGCATTGCACCACTGAAGAGTAAGCTTTCATGATTAAGCTTAGGGTTTTCCCCTTTCGGCAAACTGCAGGGACTTGGGAATTTTCAATTAGGATGGCTTGATTTCTGTGCCAAGTGATTGATGTCATTTTATTTACCTGGGGCTGTTGAAGGGATAATTTCTTCCTGAAACATGATAATAATGAGTGTCATAAGTTAGTGCTCCAGAGGCTAAGAACAAATTTAGTTTTTACTAAAGAGATAAATGTTGACTTTTAAAGATTTTTTCCGGATCAGATGAGAAGGGAAAAGGTGCCACACAGCAGTTGCATTTTTAGAACCACTTTACAGTAATGAGAATTGTGCAGTCAGATCAATAGCAGGGCTACAAAAGGAAAGAAGGAAAGAAATACGACTGAACTTCAGATTTCCCTTCTCGGTTGTGGGTATCTTCAGATTGAAAACAAAACAATTTTTGTAAAGATTTGGCCCAATCTATTTTCAGGTGTTTGTCTTCAGTCTAAACCACAAACGTGCAAAAGACTAACACCTTCTTCACAGCCTTACCTTTCTTTGGCACCTTAACCTAATAGGAACCTCCCAAACACCACTCTCAGGAGTACCCTTGCTCTTATCCAGGAGAGGCCTGAGGGGTTGTGCCTTTTCAACTGTTAGTGTTAGTAATTGGAGACTTACATAAACCCGAGACCCAAAAGCAAGTGGATGCATTCATTTGCCTTGAAAGAGCTTTGTTTTTGTCTTTATATAATTCTAAGTAAAACTGTCCTAACCCAGCCTCAGGACAAGTGTGATTTGACCACTGCTGTGATATATGTATATTTCCTCCTGATGCCCATCAACAACCCTTCAAATGCCTAGTAACAATGTTATTTTGTGTGAACTGTATATTTTATAACTATTTGCTGAAGTAATTTCAGAAAAGTTCAACTTGAGGATTGATAGTGGTTTTGCCAAAGAGTCGTCCATATTGAACTGTAAATGTACTTACTTACCGGCCATGTCCCTGGAATAAATCAAAAGGGAAAATACTTGTTTATTCTCTTTATCATTACATTTATTTGCACTAAAACACTGCCTATAGAAAGCCAGGGATGATTCTGCTTACATTTCTAACCTAGGGGATGCTGGTATTAACACTTCAATAATTAGTCCTTGTGGTTTCTCCTTTGTTGGCTGAATTTTAAAACACTAATTGAAAGTACAATCTTCCTTTTAAACTTGCTATGCTTTGATATAGTCTTATGAAACAATAGTACAATTGTGGGAATAGGAAAGCTGAAATAGAACAAGGTTCTCTCTGCTTTTGTGATTATCTGCCTAAAAATTTTAAATATTGTCATCTGCTTACCTTGTATTATTGTAGCCATACTAAAGGTCTTTTATGGTTAAACACTTCATTAGTAGAACATATTCTTTAAGACTTCTAAGCCAAAAATCATCCCCTCTCTGTTCTGAAGCAACACAGTTTAGGGTTCAGCTGATTATGTGTCCAAGTTCTTGGCTAGACACAGAGCTTCCTTCTGAGGTTCAGACCCTCCTGTAACCCACCTCCCTTAGAACTTTAGAGGTTAGTTGGCCACCTCTCCAGAGGAGGATGAAAGTCATTCTTCTGCACTTTGACAGGAGAATATTCCCTCTGCCTTCTATGTATGTTTTATCTAAAGTGAAAGATCTATGTTTAATCCATACATAGACTATCAGACTCCTTCAGATACTGGTCTGAGAATTCAGTCACGCAATTACCTGTTGTAGCACTTGACAGAGATACTTTTGGGGCATCAGGGAATCAGTCTGTAGAGGTCATATGTTCCTCCAGGTTCTTTGAGCTCCACTATTGAGGTAAATCATCAGGAAACAGTGTACTGCAGCTGTATTATTTCTGCTCTGGGCAGAAATGCTATCACTCAGTTAAGATTTAATATTGTGTCTTCAGCACACATGAGAACAAATTTCCATCTTTTGCAACATATATCTGATGACATTCATATGAAAAAAGTTTCAGTCTTTCACAACATAGAGTTGAAGACATTACTCAGTGTCTCTTATAAAGAAAAGGGCTTCCATACAAAATTTCTTTGAAATTAATGCCAAGGAAAAAACTCTGCCTTGTATGTTTCTTTTTTAATAAAGAACTGTATCATGCAATATTCACCTGCCCCTTTTTTGCCTTAGCTACATGCATACGAAGCTAAATCCAGTGCTCAGTTGTAGTAACTGATACCTCAAGTGTGTGGTAATATCTCATTCTCCATTGCTTTTAACAAGTTTCTAATTATTTTTAATAATCAAATGTCCAGTTATATATTTGGTTTCTTTTTAAAACTATTTAGCATTCTTTTTGCAAGAATTAAACAAACTAAATAAATAGTTGGCAGGGAAGATGATAATTAACCACAATAATTATAGTCTATTATGGTGGTTTGTGCTTTAAAGAAGTAAACTTCCTCATCTCAAAAGCTTACTCATTCTAGAATGCTACAAATTGGTGCATTTTGTATACTGTATCAAGCTGCTTCTGGAGCCCAAATGGACACTTACTGAATCCAAGCATCAGGACCATCTTTACATTTTTATTGTAAAGGACTTAATACGTTTACTTGGGAGCTTAATGCCCTGGAGAGAGGTGCCCATCTTGGTTCTCTGCAATGAAACCAAACACAGTCCAAACCTATAGGTACAAATGATTTTTATGAAGACTGGGTATATCCTTACATCTTGGATTTTAATAAAAAGGCAGCCACAAAAGCCCTTAACTGGGGGACAGATGTGGCTCAAATGGTTGGGTGACCATCTCCCAAATGGAGGGAACTGGGTTCCATCCTCAGGACCTCCTGGTAAAAATAAAGAAAAATATAGAAGGCACATGGGCTGCCAGGCCCCATGAGTGGGTGTGCCACTAGGCCCCGTGAGTGGGTGAGCTCCCCAGTCCCCGTGTGCGCGTGAGCCATCAGGCCCCTTGCACAGGTGCACTGTCAGGCTCCGCCAAACCACGCAGCAAGATGATGATGTAACAGGAGAGTGACACAAGGGAGAGCCAAGACGAAATGTACTGAGAAACAGGAACTAATGTGGCACAGGCAGTAGGATGCCTCTTTCCCACATTGGAGGTTCCCAGGATCAAATCCTGGTGAAGACAGGAGAAGAAGGATGAGAAGAGAGGGCGGGAAACAGACACAGAGAATTGCCCAGCGAATGGACACAAAAACAGCAAAAATGGGGGGAGGGGGTAAAAATGGATAAAAGTAAATAAATAAATCTTTAAAAAAAGCCCTTACTACTGAGTGTGTGTATTAGTCAGCCAAAGGAGCTGATGCAAAACAACAAAAATCTGTTGGCTTTTTAATAAAGGGTATTTATTTGGGTAGAAGCTTACAGTTACCAGGCCGTAAAGCATAAGTTAGTTCCTTCACCAAAGTCTGTTGCCACATGTAAGAGCAAGATGGCTGCCAACATCTGCAAGGGTTCAGGCTTCCTCTTCCTCTTAAGGCTCTATGGTCCCAGCTTCTTCCAGTATCAGCTGTAGGCTGGGCTAAGTATCCTCTCTCAGGGCTAGTTTCTCTCCGGCCTCAGCTGCTCTGCTCTCTCCACAAGGCCAACTGTAAACTATCAGGCAAATGGCTCATCTCTCTTCCCAGGGCCTCTGCTGTGTCTAATGGAGCCTTCTCTCTTACCTCACAGATCTGCTCCTCCTGTGTGTTTATGTCCCATGGCTCCAATATCAAAACTCCAACTCCCTCTTCTGCCATGTATTGTAGTTTTCTCTGTGAGGCCCCACCCATTAAGGGGGCAGGGACTCAGCATCCGATGTTGTGGCCCAATCAAAGCCCTAATCATAATTTAATCAAGTAAAAGTGAAACTTCTGAAGTTAATACAATCTAATATACCCAGAGGCACAGACCAGTTTACAGACATAATCCAGTATCCATTTTTGGAATTCATAAATAATACCAAACTGCTACAGTGTGCTTAATATTTTTTGGTGCTACAAAAACAGGTGAACTTTGACCAAATTATTTTTCTGTGCCTACCAGCTTTTCACATGAATCTACTTTTTGTGTGGTCGCTTCATTTCCCTTTTGCCCTGTAGGTAAAAAATAAGTTTAATAAGTATACTCACTGGACATTCTAAATGCTGAAAAGGACTGCTGTACGTGAAAATATAGTCCCATAATCTTGACAGGAAACAGAGCCCTTATACAATAATCTGCTCACTGGTGATTTGCCACAACTGGTATGTAGCACAATTGATTTTGTGTTGTGTAGGTCAATCATTATTAAAATTTTATGTATTAAGCTCTGAAACAAACATAACAAAATGTTACCATTTTAAAAACTCTCAGTACATGTGTATTTATTTTATTCTTTGCACTTTCCTATATGTTGAAATGTTTTATAACTTTAGAAAGTATTATGTACTGTAGACAAAAAGGATCAAGCATGTTTGTTTAGGTTGGAGAGTGGGTAAGGGAGGGGAAAGGAAAAGGCAGTATCGTCTACCAGGCAGACGCTGAGATTTTGAAGAGGTTTCTGTTTAAAACATAAAAACTATGTTTCAAAGACAGTGAACAAGGCAATTATATATGGTAATATTTTTGCATGTGATCTAATCTCAGGTGCCAGCGTTGCACTGAGCTTCAGACATTTCTGTCTGGACCCTATATACTGGACCGTATGTGTGCACCTCTGACTTAGGTATCAGCTGCGTGGAATCATATGCAGCCACCCAGAGTGCTGGCTCCATTGTCCATATAGGCTGCAAATCTTGAAAGGCACCTGTGGGCTGCTTGATACAAGCCGGAAGGATCAGAGTCCTGAGCCTGGGGTACTAGTTGCAGAAAAACCTGCAGATGACCAGGATATAAGGCCCAGGTTCTTTTAAGATATTTTAAGATGCCTTATTTCAATAAATCCTTATATTTGTGTGTGTGTGTGTGTGTGTATGTGTATACATATATGCATATGGATGTCAGTCAGTCATTACTCATTTTTTGGTAACATGGCTTGCTGATCTATTTGGCAATGTTGATCTTGGGCTGTGTGATGCTGCATGGCTAGATATAGATTCGAATTCCATATATTACCCTTCTGCATTCTCTAGGCCATGGGCATGTCTCTGGGTGCCTAGAGGTACAACGCTGAAAGGAATTTTCACTTTTTATTAGAAGACCCACTGACCTAGAAGCAAGTCAAATGCAAGAGCAAGGGGGGAAAAGGGTGGGTTTGAAATAGTTATTATTCCCACACTCCTGGTATGGGGTGTGGTATATGGAGATACTTACATTTTGGGGAAGTTCTATTTAAGGCAGGGCTTTGGGGCACAGTGCCGATAGGTACAACAGTGACTCTCGATCTTTTTTTCTGCCTTCACAGCAATCATATATGAACCACATTCCCATCTATAACATCTCTCATTGTGTGTCGTAATTCTTAACTGCATTCCACCGTGCCTGCAGTTTGAGAACCACTGCTCAAGAATAAAGTGCAGTTGCCTAAAAGGCTCAAGTTCAGTTTGGGTGTCACTTCTGTCATTACGGCCTCTGGCATCGGCCTGATGCCTAGCCAGGTGATCAGTAAGTGTTCGTTGAGTGATGTGACCAACTGTGTAATTTTAGGCAAGCCATTTAATCTTTTTGGCTTCTTCATCTGAGGAATGAGGAAAATGGATCAGGAGACCTCTAGGGTCCCTTCCACTTGTAAACTGATATGATTCTGTGATTGGCCTTCACCTAAGAGGAAGATTAATTTGATGGGAGTGTGAAGGATGGTTCAGCGTAAGAGAAGAGAACCAAAATGCTCCTTTCTCAGAATTAGTCTAACATATCCTTCTCTCCTACATTTTTTAGCTATTATTTACATAGGTTTTTTTTCCCTATATTATCTTATGTGTCAGCTGTCTTTCTCTGGTAAGACTGTAAACTGGAACCATGCGTTTTTTTCCCCCTACTTTTGTGCGCCTCAAAACATAAAGCATAATAGTGCCTTACAGCATTGCCAGGGAGTTCATACAGTGTTTCCACATACCTCATTTAATCTGTGAGGAAAGCATTATTCCCCCTCTTTATTTCACAATAACTGAAAGTTAGAAGGTTAAGCAGCTTACTTAATGTCACACTGGTAAGTAGCTGAACTGCAGATTGAGCTCAGAGTACATGTCTCCAGGGGTGGTCTCCAGTGCTTAAGGCAGTCTAGTTAATCAACTTAAAGACTTTGATCTTGGAAAGCCCAGACAGGAACTTGAACACTGCTTCAGAGCATTGTCAGCTTGGATACAGGAAGCTTCTTCTTTCTCTGCCTGATCTTTTTGTTTTCTGCCTTATGTTGTAGGTGTTCTTCACCTGATTGTCACATTGGCTTCATTTTTTTGTTCCTCCTGGGTTATATACAGCTCCATCTGCCAAGGCTTATATGCTGAGCAATAGCGCCCTCAACCTCCTATGGCCCTTTTGCCTCTTGCTGCACATCTTTAGCTTTAGTGATAGCAGTCTACATGGGTATATGTGTGGTGTGTGAATGAAATATTCTTTGATCGTTAAATCATTTATTCTCATCTGTGGCAGATAATGGTGACTTGAACTTGATCAGTAGTAGTAAAGTTTTAGAGAAATGGGTGATTTGACAGTTCTCAAAGAGGTAGAACCGATAGGTCTTGGTAGTTGGTTTATGTAGATCTGAGAGAAGAGGAGGAGACAGGGTGTCACCACCATTTACTGGGATAAGAAGTAGAGAAAGAGAAGTGAATTTGATTGGAAAAGTGATGTGTTCCATTTTGGATATGCTTAGTTTTTAGGTGTCTGAATGGACATTGCATGGACAGGTACCACATAGGGAGTTGGATAATGGATCTGTACCTCTGGGGCAGTACCTGGGTTCAATTGTGGATTTGGAATTAATCACCCAGAGAGAGAATGAGAAGAGAAGGTGGCAAAGGATGGACCATTAACATTGAGGGGTCAGGCAGATGGAGATAGAGGAGTATATGGAACAGACAGAGTAAGCAGCCAGGGAACTAGGGAAGACCAGACAGTGGTGTCAAAGAAGCCAAAGGAGAGATACTTCATAAAGGGCTGAATGGTTTACTCACTCAAGCATTCATTCATTCATTCATTCATTCACTTCGATAGTATCTGAGCACCCCCTAGACTCCGTGCTAGGCACTGAAGGGAAGAAGAGTGGACAAGTCAAGATGGGGGTCTTTGTGTTTTTGGAACTTGCTGTCTAGTGGGTGAGACATACATTAGAGTAGTGACATATGATGACATTTGTACAAAATGTACAAAGTACAACACTGGGGGATAAGAGAAAGCACTTAAGAAAGGGCCTTAACCTCATCTAGGAAGCCAGGATAAGCCTCCCCAAAAAAGGTACCACCAGAGCCTAGAGCATGATGGGAATCAGAGAGGTGGAAGGAGTGGGGGTGGGACAGGGAAAGTTCCAAACAGGAAGTGAAGCTGACTGACTCCCCCAAGTTGCTGAAGCCATCAGGAAGGAGCTTGGCATGTTTGAGGAAGTGAGGGAGGCAAGGGAAGAGTAGCAGAGAGGAGGAAGAAAGAGAGGCCGAAGCCAGGTCTTGGCAAATCGTGCTAAGGATTTTGAATTTTATTGTAATAATAATGGAAGGAAAATGGAGTTTTAAAGCACATTTTGAAGCAAGAGAGTAACATGGTCAGATTTCCATATGACAAGATTATTCTGGCTTCTGGGCAGAATACAAGAGTGAACATGGAGAGACCTGTTAGCTTTCCATAGGCTTCCAGGAGAGAAGTGATAGAGCCTTAAGAGTTGTGCACTGGAGAAGATAAGGGTAATATTTATTAAGTCTGGATTTAGTTCTGATCTACTCAGGCACATGATTTTGGATATATCATTTACCCTTTTTTAAAGCCTCAGTTTCCTTGGCTGTAAAATAATTAAAGTAATTAATTATTAATTAAAGATACTAGTAGTCTCTACTTCAAGGGTGGTTTTGAGCATAGAATGAATTAACATATATAAAGTACTAAACACCTAGTAAATTCTATTAATTATTATTCCCCCATTTCACAGTTGAGAAAACAGATTACAGAAGGCCAAATAGTGAGTGGATCTGAATACAGAGCTTGCTTTCCGATCTCACATTATCTCCTCTTCCTGCCCCGGGCTGCCTCCTGGTATGGAGGAGAAATGCCTGATGAGCTCAGTAGCAGCTGTAGTCCATTTCTCCTCCCAGTGCCAAGAGTAGGACAGGAAGCAGGCTGAACTGAAATTGATGTCCTAATTGATTCTTGCCCAGCTGGTTTAACAGGTCACCATTTGCCTCCTGATATGGGGTAACTTTCCAGGAGTTGAGTGTGTGGGAGCCCCTCTGGAGGGCCTGGATGCCAGCAGCTACACCCTGACCTCAAATCTCAGGTAAAAGTAAGATGGAAGAGGGCTGGTGTCTAAGAAATCCTCTGCTAGTTAGGAGGGAGAGGCCGATTCAGAGTTCTTGGGAAAGAGTGCACCTGCCATCCTTACAGATGGTATTACCATCTGGGCAGTGTTACCAAGAGTGGGTCCTTAACCTCGGAGCCTGGGAAAATACGTCCAGGCCTCACTGCAGAGCATCCCTGTGGTCGAGGGTACCCAATGCCAGTTACAGTTCCTATTTCCAAGGCCCTTTGGCAATTAGTGCTACGTGAACTTCTAGGCCTTTTAATCACTTCTGGTTGTTAGGGTCCCTGTGGCCCATGTGCTTGCTGGTTGGCTAAGAAACATAAATGTGAAGCTGAAGAATGCAGAGTCCTGAGCTAGCATTGGGGCTTGAGCCCTCCAGGAGCAATAACTCCATCAGATTGTCCTGACATGGTACATTAAGAGGCGCAGATAAATTCTGCCATCCTGTAAAAGATATACTTCAACTGCGCAGGCCTTCTGCACCTCTACCACCAGAAAGGGTATGTGCTTATGCTTGTATTTGTCATCACCCTGTAGCCAGCTGCCTTTTCGGAGCTTTCACCGTGTCATGTGCAGATGAGTTGAAAGAGCAAAAAGAAAAACTTATGCTTGCCAATCTTTTCCTCAGAATTTTGCACTTTGAGTGGACATGTATATATACACACACACGCGCGCGTATATATAATGTTTGTTGATACTGAACAGCAGTTATTAAAAATAAAAAGTTCCAAGCTAATAGTTCATAGATTATATATTTCTCCTGCCCGTGATTAATTTATCCTATAACCTGGGTCTGTGGACCAATGCATTATTTATATGACTCCTTTTAGTAGGTCCCCAAAAGAGAACAGCTAAGACTTACCATTTCAGAAAACTTTGTTTCTACTGCCCTCAGAAATAGGTTTATGTGTTTTGATATCAGAACAAGTTACATATCAAAGTTTCCTAACTAGTGGTTAAAGACTGAATCTGGTTCACACATGGTTGTGAAATGGGGGAATTTTAAATTAAGTACCAATATTTTAAAATACAGAGTTTCTTGTAAAGTTTCAGAATCTAGCTTCTCTGCAAAATCTGAATGTTTAGCAATGTTGGGCCCCACTTCCTGCCTAGTCACCGCCAGCTGATGGGGAAGAAGCTTTCCAGCTGACACATCCCCTCATGTCCCTTTTTAAAAATACTCTGCCTGCTTTACTTATTTAAAGTTCCTGAATGATGCTCACAAATTGCAGGTGAGAATCTAAATTGGTGCAATTTAAATGAAGATCATTTCAGCAACATCTATCAGATTGCAGATGCATATATATCATTTGATGGAACAATAATAAAAATATATATATATATACTTATGTATTTGCAAAGTGACATAAGAACAGGGTGATTGATTGAAATATTGCTTATATAACAAAAGGTTGAAGACAATCTGGCCATAGATGGGAAACTAGTTAATAAAAAAGGATATGGCATACAATGGAATGCTAGGTAACTATTAAAAAAAGAATGAGAAAGCTCTTTATGGACTGATATGGAGTGATTCCAAGATATATTATTAAGTTAAAAAGGAAAGGTGTATTGGTCAGATTCTCCAGAGAAACAGAACCAACAGTATTTTTTTAAGGAATTGGCTCATGCAATTATAATTGTAGGGGCTGCTAAGTTTGAATTTCATAAGGGAGGCCAGCAGACTATAAATTCTGGTAAAGTTCATGTTGAGGTCTTGAGTCCGAAATCCACAGGAGAGGCCAGCTGGCTGGAATGTCAGAGAGGAGTAGAGGATGTAGTCTTGAGGCAAAATTTCTTCTTCTTGACAACAGTTTTTGCTCTTAAGGCCTTAAACTGATTGGCTAAGGCCCACCCACATTATCAAGGGAAATTAATTGCCTTAAAGCCAGGTAATTATAGATTCCAATCACATCTACCAAACAACTGGACACCATAACCTAGCCAAGCTGACGTAAAATTAACTATCACAAAAGGCAAGGTGCAGAACAATGGTTATAATGTGCTACCATTTATATTAAACAGGCTGAAGGGAAAGTATATGTAGGTTTGCTAGTATATGTATAAAATCTCTGGAAGCTTACAGAAAACATCTACAACATTGGTTGCCTCTGTCAGGGGAACTAGGTAGCTTACTGACAGGAGTGGGAGGGCTGGTTTTTACCGACTTACCTATACCTTTTGATTTTTAAACCATGTGATTGTATCACCTCTGTGAAAAATAATAATAATACAATTTCTGCCTGACCCCTGTAGGCATTTTCATTTGCGATGCGATATATGCATACAATGAGCAATAAGGGGTTATGCCTTACACAATTTAAGGGTTTTTATTTTAAGATTAAAAGGGTTTTACTAAGAGTTATCAAAGGGAAGTCTGAGTCTTGAAACTGTTACTCTCAAGTATTTAACATCCCCTTTCTAAAGAGTTGGCTTCTGACCTTAAATCATACCTATTTTGAGCTTCCCTGAAACCAGGAGTATCCTGTGCCCTATCAATTAAAGTAATGCACTTTCAATTAAAGGTGGTAAGTATGAGTCTGAAGAGATTAATCCTTTATAAAAGGATGACCTTCAGTAGTTAGATCCAATTAGGCATTTTTCCAACTATATTTCATTTTGATGGGACAAGTCTGCTGCTCACAATCAATCACTGTGATCTTTTCAAAGATGAGCATTTTCATAGAATAAAAGAATGACTTGATGAGGCAGCCTCCATAACTCAAGCCACAGTTGATACAGATAAAGATTATGGGTGTTGGATATTACTTTTGTGGTATTAATATTTAAAGCATGAGGATGTGCCAAAGGATATTGTGGATATGATACATACACCTCGCCTCTCATGCATGGGCTTTGTAATCTAGTAGAACAAACTAATTTAAATGAGACTGCCAAAAGAAAGAGGGGAAAGCAGCAACACAAATTACCCTCAAATCAAATTCGCTTTTTTTCTTTCTGTCATTTCATTGTTAAATACGCTGTGAGTGCTTGCTGTCCTAGTGATCTTTTTTTCTTTTTGGATTGTTTTGGTTGTTCTAATTCAACCTTGCTGATACATAGCACACAAAACCAATGAAACCAAGGCTATTAGAGCAGTGAATGCTTGATCTTATTATGGTAGCATGGAATGTCTTGGAGAATATTTTTTTTTCTCCTCACAAATGTAGAAAGAATTGAGCATTTCCATTTTATATTAGGTGTTTTCACTATAATATTGTTGGTCTCCACTCTGCTACTCATTAACTTTGTAAAATTGGAAAAGCCATTGAACATCCCTGAGAAAAACAACAACAGGAAAACAAATAATATCTATTTTGCATATATCAGAGTCAGAATTGAAAGGATATTATATAACACAGTGTTCCTCAAAGTGTGGTCCAGTGATCCTTGGGGTTCCTTAAGACCCCTTCTGAACATCTTCAAGGTCAAAACTATTTTCATAATATTAAGAAATTATTTGCCTTATATGCATTCTTTCACATATGTACAGTGGAATTTTCCAGTAGCTGGCTATATGGCATGTTATTTTGCAACAGATTGGATGCAGAGACAAATCTGAAATCCACCTTTCTTCTATTAAGCCAATCCTTACTGAGGTTTACAAAAATGTAAAACAGTGCATCTTTTGCACTGATCTTTTTGTTTGGGGAAATAGTTATTTTTCAAAAAATATATTTTTTATGTTAATAGATAATGGGTTAATTAATTGTTGTCATTTTCAAATAAATTAGTAAATATAAAATTTATCAGTTTTAATTTCTAATACAGTAAATATTGATAGACATATAACCCACATTAAACAAAAGCTCTCTAGAGGGTCATCAAAACTTTTTAAGGATGTAAAGTAGAGCCAAGAGCACAACAGTTGAGAACCACTGATACGTATGAAAGCACTGTAAATGTGTGGTGATTGTTATAGTTGATCAAGAAGATGTAGGCTGTTTAAACAATGCAACATTCAAACAGACCTCCCACTGCAAGTGTCCATTATTAATGCCACACTTCACCCCCAGGGTAGGTAGGGCTGTTTAATATGGGGTACAAAATGGTCTTTGAACCTTCTCCTGTTTTCTTAACATTCCACTTGTCCACTTTTTTTTTTTTTAGAGTCAGAGTCCCCATTATTCACAATTCTCAGGTTCTCAGAAGACTCTAAGAGAAGCACAAGTATAGGAGTTGCTGAAGGCCCCCCAGCTTCATTCCACCTCCTAGGGGAGAGTGGCTAAGGTCAAGGTGGGAAAACAGAGCCAAGACACTAGCCAGGAGCTTTTTGGAGAAGATCAAAAAGGTTCAGGGCTGTCATGTATGTGGTCTGGGCTTGGGTGTCTCTTGGGTTCTTGAGCGTTCATTTCTCTTGGATTGCTTGTGGAAAGGTGGTAGACTGGGCCACCTTTTCTAGGTTCTGGGAGGAGGGCTTGCTTTCAGATGGTACCAAATCCTTTCCATCTTTCTGGACTTCTTTGCACCATCATGTGCTAGGGTGTAAAGAACCAAGATCAGACGGTGAACCAAAAGCCCAGAGTCAACAGGAGTCATGGCTTGGGCACTGTTTGTAGAGAACAAGAGATACGACATAGAGATTCAGAGCCAAAGCTGGTATATGAAACAGGATTTGATCCCACTGCTTCCTCGGCAGCAGCAGGATGTTCGGGAACTGGGCAGTCAGCCATCCCTGTTGCTGACTTGGAGACCCCCAGCAGCTGAGCTCATAGGTCAGTGGAGCTAAATTGCTGCCAGAAATTACTGTTTCATGTTTCCTACCACAGTTTCTTAAGGTCTTTTTCTTAACTTTCATTCTAGCATCTGTTGAAAGTTAGTCATAATATTTTAGTGTTCTGATGAGAATTAAAAGAAAAATCTAATTATACCTCACTGCCCCTTATCATTTCTTGAAATTAATGTGAATGGAAACTCATCCCTTAGCTATTTAGTTGTTCCATAGCTCCACTGTACCATTTTTAATTTTTGATAGACTATATACTTATGTATATGTGTGTATATATATTACATATAATTGTACAACATTAATAGGACCCCTTCTATTTAGGTAAATTTTTAAATTACAAAATGCATACCTTATTGTAGACATTTTGTTAATGATTTAATGTATAGTGCTGTTGTCAACTTTATCACTCTACTTTCCCTGCCTATTTCATTTTTAAAAAATGATTTGATAAAATACTATTTTTCAGGAAAATATGTAAAATACACTGAATATCATTTCTTCTAGACTGAAGGCTTCTGAAGTTTTTTTGAAATTATGTTTAAGGTTACTGATTTAGTATAGATTTTAAAATGCATGTAGTGTTATTGGAATTTTTGTGACATAGCACATTTATAAAAGGTAAGTTCAATCAATAAAACAAATCTCTTCCTTTATTATTGTCATAACTATCTCGTCCAGTTGAGGAAATATTTGGAGGTAACCCAAAACTGTAAAATGCTGTCTACATATTAGTAGCATCTTGTAAAAATTGGAATACATTTAGTTTGATTAAACTCTGCTTCATTAGATTTTAATGTGCTATATATGATGTATTTCAGAAACTCCAGAAAGGAACTTAATGACATACGATTTGAGTTTACTCCAGGAAGAGGTAATGAAATTATTATTTTACTACCACAAAGAGCTTTTCAGAAATTGATTACAAGTGTGTGGTTATAATTTGCTATTCAAAAATGCTTTCTCTAAAAACAAAGCCAGGAAGGAAAAAAGGGAGGGAGGGAAGGGTGGGAGAGAAGGATGGAAGGAAAGATTTTCAATAATTGTAGGGATTCTAAACCCAACTACTACTGACTACACGAATCCCAGTGACGCCGCATGCTGCACAGCATATATACACGAATAAACTAAATATATTATCTCCACCGTGAAAATAAGTACTGGCATGGTGGTCGAGTACTTGAAGGACATTATGATGAGTGCAATGAGAAGCATACAAGCATCCCTAATGAGAGTTTAGGAGCTAACAACTCTGTCATGCAAAAAGGTAAAATACTTTGCCTCACTGTTCTCAGTTTGGATTATACAACACTTGGATTGTTTGTAGTCTCTATTTGCTACAGGCAGCACTGGTAAACTTGGTAGGAGCAATGCCAGTCTTGCAGCTGAATACAATTTTAGTATTTTAAACAGTTAATACACGTGCTTAAAAGCTAGCCTGGTTGCTTTTGAAACTCCCGGTTGCCTGGGGGTCATCGAACCATGTATTATGTCTTGATAGCCCAACACTGCAGAGAGCCTAGCATGCAGGAGAATCTCAAGTAATCTTGCTTATTTAATAGATAGATAACATGTTAATGGTCTCGAGAGACTACAAAATTAGTTAACAACAAAAAATTTTACTACTTGCCCTATTTAGTTTACAACCAAAACAATGAAAAGAAGTAAAAAGCAGAAGCTAATGCTGTTTTCCAGGACTGTTGGTTTCAAATTCTCCTGTGTATGTAAATAACCTCAATATCCATGTTGAATACCTTTTAAAAATACCTTAGTCTCATAGTTTGAATTTAGTAATATATGTAAGCTAAAAACATTCTGCTTTTATTTATTTTATGTATGGGAGTCCCCGTAAATTTTAATTTGATTTAAAAAATTATATATGCTAAAATTTTGAAAGTCCTAAAGTACTAGGGATTTCTAGTTTGATCTCTGGTCAGAGACTGTACCTCTTTGACCTCCCGGTATTATCACCTGTAAAAACATGCAAGCTCAAATGTCTGAGAAAGCCAGAATGGATGGTGGGGACTTAAGGAAACCAGGGAATCCATACCTATCTAAATATTTCCATATTCCATTACTTTGAAAAAAAAAGCACTGCCACAAAACAAAATAAGTTCCTGGGCCATACGTAACCATAGTTTCATGGATCCTGGTCCAGTCCCCTGCAAGAACAAACCTTTAATGATTTTTAGTATATTTGAGTTACACTGATGTACAAAGTAACTTTTACAAAAGAAATGTAAATAGATCTCTAATGAATTTGCTAGTGGATCTTTCTTTCTGGGGACATCCGTCTTTGACAGCTCCGAGTGGGTCTCAGAAATTGGGCAAGGCCAGTTGGTATTATCAAGAAGCCATCTGTTTTGCCATAATATAAAACTATTAACCAGGCGGTGCAGAGATAAAATCCTATTAAACATATAATAAATGTTTCAACTACAGTAAGTAGGAAGAACAGATTCTTATTTTAAGGTTGCCTCTGTTCATCTGATTGTTTAAAATTGACTGTGGCAATAAAAGTCAATTTTAAGAGGTAACCAAGAAATGAATTTCTGAGGGGAGGATTTTTGTGGATAAGGTGGCCGCATCAGCACTTCTAGGCTATTTGCACTTCCTCTGGCAGCATCATTTGCTTGTGAGATTGTCTCTGCTTTTGTTGCCCAGAAAGAAACCATAGCATTGGCTTCCTGATGATAACCGGGCAGAGTGCACTGCTGCTTAGTAACAGGAGTGCCATGTGGTTTTCACTGTACCTCTGGGATTACTGATGACGCCTGCCTTTCAGGCATTGTGTGCAGAAGACCCGTGCTGTCACATTACATGTGTACTGTGTTTGTGCTATATATACGCATGAATTTGTATAGATGGCATAAAATATATAGTATCAACATATAAAATATTCTGTCCCCATTTGAGAATAAGCCCTTTGCATTGCTTTTTGCTCTGGAAATCAGACATTAATATATGATTTTTTAAACTTGTTTAGACATCAGGAATGTTAAGCAGCTTAAAATTAAATTCCTAAGGAAACAATTATCTTCAGGTCTTTGTTTTAAACTATTACTGATCTCTTACTCATGATGACACCCACACAAACACAGAACATTTCCCATTTTGGCCAGCCAGCATGACCCAACTGCCATTTTAGCATAGGTGCCCAGGAACCCTGAAAATAGTAAGAGATGCTGTATGCTTCAGCCATTTGGGAATGTCAGTTGCTTTGGTCTTGTTTCAGTGCTAGCACTCAATTTGGCTTTGTTTGTCCGTTTCATTTTCAACTGCATTCTGTGATTGCAGCTCCTTACTCAAGTGTAATATATATATTAGAGGTGGTGGTGACACCTCCAAATGATTTAACAGGTAATCAGTCAGTAGAAATGTAATGAGAGCCTAGTAGGTGTCAGGTGCCTACCAAATAGGCACTTCGATTCAATACACTTCTTTTCCTGAAGATTTGGGTAGCTTCCAGGAAGATGGAGATTACAAGGTAAAATGTTCCAACATACTTTATAAAGCTAAATCACTTTCATGGTAGAACCTTGCGTTATGATGCTGCCCAAGGTTTCATGCTATGAGATCATTTTTATCACTGATGGACTTTTAGAAGGTGTTTCTTGTACTTCTGGCAATAAAATCTCATGGACAAGGCCTAAGATAAGCTCACCTTGTATGGAGTTTCATAGTTTAATAAGATTCCTATATGTTTCCTTTCCATGTACTTCATTATATTCTATCCCATTATGAAATGGCATCAGTAAAATGGTAGACTACACAGTGTCTCTGGAAGTACAAACAATATACGTTGGGTCTTAAATTTTTATTGGACATTTGGGAAGTTGGGCCATGTATGAAAGACGGAGAGAGAGACTACACAAGAGTATAAAGTACATTTCAGATAAACTTTGGCTGCTGCATCGTCATCACAGTTACCATTATGAAGTGTTTACTGTGTCTCAGATACTGGACCTAGCACTTTAAAGCCCAAGAATTGTGAAAGATAATTACTCTTCCAGCTCCAGCTGTGCAAACACACACACACACAACACACATTCAAACCCACTTACATAGTCACTGCATCGAGTGAGACACAGATTAAGAAGGAGTCCCAGGCTATGTTGAGGGCCGTCGTTGGCAGAGCAAACTACAATTTGGTATAGATGCTTGTTTGATTCAGCTGTTCATTATCAGGTGTTCCTTGACTTTGGAAGACACCTCTGTCAAACCTCAGTCTAGGGTTGTCATTGGCTGCTGAGCTGGGTTTCCTTTTATTCAGCTGCAGTTCTGAATGCCTATGAGACTATCAGAAAACCGTGGGGACCAAGTCATTGCCCTTGTAAAAACATAGGCGTTTATAATGGTTCTTTTGGGTACATTGCAGTTTATCAATTCTCTTTACAAAGTCTTCAGAAAGACTTCTCGGTGTTATTTTGTTCATTCATAATCTTTCAATTAAGTAATGTTAGCTATATTCACTTGCCACAGCCTGTTTAGTCCCATCTCTATGAGATTGTTAATTTTCTGTCACTTATCAGTGAGAAACTACATTATTTTATTCAGCCACATCATTCTAAGAGAATGAATAAGTTCCTATCAAATGATCAATGTCACGTTAAAGGAGTTTCTTAATAATATAAATTTAAATAGTTCATTCTGAAAGTCTAACAAGCTCATAGAATGTACCAAATAAAAGGTGTGTCAAACACTACTCATTCACCCTTTGCCATAAATTCTGACTCAGTAGTTACCAATGATAGAAGAGCATTGATGATGGCTTGAATTAATATTGGCAAAAAAGAAAAGCAGTGTCACAAGGAGCAGTTATAAGATAACTTCTAGAGGTACAATTAAGGATTAATTCAGATAGAAGCCAGAGGGCAAAAGTTTCTTAGTTCACACACAAAAGAAATAAATTTGTGTAACTTCTGCTGAATAAATAGCAAAATGCAAATTGTTCATGACAACACATATTTTAGGTTGCTTCTGATTTTTCCTCCTGGCAGAATCTGAATTATTGAATTAAAACACGTGTGGGTGATTTTAATAAATGAAGAATATATATTTTGCATTGTACTGGATTGTTGATTTTTATTTTATGGTTACTAATACATATTCATTTCACATTTGAACAGATACGGCAGATGGCGTTTCTCAGGAGCTCTTCTCTGCTGGCTTGGTTGATGGTCATGATGTAGTTATAGGTAAATCATCTTTTAGTATGCGGTGTCGTTTTGTTGATATATCACATGGAAATGTGTTTAGAAAGAAAAGTTTTCATAAAGGAATAATTCACCTATAGATTTTTGAAAATTTCTTCCTAGATTCTTATCTTGTATTTGAAAAGAAGTACAGTTAAGAATCATGATTAATTTTATTTTTTTAAAGCTTTTAAGTTTTATGTAGTTATATCTTATTTATCTGGACATGATTTATTTTATGAGATACCTCAGTTATTGGAAATATAACAAAGAACCTGAACTCTATAATGCAGATCATTATAACGTGAACTATTTTATTTAAAAAAGACTAACTGGGTTTCTGTTGGGAGATTAGGATTCAGAAACCAAAAGTTCATGACATAGCAAAAATAAGGTGTAATAATGTCTATGCAGCAAAGTAGTAGAACCTCTGAGGTCCTTTTTTGGTGTGTTTTTATTCTTTCTTTGGACACAGTTCTAAGCAACTTAGATGTTACTTTTCCCAGCCATCAGCAATATTCATCACAATGTTGGGTGATACCTGAAACATCATGCAGACTAGTTCTTTCATTGTGTAGATACAGAAGCAGATTCTCAGGGAGGTTCAGTGGTTTGGGCAGGGTCATGCAGCTGGTTTATGGCAGTGCCAGGGTTGGAACCATCCTCACTAAAATTTATTATAAGACCTGGCTCTTTCTACCTCATTTTGAATTAGCAGAGAGCTACATGGAAAAGGAGAGCCTGCTAGATACAGGCATACTGATAGGAGCAAGAAATGACTGGTGAACCTCCTGACAAGACTAAGGAAGTGGAAAAGCTCTAAGAGGAAGACACAGCCATTTAAGTCAAAGTACCCTGTGTCTGGAACTACCTAGGGTGAGGGGTAAAGGTGAATAGCTCCATTCTCCTCAACTTCTGAGTTTATGAAGATTTTATAATGCAGTCCATTACTGGATATTCAAAATGGTGCCCCTAAGTAATCAAGATTAGGGCATTTTGTTAATTATATCATATCCTATAAAATAAAATTAGGGAATGTGTTTTATGATACCTTCTTCAAAATATTAAAAATTAATGTTTGAAATGACATGCTCCCCTTAAATTATATGTTTAAGTTAAAAAAAACTCAGTTATTTGGAATAAATCCTTCCCTTATAGATCTGGAAAATGTGACTGAGAGAGAGGTTGAGGGAGATATACATACATATCAGCATAATTTGTTCCTAGAAACTCTACAATGCAGATATCATAAAGTGAATTATTTTATTTAATAAAAGTAACTGGCTTTATAATGGGAGATTAGGAATCTGAATAAAGAATCAGTATCTAACCATTGATACATAAGCATGTCATAAACACAAAGACATAAAGATCCCTTTATTTTTTTTTTTACTTATTTTTTTTTATTATTATAATTATTTTTTTATTATGGGTAAAAATCAAAATTCTCAAAATACATACAAACATTTGCAAAATGATATATAAATATATATGCATATATGTGTATTTGCTTACAAAAATGTTGTTTTTATATATATATACATATATTTTAAGAGGTGCTTAGATTACCCAAAATATTACACGGAACCCACTGGGATTCCCATGTTGCCCACCTCCCACACCTCCCATCACATCCCACACAAACATCTCCCACAGTGCGGCCCACCACCCTCAATGAACTTACACATCCTGGAGCCTTGCCACCAACCATAGACCACAGTTCACACTGTAGACCACACTCTCTCCCACTCAGTTCTGAGTGGTGTGTGCTGATTTAAAATGGCCTACATCCGTTGCCACAACAGTACTCAGGACAACCTCCAACTCCCAAAGAAGCCACTGTATTTCAACTGCTCATCCCCTCCCTACCCCAAAAGTGTCAAGTGGCCACTGGCTCCACCTCATTGTTATAATTTCTTGCATTGCTAGAATCACCATATGTGAGCAAGAGAATACCATCAAGTCCACTCTAGTCCATAGTTCTTCCCCCAATCCAGAGGCGACTGGGATGGTGATGTCCACTCCAACTCCAAGTGATAGAGGGCTTATATCCCATGGATATGGTGGGTGGGATGATCCTGCCTGCAGATGCAGGCCCTCTCCATTCCCTGGGATGGCCATTTCCCATCGTTGTCTCCTCACCAGGTGACTTGGATGAGTCCATTGAGCTGTAGGGTAGGAGTTGCAGCTCCACTTAGATTTCATGTACACCTGGCACATAGGTAGGTGGGAGGCTCCAGTCGCTGGAAGTATACCTAAGAAACTCCAGCATCACATGTAGGTTTGAATAGAAGGGACTGGTGAACCATGTGCAGGGAGGACTTATTTGAGTCTAATTCTGTCACTCTCAGGAGCACAGATTCCAAAATAGAACCCACTGATAAGGCATCAGTCTCTGGGGCTATCCCCCCTTATATAGGACCAGGGTGTCTCCGGAGCTCTCAGGAACCCCACTGAGTGGGGTGATAGGCACTTAGATGTTCTATGAGCTCCTACTGAGGTGTGCGTAAGAGTTACCTCTGGGATGACCTCCCGACTCTCTTTGAAGTCTCTTAGCCACTTGAACTCATTTGTCTTTACCATTTCCCCCTTTTATTCAAGGTCTTTTTCCAGTTGTGTTGCCAGTTGGCACTTGGGAAAAGTTTTCAATTAGCAATAATCGTGCCTCGGATAAACCTCATTGGCTACGATGCTGCCACTGCGCAAAGCTGCCAGTTGGCACTTGGTATTAATCCCTCGTTGCCAGGGAGGCTCATCCCCGGGAGTCATGTCCCACGTTGGGGGGAAGGTAATGCAATCATATGCTGAGTTTGACTTAGAGAGAGGCCACATTTGAGCAACAAGGAGGCTCTCAGGTGGCAACCCTTAGGCACCCCACAACTGCAGGCTAAGTCTCATTTACAAGAGCAAAGACTCACAAGGGTAGTCATCAATAAAAAAAAAAAAAAACATCAGTGGGTTGTCCTATTTTGACAGGCACTGTCCCTACACTCAGAGGACTATTGTTGCTCCCTTGGAGACTGTGACAGAGCTCTCCAGGCTAGGAATTCAGATTCCCTCATTTATTGTGTGATTATCCACCCATCGTGACCATGCCCCATTCCCCGATCCTTTGAATGATTTTGTATATCTTTCATGTATATTCGGATGAACCAATCCCCACGAACCCCCCCCCATAATCCCCCGCAGTACCCATTGTAACCCTTCTGTGATCCAAGTCCTCCATGAACATTTAGTCCATAAAATAATCAAATACATTTACATAGATTATCCCCATCAATTATATAGAAAATATAGGCATTGATTTCACAAGGAAACTATGATTCCTTTGCCAAGTCAGGCATACATAAGGAGCCATATATATATATATATTTATATTTATATTTGTATATACAATCTCCATCCTTTTATGCCCTTTCTCACTTTCCTTTAAAATCTGGTGGGATCTCATGGCCTGCTGAGTTCTCATCCCAAATTTCTGGGCAAATATGATGAGGAGGCCAAGAAACAAGGTCAATTCAACTTTGTTGTCTACTTTTAAGTTCTATCTCAGAGTTCTTTGTGTTAAGCTAACAGTTCCCTGATAAAACCAGATACTCTCATCTTCATTAGAAGAAATAAGCACACACCTTTGTGTCTCAGTTTGCCTGGAGAAATAAAATTTAATTGCTAGATCAGGATGCCCTGCAAGATATATTGTCCTTAAAGAGAACTATGGTCCATATACCTAAGAGCTACAATTTAATTAATAAAGTGAAAATAATAATTTAAAAA
This sequence comes from Tolypeutes matacus, assembly GCA_026826555.1. Classification (NCBI taxonomy): domain Eukaryota; kingdom Metazoa; phylum Chordata; class Mammalia; order Cingulata; family Chlamyphoridae; genus Tolypeutes; species Tolypeutes matacus. Next base: position 10,721,828 of record JAKSZT010053928.1, read on the forward strand.
TCCCTGTTTTAAACACATACTGATGTCTTTTATTGGGCAAGAAGTCAAGAGATCATATGCTCTTTTGATTTGAGTTGATCCTGGCAGGTGGTAGGGAACATGGAGAATAAAAGAAATTTGTACACAGACATTAGATCACATCCTTTGTCAGGCATCATCTTGCTTCAGGCCCAAAGTCAAACTTGGTGTACTTCTTTTTGCCCCAGACCCCTCTGAATCTAAACTAGGAGCTTTTTTGTTGTTGAATTTTTAAAGAGGGGAAGTTAAGGCATTGTTCACGTACAATTTTTGAGTATGTTTTAAACATAATTAGAAAGCTTCTATTTTTCCATGCCTTAAATAATTAACCTTCTAAAATTTTTTTTTCACTTTTGCTTTGTTTTCCCTTCTTGGAGCTATAATTTTCGTATGTATAGAGTATTGGACTACAATCAGGCATTGCAGCTTGTCTTTATGCCTTACATGCATCTCCTCCCACCTAAGAGTTTACAAATTATTGCATAATTCATATGATCATTACACCAGTTCTGTAAGGTAGCGATAAGAAGGTTGTGTGTATGTGTGTGTGCGTGCACTAAAGCATGCTAAAATATTTAAGGTTCCCCAAATGTGCCATGCTTTTGTTGTTTTGCATACCTCTCAGAATCTACTTCTTCTCTTTGACCACTTGACAATAGTCCTGACCTTAGACCTAAGAAACTAGATCCTGCCCTAAACCTCATACTTTTTAGGACCATCCCTGTGCCTCCTCAGATATGCCCCTCTCAGAGTCAGGGGGTCTGCAGGGCCAAGAAGATATGCCCACTGAGTGCCTGCGTGCCTCCTCATTTAGACCAACTCTGTTTCCAAGACCCAGAATTTCCTATCCAAATGGCCCCCTGCCTACTTCTAAGCACTTTATGGGTCTTTCTCTCTGTTTTGGGGGTAGGGTAACTGAGGATGATTGGGCATGTGGACTGGCACATCCCCCCACATGCCCAGCAACAGGGTCCTGCAAGGTACAGGATGCAATCAGGGTTGGGAGGAGTGGGGGAGAGGGAGAGCTCCATCTTTTCGCAGTCCCTCTCTTGTAAAGGTTAGGGGTGGATCTGCTGATGATATCCTACTCATTCTAGAAGCTTCACTGTAAATATTATCCTCTCTGGGAAACTTTCTGTGACGAACTGGTTGATTCCAGCCTTCCTTTCTTTATTTCCCCTGCACTTTGTAAAATTAGTTACTACACTTGTCATGTTACTATAATTAGTTCTTACATTTCTTTGTTTGCTGTGCAATTACAATTCCATTACCCCATCTTGTCTGTAAGTTATAAAATCTTTGAAAAACGCATTAAACAAATGTGACTTTTGTGAGAAATATATACAAAAGAAAGTGATTACAAAGAAGAAAAGGAGTCAATAAATAAGGGTGCAGTCAGACATACCAGACAAGTGCATGTGCAGAACAGAGGGTGAGAAGGACAAGGGGAAAGAAAATGTCAGTATTAATTGAGACAAAAATTAAAAATGAGTTTAATAGTGTTAAAGCATTAAATAGGACAAGGGAGCAATTTTTAACGATAAAAGTAACAATTTATGTAGAGTATAAATCAATCATATTATGTTCAACAATAAAGTAGCTGAGTTAATTGTTTTTTATTAGAGAAGTTGTGGGTTTACAGAAAAATCATCAAATACAAGGTTTCCATATACCACCTTGTTATTAACACCTTGCACTGGTGTGGTACATTTGTAACAAGTGGTGAAAGCACCTTTTTATAATTGTACTGTTAGCTATAGTCCATGGTTTACTTTAGGGTTCACTTTGTGTTATAGAGTCCCATAGATTGGTTTTTTATTTTATTTTATTCTAGTAACATATATACAACTTTTCTCCTTTTAATGACGTTCAAATATGTATATATAAATATAACTCAGTGCTGTTAATTATGTTCACAATGTTGTGCTGCCATCACCACCATCATTACCAAAACAGGTTTTTTTAAATCACTATTTTATGGAATAAAACTGAGGTCCAAAGAAGCATCTGGGGTATTGAAACTTGTAGTGCTGCTTGAACTTTGGTCTTGAAACTGCAAACTCAGAGCTCAACTCTGACTCTGGCACTCTGTATAATTTATCTGATATCTTCGACCTTCAAAAGTGCATCCAGGCACATTTAAATGATGGTGGTTCCTGTTTCTCCTGGTAAAACATAGCGTATCCTTAATTGGTTTTCCTGTCCAGTAGATGTTGTTTTGTATTTTAACTATTAAACATTTGATAAACAGATAAAAGTGTTTGATCCTATCCCGTCTAACCTATCCCAGCAATTCTAGACTCTCTTCCTCATTATGTATTTCCCTCTTTACTAGATATGTGCCATCAACATGCAAAATGTTTTATTTTCCCATCTTATAAAATCTCTCTCCTTACCTTCTTGATGCTCTCCTTTAGTCTCATGATATTTAGTCTTCCATTTCCTAACTCCCAAACTTCTATCTCCATTCCCAGACCTGTCCTTTGAATTCCATGCTCATATCCAGATCCCCTTTCTGGCATCTTCACTCGAAGATGGCGTCTCATTTAATTTAGCATATCCAGAATCCAGTCCCTGGTGGTTTTTTCCCAAACTTGCCCCTCCAGTCATCTTATACTCTCGATTGGTGTTGCTGCTGCCTTTCCAGGTGCTCAGACCAAAAATCTGGAATCATACTAGAGCTTTTCTTTCTTTCTTTTTCTCAAATCCAGTTTATCAGCATGGACCCACTTATCTGATCATTTCTCACTACCTCCCTTCCCATCCTACTTCAGGCCCTCTCATCTCTCACCTGGTGATCACATTTGTCTCCTCGCTGGTCTCCCTGATTCTGCCCTTGCCTCTTTTTAGTCTATTTTCATCTCAGCAGTCAGCAAGATCAAGGTAAAAAGTAAGTTACATATAGAAGGCCACATATTGCATGATTCCATTTATACGAAATGTTCAGAATAGGCAAATCTATAGAGTCAGAAAGCAGATTAGTGATTGTCAGGGTCTGGGAAGAGGGGGAATGGGAAGTGACTGCTAATGGCTATGGGGTGATGAAAATGTTCTGGAATTAGACATGACAATGAGTACACAACTTTGTGATTAGACTAAAAATGACTGAATTGTGCACCCTGAGAGGGTGATTTTCATGGTATGTGAATTAAATCTCAATTTTAAAGAGGAAGCCAGATCATGTTAATCCTTTCATCAAAACTCTCTAATGGCTTTTCATCACACAAAGCCATTTCAGTGGGCTGCAGTCCCTGCAGAATCTGTCCTTTGTCAGTTGTCAGACCCCCTCTCCTCTGCTCATCCCCCTTGCGTACTCCTCTCCAGCTGTCCCGCCTTTGCAGTTGCTGTCCCTTCTGCCAGGGTGCTCCTTTCCCGGATGAGAAACAAAGGCGATTTGCATATAGGAGTTCAGTATTTTAAGTATCTTACTCTCAAGATTCCAAAATTCAAGTAGCATCTGCAAATAAGAAATAAGCTTACCTGGCAAAGGCTGTGCAAAAAAAAAAAAAAAAAAAAAAAGTTCAATTCAACTAAGAACATTGACATATAGATGGGCTTAAATGAAGTTTTAGGTTTAGGTGTATATTTTTTCAGCTTCCATAATATAAAATGGCTTACATTAAGTAGATGAAAAATCTTTTATTTTCCCATCAGATTTTTTTTTCAATTGAAGTAAATGCTCATGGCAGCATGGAAAAACTGGAGAAAAGCAATAGCATACGTTATGGAGCAGTGAGCATTATGACTTTTAGTATAACAGAATCAAATACAGGTGACAAAAAATTTTCAGTGCCTAGCTTCAGGGTAATCTGCCTTTAGTATGCAAACCTTTACAAAGCAGGCCTTGGATTGAAGAAGAGCCAGGATAGTGACATGGAGTGATTGCTTCTGTGCAGAGCAGTGCAGAAATTAAATGCAGGATTTGTACCTTGAAATAATAAACCCACTACAATTGTGCCTAAGTGCAGCACTACCTTAGACAAGAAAGAGGAAACATTTTTAGGCCTTGTGTAATTGGAAATTGATAAGATTGCAAGGCCTTCTGGGTGGGTGTTGGTTTTTTTTAAAAAGTTGATTTTGTAAGATGAAAATGTACAAGGCATGCATGTGTAAATTTGCCTAGGTGGGTTGGCTGAAAAATGGAAATGTACTGGAGCTGAGTCCACATTCCAGTTGTTTCATAGAAAGATTCTGAGGATGACTAATAAGGCAACAGAGAAACTCGTTTCCTTTGCCTCCTGGTTATAAAACAGCCAATTAAAAGTCTTCTCTGCACTGGAAGCATGGGAGGTGGGGGAGGGAGGAGACCAAAACCTCATATGTATTATGAAAAAAAAAAGTTCTGAATTCTCTTCAGCCTTTTTGATACATATTTGTGACTGTCTGCAATGGTTTTTAGAGTCTCAGCAATAAAGAAGGCACAGTGATATATGTCCTAAGGTAGGCAGTTGTCTGACCGACCCAGCCAGCTCCTACAAAGCTGCTGAGGTCTGATCAACCAGGCCAGGTGAGCGGGCAGGGTCCGACTGTGAGCCGACATAGGAGAGGAAGCCGCTTGGCAGGCCGCTGCCTGGGGAAGCGCCTGCTGCTGCTCTTTGCTGGGTGTTTATACCTCTGTTTCCTGGCTTTGCAACAGCATATGTCTGTTTCCTTCAAGTGGAATTTAGAACCAGATGTTGGAATTTGTTTCCTGAGAAGGGAGCTGTGTTTCTGCATTCATTTGTCCAATTTCCTGTGGATGGAGTTTGATCCTAGCTGAGACTCATTATCACAGAAATGAATGCTTATATTAGCCGTATACATTCTCATAAACTCACTGGACTTTTGGATACTATTTTTGCCCCTGACACTTTTTCGTGTTCAAATCTGGTCTGCCCTTCAAGACCCATCACGAATATCATCAGATACTCACCCCCTTCCTTCCAGAACCTGGAGGCCAGCTTTTCTTTGCCTAAAATGCCAGAGAAGCATATTTTTATTACCTTTGTGACGTGAAGCTTTCAGCCTACGGTACTTCCTGGTGCCAGCTTTCCTTTTTGAGAAGGTTGAAGATGCTTTAAGGGCAAGGATGAATCTCAATCATCCCTGCCACACATAGGCACTTAATAAATATGCGTAGGATAAGTGGGTACATTTAACTGCATTTGGCAACTTTAATATTGGAATGGTACATGAATTGATTTGGACAGTACATATATTGTAAGCCCCTCTAAAAACTAGAGAGTAATTCACCATGATTATGATTTGTGGTTTTTTTCTTCCTTCCTTTCTTTCCCTCTCCTCTTTCAAATTCTGCCTTATTGCATGATTTTTAAGGCCTGTGTCTTAGAAAGGGAAATGTGATTGGCCTGGAAGGCCTTGTGTCCGCTAGCACTTACTGAGTTACTGCGTTTCTTAAAGAATACACCATGGGATGCCTGCATCAGACTCTATCTGGGGTGCTTATTAAAAGTGCAGGTTTCTAGAGCTACAGAAACAGTCGTGGGCATAAAGTGTGCAAATCTCTGTTGTTGTTTTTTAATGAGCATCCCAGGGAATTCTTAAACATTCAATATTTTGTGGTCACTTCTGTAGATCTCCTGTCTGCAGTAACTTTTGGAGAGTGTTTTAGCTTATTTTATCATCTGTATCTTCTTCCAAATCTCATCACATCTTCTTGGCTTTTATACCTTACTTAATTCTTTTCTCCCACTAGGAGTTTGTTTTAAAGCTGTGCCAGTTAACTTTTTTAAATTGTTCGTGTGTGTGTGTGCACACAGGTGCATGTGAGAATGAATGATATACATGTTGCTTATGTGGAAAAGTCTCATTGGCATATATATTTTTGCCATAATGAGTCATTATAGTTTTCATTAAAACTAGTGTTGCTGTTCAGGGTACAGTAGATCCTCCAGATGGCCTTTGGATTTTATATTTCCCTGTAACAGCAGAGTATCTTTAGGTTCTAAAGAATGCAAGCAAAAGAATCTTTTCTCCTTCGTGAGCATATGGTTGGATGTGTGAAGCACTTTGGTCCCCCGGCTATAGTCAGGGATGTTTAAGTCTATGTGAGTGATCTGGGATTTCCTCAGCCACAGTGCACTTTTACAGTGAAAGTCTTGGAAAAGGCTCTTATTTTGGGTCCGATGATTAATGCTGTGATGTTTACTGATGTTTTCTGTGAAAAAAATTTTCATCAAACAAACAGTGACTCCATTACACAACCATCCTATGACTTTTAATCGGTGACTGGAAATAAAAACTCCTGAAGCTTCTTGAATAACATTCTGGGTTTAGACAGCTTGTGTTTAGTTAAATGATGTCAGTAAATGTAATCTAGTTATTCTTGATTAAAAGTTGTCTATATGTTAATTTAATACTCTAGAAAATTAGGAGCTATAAGTGGTTTGCGAGAACTATGTTGACTTTATTTTTCTTGTATATTTTTACCAGAACTAAATTTTGAACAGCTAACTGTGGCACCTTTCAATCATTATAGATTGTTCCTGATATTTCCCAAATATATTTTCTTCTTTTTAGAAATATTTATTAAAGTATAGAAAATCAAGAAAATATGATATTAATAATTAAAAATTAGTAAACAAAAGTTATTTTAAGTATTTACCTGAGGTGGGGTAGATTTTCTAATTTAAAATACCACATATACTGAGTACTGGTTCTAATTCTATTCAGATGAAAGACGGCCAATTTTAGGTTAATTAAAATATTAAGTAATTGAGCTCTATCGAGAGGTTGGTAGAATCACACACGCACACAACTTTGACATTAATTTGGTCACATACCCTAAGGGTTAATCTTTTTTTTAAAAAAGTTTGATTACTCAAGACCGACTGAAGTAAAATGCATACAATTATTGCTTTAACAGAATATCTTTTTTCTAATCTGGTGACCAATCTTGCACTCCCCCTGCCCGCAGGAAATTCAAGGGGATTAAATAGAAGGATCTGTTGTCCTAGCAAACTAAGTAGTAGCTAAGTTGTGATGCCCATTCATGATTGAATCCTCTGCCAGTCCCAGCCACCCGTACATGCTCTGCTTAGTTATCTGCAAATTCTGATATAAAATAGTCAACTGTCCAGATAAGGGTTGGCAGTCTTGTTGCTTCTAAAGAACTTCGGGGGTGGGGGATGTAGAGCAGTGGATGGGCATCAAAATTATTCTTCAAAATATGGGCAAGTGTTACATTCAGAAATTTCCATCATGAAATAACATCTGTAATTTCCCACAGATATTCTCAATTTATGAATTATATGATTATGAATGTGTAATAGTAAACCACACTGTTAGCCCTGAGTTTCTAAGTTGTCACTTTTTATTTAGTTAGGTGTTGTGTATCATCTTTGAAACAACTGGTACAGATAGATTTCAGTTAAGATCTATGTTTAATTTCATGTAAGTTGAACAAGAGCTTGCTAATGGATTAGCCTTAGATAACTGCTAAATAGTAGAATCTTTCTTGTTTTTCTCAGTTACTACAGATTATCCTGTTTTAGTTCATTAATCTGACTTTCACCTGTAGAAATAAGATTTGACCGAAGAGTACAGTCATTCCAGACAGAAATTTTGACTATTAGCATAGAATGAACCCCAAAATAACAGTCCCTACTTAAAACATAAAAAAGCTTTTCTGGTAGAAGTAAAGTAGATTACCTCTGGTGTAGAAAACCTAGTCCTTCTGATAAAGTACATTTTTCTAACACCACCAAATGTGTAGGATTTAAATTCAATGGCTCCTTTGTTGCACAGTCTACTTCATCAGTAGATTGATCTGTCTTGGGTCATAGCCATTGTGTGGGCAGGTGGGTGCCCACGCGCACACGTGCATACATTTACTCACTTTGGAACTCTCTGGGCCTACATGAATTTTAATAATTCCATCAATAGTACAATATTTTAGATATAAGTAAATGCCCGGTGTGCTTTTTAACCGACTGGCAGGCACATCTACCAGTCTCAGATCAAATCTGCTGTTTTATTCCTCCATTGTTTGGGAGAAAAGAAGTCACTGATCTTCTACTAAATTTTTTAACAAAAAATAGAGCCTCTCAGTTACCCAATTTTAAAAACTTTTAAAGCAAAGAAAGAAAACAAAGGTGAACATATTTAGACCAGTGCAATATTTTAGGCTTATTTCCAGTATATTTGGCTTCATGTCTGAGTATAATTTGAAGTTTGATCATGTTTCTTCTATTTGGTTAGCAAATTTTTTTAAACAAAGAAGACCTTCACACCAACCTTAAGAAAACCTAAAAAAAAAAAGAAAGAAAGAAAACCTAGTTCTTAGTCTTACATTACTTAAGTTTAACATCTAAAAGACTGTGTAAGAATGCTGTTACCTCAGATTCATTTAAGTCAAGGAGAGACCTTGACTGTTCACATCCTAATGGACTGAGAAATTTGTCCTTGTCAGATTTTTACTTTCTCCAGTGTATCATCAACAGTTTGTGCCCAATTTGTTCTTGAGCTAATGTTGTTAGAAGCATCTACTATACTGTGAAACATATAAATATATCATACAGCCCAGAAAATGCAGGCTTTCCTGTAAGATTCCATATACGATTAACCATAGAACCATCCGGCAGGAATTTGTAATCAGGAAAGTGTACAGATAACCATGAGCCCAAAATCATGGGCTTGGGTATTCACCACTTCTGCCCACAGTATACTATGGTAGAAAGCGAAGTAGCTGCCAGTTATATCTCGGGAGGCTGAATTTTTTTTTCCCCTCATATTCAGTAGTAAAATGCCCCAGTCTCTACCCTTCGGAAACTTGGTCTGCCATAAGAAATTTGTTACTAGATGAGGACATCAGATTGAAAGCATCTTTTCAGTACTGGAACCCAGGAGGGCTAATTTCTAACAGACTCTGAGACTTACTTTTTGTGATTATTGGTTGGGTCTTGAGGAACCAAATATGCTCATTTCCTCATGGGTGGATGGGTATGGGGTCAGAATCCTGCTTCAGATCTCTGTACTCTCTCGTCTGTTAGTGATATGCTGGGTCAAAAGGACAGGGAAGAGCTTCAGAATTGTCCAGGCGTTAGCCTTGCTTTCCTTCCCTTCGGATTCACTATTAATTCATCACATATCTGTCTCACTGTTTTGCTTCTAATTCTTGTAGTTGTCAGCAGAACTGAGTGATAAGATGAGAATGGCATGCAATGGAACTTTAAAATCCAATGGAAAGGTAGCATTGAGGTTAGAGGACATGATTTGGACAACATTACTCTTGGGAAGCATAAAAATACTATAGATTATTCTGACTAATAGGCCTCTCAGCCCCTGGCACAGTAGACTTTCTGGAACTCTCAGAATTTCTTTTGAAAAAATGTTGGGATTTTTTTTCTTTATAACTTATGAAAATGTTTATTAGGTGAAGCAGGGGTATGAGAAATTCATTTCTGATATTTTTTAAGGATGGATTTTTTATGTCAAAAATATGGAACTTTGCAGTTAAAGACTCTAAACAGTGACTTCATATGTTTAATTAGCAATAATTAAATAACTTCTTAATCTTCTTGGCATATCTGAAACATCCAGGCAATTCACTCGTCTGCAGACTGAATCGTTCTTGCCTAACAATAGTAGATACTCCCCTGGGGTAGTCCTGGGAGTCCACGGGCACGTCTCCAAAGGGTGGTCAGCCCGCTTTGTCCGTGGTGGCTAACCAGCATGTCACGGCTTTCTGGCTCCCACATGTCCCCTGCCCGAGAAGTTGCTTGAAGAAGCCACACCAGCATCACCAGCCTGCCAGAGGGCCCTGGTACCCACATCAGGGAGGCTGCTTCCACAAGGTTCCAGGGCACATCCTGTTATTGGGCCAGAGTGGTGCATGCTTTGGGCCTTTACCCACACTCTGTCACCCACTCCCAAAGCTGCCCTACTTTATTCATGTAATAATTAAAGCATCTCATGTACTCTGTGCTGGGTACACCATCGTGAACAAAGCAGACATAAAACTTGCAGTCTAACATGAAAGGCAAGCATTAGATAAGTGAATACACAGATATAAGTGAAATTACAAATCGTGAGAAGTGCTCCAAAGGTAAAACAGTGTGCTATAAAGACAGTAATAAACAGGGGCTACCTAATTGAGATGGGAGAGCAGGGAAGGTCCCTTTGAGGAACAGACATCTGAGTGAAGTCTTAGAATTAGCCTGACCAGAGAGGAGAAATCAGCATTCTGGGCAGTGGCACAGCTTTTGCTGAGGTAATGAAGTTTGTAAAAGAAGACCAGAGTGGGCAGAGCAAGTGAACGAGGGGAGAGTATAGAAAATGAGGCCTGGAAGGAAACAGAGTGTCGGATCCTGCAGGGCCTTGTAAATAGCCGTTGCTGTAACGCAACGTGAATACTAAATCCTGGTGGTTAACTTCATTTGAGCCTCTATGTAGGAAAAATATAAATCTTGTGCCTTTCTTGCCTTTTTTCTTCTCAAAAAGGCCAAATGTTTTTCTTTAGCCTCATTTCATCTGTAAAGGATCTAAATATACAGTTGATGCTAACTAAGGCCCCTCAGGTGCTTGGTCATAATTCCCATCTGACTGAGGTGACCTGGAGGACTCAGAAGTAAAAGCTGAAATGTTTCATCCTTCTAGGTTCATTTAAGTTTGAGGGAATGGAGAAGCGACTATTGTAATTGAATGTTTGGGAATCAAGAGAGCTTCAGAGATACCTCCCAGTAATTCTGAGTCCAATTAGGTCTATCAAAGGGAAAAATTTTTTTTTTTTTAAGATTTTATTTATTTATTCATCCATCTCCCCACTGCTGCTTGCGCTCGCCGGGTCAGCCAACCACGCAGCGGGCGGGCCCGCCCCCACCAGGAGGCCCCGGAACCGAACCCAGGGCCTCCCACATGGTAAACGGGAGCCCCACTGATTGAGCCACAGCCGCTTCCCTATCAAAGGGAAATTAGCACTCTTAGAAAAGGCAAGATTTGGGCATTGATCGCAGACATTTTCTTTATATTAATTGGCAACCAGAGGGCCTTTGTGTATACCCCCAAAGAGGGTAAAGTATATTTCTATATTCTAGCATTGCCTTCTTCTCAACACAAAGTGCGGTAAGGGCTAAGGTATATACAGTATAACTATTATCATTATAATAGAGGACCGAATATGTACAATATTCGTGTTCATCAGGTTAAAGCAAACCTTCCGTTTCAAGTACATTAATTGCAGTAGAACTCATGGAATTTTCTTTCACGGATTAACAATCTAATTATCTCAATTAAAGTAAATATTCAAATGGCCTCATGTTCAGAAAGCAGGTACAGTAAAATAAGTCCTTGTTTAGCTAATCTCCGTCCTTGTGTGCCAGGTATGGGGCTGAGGCAGTGTTTTCCCACATGTTGATTTCTAAAGTGTTTGTAAAGCAGTAAAGCTATGCAATCATGCTGGTCCTTCCTTTTTTACCCACCCTTTATTGGCTCTATTCTCTATGCAGTACTTTCTTTCTAAGGAAAAAGCTTTCCAGACTTCAGAGGAGTAGAGGTAATAAAAACTTTAAAAGACGTGGAAATTACTGTGCAGGACTCTAGGCTTAGCTAACTGACAACTCCCCTCCCCCCAATAATTATTTTAAAAACCAACTTCAGTTTGGTTGGTTATTGGTAAATTTCAATAAAATCAATATTTACATGCCTCTTCAGTGGGTACTGTCTTTCTGTATTGTATGCTGCTTTTTGTGATTGCCTGATGAAACACCACATCTTTCTTAGACTCTAAGAAACAACTGATGAGACTGTGTGGGGTAGGGAAGGAGCACCGGCTTTGCAGTCAGACCCTGGTTCAGATCCCAGCTCCCTCCGTTAATTGATGTGAATTTGGGAAGTCACCTCATCTCTCTAGTCCTCAATTTCTTCTTTACCCATGAAGCTACCCAATGAACTCAGAGAGTTGTGATAGGATGATTTGATTACATAAAGAAGCTAATGCGATAGCTGGTACATCAGAAGCACTCTGTAAATGGTAATTTTTTCCTTTCTATTTTGGAGTCAATTCATCTGGCCTCCTACCCAATATAAGACCTCTTTTATGGTATACCCATCGGAGAATGTAAGGCAGCCCTGCAGTTTCCCCAAATAAAATAAGCCTCCCAGATCCCTGACTGGCAGTGGAGGTAGAGGCTTCACTGGGAAGAATGGAAGAACCCCTATAGGCCTCCTTTTCTCCAGGAGATTTACCAGGTTTACCTCTGCTGCCCTGCCCCTATGGCAGCATTGGGGGTTACTTCCTCCCATTAGTACTCTGGCCCAAGCAGTGCTGGAAATACATGTATAAACAACAAAATGAAAGTGAGCACTTAGAAAGGAATAAGCAACTAGATTATTGGTGTTACAGAACAGTTTACTTGTAGTCAACCTGGAGGTGACCCATGGGATACCTCCCGGTTTAGTTTTCTTGCCTATTTCCCTGTGGTTGAAATCACCCTTTCCCTACTGCGCGGGAGCACCATCAAGCATGTGTGTAATGTCTCCAAGTCTAGATCTAAGAGGAGAGGCTGACAGAATTGAGTTCCCTTGTTCTCCGAAAGCTCACCCTTTGTGTTCTAGTTCCTTACCCAAAGATCTACCTCTTCGTTTGATATTTGCCTACAAGATTGTTCACCAGCTTCAGGGGGACACTCTGACCCTAGATCGTGGGTTCTTAACCTTTTCTGTTCCACAGACCCCTTTGCCAGTCAGGTGAAAACTATGGACCCCTTACTAAGTCCACACTATACCGTGTATTATTTAAGAAATATATCACACCCTCACCAACACGTCCCCACAAGAATAATGTTTTATTGAATTTTCGATTCAAGCTCACGGACCCCCTGAAATCTTTAGGGGTCTGTGAACCCCTGGTTAAGAACCCCTGCTCTAAAGGAATGTTTCTTGGACAGAGTTATAAAAATTGCTCCATATGTATTTATCCCATTATCATGTCCAAATGTAAAATATCAATCCTGACAGATGATGGTATTCTAAGAAACTGGTTAAAAGACAAAACAAAGAGAATCTTTTCTTCCAGTGATTTTACTTGAGCACAATGAGTGCATCCCAGAAAACCAAACTGGGTAAAAATCAATCCTTAATATTTTGCAGAATATGAATGATTTTGCAGGAGAAAGTGCACTTCAGTTAGAATGGTTTAAGATACAACAGAAAACTATTAAAAATGGCTTAAACAATGACTTTTAGGTTCTTTAACTGGAAATCCAGAGAAAGGGAAGACTTTGGGGTTGTTTAGCATTCTCAGCACCATCAGTCAGGACCTGGAGTCGTTCCCTCTTTAGCCCAGCTCTCCACAGCTGTGATTTCATGGGAGGTTCATTCCCTTCATAATGCAAGTAGTGCTTACGTGTTTCCTAATTCACATTTGGCCAGGAGTGAGACTGGCTTTTCATGGTCCTAGTAAGGATCAAGAGAGTTTCTTGCTTAAAAGCCCCTGATAAGCCTCTTCTCTTCTGTCATTGGATCATATTGTCTTATTTCCATTCCTAAACAGTCCTAGTTAGGGGTGTGAGATCACCATGAATAGATTGTAGGGCTGCAGCCACAGTATTCACTTCAGGCTCCATAATGTTCTTGTTACATAGTCTTAGTTCTTTTTTTTTTTTTTTTTTTTCAAGGAGGCACTGGGGATTAAACCTAGGACCTCATACATGGGAAGCAGGCACTCAACCAACTGAGCTATACCCACTCCTTTTAGTTCTTTTTTTAAATTGTCCTACATAAATCATTCATTCTAGGTGTAGACCACCCTCTTATTCCTCAGAAAATTTACTGTGGTGCTTTTAGGTTATGTCATGTAGTTTAACAGATCTTTCAAATGTGCTCTTGAAATGTGTTATTTGCAGCACATTTTCAAAAGTGGGACTATTAAAGAGGACCAACAACCAAAATGTGCCTTTATTGGGGCTCATATTTCATCACTGAGTGTCTCGTATTTGACAGGAGAGCAAATTCTAGTTTGTTTATATCCTATCTTTTTGATTCTGCAAGCTATGTAGATTTATATTTAATAAATAGACAAACCGTCTTTTATAGTTGGTGTATACTTGGTGCTTCCTTGCTGCTTTTGTTGTTTTGTTCCATTTTCTTAAGTACATTCATTATGCAAAAATCCAACCTTAATTATATATTACAGGTTTTTCCCTGGCTTTAAGCCTTGACTTCCTTTGTTTGGATATGTTAAAAAATGAATCCCAAACTATGAAAAACTGACTTTTAAAATTACTTGAGACCACATTTTTCATCTCAAGTCTTAATTTAATCACAGTTCTTGAGGAAATGAACCTAGGCAATCTTAATTGAGTGTCTCTATGCCTGTGGAATTCCTTTCTTCTGTTGGCATACCAAAATTGAAACCTGTTGTGCTTCAAGTTTTTACCGCAAAGCCTCCAAACAACATTTTAGTCAATATTCCACCCCATATCCTTTTCCTGCTCTGACTCCAATTCCCAACAGTGTCCTCAGGTTGTTTCTATGGTGCAGAGGTTGCAACCTCGTGGTCCAAGCATTGGACTTTGCGTGCAATTGTATTTTGTTTGGCCTGGATGTTGTTTTTAAAATTTTAAATCAGCTGTCAACATTTAAAAAATGGGAATGTTCACATAAGAATCCACTTCTGACTTGTCTTTGCAAAATCAGAAGCTATTAAAACACTGGGCCTGAAATCCTGTATGGCAGAAATTCTTCCCCTTTCCTCTGACTCATTTACATGATCTCCCTGGCCCCTGAAGACCTTCGTGTTTCTGACCCTGTAGAGGGTACATAGTGTTAACTGTAGCCATCCTGTGTTCTTCCTGCATACAGAGCTAGTCATCTCCACAAACCTAGGTAAAGGTAGGTGTATTAGTTAGCCAAAGGGGTGCTAATGTGAAATACCAAAAATGGGTTGGTTTTTATAAAGGGTATTTATTTGGGGTATAAGTCCACAGATACCAGGCCATAAAGCATTAAGTTTCTTCTCTCACCACAGTCCATTGCCATGTGTTAGAGCAAGACAGCTGCCAGCATTTGCCAGGATTCAGGCTTCTGGGGTTCCTCTCTTCCCGGGGCTGCGTTTCTCTCCGGGCTTAGCTCCTGTTTCCTCCACGAGGTCAGCTGCAGACAATCAGGCGAACGGCTTGCTTCTCTTCCCCTAGGGCCTTCTTTCCAACATCAAAACTGCTTCGCAAAAGACTACCTCAACTGTCCTTTGCCTTGCCTTTAATATTCAATTCCCCACCCACCAAGGGGTGGGGCTCAATGCCCTAATCCTAACCTAATCATGCCCAGATTAACAGATCAGTTTACAAGCATGATCCAATTATATTTTTGGAATTCATAATTACATCAAATTCCCCAACGGTTACAGTAGGTTAAGAATATTTTTCTAAGCAGTAAACAAGTGTGACTGTTCTTTCTTTGTTCGGGCTATAGATGTAAATCTCTGCAGCATGTTTTAAGATTCCCATCTCCCTTGGAACTCATTAGAAATCACTAGACTTCTTAGACAAGAGCTTGGCCCAGAAGAATTCAGTGTGCTCCTAATTGGTCAGTTTTGGGAAAATTTTAATAATAGACCATAAGAACATTAAGTCCTAAATTGTTTTCCAAAAGGGTGGGGGAGTTACTTGTATCCAGATGGTTGATCGTAGCTGAAGAGGCACACAGTTCTCACAGAACCAGGCTCTTGGTCTGTCCCAGCTTGGCTGCCAGCAGGAGCTCTCTAGGAACGCCACTGTGAGGGTCATTCCTGCCAATTGACAGTCTCCTGTATGGTCATTTATTAGTACTTTAATGATAGTGCTTGTTACTGTTAAACTCAGTCAGAAAGTGTTTCCCTCCCAGAATTTAAAATGGCAGTGTTAGCATACATTCCATATTCGTATGACTAGATAATAAAAGCAGTAGCAGCAACACATTGTACTCTTGCTCAGAGATGATCATAGTATCACCCCAGCATCCCCTTATTTCTCTTGAGTATTATCATTTTGTCCTAACTTTAAGACTTCTCTCCACCATCTATGAGAGTATTTCATACTTGTTTTAAGGCTCTCCCCCACGTCCCTTGACCTTTCAGGCAGACCTCTGTCCCTTAGGTCACCAGCCACCCCCCTTCCAGATGGCCGGGGTGCTGCCAGTATCCCAGCACCCATGACAGGCACAGTGCAGGCATCAAGCTTCAAGTGATGTTCTTTTCTTGGCTTAGTTTTCCTAGTCTGACTTGGATGTTTATCTTGGCAAAACCCATTGTTGAGGAAGTGTGTACATTGAGGAAATATATATGTTGGAAGAGATGCTTGTGTTCTCCTAGGGATTTCCTTGGCCATTATAACTAATTTTTATGATTAATCGGATTTTGCAGACTAGTAAGTTTTAAAAAGTGTTTGTAACTGCTAAGCATTACCATATAGCAAGCGTTGGCTATTTTACCTAGCTAGGTGATCTGGGTTGTTCTTAAAATTGAAACTAGTTACTCTGCACCTTTTCACCTTGGCATCTATTGTGGTCCAGGTTCCTAATACAGGAACTGCCACTTTGAGCTCTGAGCACTATGTCTAAGAAGTGCCTGGAAAAATATAGTTTCTAGAATATCCTGGTCGTTCAGTGGCTTTGTTGGGAGTGAGTTTGTTTATCACTGGACTAAGCTCTATGCATGCAGGGATTTTGTCTCTTTTGTAATGCCAGTACACTAGAAGAATGACTGGCATTTAGTAGGCACTCAGTAAATCTTTGTTGAATGAATGAATTATCAAGTTAGCTTAAAACTCACCATTATACATACTATAAAAATGCATGTCGAGTTCTGTTGGTGTCAGTCAAATTGCTGGCATATATTAGCAGCAAAAGTTTGGGCCTGCATTTGAACAGTTCTTTTCAGATTTATGGACCAAGCAGGAATGGACATTCCATAGGTTTCTATCTTCCAGAATTATGTCTGGGAAACAAGAAACTAGATGTGCAATCGTTTTTTACTACATTGCCTGGGCAAGAATGAATTCATCATTTTTATCTCACCATTTCTCATTAAAAGCCTAATGCCAATATCTCACCCAGAGCTGTGCCAAATTTTGGCTTCTGTTAAACTAAGGATTAGATGTATGTTTGGACAGTACATTGTGAGCCTATGGTAGATTAACTCTTTGGAAATGGGAAATATATATATTTGACTGACCTTCGGCCAGCCAGAAATAAATCCTCTGCATAATCTTGCCAAAATGCCATTTGGTTGTGTACAGGGCCCCTCATTTGTCTTATGATAGCCTGAATATCGAGTGCCAGGCCACTGCAGTCTTCTCTGCTTCTCTTTTGTCCTCTCAGGCAACTGTAGCTTTGATAAGGTGGATTGGTGAGGAAATATAATTGAAATCTTTTACTTTGTCATTAACTGCATTCTCACCTTACTGAAATATCTGTTGGGTGAGGAATTTTTTTTTCTAATGACCATTCGTTGGTTTTTATCCATATTCCTGATTTGTTCTTAATCTTTCAACCTACTGGTGGTTCTTTCCATTTGGCTCTTACGTTATAGCTCCAGTTAAATTCTGTTCTAATGGCAACTGGAAATTTTAATCTGCCACCACAAGGTTGTAAATAAGTTGTCTTCTGCATCTGGTTGGAAAACTCTGATAATGATTTTTTTTTTGCTGCTTCACACTATTTAGCTGTACTTTTGAAGGGTGATTGATATATTTTATTTTTTTAGTTCAGGATTTCCTGCAACTTAAAAAATTCCCTTTCTATAATGTACATGATGTAAATAACACTTAATTGGACTCCTTGTTTGTCCTTTTCTAGAAAATGTCTGTTTCTGGATGTGTAACTAGGGATGAAAATGTACAAGCCTTAATAGTTCTTTTAAATGTCTCAAATAATTATTCTACAGCTTAGCCCCACTAAGTCCATAACCCACCTCTCTCTGCCATCTTCACCAGGGACCTCTCAGGTGTCAAATTCACCACCTATTTTCTGGCATTGGCTGAATATTTAACATCAGATTTTGTTTTTCTCAGTCTTGCGTAAAAATCAAATGAATTCCCTGAACCACATAGTACCGGTTTTTTGGGGACAGTGGATGGGGATGTGTTGGGTAGCAGAGGGGATGCCACCAGAGAATAGCCATTTAGTGAAGATAATTTACATGACAGTTCACTTTATGGATCCACTCCCTGAAGTTATTACCAGGCATTCAACTTTTGGAAACCTGAGGTAGAGTCCCACATTCACCACAACTTTATGATTTCTTGTTTCGGGGGATGAGTAGCTTTGTTGCTGAGAAGGTGAACCAGGTGATGGCTCCTTCTGAAGACCATGGGTCAGGTTTGAAGCCCGGAAGCAGCTGATAAATGATGGTACATGGATCACATATCTCATCCCTTCCCTGGCCAGGCTTTCAGCTGTACCAATTAAGGGACATTGGTATTGAGAAAGAAAAGCAAGAGCAAGAGATGTCATCTAGAAGTGCCGCTCACCCTTGGCCTGTGGGGCTGAGCATTCCCATCTGAGGGGGAGGGGAGGGGGAGGACGTTTGCACTACCATTTCTACCCTTGGTTAATGCTGAAGGTCGCTGAGCACTCAGTATCTGTCATTGTGAAGCTGCCCTTCACATAAAGCCTGGCCCATAAGCAAACAGTTAAGCTGCCCATCTTCTCACCCCCTTTTGGCTCTGTATGTCTTCAAGAAGCATGTTCAGAATATAGCCAAAATACAGTCATTTTAGGCGGTTTTAAACATGCCCATTGTATTAGTCAGGGTTCTCTAGGGAAACAGAATCCACAGGAGATATCTGTAAATAGAATGAGATTTTACAAGATTCTTTCGCTTGACCGTAGGGATGCTCAAGTCCAGGTTCCTCAGGCAGGCTGAAAACCAGGGGCTCCGATGAAAGTCCAGTGAAGGTCCTTGATGAGTTTCTGGGAGAAGTTGGCTGTCCAAAGATGAGCTGGGAAATTCTCTGTGAATGTTGAAATCACTTCCCCTTTTAAGGTATGCAACTGATTGAATAAAAGTGTCACCCATTGCTGACTGACGGCAATCTGCCTGATTGATGCAGATGTAATCAGCCATCCACCCAGTAAACTCACTGGTGACCAAAGCCCATAAATATTCTTGTATTACAATTAGTCCAGTGCTTACTGAACCAAACACCTGGACACAATTACCTGGCCAAGTTGACACATTAGCCTAACCATCACACCCATGGTATCTCAGGAATTTTACCAGTAGATTTCTAAAGTTGCAATTTGTTGTAGACTAAATCAGCTCTATCACCATCCTCTATTCCCCTAACATTTTTTTCTCTCATATTAACAAGATGAAGCAGGAGAAAAGATTTAGAAGCATCAACAACAAAATAATCCTCAAAGCGGCTTTACTTTTCTATAGCTTTAACAGGGTCCAGCTGTCAAATTTTTGGCTAAAAATCACAAAGATCTAAAAGCTGATGGTATTTTATGTTGGGAAGTATTAACCTCAATTCTTTTTAAAGGGTCATGCTGGAGAATGTGGAGGGCTTTTTGATGTGTGTTTCACTCCCTCTCTTGGTTCACTATTTGGGTCCCCCAAGGGACCTTGTGAATGCTTTTCAGGGGCAAATCCACCCTTAGAAGAGTTGGAAGCCACACTGACACTTGCTCTTTGATGTAGAGGAGAGGACCCCATTCATAAGGGGCATAAGTAGTGCTGATTTCTGTTTTCAGGACGTGCCTTAAAACAGTAAGAATCTCTTCTAAAAAGGTAGACGTCTGAGAGGCAGCAGGCATGCAGTTATATAGTCAAGCACTGGGGAGCCAAACTCCCTGCATTCAAATCCTGACTCAGCTACTTCTAGCTGTGTGACCTTGAGCATGTTTTTTCAGCTCTCTGTGCCTCAATTTCTTCTGTAGAATGGGACAAATACTAGTTCCAACCTCATAGGGTGGCTGTAGGATTGAAAGAATTGAAACATAGAGTACTTAAAGCAGTTCATGGTAAGTCTCAAAGAACTATAAATTATCATTAATAATAGCTTTATTTATTCTGTACTAAATTATTCCTTATTCCAATTGGCAGTATTTCTCAAAGTCAAAATGAGAAACTATTATCTCAGGGCATTGCTCAACAAGTGGTCATTAACAGTCAATGAAATTAAAATCACATTAAAAGAGCACAGAAAAACATGCCTATTGGGGGAATTACTTGGATATGTCAGTGTTCCTTGGGTAGCTTTGTGCAGGACTGGACTTTTGGCTTAGTGCAGAATGGCCTCTGATTGTGGAAACAGCTGGATTTCAGCCAGCTGGGTTACTTTGCTATGCCTTTCTCAGGATCTGATTAGAATTTCAGGGATCCTCTCTTAATGATCTGTTTTATTAAATGGTTGAACAGCCATGAACAGAATATATTAATGAAAAAATAGAACTATTACTTCTCATCTGATAATTAGCATATCCCTATTGTTCTCATGAATACTCAATGGCCTTTCATAGCTAACTTTCCTAAATAAAGGTTCCTGTGAAGAGGAGTGATATTATCACAGAGTAAAAAGGCTGAGGAGTCTGTATGTTCTCGCTCTTCTCACAGTTGACTGATGTAAGTCTGTTAATCCTCTTCTTAACACCCTAAAATTGTAGGATTATAAACCCAAGAAAGGGGAAGGGAGGGCGTCAGTTTTGTAGTGAAACTATAATGGGACTGGGAACTTCATTGTCTTCCATTGTGCCCTGTCTTTTGAACCATGAATCGACTTTAGTTGCAACTTGCAGCTTTTCATTCGATTTCTTCTGATGGGAAGGGAAAGCCATATTTGCCCAGAGTTAATGAGATCTTTCCTTAAAGAGCATCAGAATATGCAGTGCTGGCTTATTCTCTCTGAGACTGCACAAACAGCCCACAACCTTGTTTGCCCTTTTCTCTGCTGTCAGACATTCTTCTGATTTTTATTCCATAGTGCATTATTGATGATCATCCCCAAGTCAGCATCTCTTTTCTGGCTCCCCTTCTCTATTTTGATTGCTTGTGACTCCTCTTAGTACTCTGCTCATTACTGCACACCACATGAGCCCCTTCTCCACATCCTCCCAGAGATGGCTCCCTTCCTTAAGAGAATCAACATCTCTTTTTAGGTGAATAGCAAACTACCTGTGCATCATAATGACCTTGTGGTGTTCCTTTCTTGTCAATTCCCTTGCCAGAAGTGTTTTGATTGTCTTCTCTGAATTCTATTCCCCAAACCAATGTGACATCCATTCCACTGATTGTTTGCCTATCAGCTGTAAAAGTATAAATCCAGTTGTTGTGCTTGTATCTAAGGCTGAAAACAAGCAAATTGGTATCCCCTCTCTTTGTCTATACGGATAGGAATGAAATCTGAAAGTCAAATTGTTTTATTATGCTCCTGTACATGTGAGGAACTTGTGTGATATTGACCCCTTCATAAACACACAGTGCATTTCTGAAAGTTTGGTACTCTTCCAGTTGAGAAGCTCCAGTATCATTTCAAGGACCAAAACAAGGATTACAATAGTTGTTCACTGGATTGCTTTGGATTGCTTTTTTGTTTAAGCGCAAGAATGATTTGGGCCCCCTCTGGTCATTCGAGATGGAGCACATCCTCACTTCAGGCTGTCTTATTTCCCCTGCTGTTCTTTCAAATAATTTCTAATAATGACAACCAAAAAAAATCTTTTTGATAAGTATCTCAACTGTAGTCGGCATTAAGGACAGTGTTCCTGAAGTGTACAGTTAAGATGTTCTTTGCTATCCCACCCCAAGCAAGGTTGGGATTTCTAATCAGTTTGGTGTGCAAGTAGGTGATGCTGGCCATGCACATAGAACAGTGAATTCTAATCAAAGGAATATTGGTGAGATGAAGACTTAGAAAATCTACAGCTATGGAGCCTATGAACCAAGTATTTGGCACACTCAGTATTTCCTTCCTTCCCAAAGTACAATGTTTCATATAATGAATAAGGTAGAAGTGTAGACCCATTACGACAGCAAGTCTTAGGCTATTAATAATTTTTAAATGTAAGATTTTTTTAAAGATATTGTTATTCATACAGTTTTCTGAATATTTATTTCCTGAAAATACCTTCTTAAGGCTTGTAGTAGGTGCTAATGAATATTTTGATTCCCTAAAACATGCAAGTTAATACTTATTACTAATAGTAATTATAATGTATATGTAGAGGCCTTTCTGAGGCTATATCTGACGATTTGGACAACCCTCTTTTTCCTCAATTAATGTCATACATCCACTAAGAGTTCAGTAAGGTTGGTGGTTTCACTAAGGTGCATTAGCAGGTAATAAAGTTGTAAACCACTGTACTGTGGAAACCGGTAATGAAGTAACACCAGAACTCCCTTCTGTAGACAATCTCAGATGTAGGATAGATAGCTTCCTCTTGGTCCTAAATGATGTACAGACAGTCCTCCTGAAGAAGAAGACTGGATTCAGTAATCCCTAGATGTCCCTTGTAACATCAGGACACACAAGCTGCTTTTCCCTTACTAACTTTGTTCATACAGTATTAGGTGAAACAAACAAACGTACAAACAAAAAATCAATTCAGAAGTTCTTCCACTGAAGATAGGTGTTTTCCGGTGTTACTTTTATCTTCTTTGCAATAGTTCTTCCTTCTTCATTAATTACCCTAGTGGCAAGAGAACAATATTAGGAAAGAAAAATGAATTCCCTGACAGTGGTTTCTTATCTGTTCAATTAGGACAACTAATATAGTGAGATACAGTGATCTTTCAATTAATGAATCGTCTGGGGACAAAGCTCCTCTACTTAAGTTTGGTTGCATTAACACCCCACCACACACACACATACATGTACCTCATTCACACAGGCTTCTTAGAACAAATGAGTCAGAGCTGCCTGCATGAGACCAGCTATTTTAATGCCTGCTTTTATTTGTCTTCATCCAGGCAGTATACTTTATTACATTTTTTTTTTTTTGCATTCTATATAAGAACATCATTTTACATGAGGAGTAAATACAAAGCCTGGCTATAGGTGCATGAAGCTTTTTATTTTAAAACGTACAAAAAAATTTGACAAGTTTAATGGTGTGCTCAATCCTTTCTCTGCTGAATCATTATGTATAATACGTAAATCACGTGACTGTTAAAAGTACTATTATTTTTGCAAAGCCAGACCAAATTTTCAACTTTCTCCCCTAACTTTCATAAGCAGTATTAACATTTTCCCATGTGTGTACTTAACAGCATTCTTAACTGGTGTGGTATTTAAAACCCCTTTCTAAGTCCAGACTCCTTGGTGGACAAGGCCTCGCTGTCCAGGTCTCTGCTCACCCCCCATACACACGTGTATCTCCCCCAGCGCCCCCAGCTTGTGTTTGTGGCAGCTGTGCTGAACCACCTCATTGCAGACTTGCTCTGTTCCCACCCTTCACATGTCCTTCCTCTGTCTGGAATGCTCCCAGCCACTTGGCAAACTCCTACTCTTCTTTCAATATGTAGATTAAATGTCATCTCTTCCTGGACCCCTACTCAGAGCTCCCAGGCACTTTTCCTCTGTGCTGCCTTGGTACCTGGCTCCTACCTTTCCAGCAGCACTCCTGGCACTGGGTTGTACACATTTGTTTACGAATCTCCCCGTATGCTTTGTATGCAAGGCCAGGTTTGTATTACCTAGGTTTGTATCTTCCTCACATCTAGCAGATTAATAACTGAGTGATCATAGTATACATATTGGAAAACGCATCTGCGTTAAGAAAAAAATTCTGGGTCATAATAAGCAACAGCTTGAATTTCCTACATAACTTATCCCCAGCTCACCCCATCTCCCCAACCCCAGAGGGGCCAAATTCTCTGTGGTTTCCTCATGAACCACTTTCTCATGGTAAACCATAACAGACATATCTGAAGTGTCTTTGAATAAGTAGTAATGCCCACCCACCTTGAGATTCTGGAGAATTGGAAACAGCAGAAATTATGATCCAGATGACTTTGAGTTTTCAAGTTGGGATGGGAGCAGGCACTGAAAAGTAGGAGAACATAGCTTAAGTCCCATATTGTAATTTAGGGAGAGATAATGAAAGATACATTGTCAGGGATAATCTTATAAGAGTGAGTGCCATCTCCTCAGCTTCCAGCACCTGCGAGACCTAGCGCAGAACAGTAAAATGTGGAGTTGCCCCAAGGTCCATCTAATCAAAAGGTACACTAAATTGCCTGAGCTCTTTATAGATTTACTAGAATTTCAGGGCAAAGAGCAGCACCCCCCACTCCAATAAGGAAGAATAGCTCCATCTCCACAAGTTTATACTTGCCTAAATTTTTTTTTTCTTTTGCCTAAAATTTCTTTACCATATATTTTAGTTTACTAGGCTCCTGAAAGCAGGTACCATAAAGTGGGTTGGCTTTTAATAATGGGAATTTATTAGCTTACGGTTTTGAGGCTGAGTAAAATGTCCAAATCAGGGCATCATCAGGGCGATGCTTTCTTCCCAAAGACTGGCTGCCAGCAATCCTTGCGGTCCTCTTCCATATGACAAGGCATCTGGCGGTGTCTGCTGGTCTCTCCCTTATCTTCAGGGCTTCATTGTTTTCAGCTTTTTTTCCCCATGGATTTCTCTTTCTGAATTCATCCTGTTTATAAAGACTCCAATAAGAGGAT
Source organism: Tolypeutes matacus (assembly GCA_026826555.1). Taxonomy (NCBI): domain Eukaryota; kingdom Metazoa; phylum Chordata; class Mammalia; order Cingulata; family Chlamyphoridae; genus Tolypeutes; species Tolypeutes matacus. Next base: position 10,746,445 of record JAKSZT010053928.1, read on the forward strand.
TAAGACCCACCCTGGACCACGCCTTAACTGAAATAACCTCATTAAAAGGTCCTACTTATGTAGGTTTACACCCACAGGAATGGATTAGCTTTAAGAACATGATTTCCTGGGGTACATACAGTTTCATGCCATCACACCATGAAATAAATTCTATTTGTAATGAGATCAAAGCTTACATTTCATTGCAGATGCCTGGAAGAGTTAAGATTTTATCTTAAACAAAATGTGCTGCTAGTTTATTTTCATTCATTCATTTATTCCAATATATTCATTCCATACTTATTTATTGTTCACATTCTGCAAGCCAGGCTCTGTGTTGTATATACAGTGATGAGCTATAAGCAAACCTTCTCTTGGTATTTTGGCCTTTTCTAGTTTAAAAGGGGAAACTGTTTTGAATAAGGTCCAGGAAGTCTGTGGAATGGGGTGGGTAATGTAAAGTAGAAGCTGGAGATGAAAAGGCAAGTTCTTATAACTTAACCCTCATCTATTTGTGTTCATCTTTGTGGGGACAAATAGTGACTTCTGAAAAAGCTCATGTTCTTTGCAACTGGGTACACACAGATCTTTCATTTGTTAATTCATTGAGTGCCTAATGGGTATCACGTTCAGTGCTGGATTCTGACTGGAAATCTAGAGTTGACAGATGGTGTGTACTGTCAGGGATCCCTAGTCTAGCTCCTTTGTGAGTAGCATGGCCATATCGATTTATCATCCAAACCAGGGCCATCCTGGGAGGTACAGGAGGGAAAGGCATTCCTCAGAGTGATATGTAGACATAACTTCTGCAGCTGCACCTGGTAAGTCGTCTTCTCCAGAACAGTCTTTAAAGTAACTGCCACCTCTTAAAGAAGATTGATTCTGCTTCAGCAAACGTGTGTCTCCTGTTTTTTGAGGGTCAGTGATATAACCACAGTCTTTTTGGAGGGTCAGTGATATTTACAGTGGGTGGTAAATATTGGCAAACATTTTGTATAAGTTACTTGACTTCCTTGAAAGACAAATTCAGTAGTTAATTTTTTTTATTAATCATGTGCTTTTTTTTTTTTTTTTTTTTTTTTTTTTAAAAAAAAAGCTCATTGGTTTAAAAGGGTTTAATGCAAAAAAAAAAAATTTTTTTTAAAGATAACTAAAAGAATAAACAAGGAGAATAAACAAATAGTTGTAAACTTATACCATACAACAAATGGAAGGACCACTATAACCAGAAGGTTTAAACTATTGTCTCTTTGCTTTAGGGTAGGACTAGTGTGCCTTTAATTTCTGTGCATATTTGATGTACACTAACCTGGAATTTCCCAATTATTCTGCCAACTGATGGCTTAACAGCCTTCTGTATCTTGTGGGTTGCCCAATAAGCCTCGCCTTAACTAGCTGGCAGAAGCAACAGGATTGAAAATTTTCCCCACCACCACCCTAACTAGAAGCAGGCAGCTGTCTCTACCCACTTCCTTCGGGCCATCAGCAAGCTCTCTGCATGATGTCTTTCAAAATGAGGTGTGAGAGTTTAACTTCAGTTAGTAAGGGGGGTTGGTATAGCGGTGCAGGGGCAGGGCAATTTAGAGGTGGTCTTTCAGATTTAACCACGTGATAAAATGAAACCTTTGTTCAGTGCAATTATTTCTCATGCTTTACTAGATAAGATCTAAGCTGGAGGTACAAAGTAAAAGTCTACCAAATCTGTCTCAGCTTATTTTAATGCAACAATTAACAGTACTTTTTTAAAAACTAAAAATATAAAACAGATATTGCGAGGACACTGGAACAAGAGGCTTCTTTATGAAGTATTTGATTTTTGTAATCCCTGAACATTTTGCGCATTACTGTAGTTTCTTTCTTCATCTCTTATTCTACCCCTGATTGTAAGTTTCTGCAAGAAGTTCCATTTAAATATTAACTTGTTATTAGAGATACTATATAACGCCCTAAACAAATTTTCTTTCACTTAACCCAAACCAATCCAGCAGGGATGGTAGAGGAAGGGGGGCAGTTTAATATTATTTTGAGTAAAGTCTGAAGCAGTGCCACCCAAAATGTGGTCTTTGGACAGGCTTATTCTGTTATTGTCAATGAACTATATTGTTAGTTCATTTTACTTTTTTTTTTTTTTTTTTTTTTTTTGTAGCAAGATTTTCTCAATGAGGGAAGCAGTGAGTTGATTTACTTTCAGGGGCACACTCCATATCTCACAGACTTAGATACGGTTTGGCTACTGGCTACTTTGAGTTTCACTGGTCTAAGGCAGAAGGCGGGTGATTTTCCAAAGTCTCACATTTGTTTTATAAACAGGATTAGATTTCAAGTCCTTTATTTTTTAGGCCATGGCCTAACCTGGAGTGAGATCTCAGTCAACCCCTGAATTTATTTGATTTCTTATTATTAGAGAAACACATTATTTAGTCTTGCTCTGTACTTTACATTGATTACTAAATCCTCACTTTACATGCTTTGGTATATACCACAAATAAAGGGAAAAAAGATAATACAAGAAAAGAAGAGAGAAAAGACATGCTTCCCTAGGGCAGTGCCACATTATGTAAACAAGGCCCAGCTCTCTCCTGTACCCCATGTGGGCTGGCTGCATGGGTGAGAAATATTTCTGTTTGGAAAGCTGCCACAAGGTGCTAGGCACCGAGTCCTGCAGGTTCTCTCTGGGTTTTATGCTTATGCCAGATGGCTCTGCCTCAGTTGGCTGTGGTGTTCCATAATTTAGGTAGCATTCCTCATATTAGTGTATTTACTATCTCATTAATTTTTAGCTTTTCCAAAGCTTTTCCCAGTTCAAAGCCACTAGGTTAAATCGCAAGCTGTGTGTATACTATTAATGTGTAGCTATTGAAAAACCTCTCTATAAAACAGATCAAGTTAAAGTGAGAGTGAGCAGAAAAGGTTGATCCTATGAAGTTGTATTGCTTTTTATTTTCCTTTGACATATTTCCTCTGACTGATTAGATTCTTCTAGAATTTGCATGTTTTGACAAGGTTGAAAAGGTAGCTTAAATCTGTAAGTGTGTTTAATCAAGTGATTACATACATTTAAGGAAACTCTTAACTTGTGTTAGTCTTTTACATTGACTATGTTGGAGAGCACTTTGACCTGTTGTCTTAATTCATAGTACTTGCTGCATGTGAGTCTTCCCTCAACAGTGGTTGTAAGATTGCCATTTGGATCCCAGAGTGTGGTTAGTCGTCATGCGTTGACTACATCATCTTATTGATATTTCCAAAATGTCTCCTGGGTGTAAGGCTCTTCTCTTGCAATCTAGATATCTAGCACAATTAACTAAGACTTTCTTGGTATAGATATAAAATTCCTGGCAAGACTTTTGTTTGTGCCTCTGTAAAGCAAAAAGTTGGATGGATTTCCTGGTCCTGTCTTTTCTGCTAATGGCAGAAAATCATTTACTAATCTTCTTTGTTTAGTCCTACTCAAAATCTGGACCTACAGATTTAAAAGCTCCTAGTTGAAGAGAGTTGAGGTTTATGAACTGTACAGGAAGCTCAAGGAGATTTTCCAAGATCTGGGCCAATGCTGTTTGAGCTCTGTCTGATACCTTCTGCACTTTATATATGTATTTTATTCATTTTCTGGATGAGTTAGAAGGTCTAATAAGCATTCTCTGAACCTCATAACTCTTGGACAAAGAAACACCTATGGTTCCTAACAAAGACTATTGGTTCTTTTTAGAATTTTGCCTTTTACTTAATCTAGCAAAACCATGCTTAGATTTATGGAAACCCTTAAGACTTTTATTGTCAGAAAGTTGTCTTAAAAAGATATGATCAAATAAGCACATGAAAAGATGCTCATCATCATTAGGTAGGAAAAAAATGCAAATTAAAACTAAAATGAGGGAAGCGGCTGTGGCTCAATCAGTAGGGCTCCCGTTTACCATATGGGAGGCCCCGGGTTCGGTTCCCGAGGCCTCCTGGTGAAGGCAGGCCCGCCCGCACGGCGTGGTTAGCTGACCCAGCGAGCACAAGCAGCAAGGGGGGGTGGATAAATGAATAAATAAATAAAATCTTTAAAAAAGAATAAAAAAAAATAAAATAAAATAAAATGAGATATCACTATGTATCAATTAGAGTGGCTGAAATTATAAAGACTTACCATATTAAGTGTTGGCAAAGATGTGTAGACACTAGAACTCAAACACTGCTGCTGGGTATGTAAAATGGTACAGCCACTTTGGGAGACAATTTGGCAGTTTCTCAAAAAAGTTAAAACATACACCTACTATATGATCCAGCCATTCCACTCCTAGGTATTTACCCAAGAGAAAAGAAAATATATCCATATAGAATTGTATGTGAATATTGATAGCAGCTTTATTTGTAACAGAAAAGCATGGAAACAACCCATATGTCCATCAGTGGGTGGATATTATAAACAAACTGGTATATGAGCACAACGGAAAACTGCATAGTATAGGAATGAATTATTATGCATATTACAACATGGATAAATTTCAAAATAATTATGCTGCATATGAGGAGCCAAAGTGAGTATATGCTGCATAGTTCTATTTGTATAAAATTCTAGAATATGCAAAGAAATCTATAGTGTCAAAAAACATAGTAGTTTCTAGAGAGTGTAGAGAACGAGGCAGGAAGAGTGGAAGATGGGAGGAACTAAAAAGGATAGTGAGGAAACTTTTGGTCATGATGGTTATGTTTATTATCTTGATCATGGTGATGTGTCACTGGTGTAGACATATGTCAAACCTTAACAAATTGTGTACTTGAAGTATGCGCAGTTTATTATATCAGTTGTACTTTAATAAGGCTGTCATAAAAACAAACAAAAGGCCTCACCTCTAAACTGCTGTTGTGATAACATTAGTGTGAAGAGAAGATGTTAGTTAGTTAGCATTAGGGACAGTAATTGTTAAGAGTTTTAAAAACATGGCTCCCTTGAGAAAAGTCACAAACCCTCTCACCAGAACTGTGGACAAAAATTTTTGCCTACAATGTAAAGGGTTCAAGACTCTTAAAAACCCCAGGTTACGACCCTTATCAAATTCTGGATATATTTTGATGCACCAAAGCATTTTTCTACAAATGTGTCTACCAAGAAATAATACCCTTTGTTTTTCCAAATTAAGTAAATTAATTCTTACTTCATCTCAGATGAATATTGGATATGCTTGACTAGCATGACTTAAAAGTTTAGCCATTCTTCATACAGTATTTTTCCTTTCCTTTTACTCTATTCATCCTCATTCTCAAGAGGAATTAAAATGAAAAACTTACTGCTGGTATAATACTTCCACCAGATAAAAGAGGCTACAATTTTATTGATTATACCATTTCATTGCTTTAAAAATGACCAATAATAACATCATGATTATTGAATACTTCCATTACCACACTGTCTTTCAGTTCATAAAACTCTACCTCAAACACATTAAAGGAAATTCAGGATCAAAATGTCAATGTTATGGTTACATTTTAAAAGATAAATTCAATACCATCCAGTTTTGCTATGCCATACTTTTTCAGGCTTTCTTACCATGCCAAGATAATACTAAAAAACTGTAATTTACTCAAACCTGAAAGAGAATGGGAGGTGTATTTCTCTGTTTCTTTTATTTCCCATAAATATCTCCCCCATATGTAAATAATTCTAATAGTCAGGACTGTTTAACATTTTGGCCTTGAAGACTGCTTGCTAAGAGGACCTTGAGCATTCCTAAAATCACTTCTAATAACTGCTGTTTATTCTTACCATCCAGAATTCTGATTCTGGGTGAAGTGCAAAGAAAATGGAATGTAATATACTCACTTCCCATTTTCCTCCGGTTTTTAAAATTTATCATTTGCACGGTCTTCTAAATTTGATAATGGAAAATGTCCTCTAAGGTAACTATATAAATATCCAGATTCTTGGGCAGAGTCTTAGATTTCCTAGGGAAAAAAACCTCAGAAACATAGATTTGCATGCAGATAGATCTTTGAACAGTGCTCTTAAAATCAAAACCTGGGCGGGAATAAAGGAAGTAGAGTTTAGCAGAGGGAGGAATTAATTGCAAACCCACAGAGAGCTTTAGAAGTGGGATAACCATTCAGGGTTGTCCTGCCTGGAGGCAGAAGGACCCTTTCACTCCTGTAACTAGTGATTAGATACATTCTGGAAGGGACTAAGCTGAGATCTGTCAGCCTCTAGCTGGGAAAACAATGCCTTATTCCTGAAGAGAAGATCTGGACAGTACAGCAAAATCTCCACTATAGCCCATCATTTACACTGCTTACGTCCGCTTGGGGATAGTTCCTTTGGGATTGGTTGGTCTTTTTTCCTGGGGGAGAGTTGTAAGAGGGAAGCTTAGTGGTGGGAATTCCAGTCTCCTCGCTGCAGCTTGTCTTGAGACCACACTGATATTCATCATTCCCGTCCTCTACCACCCTTGGTAGATGCCCTGCATCTGGGCTCTCATATCTGCTAGTCTGGATGCATTCCCTGGGGGATGACCTAGACACTCATCCCTGAAAATTTTGAATGAAAAATGGCTAATCTTTAAAATTGTGGTGGCTTAGGATACCCAATAGTCACTTGAATTGAGGCAAGACTTCATTTATTTGCTTTGGAAAAACAAATGGGATTATTTCATAGGAGACTCATTTGAAGAAAAGTGCTCTCATTCTTCTAAAATAAGAATATTTCTTCTAGCAGGGTATCTTAATCTGGAGTTTTTAAGGTCTGTGAACCCCCTAAATTCTATGCAAACTTTCGTGAGCATGTTTCTGGGAAGAGGGTTGATAAATAATTTGCCACCCGCAATATACTGGACATTGTACTAGACACTCTTGTCACAAAGATTCATTTGTTTCCACACGAGTTCAGTACAGGTGGACACTCATTTTATGTCAGGCACCAGAAATATATCGGGAACAAAACAGATAAGAGCCCTGCACACATTAGAGCTTATGTTCTGGATGTCTAGGGATAGGTGAAGGGACACATCCAAAAATAATTCATAAATATATATCATGGTAAGTGGTAAGAAAAGGAAAAATCCAGGTAAAGAGATAGAGAATGAGTCGGGGGGGGGGCGAGTTCAGTTTAAGTGACAGGTGTTAGTTACATAGGGTAGCCAGGGACATGTGAGCAGAAATTGGAAGGAAGTGAGAAGGTAGTCACTAAGGAGGAGTGTTTTCAGCCAAGGGAATGGCAGGTACAGGGATTCTCAGATGAGAGCCTGCTTGGGGGAGGCTATTGTGGCTGGAGCAGGGGCAGCAAAGGACCATAATAAGGGAAGGGAAGAAATGGAGCAAGAGGCCTGATCAGGTGGGTTTTGCAGACTATTGTAGAGATTGTGGCTTTTACTCAGAGTTGGGATATTTGAATAGAAAAATAACATGATCTGATCACACATTAGAAGACTCCTCTGGCTGCTGGGTAGAGACTAGGCCCTGGAGGGTGGAAGCAGAGAAATGCAGGATAGTGCAGTAATGTGGGCAAGAGAAGATAGTGATCTTACTTGGGGAGGAAGTTGGAGGTGGTGAGAAGTCATCCGTTTCTGGAAATGTGGATATAGTTCAAAGACAGGCCTTTCACGACAACAAATAAGGTTTTGTCTGGGTTATCAGAGTTTGAATCTAGTGGGGGAAGCAGATCTCTAACATATTATTTCAGCCCCAGTGGTAAGAACAGTGGTGGATACCTAGAAACCTGGTACCACCAGTGGTGGAAACCTAGAAACCTGGAAAGGTTCAGGGTAGGAAATGGCAAAGGAGAGGTGGATTGAGGCCAGACCATGGAGGATGCAATGGACCACGTTAAGAAGTTGGGCTTTATCATGGAGTTGATGGGAAACAGTTAAACATATTACCTAAGGAGGCAATGCATTCCAATTCATAACCTAGATTCTCCAAGTAACTCTGAGGAGTGTGAGTAATAGGGCTACAAGGGGTTAAGAATGAAGGCAAGGAAACTAGGTAAGGTAGTGCAAGTGTTCAAACCAGAGATAATAAGGCAATAGCTAATATTTATTAAGCACCTGCTATACATCAAGCACTACTTTAAGCCATTAACTTGTAAAACAACCCTTTAAGGCAGACCTTATTAATTATCCACAGTTCACAGATGAGTAGCCTCTAGGCATAAAGAGGCTAAGCAAACTTGCCTAAGGTCACAAAGCTCACACAGCACTAAGCAGGAGGCAGGATTTGAACCCAGTCACTCTGGCACAAAAGTTGGGGCTTTTAATCACTGTGCTGTCCCACACTTCAGGAAGATGAAAGCCTGGAAATCTAGGAAAATAATGGGGCAGATCTCTTTTATCTTCTCCCAAACTTAGTTCTTAGCCATAATTGTGTATTAGTGTTAAAGCAGTTTCCATAAGACACCGACCACCATATCTTCTCTCTTTCTCCTTGCTTAGAGCTTGGACTTTCTTTCAGCACACGTATCTCTTTCCTCCTTTGCAATCTCATGCTTCTCATCATCTGCTGCGATGCAATGCCCAAAACAGACATTCAGGGTGTGTCTTTGGACCAAACAATATTGTTACATCATCGTGTTGTCAGGTAACCCAAGACCATCTTCTCTCAGAATTTCTTCCTATGTGGGCTATGTCAGACTTGGCATTCACTGGTTTTTTCCCCTGCACCTTTTGTTTGGGAATTGCATGAATTCAATAAATTAACTCGCCTGCTATCAGAACATTAGCAGTATATGAGGTTGTTGTGAAATATACTGATATCTGGGGGTGGGGGGGTGTATTTTTCTAATTACTTGGAATGTAAACAGACTCTAACAGTCATTATATAACTTTTTTTTTTTTAAACAATCAAAATGTAGAGAATTTGAGTAGCGCTAGGGGTCAATAGAGAAAACGGTATCTGCAGACTGACTGACATAGTTTGCCAAAGAAATGTCAGCTCTGCTGCCTTGCCTCTATTAGTTACTCCCTAGGACAATGTTATTTCTTTGTTTAGATTCTGGGAGGTATTGAGCATCAGCATCTTTTCCATGTGATTGTTAATGGTGTTATTACATTTTCATAAAGCATAATACTTACTGTACCCTAGGCCAACTTTTATCCCAAAAAGTAAAGAGAAACTTGTAGCCCTGACATGCATTCAAAACTAAAGCATGGCGGAGGGGGGACAAAAATAGCAAAAACCCAATTGTTCATGTCATGAGAGGTTTAGCAAAAGAGAAACCACAAATTTATCACATAGCCCCAGTGGTAGAGCAAGAGGGCTGTGGTCCCTAGGACCTCAGCAAGTATTGTCTGGGTCCCTGTTTGGCCAAAAGACAGAGGAAGCACTTATGACTGAAGACAGTGGGCTAGAAAGAAGGGATGAGCTCAAAGAAAGTTACACAGAGTCTGTAGCAGAAACGAGAGGAATGAGGTTTTTTTTTTTTTGGGGGGGGGAGCCAGGAGGGATTGAAAATGAATTGATAGCCACCGAATCAGCAGGGTTCAGAAGCCCCATATATTTCAGAAACTAGAGTACCATAAAACATGAAGCTCAGTGTTATCAGTGCATGCTTCAGAAGCTTTAAAGCAGGGGTTCTTAACCTTTTTTGTTCCACGGACCCCTTTGCTAGTCAGGTGAAAACCACGGACCCCTTACTAAGTCCACACTATACTGTGTATTAGTTAATAAATATATCACACCCACACCCAACACGTCCCCACAAGAATGGTTTTTTTTTTTTTCAATTCAAGTTCATGGACCCCTTGTTAAGAACCTCTGCTCTAAAGTAACAACCAGCCCTACCCAGCCCTTCCTTCTCAGCTCACGTTCCAGGTAAGGAGCATTTTAATTTTTGAAATCCAGGTGCACAGTCAGGAGAAGGGAGAAAACAGTGACACCCATCTTTTTAATGAGCATTGCTACTGGAAGAGAAATTAGCATCACCTTGAATTTTATGTGATGTCAGTTAAATGAAGGTATTTTATAGCACTTTACGACAAATTAGAATCAACTAAATTGAAAATAAGCCTAGCAGCTGGGATAAGTAATCAGGTAAGTGGCCAGTTTTGCTATTTTTGCTTTGAGCTGAAGACAGAATTGAATTTCTAATGTCCCTGAGGTGTGGGATTCACAATTGGAGCGTGTGCCTTCTAGGATGATTGTTTAAGATGCTGGCAGCTCAATCTTGCCCTCCAAACTACAACTTGCTTAGCAGTGTTCCTTGGAAATTGGCCTTAGTATATATGTGTGTACGCTAGAGAGAGGGTTGTGACTTAGTGTGGGGCAGAACCCTGCTTTTGGCTGAGCATTAGTGAGCAGCCTGGAAATTGATGACCCAGAACAAGACAGTACGTCATCTACATTAACCAAGAGGCTCTAATGAAAGGACAGAAATTCATTTGAAGACTTTATGGCTACTCATGAAATGAGCCCAAATCACAGGTACTACGAGAACACTTTTATGGTTTAAGAAAATGGGTACAGTGTTCAGTTGCTTCAATTTGCAAATAGTCAGAAGGCCCCGCTATAATAAATACTGGCTTCGGTGAGCAGAACTTTACAGCATAGCTTTTCACTCCTTAGCTAGTGTTTCGTGCATGAATTACTTGTTGATTTTAGTAACTAAAACATTTTCAGGAAACTGTTGAGAAGGCCAAAAGAAAGTTAGTGATAACTATGTTAGGATTGGTGGCCCAGGATCTTGTGTGTGTGTGTGTGTGTGTGTATGTGTAAGCATAAGAAAGAAGAGGAAAAGGTTAGGAGGGAAGGTACATTAGTAAAAATGAAACTTTGCAGATTGCTCAGAATGGAAGAAAGAGGGCAACAGATGAAGAAAAGATAATGCTTGTAATTATGGTTTATGAAGAGACATAGCCATATTGACCGTCTCATTTTGCTTTTTTCTCCTCTGCAGCAGTTGGATTAAGTGAAACAAACTAATCTGCAGAAAATACATGTATCTAGGTCGTTTTCAGTCAACCTTAGAAAGAAACAAAATTTGCTACAGATTTCTTCCTACTCTCTACTTAAAATACTTTCTCTTAAAATATTAATATGTTTACTATTTTGCCTTTAAAAATGTGGCAATTTCAGGTATATTTTCAAAAAAATGCTTAACTACAGAAGTAGTAGATAAGTTCCCTCATGAAAAATAAAATGATAAATAGGACCTTCTCTCCTAATTTCTTCAATAGTAACTACCCCTTCCCTAATAGGGAGCCTGTACCTGACTTTCCACACTTTAGGCTTAGATATGGGAAGAGCAAAGTTTTACATTTCTATCATCATTACCTTTTGATAATTCTATTCATAAACAGTGCCCCAAGGCAGGGGAGTGATTAGGAAAAGCTTACTTCTCTACTAGAGTATCAAATATATCATGATACCATGGAGAACAGGATGGCTCGCTGATGAAGCTAGCTAATACTGAAAACTGTATCATGAGCACTGAGCTCCAAACTGAAAACCTCTAGTGCTTGGCCCTGTTCAGCTGACTCAGGTATTGTTCAGGGTGGCTCTTCACTGGTTTGACACAGATCATTGTATTTTGAAAGCATTAAAACATATGCCTGAGTCACAGAGGTCATCCACTGTATTTTGTTGCCTTGATAAAAATGAGTGCTGAGGACAGGGTTCAAATGTGCTGACTGGTTATTTCCAGAGAAACTGTTTTTCACAACACCTCTTTTTGCTTTGTACTGCCCTCTCCTGGCTAATAAATTTCTTAGTGATGAAATGTTATCCTAAACTAAACATTTCTAAACAGAAAGACAAAGTTATGGAAACACTGGGTGTCTCTATAATTTCTACCTTCTCATTAGAAAATATATACTCATTTTATGTATGAAATGTGCTGTTGACATATAGTAATTCACATGTGCTTGTATTCAAGCTTGCTGAAAATATAAGTTGTACAAAATTTCTGTGTAAGAGTAGTTTGTTTATATGGACTATGTAACATCTGTGAAAGAAATTATTTTGTTTTATTGCATCATCACATTTTCTCAATCACTGATGTGAAAATCCAGTGTTATTGGAAATAATTCGGATGCTTTTTCTCCATGTTTGTATTTTACAGTGGCTGCTAATTTACAGAAGATTGTAGATGATCCCAAAGCATTAAAAACATTGACCTTTAAGTTGGTAAGTGAAAAGCTATGGAAAGAAGGAAAATTTCTTCCTTCTTTTATTTCTGTACCAGCATGGAATAATTTAGCTTTTAGTAAACTACTCTGCAATTTTGTTGTGGTTGTTTTCTTTTGGGATCCATTCTTGGATTCAACATTTGGGAACATTTTCTGACCATGACCAGAAAGTTCCTCTTCATTGGGCATACCTTTTTTTTGTTTTTTTTTTTACAATCACATCTTTAAGAATGGCTATTGAAGAATCTTGGACCCTGTATTATTTTGCTTCCAGTTTGTGAGGCAACTTGACCATATAGACAAAATTAAACTGAATTCAGTGCAACACTCTTAATAAAGCTTTCCCAAGATAAAAGCCAAGCAGTTCTAAATTTTAGAAATAGAAGCTGATTGTTGAGAAATGGTTTAGGTAATTGGAAGTGATTATAGAACAGCTCACTGAAGCCTAGTGTACAAAGACACAACATTTAATGCCACATTTCAAATCTTAGTAACAGGTTCTTGTAGAAAGGAGATATTTCAACAGTTTCTCTGCTGTAGTAGATTTTAAACTTAAGAACTGAGGTGGCCACAAAGACACAGAATTACTGTGCATTCTGGGGTCATTGTGAAATCAAGAGATGATGGCTATGGCTGGAAATAGAAGTCCAGAAACTCAAAAGTGTCTATGTCCCTGAAAGTTTTAGCCAACAGTACATTGACGCCTTAAAAGGGACTCACTATTAAATTATGAATTATAAATAAATATTACAAGGGCCAGTCAGAATTCCACAAGCAATGTAAAATCTAGATGACCAGAACTTTGCTGTGAATGACATATATTGATGATCTTTTTTATTTCTTGAGAAAATTAAATGGAGAATGTGTGTGGCCAAAAATGCTAAATGATTAGTTACAGTAAATGTTAGCTTGGTGCTAATTAACTTTCAGGGTCTTGCTTTTCATCTAATTTCAAATGGCTAGGCTGTGTGATAAAAGATGAACACACAGATTTTCAAAGAAATAATTTATCTGAAGAAAGTCTATTTTGACATTTAAAGGACATTTTATTCAGACATAGGGTGATGAATTAACAAATTGAAAAATTCATCATTTGTTTTGGGACCATACTGTCACCTCTATTAGGTTTCTAATTCACCTACAGTTTTATAAACATGTCTCATTTGTGTGAGAATGTGTTTATGAGAAAATGGCACACTCTGTCGGCATTTCAAGCCAATATAAATGTTCCTTTATTCACTTTTTTATACCATAAGAAAATTAGAAGTTATGCCTTCTCCAGAATATTTTCCTAGTTTTGAATAGAGGGAGACATAAGAGTTTAAAGTTTTTATTCTGGTTTATTCCCTTTGTCTCTAAACTTGCTTACCTATAAAATAGGAATAGCAACCCCAGCCCTTTCCTGCTATTGAAGGTTTTGTGAAAATACTAACTGTACTATCTCTAGATAAACAGTAAGAATAATGGTAAAACTCTCTCTCATCACCTACTCTAATCAGTTTGTCAGTTCCCTAGGTGCCCTCTCAATTTCATCCCCACTTCCAGCACCCGAGTAGGATGCTCTCACCTTCGCCTTGATAATTTCAGTAGTCTTCTAAACTGACCTTCCTGCCTACAGTCTTGCCAGTCCCTGGCCCCATTTGCCATTCTGTAGGCTTTCTCCAGTTCCAAAATGCTCCAAATACTTTAGTGACTCTCCATTGTCTTCTTCTAAAACCCAAACCCATACCCGTGGCTAACGAGGCCCTTTCTCCCTTTAGGTCTCTAGCCTTACCTTTCTCTAGGGCCCTCCTCCCTCTCCTTCCTTCCTCACCCTCTCTCCCAACCCCCAGGCTCCTCTTTTCATCTGCTGGCCCTTTACATATGCTTTTTACCCTTAGTAGAATATCCCTCCTGCCCACCTTCCCCTGGCCTCACCAACTCCTAGGCATGTTTCAGTTTTCTGCTTAGATTTCACTTGCTCTGACATCCAGTCCTGGCTAAGGAGCTCCTTTTATATTCCCACCCACCGGGGGTTATCCTATTATCCTGCAATTGTGTAGTGTCTCATTTTTATCTCTAATAAGCCTAGAGGCTCCAAGAGGACAGAGATCTTCTTGGAATCCCCAGTGCCTAGGACTGTGCCTGGGACTCGGTAATGATTAAAATATATGGGAATAATACAAACCTCATGTAGGAAAAATTCAGCCATCGTTGTTTATTTTTCCTTTACATTTGTTTTTATCCCTGCAAACTAATTAGGGCTGTGACTTCTGCTTCATGCCCTGTTTTCACAGCATCTCTTAACATCCCCTGGCCTCTAGTGCAGGAATAACAAGAGCCACTAGCATTGGGATATCCAATATTTGCGAGGCAGTGCACAAGGGCATTTTACATACTTCATCTCAGTTCATTTAGTCCTCACAATCCCCTGAGATGATGATTTCATTAAGTCCATTATATGGCTTGGGAACCCTGAGACTCTGTGAAGTTTTCTTGCTCAGGACCACACAGAGCTAAAGCTGCGATTTCAGCTCTGGTCTAACCTCGAAGCCCATTGTTAGAGGCAGGCCCCTGCAGCCTTGCAGTTTCACAGTTTTCTGTTTCTTTGTGGATCTATCCTTTTGGATGACTGGTTACATTTACATTGGTTGAGACTGAATTTTATTTGTACTTGAATAACATTGGCTTGTCCTAGTCACAGGAGAATCCTACAGGCAAACCCACCCGTGCTTCCCCCCCGCCCCACACACACACCTTTAGAATGTAGTAGTGTACTACTTTCAGTAAATGGAAATTGGTGTCTTTCCCCCAGAAGATAGTTAAAGATGTTCAGTAAAGCCAAACTCAGGAGTGACCTTCTATTTCTGTCACTTAACTTTCCGTCCAGGCCTTGTTCAAATCTGAGAGGGTCTCTTTGTTGTTATCAGCTGCCAGCCAGTTTGAGATCCACTTGACAGAGCTAATTTGAACCCGTTTTTGGCCTAATCTGCTGTGGGACATCAACATCCTGATAAGAACACAGAAATTCAAATGCATTTGTCTTCATTCAGCAATTTGGTTATTTTAGGGAAGAATAAAACATCAAAGTGTGTCAGCCACATTTTTCCTTATAAGCTGCCGCTGCTCTTGGTTCTTTTCTCTCAGCTGTTTATCATTATTTTAATCTTGGAGATTTCACGGCTTTCTAAAGGAGAACATAAGGGGCCTGAAAATTGTCTAAACAACCATAGTATCTTGGTGCTGTGGTTCGTAACTTCAGCTGCATGGTGGTTTCACTAAGGCGGTGAAGGGAGGGGGACTCTAAGAAATGACTGATGCCTGCATCCTACCCCCAGAGATGCTGATTCAATTGCTCTAGGTGCAGCCTGGGCTTTGGGAATTTTGAAAGCACCTTGTGGAGCGAGTTGCTACAGTGGTGCATCATGGGAACACAGGCTCATGGACTCAACAGACACTTTCAGCAAATGATCTCTTTATTTACTTGCACAGGATAAAGAGTCCAGAAAGGACAAATAATCTCTTTGCTACTTACACAGCACAAAGAATCCAAAGGAGCAGGGGAAGAAGTTCCATCACGGCTGGTCTTCTGGAGTGGCCAAAAGCTGCTCAGGTGGGGTCAGTGGGTGGCAGTTCCACTGGGATAGGGCTGGGGGAGGGCACCCTGCCACTAGAATTCCTGTTCTGATAAACATCCAGGTCTGGCTGGGCCTTTTCATGAGACTTAACATCTCCCCCAGATTGTGGAATGGCACACAGTAGAAAAAGAGGTGGGGATAGTGGAAGGTCAAAGGAACACCTGTGTTCCTGGTGTCCCCAGAGCAGGAGGTGAGGGTAGAGGAGGGCTGGGCTCTGGCTCCTTAACAGATATCTGTGATTTCCTTAACACAGGTGATTCCAGTGTTGAGCCAAGGCTGAGAAGCACTGCATGTCTCAATCTCAAATCTCTTCCTCCTGCCCCTTTCTCTCCACTCTCGGAAATATTTGCTGAAGTTGAAAATTAGAGGTGTCTGTCCTTATCTTGTATGTCTGCTTATATAAGAAAAGTATCCCAAGGGTCAAGGACATTGGTTAAAGAAGTGGCTTTACTTTTTTCTCTGTCCAGTGAGATCTTTAGCATCATTTGACAGATAAAATAATAAGTATGATTTCCATTGTTGGCATGGCCAGTGGCAGAGATCAGAAACCCTTTCATCACTTTCGACAAAGTGGTCCAAACATAGAGGGCATTTCAGCTCAAGTTCTATATTCTTGGGGTTTTGAAATGTCATTACTGTTTTGTTGTTGTTTTAAGCTTTGAGACAGGGATTTATAAATGTTTTATGTCATTTTTAAATTTACTATTTGCAGGTTTATAAGGTAGTTGAGTCTTGCTGCTTTCAATGTGGAATTTTTGAATTGCATTAGAGAAAATAGAAGATTTAATTTGCCCTTGAAGGTAGAATACAAATTATAAGTGCATATAATTAACATGCAATTGGTACACATTTACATGTTGCATTATAGCTTTTAGTTACTGAGGTTTAGTAACATTATATGCATTGCAGATTGAAATTTCATAAGCATTTTGGCAATTAATGACTAAAGGGCTTTATTTTTCACAGCACTTAGCTTAAGTATAGTTGGAGGCTACATAACAAAGGCAGCCAAGACTGAAATGGGTTAAACTATCTAAAGATTTGAACTTTCTCCCCCTCCTAAAGGGGTAGAAAGATGACACAAGGATCTTAAGGGAAAATGCTAGTTCAAGAGGTCCATGTAGCAGCTCTGTGCTTCCTGCTCAGGCTAAAACAGTGGTTCTGAAAGTGTGGGCCCCAGACAGCAGTGTCATCTTCAGCTGGAAACTTGAAAAAAAATGTAAATTCTCAGGCCCCACCCCAGGCCTAGTGAATCATAATCTCTGAGGGTTGGGGCAGAGGAATCTGTATATCTGCAAGCAGACCAGGTGATTTGGATGCCTGCTAAAGTTGAGAACCACAGCTCTAAATGAGACTGGAGCTTCCCACTTTGAGAAGTACTGGGGTAGAACAGTAGTTTGCAAACTCGACTGCACCTTTGTATCACCTGGGGGTTCACAATAATCCCAGTGCCCAGGCCACACCCAAGACCAATTAAGTCACAATCTTTTTTTTTGGGGGGGGTAGGTGAACAGAGGTATTGGTGTGTTTTAAAACTCTCCAGGTGATTCTAAAGTGCACCCAAATTTGGGATGGAGGGAATCCTTATGACTGACAGTGGACAACCACATCTTCAGCTCCTACAGGGCACAAGCCACACCTGCTGGTCTGGCAGGAGGGGTGAGCAATTGGGTGCTTTTCAGAAATCAGAGCACAGACACGTGAGTGAGAGCTTGCAGGGTATTATATTTTGTCATGCTAAGTTCCTGATAATTTTTCCATTTCCTTTGTCATTGGGGTTCCCTGAGATTGTTTCAGGGAATCCTGGAGGTCAAAACTATTTTCATAATAATACAAGATATTAATAATACAAGATATTGCCTTTTCCATTGTGTTAATATTGGTGTAAAGCAGTGGTGGGTAAAACTGCTGATGTCTTAGCACAAATGAAAGCAACAGCAAAGTGGTACTAGTAGTCATCCTATTCTTCAAAGCCATGCACTCACTGTGGGGGGGGGGGGGAGGCAATTTCACTGAAGAATTTTCCTAATGAGGCAGGAAACCTTGATTTTATTAAATCTTGACTCTTCAAATACACATCTTTTTGCTATTCTGTGTGATGAAATGGGAAGTCCACAGAAAGGGCTTCTGCGGTATACCAGAGGACAGTGGTTGGCTTCATTAAAGCACTTGTGAGAATATCTGAGTTGTGAGCCAAACGACACATGTTTTTTCAAACAACACCATTTTTACTTGAAAGAACAATTGACAAGCTACAGTCATTCAGATTTTGGGTATCTGGTAGACATTTTCTTGAAAATGAACAAAGCCTGACACTTCAAGATAAACAAATGACAGTTTTGGTTGTCAGTAGTAAATTCAGGCTTTTTAGCAAAAATCAGGATTTTGGAAAACTTGTACCTAGCACTGTAAGCTTGATAGCCCACCCCCCCACACTCCCCAGTACTTAAAGAATTAAAAAAATATTTTTATTAGAGAAGTCCTGGGTTTACAGAACAGTCATGCATAAAGTACAGGACTCCCATATACCACCCTGTTGTTAAAATGTTGCATTGGTGTGGAATATTTGTTACAACTGATGACGGCATTTCTTATAATTGTACTAATAACTATAGTCCATGGTTTAACTGAAGGCTTACTGTGGAATGCAGTACCATGGATTTTTTTTTTTTAATTTTGTTCTGTTACCTACATACCCATTTCCCCTTTTAACCACATTCAGACATATATATTTCACTGCTGTTAATTACATTCACAATGTTGTGTTACTATCACCATCATTTATTACCAAAGCATTTCCTTCATACCAAATAAGAAACCTGTACATTTTAAGCCTAACTTAACAATTCCTATCCCCACCCTATCCCCTGGTAAACTATATTCTAGATTCTGACTCTATGAATTTTCTAATGATCTCATGTGAGATCGTACAGTATTTGTCCTTTAGCGTCTGGTTTATTTCACTCCATATGATGTCTTCAGGGTTCATCTGTGTTGTTGCATGTTTCAGAATTTCATTCCTTTTTAATGCTGAATAATTCCATTGTGTATATGCCACAATTTGTTTTTCCCTTCATCAGTTGATGGACAGTTGGGTTGCTTCCATCTTTTGGGAATTGTGAATAATGCCACTATGAACATTGGTGTGCAAATTTCTCTTTGAGTCCCTGTTTTCAGTGCTTTTAGGTATATATACCCGGTAGTGGTATTGCCGGATCATATGGTAATTCTATACTTAACTTTCTGAGGAACCGCCAAACTGTCTTCCACGGTGGCTGCACAATTTTACATCGTCACCAGCAATGAATGAGTGTTCCTTTTTTCTCCACATCCTCTCCAGCACTTGCAATTTTCCATTTAAAAAAAAAAAAAATAGCGACCATTATAATGGGTGGGAAATGATATTTCATTGTGGCTTTGATTTGCATTTCCTTGATGGTCAATGATATTGTGCATCTTTTCATGTGCCTTTCTGGCCATTTGTATATCTTCTTTGATGAGATGGCTATTAAAATCTTTGGGAAATTTTTAATTCAATTGTTTGTCTTTTTGTTGTTGAGTTGAAGGATTTTGGTATATATTCTGAATATTAAACTTTCATCAGATATGTATTTTCCAAGTATTTTCTCCCATTATGTACATTGCTATTTTACTTTCATGATAAAGTCCTTTGATGTGAAAGTTTTTAATTTTGATATTTCATTTACATATTTGTTGTTTGTGCTTTGGGTGTAAAGTTTAAGAAACCATTGCCTAATAGTTCCTAAAGATGCTTCCCTACATTTTCTTCAAGCAGTTTGATAATTCTGGCTCTTATATTTAGGTCTTTCATCCATTTTGAATAGATTTTTGTATATGGAGTGGCATACATGTCCTCCTCCTTTTTATGAAAATAGAGATGCAAATTTCCCAGGATCATTTGTTGAAGACTAGTCTTTCCCAGTTGAGTGGTCTTTGCCTCCTTTTCAAAAATCAGCTCGCCATAAATGTACGGGTTGATTTCTGAACTCTCAATTTGATCCCATTGCGCTATATGTCTGACCTTGTGTCAGTACTATAATGTATTGATTACTGTAGCTTTGCAGCAAGTGTTAAGATCAGGAAGTATGAGTCCTCCAAATTCATTCTTTTTCAAGATGGCTTTGGCTAGTCAGGGTCCCTTACACTTCAATAAAAATTTGATGATTGGCCTTTCCATTTCTGAAAGAAGTTGTTGGAAGTTTGATTGGGATTGTATTGAATCTATAAATTACCTTGGGAAGGAATTGCGTATTAACAAAATCATGTCTTCTAATCCATGAACACAGAAGGTAATTCCATTTATTTAGCTTTTCTTTGATTTCTTTTAGCAATGTTTCATAATTTTCTGTGTTCATCTTTCTATCCTTGGTTAGATTTGTCCCTAGATATTTGATTCTTTTAAATGCTATTATTAATGCATTTTTTTTCTTGATTTCTTCTTCCAGTTGTACATTGCTTCTGTATAGATACTCTATTGATTTTTGGGTGTTGATCTTGTTCTCCACCAGTTTGCTGAATTCATTTATTAGCTCTAGCTTTGTTGTCAGTTTTGGGGGGCTTTCTATATATAGGATTGTGTCCTCTGCAAATAGGGAAAGCTTTTCTTCTTCCTTTACAGTTTGTATGTTTTATATTTCTTTTGCTATGGCTAGAACTTCTAGTACAAAATTGAATAACTGTGGTGACAGTGGGTGTCCTTGTCTTGTTCCTGATCTTTGAGGGAAGGTTTTGAGTCTTTCACCAATAAGTAGGATGTAAGCTTTGAGTTTTTCATATATGCCCATTTTTATGTTGAGGCAATTTCCTTCTATTCCTAATTTTCTAAGTGTTTTTTATCAAACAGGGGTGCTGTGTTTTGTCAAATGCCTTTTCTGCATCTTTGAGATGATCATGTGGTTTATTTCCTTCATTCTGCTAATGTGGTGTAAATACATTATGTTGAACCCCTTGCATACCAGGGATACATCCCTCTTGATGATGATGTATAATTCTTTTAATGTGCTATTAGATTAGGTTTGCTAGTTTTTTGTGGAGGATATTTGCATCTATATTCATAAGAGATCTTTGTCTGTAATTTTCTTTACTTGTGATATCTTTAGCTCACCTTGGTATGAGGGTAATGTTGGCCTTATAGAATGAATTAAGGAGTATTCGTCCTCTTAAGGTTTTGGAAGAGTTTGAGCAGAATTGGAGTTAAGTCTTCTTGGAATTTTTGGAAAAATTCCCCTCTGAAGCCATCTGGTCCTGGGCTTTTCTTTGTTGAGAGGTTTTTAATGATGATTGGATCTCTTTACCATTAATTGGTTTCTTGAGATCTCTTTCTTCTTGAGTCACTGTAGGTAGTTTGTGTGTTTCTAAGAATTTGTCCATTTCATCTAGCTTATCTGATTTATTGGTATACAGTTGTTCATAATATATCCTCCTATTTTTTTTTTATTTTTCTATTTTCTATCTGGTTGCATCATTGTCTTTTTGGTGCATGGCTTCATGGCGCCTGCACCTCTCTGTGCTGCACAGGTCTGAGATGCCCTTTTTCTTTTTTTACCAGGAGGTCCCGGGGATAGAACCCGGGTCCTCCATATGGTAAGTGGGAGCTCAATTGCTTGAGCCATAGCTGCTTCCCAATATAGCCTCTTATAATCCTTTTTATTTCATTTCTGATTTTTGTTATTTGTATCCTCTTTTTTTCTTTGTCAAACTACCTAAAAGTTTATCAATTTTATTGATCTTTTCAAAGAACCAAGTCTTGGTTTTGTTGATTCTTTTTGTTTTTGGTTCTCTATTTTATCTCCACTCTTTTCTTTGTTATTTCCTCCTTCTGCTTGCTTTGGGTTTAGTTTGCTCTTTTTCTCTTTCTTCCAGTTTTGAGGTTAAGACTCTGATTTGAAGTCTTTCTTCATTTTTAAGGTAAGCATTAAGAGCTATAAATTTCCTTCCTAGCACTGCATCCCATAAGTTTTGGCATGTTCTATTTTCATTTTCATTACCTCAATATATTTCCACATTGCCCTTATGAGTTCCTTTTTAACCCACTGGTTATTTATGACTATGTTGTTGAATAGCCACTTATTTGTGCATTTTCCATTTCTCCCTTTGTTACTCATTTCTAGCTTCGTTCCATTATGGTCAGCAAAGATACATTGTATGTTTCATTTTTTAATTTGAAACTTGTTTTGTGCCCTAAGCTATATGTTCTATCCTGGAGAATGAGCTATGTGCACTCAAGAAGAATGTGAATTCTGTTGTTGTTGGGTGAAGTGTTCTGTATATGTCTGTAAGGTCTAGTTGGTTTAGAGTATTGTTCAAATCTTATATTTTCTTATTGCTCTTCTGACTAGGTGTTCTATCCTTTATTGAAAGCATTGTATTAAGTCTCCTCCTATGAATGTAGAACCATAAACTTCTCCTTTTAAATCTGTCAATATTTGCTTCATATATTTTGGCGCTCTGCTGTTAGGTGGGTATATATTTATAATTGTTACATCTTCTTGAATCAAGCTGTTTATCAGTATATACTGATGGTCTTTGTCCCTCATAACTGTTTTTGACTTGAAGTCCATTTTATCTGTTATTAGTGTAGCTACCCCGCTCTCCTTAGTTTGCTACTTGCATGGTATATTTTTCCCATCCTTTCACTTTCAGCCTACTTGTAGCCTTGAATTTAAGGTGGGTCTCTTGCAAACAGCATATAGTTGGTCATTATATTTATCCATTCTGCCAATCTCTGCCTTTTGACTGGCATACTCATTTACATTTAAAGTCACTACTGATAGTGCAGAACTTTCTTCTGTCATATTGCTATTTAGCCTTTGAAAGTCTTATACCTCTTTTGCTCCTTGATTCTTCTTTTAATGCCTTTCTTTCATATTTATTTGATTTTTTGTGTGTTGTACCATATTAAGTGCCTTCTCTTTTTGATCTGGATATATTTTCATATATTTTCTTTGTGGTTACCATGGGGTTAAAATTTAACATCCTAAATATATAACAATCATTTAGTTTGATACCAACTTGATTTCAATAGCATGCACCCGTGATAACTGCTGGTTTGATTACCCGCTCTCATTGTAAATTGTCACTTCCATTAGTCTTCACAAGGAAAGGATTTAATATTTTTCTTTTATTTCTGGTCATTTTTACTTCTTGCTGTTCACGTTGCTGCATTGGGGGCATGGCTTTGAAATGCATTGATGGCCTTCACACTTGCCAGTCTGACCTCCTTTTGGTCACCAACAGTATCCTTTGTCCTCAGATGTTTCTCAGTTTCCTTTTAATCACACAAATTGTCTGCCACCATTCGGTAGATTGAATAAATAATGACGTTAAAGCGAGCTACACAGGAGAGAAGAAGGGAAGGTTTAGGGAGGTAGGTAAAGAAACAGTGATAATGGAATAAGAGATTTTACAGTACTTCTATGTCAAAGACCCACCAGGAAGTAGCTCCGCTGAAATGGCTTCTCTGCCCATACCACTTTGTTAGAAGTGATAAGGAAAGGAGCCTTTCTATCTTAGGCCATTGGCAATGCAAACAATGAAAATTGTACTTCACTGAATATCATATCTGTCAAGTGAAACTAAATAAATCACTGGACATGCACAAAGTAAATTCCTTTCTTTAAATACTATCTAAAATGCCTACTCTTTAGGCTACTGTTTTACTTATATAAGCTTAACTACTCACATTAAATTTTAAGGATAATTGTTTTAAAATACTCAAGCTCCATGTTCTAGTTAGCTGCTTATTTTAAAGGAAAATGCAAGAGTTGACAAAGGGCTGGTTTTATGTACTGTCTTTTTTTTTTTATTATTATGGGTAAAAATAAAAATTCTCACAATACATACAAACATTTGCAAAATGATATATATATATATGCATATATGTGTATTTGCTTACAAAAATGTTATATATATATATATACACAGACATATATTTTAAGAGGTGCTTAGATTACCTAAAATATTACACGGAACCCACTGGGATTCCCATGTTGCCCACCTCCCACACCTCCCACCACATCCCACACAAACATCTCCCACAGTGTGGCCCACCAACCTCAATGAACTTACACATCCTGGAGCCTTGCCACCAACCATAGACCACAGTTCACACTGTAGACCACACTCTCTCCCACTCAGTTCTGAGTGGTGTGTGCTGATTTAAAATGGCCTACATCCGTTGCCACAACAGTACTCAGGACAACCTCCAACTCCCAAAGAAGCC
>JAKSZT010053928.1:10770474-11309800 GCA_026826555.1 Tolypeutes matacus
GTGATGTCCACTCCAACTCCAAGTGAGAGAGGGCTTATATCCCATGGATATGGTGGGTGGGATGATCCTGCCTGCAGATGCAGGCCCTCTCCATTCCCTGGGATGGCCATTTCCCATCGTTGTCTCCTCACCAGGTGACTTGGATGAGTCCATTGAGCTGTAGGGTAGGAGTTGCAGCTCCACCTAGATTTCATGCACACCTGGCACATAGGTAGGCGGGAGGCTCCAGTCTCTGGAAGTATACCTAAGAAACTCCAGCATCACATGTAGATTTGAATAGAAGGGACTGGTGAACCATGTGCAGGGAGGACTTATTTGAGTCTAATTCTGTCACTCTCAGGAGCACAGATTCCAAAATAGAACCCACTGATAAGGCATCAGTCTCTGGGGCTATCCCCCCTTATATAGTACTGTCTTTTAGAACTTTCTAAACATAGACAAGTAGTACTAAGCAGCTTAATTGTGATGATTAGAAAAAGCTCTTTTCAATGGGAAACTAATTGTTATGACAATAATTTAACAGGAATTAGACCAAGAAAAGGTTTGTATGGCCCTTTTGTAATTAATTACCCATTCCTAGTCATTCATCAGACTTTTTTCTCTCCACTTATATAATGTCAAATTCTGATGTATTTACAATAGCGTGAAGATGGAGAGTAGAAAGAATATTAAAAGGATTTATAAATTAGAACCAGTGAGAGGCTTGAGGGGCAGTGGCTTATTTCCAGTTCCTTCAGATTTTGAAGTAAAAGAAAAAAGTATTTGACACGCTGTAATTTTGGCCAATTTTAGACAATAAATTGGTTCTAAAATATTACAAACAAAATTCTGTTATAGAAGAAAAATTACGGCACATTTCCTTGTAAAAAGTACTTACTAGTATTTAAATAGCAATTGCCTGTAATGAGCCATTCCAGTGCCCAGTGACTACTTTATTTCTGGCTATTTATAGAGAAGATGGTTTTGATAAAACCACATTACTCTCGAATGCCACGTTAGCTCTCTTCTGCTAATTATCATAGTTTTTTTTTTTTTTAATTATTAAGAGGACCTAATTAGCAAGTGTATTTAAAATGACTGTATTTGTTGTTGTAAACTTCGTATGGGGTTTATTGGCAGTTATGTAGTGGTGAGCCTGGGCGCGGTGGTGTTTTAAAAGGTAACAGATCTCTTCCCACCTCTTTTCTGCACTTGAGAGCATAATGACCAGTTTCCTACAGCAGAAGTTAGGACCCTGCAAGCAGTCTTTCAAGAGAGTGATTCTTCGGATCTGTCCTGGAAGAGATGGGACACGTGGCCCCAGACAAACTGTGCCTTTGCTTGGTTTGGCCACCACGTTGAGCAGATCTTTAAAAACCTGTTACTACAAACCAGCACTGAAGGTTTGCTTCTTTTTCCCTTTCCAGGCTTCTGGCTGTGATGGGTCGGAGATCCCTGATGAAGTGAAACTGATCGGGTTTGCTCAGTTGAGTGTCAGCTGATGTATGTCCCTTGAAGTCACCCTTATCTCTCATGCCCCACCTCACCCCACTCCCCCCCTATTCCCAGTTCTCAGCAAAATCAGAAGATTGTAAAGAGGCCGGCTTAGACGAAAGTGGGATAAAAAAGTTTTTTTTTTAATTTACAATACTCTGAGTTCTGCTTTATTCTCTAACAATCCACAATATGAGAACAAGCAAATGCCACAGCTGCACGACTGTTGCTAATTTTTCCAAAAGCTATTCAATATTCCTAGCAGTCAATTTGGATATTCCTTAAGTGAAAAGAATCTGAATACACTCAGGTGGTCCTATTTATTGGCAACAAAAGGAATTTTCTATCAGAAGCCTATTTCTTCTTTCATTGTTTTTTCTGTTTTAATACTTTAATTGTACATCTTACAGTACTGCCTTTCTTATGTTGTATTTAGAAATTAATATACTTATAAAATTAAGATTTATTAGCCAAACTTGAATTCTAGTTTTAAAACTGACTGTGAATTTTATTTTTCATATATTTATGCTTACACACCTTAGGTATAAGACAAAAAGTTTTTAATTATATGCTTCTTGCAGTTAATCACTTATTTAAACAAAAAAGTTTCAGGTATATCTTTGAAGTTTTTTTAACTTCTAATTTTTGAGATGACCGAATTAGGAACTAGGATGCTTAGTTTGCCTAAGAACGAATCCACAGTCTGTCTCTTGGGAGTGGGAGGTGCCTTGCAGACTTTCATATTAAGAATGTGCCTGAGACTGCTTTACTCCAAATAGTCTCAGATCTGAACTTGCCCCTACATAAGGTGGCATATGTAAGTTTTGCTTCGTTGGAACATCTAGACTGCTATGTAAAATGTTGCCCTTCTGTTAGATTGCTAACTATATACCCATCTCTATTTGGTTTCTCCATGAGTGACAGGATTTGTTGTTCCAAGGTGATAAACTTGAAAATACCGGAATCTGAGTTTTACTTGAAATTCTGCAGAGTACCAAGATGGAGTGAAAATAATAGAAAGGGTTTTGTGCAATGACTAAATGGTAAAACGCTGTTAAGTTTCAAGGATAAATATTTTTCAACCCAAGTAGCTCTCTGCTTGACTATATATTATGGAACTAGTAAACTTTAGGATTTTCAAAATTGGAGTCTAAACTTTCAGGGAGGTGGGCTCCCGGGATGGTACTATCGCTCTTTCCTAGCTAACCCTAGATACGGCAGCTCTTTAATGTACTTTAAAAAGCAAATATATATTACTAAGGAAAAAAGTTATTTATAATTGCCTTGTCATAATTGTTAAGGTGTTCTAGAGCCATTTGCATACAATTTAATGTAATTTCATTCCATTCTATTGTTTACACAACGATTACTCAAAGATGACTGCAAAGGTAAAAGGAAAATAAAAGTGTATTGCACAAAGAGATTGTGTTATATTGTTTCATTCCTCCTCAAGTATTACCTGCTTTGCTGCAGTGATATTTAGCACTTTTATAAAATTACTAGTAAGAATTAACTAGCAAAAAGGGCACTGGAGGAACAATAAGGCAGCCATCAAATCACAGGAAATAGGATTTGACAGCTCAAGTTAGCTTGAGGAGAAAATGAAAGGGAAACATTCACAGGCCATGTCGATAGATCGTCTTTGAGTTAAAACCACAGGACTGCAGGGGACATGAGATATAATTTCTTCCAACTGCTTCATTTTAGCACTGTGGGCCCTGAGGCTGGAGCCAGGTAAATGTCTTGTTCAAAGCCCCTCAGTGAGCTATTCACAGAGCTGGACTCCCGGGCCCTAGTTTCCTGGCTTGCAGTGCACGTTCTTAACACACCTGTATAGCTTGTGGACTAAATCACAATAAGAAGACAAGGCCCTCAGCTTCTACTCAGAGAGAGAGAAAATGTACACAAATAAATAGAGAACCTTGTTTTTGTAACATGATTAATAAATATCTCTTATTAATCATGTTATACCCGTATACCCATATCCTACTTAGTGGCATTTGAGTTCGCTTACACACATTCCTATAGTAGGATAAAGATTTAAAAATGTGCAAAGAAATTAAGATGAAGGGAAAATAAGAATTACTTAACAAAATGAATGTCAGGGTAAAAGTAGGACAAAAAAACCGCCATGAGGTCCTGCATAATAGCTGGAGAAGTGCACAGATTTGGGTTAGAGCTCCTGTCTACCAGTAGTGAAGAAGGAAGTCTGATCTGATCAGATACATCCTACCCTAAAACTTGTTTAAAAGTTAAGAGAAACTTTTCCCATTACTGAGGCCTGAAATAAAATTGCAGGAGTCACCATTAAGTGGAAGCTAGGTATTCAGAAACTTTTAAATTCTCAAAACATTCATGCAATACAGACAGCAAAGTTTTGATCAAGTTATGTTTATAGTACAGGCCCTGCATTAGGCTGCATGATAGGAAACGCAGTTCAGCAAAGGAACGTGGCCCATGTAGTGACTGACTCTTGTGGTCGAGAAAGAGAAGATTGTCCTCCAGACAATCCTCTATGACTATTTCTTTTAATGAAGATTTTGATTAAAGATGGCATGCAATAGTACAATGTTGTGATTCTGTTCACTGGCAAGGACCTAAATTTCCCTAAATACAGAGATTCTGTATTACTAATTTGGAAACATTCTCATACTTTGACAAATGGTAGTCT
Source organism: Tolypeutes matacus (assembly GCA_026826555.1). NCBI lineage: Eukaryota > Metazoa > Chordata > Mammalia > Cingulata > Chlamyphoridae > Tolypeutes > Tolypeutes matacus. Next base: position 10,774,619 of record JAKSZT010053928.1, read on the forward strand.
TCATAACCTCTTATTAATGTACCCAAATTTCATGCCTGTGTACACAAATTATTCTGCACCCAAGGTACCTCTATTGTGGTCTACTCCCAAAGATGGGGGAAAAAAGGAAATCTCATTATCTCATCACAACTCCTACATACTGCTTTTATATAAAGTTTAAAATAAAAAAAAAAAAAACTTCAGAGGTACCTGTCAATCTTATGTAATAAAAGTTCCCTAAATATTATATATCTTCTATGCTAGTAAATATAGTAGATGGTGCCAGCATCTCCACATCCAAATGGGATTAAGTGGTGGTCTTTAGAGGCAGAGCCAAAACATCCCTCAAAACAGCAGTTGGGGAGGAGGGGCAAGATGGTGGCAGAGTAGGTATCTCCAAGAGTCAGATCACCCTACAGTGCAGTTAGTGATCAGTCAGAGCTATCTAAATCACCTATTTGGGGGGTCCAGGAGACCAGAAGAGCATCCTACAACATCCTTGGAAGAATGGAAGGAGGAGACTGCCATCTGCAGTGAATATTCGTGAGTAGAGCACTCTGCACTGCAGAGGAGGGTGCCTGTCCCGCACTGGCAGTGCAAGATGCCTCGGGAGATATTCCCTGGCTGGAGTTGGAAGCTCCATTTCCCAGAAATAGGGGAGAAAGAGGTACTCAGGCACTGGATTTAGCTAATAATTAGTAAATTCAGCTGTCTAAAGTCCAGTCCCAAGAACAGTTAAAATTTGAACCTGTCCATGTTGGAAAGAGGCCTGTAGACTCCATTTTAACTCCACCCCTGGCATGAGGGGAAGTGGGGCTGATTGAAAATCACAGTGATGGTAGGGACTGGCTTCTTTCCACCCAGGTCTGATTGCTGCCCTAGCCTGCTCTCCAGCCTGACTTCCTGCAGGGAGGAAGCTGGGGGGACCTGCACCAGCCTTTCCAGGTAATCACTTTCAGCCTGCACAGACTAGATTGTTGGGCACCCATGTAGTTACTTCCCCACCTCCAGTAGGACAGGAGGAGTGGGCGGTGTTTCTTCGGCCTCTCCAGGCACCTATGGGCACATTTGGCCTGCACAGACTAGACTGTTGGACACACCTGTGGCTCTATCCCCACTCCTGGCAGGGGAAGAGGGGGACCAGTGCTTCATCAGTATATCTGGGCAACTGCAGTCAGTTTTGACCCACACAGCTAAGTTTACAGCCCACACCTGGCAACTCCATACCTGCCCCCGGGGGGGGGGGAGGGGAAGGGGTGTGGAGCTTTATCAGTCTCTCCCAGCAACTATGCATGGCCTTAGCCTGCATTGTTTGGATTACTGCACACGGCTGCAGCTCCATCCCTACCCCTGGCAGGTGAGACAGGTGGGAGAACCTTCACTGGCTCCTTGGGCAACACAGGCAACTACAGCATCCACGGTTTACAGTACTAACTGGATCCTCAGCTCCTACTCCACAACCAGCAAGGGAGAAAGGGCAAGAGACAGATGAAAAAGCTGAAAAACTTCAGATTGGCTAAATACGAGCCACTATAAAGTTCCAAATTAAATTGAACAAAGTATCAAAGAGGGGCTGTAAAACTCAGCATATAAACTCGCTACCTTCCCCCACCCCACAGCGTGGGACATGACTCCTCGGGATAAGCCTCCCTGGCACTAAGGGATTATTACCAAGTGCCAAATTCCATTTACAATTGCAACAAAAAGAATGAAATAATAAGGAATAAGTTTAGCAAAGGATGTAAAGCACTTGTATTCAGAAAACTGCAGTGCTTTGCTAAAAAAATTCAAACAAGACCTAAATAAATGGAAGAACATTCATTGTTTAGAGATTGGCAGACTAAATATCATTAAGATGTCAATTCTACGCAATTTGATATACAGGGTCAATGTACTCCCAATAATTCTTTTTTAAAAGAAATGGAAAACCCAATTATCAACTTTACTTGGAAGGGGAAGGGGCCCTGAATAGCCAAAAACATCTTAAAAAGTAAGAATGAAGTTGGAGGACTCTCACTTCTGGACTTTATGTCATATTACCTAGCTACAGTGGTTAAAACAGACTGGTACTGGCATAAAAATAGACATATAGACCAATAGAATGGAACTGATGGTTCAGAAACAGACCCTCACATTTATAATCAAGTGATTTTTGGCAAGCCTATCAAACCCACCCAGCTGGGTAAGAACAGTCTATGCAACAAATGGTACTGGGAGAACTGGATATCCATATCCAAAAGAAAGAAAGAGGACCCCCACCTCACACCTTATACAAAAATTAACTCAAAATGGATTAAAGACCTAAATATAAAAGCTAGAACCATAAAACTCCTAGAAGAAAATGTAGGGAAACATCTTCAAGACCTGCTGGTAGGTGATGTATTCTTAAACCTTTAACTGAAAGCACGAGCAACTAAAGAAAAAATGGATAAATGAGACCTCCTCAAACTGAAACACTTTTGTGCTTCAAAAGACTTTGTCAAGAAGGTTAAAAGATAGCCTGGTCAATGGGAGAAAATATTTGGAAACATATCCAATAAAGGTTTGATTTCCATGCTATATAAAGAGGTCAGACAATTTAACAGTAAAAGAACAAGCAATCCAATTTGAAAATGGAAAAAGACTTAGACATTTCTCTCAAGAGGAAATACAAATAGCCAAAAAGCACAAGAAAAAAAGGTTCAATATTACTAGCTATTGGAAGTGCAAATCAAAACTACAATGAGATATCTCACACCTCATAGAATGGCCATTTAAAAAAAAAAAACAGAAAACAAGTGCTGGAGAGGATGTGGACAAATAGGAACACTTCTTCACTGTTGCTAGGAACGTAGAATGGTAGAGCCTCTGTGGAAGACAGTTTGGCAATTCCTTAGGAAGCTAAATATAGAACTACCATATGATCCAGCAATCCCTTTACTAGGAATATATTCAGAAGAACTGAAAACAATGACACTAACAAACATTTGCACACTGATGTTTCATAGCAGCATTATTCACAAAAGATGCCAAAAGATGGAAACAGCCCAAAAGTCATCAACCGATGAATGGATAAACAAAATGTGGTATACACCTATGGTGGAACACTATGCTGGTGTAAGAAGACGTGAAATTGGGACACATGATAACATGGATGAACCTTAAGGACATTATGCCGTGTGAAATAAGCCAGACAGAAAAGGACAAATATTGTATTGTCTCACGAATATGAACTAAATATGAAGAATAAACACATTGAGTTAAAACCTAGAGTATAGGTTACTAGGAGATAGAATGAGGGCTGAGAAGGGGTACTGATGCTTAATGTCTGTAGAATTTTTAATTAGCTTGACTGTAAAAGGGTAGCAATGGATAGAGTTGATTGTAACACATTATAGTGAATATAACTAACATGGCTTGTTTATAAATGGATTGTGGCTAAATGGGGTAGTTTAGGGACGTAAATGTCAAAGGAAAGAAAGCTAGAGAATAGCCTAGGGACTGAATAACATAGTGAACCTGGAGATGGATGAGGATTGTGGTTAATAGTACAAATATAAGAATGTTCTTCTATGAACTAGAACAAATGTTTGTCACTATCACAAGGTGGTAAGAATATGCTGATGCATGGGAAAATACAATTAATGTAACTTAAGGACTATAGTTAACAGCAATATTGTAATATTCTTGCTTCAAAGACAAAGAAGGTATTATATCAATGCTAAGAGTCATAATGGGGGGTATGGGATTTTTTTCTTTTGGACTAAGGAAAGTGTTCAAAAATTTCCTGAGGCGATGACTGCACACCTCTGTAATAAAAGTGAGAGCCACTGAGTGTACACTTTGATTAGAATGTAATAATACAGGGTCAGATGTGGCTCAACTGGTTGGGCGTCCGTCTTCCATATGGAAGGACCCAGGTTCGATCTCCGGGACCTCCTGGTTAAAAAAAAAAAAAAAAAAAAAAAAATGTAATAATACAAAGCATGAGACTGTATAACACCATGAACCATGTGGTGGAAGATGAACTGTAGTTAATGGTACAAATATGAGAGTGTTCTCTCATGAACTAAAACAAATGGACAATTCTAATACATGGTGTTAATAATAGGGGGTGTATAGAAAAATGTATACCAAATGTAAGCTATGGACCATAGTGAGAGGTAATAGTCTAATGATATTCTTTTGTAATCTGTAACAAATGTCCTACAACAATGCATGTTGTTGGTGGAGGGGTGATATATGGGAATTCTGCACATTATGCATGATGGTTTTGTAAGCTCACAACTTCTCTAATAAAAAATATGTTTTAAAATTAAAGGAAAAAAAAAAAACCAAATTGGTCCTACATAGAAATACATGAATTATTAGAGCCCCAAGGCCACAATGATTTTAGCATGGAAAACTTTCATATTATAGATTGTCAGTTACTCATGTAGGCCATTTTAATAATGTACCCATGGTCTGTTTAGTGTTAAGCAATATACCCTCCAAGTTAAAGTAGTGAGCACAATCTACCTATAAGCAATTAAATGACTCAGTCTGTATAGAGTTGGTGAATGTGAAGGACTTCTGCCAATAGTTGGGATTTGCATTTGATAGTAAACAATCCTAGGTGTTTATTCCCCCCTTGGAAGGAAATTTGATGAGAGTAGCTCTTGCTTGCTAGGGCCTGTTTAGTTTGTGAGAGTAAAATCATGTGATCAGTATGAAATAGAATATTTATCCATTCCTTATAGCTGAGGGCATGCTTCCAGCTCATCCCAAAGTGGTTTTATATAATTAAGATACAATTTAAAGGGAATAAGAGAAGGCAAATATATCCCTGTTACTATACTGCAAACATTTATTGTCCAATCTGTTGGGAGATTCTAGCTAACAACCCTGACTCTTGCTGGGATATTAAAGGACAGGCCAGTTATAAGCACAGAAGCAGTGAGCCAGGGTCGGTAATCCTGCAACATTCCCTCGGGACCAGAATGTCCCAACCTGGAACTATGTAATGCTTTCCAGGGTTCTAAATTTTAGGAGATTTCTTGCTAGGCTTAATAGCCATAAACAAATGGGTTTCAAGTAATGATTTACATTGTGCATTGGCAGGAACTGAAAATTCTAGTGTAATGAGTTTGATTATAAGAGAGGGTTTCCTTTAAGATAATGCAATACCTTTTGGCATTTGCTGCTTAAGATATGCCCTAGCAAAAACGATCTAAATGTTTAATGCATGTAAAGTTTGTGGATTGTATGAGAATACCTTTAAAATATGATAAAGTGTCTGACATCCTTCTGAGGCTCTAGGCATAACATCTGTCAACACCCAAAACATCCAAAAAGGCCTCACCACACTGGAATAGGCCAGCCATAAAAGCTGGTCAATAGTACCTCTCTCCAAAAATAAATCCTCTGCTACCACCTCCCACTTATCCAGTCTTGGAGATTGTCTAGGGCAGTGGTTCTTAACCTCTTTTGTTCCACGGACCCCTTTGCCAGTCAGGTGAAAACCACAGACCCCTTACTAAGTCCACACTATACAGTGTATTATTTAATAAATATATCACACCTGCACCAACACATCCCCACAAGAATAATGTTTTTTTGAATTTCAATTCAAGCTCATGGACCCCTGGTCTAGAGACTGTTTTGCTGCAGTGAAAATATACCATATAACAGTGATACACCTTTACCTGTCTTCTTAGGCCTAGTTCACTAAACCTATCTGGTCCTACTTTGGGGATCCAAGAGCAGTGAAAATGAATGTAGCTGATAACCTACCTAATTAGTAGTAGGTTATCAGCTACTGTGGATTTTGAGCCAAACTGATGAATGCTGCTTTTATCAAGCATCCAGAGGTCAACAAGATCTTCTAGCCAAGAAACACACAGAAAACTTCCTGTGCAGGCAACAGGAGTTGAAGCCCATAAAACAAGCATCATTACCTGTATAGGTATACTGAGCCCATATGATTTAGCTCATAATTCATGAAAGGCCAAGAATGTTAAAGTTACAATCTTATGCTATTAATTGAACTTAAGAAAGAATGATAAACGTCAGTAATAGAAAAACCATTTTATGGTGTATTTAGCCTTCATGTAAAATACCCACTTGGGAAACCAAGAGTTATAATTTATCAAAGAGGAATATAGCTTGTTATTTAAGTAGAATTTCCAGTAAACTAAAGGATCCATAATCTGGGGAAAGGGTAGTGTTCTTTTATAAAAAAAAAAAAAAAGTGACTGTAGCAGTTTGATATTGTTTATGAATTCCAAAAATAGTTATTGGATTATGTTTGTAAACTGGTCTGTACCTGGCTGTAATTAAATTATGATTAGGGCTTTGACTGGGCCACATCAGTAGGATGTTGAGTCCTCACACCCTTGGTGGACGGGGACTCACAGATGAAACTACACAGCAGAGCAGAGGAGAGGGTTGGAGTTTTGATGCAGCAGTTTAGGAAGTAAGCACACAGAGGAGCAGAGCAACCCAGCCCGGAAAGAATCGAGCCCCAGGGAGAGAGACAGAGCCCATTGCCCAATAGTCTACAGCCGGCCTTGTGGAGAGAGTACAGCAGCAGAGTCCGGAAAGAAACAAACCCCAGGAAGAGAGGAACCCAGGAAGCCTGAACCCTCGCAGACATCGGCAGCCATCTTGCTCCAACACGTGGCAACAGACTTATGCTTATGCTTTATGGCCAGGTAACTGTAAGCTTCTACCCCAGATAAATACCCTTCATAAAATCCAACAGATTTCTGGTATTTTGCATCAGCACCTCTTTGGCTGACAAATACAGTGACTTAGACAAATCTCTGGTCAAATCTTCCTTGATCCAAATGGAAATGATTATTGAACAATTCTGGCAGCAGTAATTAGATGTGTTAAGTAACATTAAGGTCAAAATGAACATGTGATCAAAGTAAGGTTAAGTAAGGTTTTTTCTTTCACCAAACTATGGGAATTTTAAAAAGAGAGAGCAAGTGTATCAAAATGAAGGATTGAGGAAAAGAGCAATAGTGAGGCACCCTGAGATGGCAGTGCTTATTGAGAAAGCTTAAATTCAGATCCCACACTCTTTCCTTTAATTTACAATTTTAGAACATTGTTTGAAGCTTGGTCATATACTGAATTTGAAGCACTGAATTTGATTTACACAAAAATCCTGTGGTAATATGCATATGTGCATTGAATAACAATGTAAAATTTACCTCTTATTGTGAATGTGGCCAAAAAAAGTTTGAAAGCCACTGCTTTAAGCCATTTTGAATTTCTATTGTTGCTGTAAATTGCAGCAGCCCAAAGCAGATAAACTGAGCAGTTTACATCATTTTACAATGAATATTAAACAACTCTGGTGCATAGTTTTTATTACCCCTCTTTTGAAGATGAGGAGATGAGGAAACTTAAGGTTCAGAGAGACTAAGCTGCCCAAGATATCACAATAAGTATTCCAATATGAAGCAGGAATTTGAATTTAGATATATCTGATTGCAAAGCCCATGGTCTTAAGCATTCTATCAGACAACCTCCCTCCATAGTATTAGTCAAACTTTAATTTGGCCAGGCTCTAACCAAAGGCTTTCCCTGCATTACCCTGTTTAAGCCTCACAGCAACTAGGAAATCGGTTTCATTATCTGCATTTATAGATGAAAAGAAGCAGATGTACAGAGATCTTAATTTCTCCAGAGTCAACCGGCTAGTAGGTGACAGAGGGGATTTGAACCCAGGTCAGTCTGCCTCCAAAGCATTTCTCCTATACCATGCTGCCTCTCTAAGGGCAAAACCAAGCTCTGTGGGGCTTGAGATTTATACAATTTGGGTTATGGAACTCTTAAGTTTTGGGTACAAATTATTACTAGAAAATTAGAACCTTTGAAAGGGCCCTGAAGATTATTCCTGGTAACTCTGCCACAGTGCCACAGATGTAGCACTTGCTTATCATTTAATTATTTCTAGTATAACTTTTCTATTCATCATACCTTTTGGGGATGTGACTTTCAAATCCAGGAAGTTATGTGAAAGAACTAAAAGTAGTTGTTAGAGAAGGGACAATTCCTTTCTGATTTTTTGTCTTAGCCTTAAAACATGCGCGCGTGCACACATACACACACCGAGAAGAATTTAAATAAACCTAAATAAATTAATTACATTCTTTGGTAATAAAATGTAAAACTGAAATGGCTTCTGCTCAGGCTTCACTGCTGTCAGTGTGTCCTCACCCAAGTTCTATTCCACTCACTAAGCTTCAGTGCTCTGATTTTTAGATTGAGGGGGGATTAATTACTTGATCATAAACATCCTTTCCAATATTAACATTCTAGGGGCCTAACTGACAAGAGGAACAATAAACTGGTTGCTGCTTGACTGAACTGGCCCATCCACCCAGCTTTAACAGTTGAGCTGTTGGTGAATTGGGTTTTAGAAATTCCAATCAGCTAATTAGGATCTTTTGTTACAGCAAAAAGTTGTCAGGACCCACCTTCTGTAACTTAAAAACAAGTGGGGGCTTATAGCTCTACAATGCAGCTTTATTGCCTTTAATTTCTTCCCCTAGACCAAGGGTTTTTAACCAGGGGTCCGTGAGCATGAATTTAGATTCAAAGGAACATTATTCTTGTGGGGACGTGTTGGTGAGGGTGTGATATATTTATTAAATAATACACAGTATAGTGTGAACTTAGTAAAGGGTCCGTGGTTTTCACCTGACTGGAACAGGGGTCCGTGGAAGAAAAAAGGTTAAGAACCCCTGCCCCTAGAGCCTCTTGAGGAAAACTAGTGGGTGGAAGGAAAGGACAACACACTCTTTAGGCTACAGATAGCTCTGGGCTTTGGGGCATCAGGTGAGAAGAGACTAGAGGACTTCTCTCAGTCTTTGTATTGTCTGGTATGGTCCCTCTTGTTTGGAAGTTTCTTCTTCTCTTGGTTGTGGCTGTGATGTGGGGCATGGATGGCCAGACGGTGAGCCTGACAGCCCACAGAGTTTCTTTTACACAAAGTGGCAGGAACCTTGTTGAGAAAGACAGAAGTGAAGAGGACGAGGAGATACCTGACAAAAGGTCCCACCCACTCTACCAAACATGGGTAAATGACACTATGGAGTCATTGTTGACTCTTAGGATCTAAGTCAAAACCCAAGTCCTGAAAATTGCACATTCCTAGAATTTCTAGCACTTTTGTTGTGTGAAGAGTTAATAATAATAAATAACTAATTAAAATCCTTAAAAAGTTGTTACCATGGATAAAAACAGAAACCACAGAATGCCTACCATATTTCAAGTACTTTTCCTATGTATTATATTTCTTAATCTTATTATAACTATGTAAGTAGGTATACCTGTGTCCAATTTACAAATAAAGGAAATGAAGTTCAGAGAAATTAAGTAATCCAAGGTCATACAGCTAGATTTTGAACTTGCATGTCTTCCCACCATACCACATTTCCTCCCAGCTAAATCTGCATTTTCCCTATATTTATTATAATGTTACTTGATTGCCTTTAATCCACCAATAGAGTATAAGTTTTCAATAGGAGCGGCTTCAGATGAAGCTTGTCATGTTCAGTGATCTGTTCTAGACCCTTACTCAACATGTATTGGAAAATTCAATAATATAACTGGCAAAAAAAATACATTGGAAGAAATATATCATTGCAAACCAATGATTGTAGTAAGACCAGCAAAGAAACCAGACTATAAAAATTACAAATTGTAGTTGCAGGCAAGTCAAGAAAAGGACAGTCTTGCTGAGGAGTAGCATTTTTAGCTGTTTCTCTGTGTTGGCAGCCTTTCAAAGCCACAACAACTATTAAATGCATTAGTATAAGGAAGAATGTGATAGCACCACAGTCAGCTGTGCAAAATGAATTTAGCAATGATTGACAGATTAGTATAGTTTAAGTAGCAAACTGCTGAAAAGATCAGCAGAGATTGTGAAACATAGGCAATGGTACTTTACTGTAGGTTAAAAAAAGAAAAGTGTTGACTGCTCAATCACTCTCTTCAATACCAGAAGGATGTAGAATATGGTTAAGTTCTCCTTAACCGACTTGGAATGACTAGTCCAGGAATGGCAAATGCAGACAAGACTAATAATAGTTATCCTCATTGAGCCTCAGAATATTTTTAACACAGCAATCCAGACAATCCTGACCAGTTAGAGATGACACTTGGGAAAAGAGGTAAGCCATGAGGACAAGTACCTCATGTCTACTTTGTTCACAACCATATACATAGGATTTGAACTTCCACATGCCTTCCCACCATCCCACATTTCCTACCAATTAAATTACTTTGAGCTAGTACAGTACTAGCTCAGAGTAATTATGCAATAATTGTCAAATGAATAAATGTCATCCCTGATTTATACCAATTCACTCAAGTTCATAGGCTCATTGAATATATATATATATATTTAATAACATGATTTCCAAGATCATCTGGTCTAATATCCTGACATATTCCTTGGAACCCACATATCCTAACTCCCAGCTTTATACTTATACTCTGCACAGAAAGAAAGTCCAAACTTCTTACTGTTAAGGAGAAAGAGCATATAAATATGAAACCAGATGGTTTTCTGAATGGGGCTGGGAGTCATGCTTCTGAAACTTTTAGTCATGGAGCAAATATATTAAGTGTAGGATGTTCCCCCAAAATGCTGTCCTCAGAAAGATTGGGTCTAGAATAAATACATGGATAGACAAGCAGATATTTGACATACAAACATGAAGTTTCACTAAACCACCTTGAAGCCCTCAGCTGCAAAGATAGGATTAAATTTTCAACAGGACTAGCCAGGGAACTTTCTCTAAGACTGTGTTCTCTGTTGAAGGCTGTGGAGGCTTCATATTCATTCCTTGTCCTTGAGTTAGCAAATGATGTCATGTGATGGCCATATAGGTAAAGTCAACCTCAAAGGAGCCTTTTGACTATGGTTCATCCAAGAGGAGAAGGGGAGCCATGCACCCAACTATGATGACAGTTATGGGTTGAGTTGTTTCCCTCAAAAATATATGTTTGAGTCTAACACCCATCCTGAGAGTGTGACTTTATTTGGAAATAGGGCCTTCAAAGATGTGATTAGTTAAGATGAAGCCAATCTGGATTAGAGTGAATCCAACATGACTGATGTTCTTATAAGAGGGAGATTTGGCTACACAAACACAGTGAAAAATACCATGTGACAACAGAGGCAGAGACTGATGTGCTGCAGCTTCCAGCCAAGGAACACCAAGGATTGTGAGCAAACCACCAGAAGCTAGGAAAAAGCAAGGGGAAGTTTTCTCTGCTGACACCTTAATTTCTGACTTTGGCCTCCAGAATTGTGAGATGAAAACTTTCTGTTGTGGGAGAGGATTGTGGGAAGGTGGCAGAGTAAGTAGCTGCAGGATTCAGTCCTCTCACCAGAACAAATATTGAACAGGCAGAAACAAATATTAAACAGGCAGAAACTGTCCCTTGGTAACCAGAAAGAAAATATATGAAAACTATCCAGATCAAAAAGAGAAGGCACTTAATATAGTACAATACAAGAAATCAAATAAATATAAAATAAGGCATTAAAAGAAGAATCAAGGAAGAAAAAAGATATACTACCTACAAAGGTTAAATAGCAGCATGATAGAAGTAAGTTCAGTATTATCAGTAGTGACTTTAAATGTAAATGAATTCAACAGTCCAGTCAAAAGGCAGACTGGCAGAATGGATAAAAAAGCATGATCAACTATATGCTGTCTGCGAGACTCACCTTAAATTCAAGGATACAAGTAGGCTGAAAATGAAAGGATGGGAAAAATATATCATGCCAGAGAGAGTTATACTAATAACGATGAAATGGACTTCAAGTCAAAAACAGTTATAAGGGACAAAGACCATTATTATATACTTATAAAGGGGTCAATTCAACAAGACGATGTAACAATTATAAATATATATGTACCTAACAGCAGAGCACCAAAATATGTAAAGCAAATACAGATTTGAAGGGAGAATTTGATCATTCTACATTTATAATAGGAGACTTAATACAACACTTTCAATAAAGGATAGAACACCTAGTCAGAATATCGATAAGGAAATACAAGACTTGAATGATACTCTAAACCAACTAGACCTTACAGACATGTATAGAATACTTCCTTCAACAACAGAATAAATATTCTTCTTGAGTGCATATGGATCATTCTCCAGGATAGACCATATAGCTTAGGGCAAAAAACAAGTCAAATTCAAAAATTTTTTTAAAAAATACAATGTATCTTCTCTGGTCACAACAGAATGAAGCTAGAAATCAATAATAGAGGGAGAAATGGGGAAATCCACAAGTAAGTGGGAATTAAATCACATACTTTTAAACAACCAATGCGTTAAAGAGGAAATCACAAGGGAAATTAGGTAATATCTTGAGGTGAACGAAAATGAACACACAACATACCAAATCTTATGGGAGGCAGCAAAGGCAATGCTGAGAGGGATGCTTATAGCTGTAAATGCTTACTTTATACAGGAAGAAAGAGAGAATTTGAAATTCAGAGGCTGAACCCCAAATCTAGAGGTACTAGAAAAAGAAGAGCACACTAAACCCAAAGAGAACAGAAGGAAGGAAATAAAGATAAGAGTAGAGATAAATGAAATAGAGAACCAAAGACAATAGAGAGAATCAACAAAACCAAGGGTTGGTTCTTTGAAAAGATCAATAAAATTGATAAACATTTATGTAGTTTGACAAAGAAAAAGTATATAAATAATGAAAGTCAGAAATGAAAAGGGGGCATTACTACTGAACCTGCTGAAATAAAAAGGACTATAAGTGGATACTATGAACTGTACACCAATAAATTAGATAACCTAGATGAAATGGACAAATTCTTAGAAACACTCAAACTACCTACAGTGACTTGAGAAGAAATAAAAGATTTCAATCAACCAATTACTAGTAAAGAAAATGAATTATTCATCAAAAACCTCTCAACAAAGAAAAGCCCAGGACCAAATGGCTTCACAGGGGAATTTTCTCAAAAGTTCCAAGAAGATTTAAATCCAATTCTGCACAAACTCTTCCAAAAAATTGAAGAGGAGTGAACACTACCTAATTCAATCTACAATGTCATCATCTCCCTCATACCAAAGCCAGATAAATATACCATAAGAAAAGAAAATTACAAACCAGTATCTCTTATGAATATAGATGCAAAACTCCCCAAGAAAATACTAGCAAACCAAATCCAACAGCACATTAAAAGAATTATACACGATGATCAAGTAGGACTGATCCCTGGTATGCTAGGTTTGTTCAACCTAAAATTAATAAGATAATACACAATATTAGCAAAATGAAGGAAATAAACCAAATGATCATCTCATCTGATGCAGAAAAGGTATTTGGCAAAATCAAGCACCAATTCTTGATTTTAAAAGTGCTTAGAATACTAGGAATAGAAGGAAACTTCCTCAACATGATAAAGGGCATATATGAAAAACCCATAGGAAACACCCTATTTAATGGTAAAAGGCTGAAAGTTTTTCTAAAATCAGAAGAAGACAAGGATGTCTATGAAAAGTCAATCTTAAAATATACATGAAAGCATAAGTGTCCTTGAATAATTAAAGCCATCTTGAAAAAGAAGAATGAATTTGGAGGACACACATTTCTTAATCTTTAGACTTCCTACAAAACTACAGTTACCAAAATATCATGGTATTGGCACAGGGTCAGACATACAGACCAATGGAATCAAATTGAGAGCTCAGAAATCAACCTGCACGTTTATGGCCAGCTAATTCTTGACAGAGGGCAAAGACCTTTCAATTGTGAAATAATAGTCTTTTCAACAAATGATGCTAGGAAAACTGGATTTCTATTTGCAAATAAAAGGAGGACCCCTATCTCACACCATATACAGAAATCAACTCAAAATGGATCAAAGACATAAATATAAGAGCCAGAAGTATTAAACTCCTAGAGCATTTTCAGGACCTAGTGTTAGGCAATGGTTTTTTAGACGTTACACCCCAAACAACATAAGAAAAAAAATAATAAATGGGACCTTATCAAAATTAAAATCTTTTGCCAATCAAACTTTATCAGGACAGAAAAACAACAGACAGCCTACACAATGGGAGAAAGATATTTGGAAACCACATGTGCATTAAAGGTTTAATATCCAGATTATATACAGAAATCCTTCTACTTAACAAAAAAAGAGAAACAACCGAATTTTTTAAATGGGGCAAAGATTTGTATAGCTATCTCTCTAAGGAAAATATACAAATGGACAGAAAGCACATAAAAAGATGCTCAACACCATTAGCCTCCAGGGAAATGAAAATCAAAACCACAATTAGATATCATTTCACACCCATGTGAATGGCTACTACTAAAAACAGAACATTGCAATCATTGGAGAGGATGTGGAGGAATAGGAACACTCATTCCTTGCTGATGGGAATGTAAAATGGTGCAGTGACTGTGGAAGACATTTTGGTGATTCCTCAGAAAGTTAAGTATAGAATTACCATATGACCCAGCAATCCAACTACTAGGTATATACCTAAAAGAATTGAATCCAGGGACTCAAACAGATATTTGCATACCACTATTCATAGCAGCATTATTCACAATTGCCAAAAGATGGAAGCAATGTACAGGGTTCCTGTTTGGAATGATGGAAATGTTTTAGTAATGGATGGTGGTGAAGGTAGCACAACATTGTGAATGTAATTAACAGCAATGAAATATATATCTAAATCTGGCTAAAAGGGGAAATGTTAGGTTGTATATATGGTAATAGATTAATTTTTTTTAATCTATGGAACTGCACTACACAAACAGTAAACCCTAAGTTACACCATGGACTATATTTAATTATGCAAGTGCTTTCAACAATTGTAATAAATGTTCCACAGCAATGCAAGGTATTAAAAAAATAGGCTGGTGGGGATTCTGGGATGACAGAGGATTAGAAAGGTGCAAGACTCACTTCTCTCCCAGGAAAATAACTAAAGGACAGGCAGAAACTGTCTAGAAAACTGTTCTAGGGCTTAGGGTACCTGGGGAAGGCTAGAAATGCCCCCAGAAGAGAGAGGAGTGGAGAAAAGGAGACTAGGCAGGGAGGATCCATGAGTAAAGCTGCTACCACTGCTGCTGGTTCCCATACCCCCATCCTCAGAGGAGAGAGCAGTGAGTCCCTCGGCTCCTGGGTGGGAGCTATGAACTGAGGAGTTCATTGGAATCCACTTCTCCAGGAGAGGGGAGAGGTAGGGACTCAGCCTATGGTCAATCTGGCTTTTGGCCAGTGAACTTGGTCTGTGGCATCCCATGGGTCTCACCCTTCCAGGCAGGGCAAGGCCATGACATTGCTCTTCCTGGAAGCCAACAGGGAACTAAAAAGAACCTACCTTCTCAAACAACCTCCATGCTGACCTTGACTGGTTACTGAGTGGAAATTTAACTTTTCCCTGGGAAAAGGGAGGGTGTGCTGGCTGATGGAGGAGAAAAGCTTCTGATTAACAAGTTTGAATTGCAAGGCTTGGCTCTGAAGAGCCCACCCTGAGGGAGAATTATCTGTGGCCTTGATTCTAAACCACCTGCCCAGGTGGGATTCAAGTAAACACATTCCCCCTAGGATTTGAGTGGAGAAGTCTGCTGAAGAGCGCCATATGTTGGCAGACCAGAAAAGTGTATACAAAGAAAGAGAAATTAATAAAAAAGGCTGTTTGGTACTTTACTCATTCCCCAAGTCCCCTGGAAACTGTTCTGCACCCCATTACTGGGTCCATGGCTCTGGCTTGAGCAGTTTAACAAGGACAATCCTAAAGACCTAGAACAAGTTGAACCAAGAATCAAAGAACAGCAGTAACACACACCCAAGCAACACTAAATCCCTAGGCAAGAGAGAGAACTGACCATCAGACTAAACTCACCATCACAATCAGACACCTAGACATCAGCAAAAAGTTACAATTCATAACAAGAAAATGGAAGGCACAGCTCAAGCAAAGGAACAAATTGAAGCTCCTGACAAGACACAGGATTTGAAACAACTAATCAGTGATGTTCATACCAATCCCCTAAATCAAATCAAGGAGGTGAAAGACAACATGGCTAAAGAGATAAAAGACATAAGACACTGGGTGAACACAAAGAAGAAGTTGAAAGCTTGAAGAGAAAAATAACAGAGTTTATGGGAATGAAAGACACAATATGTGAGATTAAAATGCATTAGAGCAGGGGTTCTTAACCAGAGGTCCATGGAAAGATTTCAGGGAGTCCACAAGCTTGAATTGAAAATTCAAAAAAACATTATGCTTGTGGGGATGTGTTGGTATGGGTGTAACATATTTATTAAATAATACACATACTAAGTGTGGACTTAGTATGATTTTTATTTTGATATAGCATTTTCTAAGTGCAGTAGATAACTGCCTGCCAAAAGGTTGGTAAGGATGATGAACATGGTTTTATGACGCTGTGGGACAACTTGAATTTCTAAATGTTTGCTGAAAATGACCATTGGATATATATTGATCCATATTAGGTTATCAGGTATTGAAATTATGGGAAATCTATAAAACATAATTTTGAATAATCCTAAATTTTAATTTAAAGACATGCCAATGTTGAGTGTATAAAACTATCGGCCATTACATTCTGAGAAGGGGTCTATGGTTTTCACCTGACTGGCAAAGGGGTCTGTGGAACAGAAAAGATTAAGAACCCCTGTATTAGAGGCATTCAATAGCAGATTTGAAATAATAGAAGAAAGAGTCAGTGACATAGAAGACAGAAGAGCTGAAATTGTAAAGAGAGAAGAACACAGAAAAGAATGGGGAAAATGGAGCAGGGGCCCAGGATGTTGAGCACATGGTTGTGCATAAAGCACAACAACATATATGTCATGGGTTCAGGAAGGAAAGCAGAAGGGAAAAGGGGCAGAAAGATTATTTAAGGAAATAACGGCTGAAAATTTCCCAACTCTCATGAAAGACATGTGCCCCAAAAGCACAGCAGACTCCAGAATAAATCCAAATAGACCTACTCCAAGACATATACTATTTAGAATATCAAATGCCAAAGATAAAGATAAAATTCTGAAAACAGCAAGGGAGAAGTGAAATATCACATGCAAAGAACACCCAGTAAGACTTTAGTAAGATTTTTCATCAGAAACCATGGAGGTGAGAAGACAGTAGTATCATATAGTTAAGATACTGAAAGAGAAAAACTGCCAGCTAAGAATTCTTTATCCAGCAAAATTGTCTTTAAAATATGAAGGTGAGTTAAAAATATTCATAGATAAATAGAAACTAAGAGATTATGTAAACAGGATTCCTGCTCTGGAGAAAAGAATAAAGGAAATTCTGCAGCCCAAAAGAAAAAGACAGGAGGGAGTAAGACTAGGATGAGAGGGTAAAAATGAAGAATATCAGAAAGATTAACCAAAAGGGTAAAAAGGCAGACAAAACAAGATATGACATATGAAAGCCAAAGGATAAAATGGTTGAAATAAGGAATGCCTTTACAGTAATAACATTGAATGTTAATGGATTAAACTACCCAATGAAAAGATACAGACTGACAGAATGTATAAAAAAAAAACCATGAGCCATCTATATGCTGCCTGCAAGAGACACCTTAGATTGAAGAATACAAATAGGCTGAAAGTGAAAGGTTGGAAAAAGATATTTCACACAAACAGTAAACACAAGAGAGCAGGGGTAGCTATACCAATATTGGACCAAACAGACTTCAAATGCAGAAAAGTTATGAGATGCAGAAGGTCATATATACTAATAAAAGGGACAATCCACCAGAAAGATGTACTAGTCCTAAATATCTAGGCACCTAGCCATCATGCTCCTAAATACATGAGGCAAACTCTGGCAAAACTAAAAGGAGAAATAGACATCTCTACAATAATAGTTGGAGACTTCAATATGCCATACATGTCAATAGATAGAGCTAGACAGAAGATCAACAGGGAAACAGAACTTGAACAATATGATAAATGAACTAGACCTAGTAAACATATACAGAACATTGCACCCCAAATCAGCAGGTTATACGTTCATCTCATGGATCTTTCTCCAGGAGAGACCATAGGTTGTGTCACAAAATGACACAATGAATATAAAAAGACTGAAATTACACAAAACCCTTTGATCATAATAGAACAAAGCTGAAAATAATAGTTGGCGGGGGGCGGATGTGGCTCAAATGTTTGGGCTTCTGTCTGCCATATGGAGGGATCTGGGTTTGATCCCTGGGACCTCCCGGTAAAATAAAAAAATAAAGAAGGTGCACATGCCAACAGGCCCTGTGCACGGGCATGCTGCCAAGCCCTGCGCGTGGGTATGACAGGCCCTGCTGAGCCATGCAGAAAGATGATGATGTAACAGAGACATGGGAGAGCCAAGATGAGATGTGCCCAAAAATCGGGAACTGAGGTGGCGCAGGTGCAGAATGCTCTCTCCCACATCGGAGGTCCCTAGGATCAAATCCTGGTGAAGATTGGAGGAGAAGGATGAGAAGAGGGGGCAGGAAACAGACACAAAGAATTTCCCAGCGACTGGACACAAAACAGCAAAATGGGGGGGTAAAATGGATAAAGTAAGTAAGTAAATAAATAAATATTTAAAAAAATAATAGGAAAGGGGAAAATTCAAAAATATATGGGGTACTCAGGACAACCTCTAACTCCCAACTTTAAATGCAAAACTACTGTAAGAAACAAAGATGGACACTATGTATTAGTAAAAGGGTAATCTTCCAAGAAGAAAGAACAATCATAAATATTTATGTACCTAATCATGGTGCCTCAAAATACATGAGGCAAACACTGGAAAAACAAAGTGGATAAATAAAAGCCTCTATACTTATAGTGGGGGACTTTAATACACCATTATCACCATTAAACAGAACATCTAGACAGTGAATCAGTAAAGAAACAAAGAACCTGAATAATGCATTAGAATACCTGGACCTAATAGACATATACAGAATGCTATACCCAATATATATAAATAACATTTTTGTAAGCAAATACACATATATGCATATATATTTATATATTATTTTACAAATGTTTGTATGTATTGTGAGAATTTTTATTTTTACCCACAATAAAAATAAATAAAAAATTAAAAAAAAAATAAATATATGGGGGCTAAACAGCACACCCCTAAATTATCAGTGGGTCAAAGAAGATATTGCAAGAGAAAATAGTAAATATCTTGAGACAAATGAAAACAAGAACACAACTTATCAAAACTTATGGTATACAGTGAAGGCAGTCCAGAGAGGGAAATTTATAGCCCTAAACACCTATATTAAAAAAGAAGTAAGAACTAAAATCAAAGACCTAAATGAATACCTGGAAGAATTAGAAAAAGAACAGCAAACCAATCCCAAAGAAACCAGAAAGAAAGAAATAACAAAGATTAGAGCAGAGATAAATGAAAACAAAACAAACAAACAAACAAACAAACAAAAAACAATAGAGAAAATCAACAAACCCAAAAGCTGGTTCTTTGAGCAGATCAATAAAATTGACAAACCCTTAGCTAGACTAGCACAGAGAAAAAAAGAGAAGATGCAAATAAATAAAATCAGGAATGAAAGGGGGAACATTATGACTGACCCAGAGAAATAAAAAGGATCATAAGAGGATATTATGAGAAACTGTATGCCAACAATTTAAACAACTTAGATGAAATGGACAAATTCCTAGGAATGTACAAACAACCTACATTCACTCTACAAGAAATACAGGAACTCAACAAACCAACCACAAGTAAAGAGATTGTTATCAGTCATCAAAAATCTTCCAACAAAGAAAATCCAAGAACCAGATAGTTTCACAGGTGAAGTCTACCAAACATTTCAAGAAGAATTAATACCAATCCCATTTAAACTCTTCCAAAGATTGATGAGGAGGGAAAACTACCCAATACATTTTATGAAGCCAACATTACTTTAATACCAAAGCCAGAGAAAGATACTATAAGAAAAGAAAATCACAGACCAATCTCGCTAATGAACATAAATGCAAAAATCCCCAAGAAAATACTAACCAATCAAATCCAACAGCATATTTTTTAAAAGTATACACAATGATCAAGTGAGTTTCATTCCTGGTATGCAAGGGTGTTTCAACACAACAAAATCAATTTATGTAATATACATTAACAAGTTGAAGGGAAAAAAATCACATGATCATCTGGATTGATGCAGAAAAGGCATTTGACAAAATCCATCATCCTTCCTTGATAAAAACACTTTGAAAGATAGGAATAGGAGGAAAGTTCCTCAACAGGATAAGGGCCATATATGATAAACCCATAGCAAACATTGTACTCAGTGGGGAAAGGTTGAAAGCTTTCCCTCTAAGATTGGGAACAAGACAAGGATGCCCACTGTCACCACTGTTATTCAGCATTGTTCTAGCTAGAGCAATTAGGCAAGAAAGAGCAATAAAAGGTATCCAAATTCGAAAGAGGAAGTAAAACCCTCACTATTCACAGATGATATGATTTTATATTTAAAGAATTCTAATATATCTACAACAAAGCTACTAGAGCTAATAAATGAGTTCAGCAAAGTGGCAGGACACACAAAAATCAGTAGTTTCTATGCACTAGTAATGAACAAGCTGAGGAGGAAATCAAGAAAAAATTCCATTTACAGTAGCAAGAAAAGATTCAAATATCTAGGAATTAATTTAACCAGGGATATAAAGGACCTTATTCAGAAAACTACAAAACACTGCAAAAAGAAATCAAAGAAGACCTAAAGAAATGAAAGGACATTCCATGTTCATGGATTGGAAGACAAAATATTATCAAGCTATCAATTCTACCCAAACTGATTTATAGATTCAAAGCAATCCCAATAAAAATCCCAACATCACTTCACAGAAATAGGAAAGTCAAGTACCAAATATATTTGGAAGAGAAAAGGGCCCCAAATAGCCAAAAACATACTAAAACAGAAGAGTGAAGTTGGAGGACTCACTTCCTGACCTTGAAGTGTATTACAAAGCTACAATAGTCAAAACAGCAAGTTATTAACATAAAGATAGAGACATTGATCAATGGAATTAAACTGAGAGTTTAGAAATAGGCTCTCACGTCTATGGTCAGACAATTTTTGATAATCCTACCAACTCTACTTTATTGGAGAGAAGAGTTTCTTCAACAAATGGTGCTGGGAGAACTGGGTATCCACAACCAAAAGAATGAAAGAGGACCGCTATCTCACTTCATATACAAGAATAAATTCAAAATGGATCATAGCCTAAACATAAAAGCCAGGATTATAAAATTCCTAGAAGATAATGTAGTGAAACATTTTCAAGATCTTGTGTTAGGTTAGGCCTTTTAAACCTTATACCCAAAGCACAAGCAACAAAAGAAAAAAATAGATAAATAGGACCTCCTCAAAATTAAACATTTTTGTACTTCAAAGGACTTTGTGAAGGTAAAAAGGCAGCCTACTTGATGGGAGAAAATATTTGGAAATCACACATCTGACAAGGGTTTAATATCCATGATATATAAAGAGATCCTACAACTCAACAATAAAAGACAACATGATTAAAAATTGGGCAAAAGATTTGAATAGACATTTTTCTAAAGAAGAAATACAAATGGCAAAAAAAAAAAAAAAAAAAAAACCCAACAACCGTGAAAAAATGTTCAACATCACTAGCTATTAGGGGAATGCAAATCAAAGCTACAATGAGATACCATTTCACACCTCCTAGAATGGCCATTAATTTAAAAAAAAAACAAAATGCACGTGTTGGAGAGTTTGTGGAGAGATAGGAATACTTATTCACTGTTGGTGGGAATGTAGATTGATACAGCCACTGTGGAAGCTTGTTTGGTGGTTCCTAAAGAAGCTAGCTATAGATCTGCCATGTAACCTGAGAATACCACTAATTAGGTATATACCCAGAAGAAGTGGCAGCACGGACATGAACAAACATATGTACATCAATGTTCATAGCAGCACTGTTCACAATAGCCAAAAGATGGAAACGATCCAAGAGTCCATCTACTAATTAATGGATAAATAAATTGTTGTATATACACATTAAAGAATATTATTCAGATGTAAGAAGAAATGAAGTCATGAAGCATATGACAACATAGCTGAACCTGGAGAACATCATGTTGAGTGAAGCAAGCTGGACACAAAAGGACAAATATTGTATGATTTCACTATTATGAACTGAATATAATAAGCAAACTTAAACTTATGGAGTTAATAGCTAAAATATAAACCACCAGGAAACAGGAGGTTAGAGAATGGGAAGCCAAAGTTTAATACAAAAAGCAAACTCATGGAGTTAATAGCTAGAATATAAATCACCAGGAAAATAGAAGGAGGTTAGATAATGGGAAGTCAAAGTTTAATCTGTACAGAATTGGCTAAAAAAAAAAGGTTGTTTGGAAATGAATAGAAATGGCGAATGCATATCATAGTGTTTGTAATTAGCAGCACTAACATATGGGTATGATAGTGGTTGAAAGGGAAAGTCTAAGGTTGTGTATATCACAAGAAGGAAAGCTAAAGAAGGAAACATGGGGCTGTATAGCATAGCAAACTTTCTTTTGAAAAATGAGTATTGTTAATATTGCATATATAAGAATATTTTTCTCTGAAACAGAACAAATGTATGTTGTTACAAGATGTTAATGTCAGGGTGATATTTGGGCAAAAGTACAACCAAAAAAAAAAAATTATGGACAGTAGTGGATAGTAATATATTAATAACTTTCCATCAATGGGGAAAAAAAGGAAGTATGCAAAGTAAAAGAAATTAGACAAAAAGTCCTACATATTGTTTGACTCCATCTATACAAAATATAAATATAAATAATTTATAGAGACAGAAATAGATTAGCAGATATGTAAGGCAGGGGAAGAATAGAGAGATTGAGAGGTGACTACTAATGTGTAGGGTTTTGTTTGCTTTTCTTTTTTCTTTTTTTTCTTGGAGTAATGAAAATGCTCTAATATTGATTGAAATGATGAATGCACAACTGTGATTATACTAAATGCCATTGATTGTATACTTTGGTTAGAGTATATGGTTTATAAATACATTTCAATAAAGGTGATTAAAAATAGGCTGGTATATGAGAATCATGTGTTGTGTGCATGACTATTCTATAAACCCACAACTTCTCTAATAAAAATTTTTAAAAATCAGGTTGTTAATGCTCAACAACAGCAACAAATCTAATTAGTGGAATTGTATGGTATGTAGTTATTTTTTAAATACTGTTGTTTCAATTCACCAAGTTTGTGTACTTTGTTTTGGTAGCCATAGGAAACTGAAACAATGATTTTGTCTTCAGTCTCCAAACAACAACATTCTGTCCACCTAGCTCAGAACACATGAGGATGAGAGTGTAGGTTTCAGCACTTTTTCCAGCTTCCTTTTCTTATTTGAATATTTAATAATTTGTATTACCTTGTATTGATCTTGGGAAAATACAGTCAGTCCCTGGCCTACAAATATTCTATGTACAAGTTTCTTGTCCTCTGCCAAAGACCACCTTGCTGTGCTGGGAGTGGGGTTGGGGAGCTGAGGCTCTTTGGGTGGTTGGGTTCCCTATTACCTTCTTGGCCTCATCTCCTACTACTGTCCTCTATGCCTATGCCCTGTCTACTCCCCCCATACTGGCCTCTTTGCTCTTCCTCGAACACACCAGGCCCTGTTTCAGCTGTTCCTCCTGAAATAGACTTCTCCCAGATCTCCTTGGCTAATTTATTCTCCTTCTCCAAGTCTTGCACAATCAACTCCACATTTAACATTGTAACATTCAACCCACCCAGCCAGCACTCCTCAGCCTCCTTACTCTGCTCCTTTTTCCTTTTCCCAAAGCACTTATCAACTTTTCACAGTATATAAATATACCTATAATCTATATTACCTATTGTCTCCCTCTGTTCTTCAAGGTTAGATATCTTTGTTTTGATTACTGGTGTGTTCAAGTACCCAGAACAGTGACAAGGACATTTTAGACTCCCAATGAATACTTGTTGATGAATAATAATTCTTATTAAAAATATGGAAAATGATGTGAAACAGTGCCAGCTCAGAAAAGCTAACCAAGGAAGTTCCATCCTAGAGCTTTACACTTATCCTTTTCACTCAGCCTGAAATTTCAACAATTATGAATTTATTTGACTTAAGGAATATTATCTTTAAAAATGCAAGTAGTATGATAATGGAATCGAAGGATTGGCATTTACTAACACATTATTGCAAATTTCATTTGACTCCTCCTCACTCTCTAATACAGAACAGCTTCCTCAGAATGGCAGAAGGAAGCCAGGACATTTAGAACATGGGCCACTTCAGAGGGCTTGGAAATCCTGGGTGGGAGCCAGAATATGGAGGTTTAAGGCAGCCTAATAGAGCTCCAGCCTGGAGCCACATTTACATACTAATGTTTAGTTTCTGTGATTATCACTTAAAAATCCCTCCAAGCAAAGTGTGATCAGATCAATGATCTCCTCCCTTAAATGGATAACATCTGGTGGCCAAGTATAGTCTACATCCCAAAATGTGCTCAGCAGGAACTTGTTTAAAGGAGTAAATGGGGACAGGGATTGAACATTTGGTTCCTTGGATTGCTCAAAGTATATCTTGCCAGGAGACAGAAAATGCTTATCAGATTTGCTTCATCTAGAAAGAATGGTTCTATGTTTCCCCTGCAACTCTCTACAGGCTGGTCCAGCTAATTAGCTATCCAGATTTCACTGCCCAACATTGTGGTCCTTCCATAATTTATTTGGCCACCACGAATAATGCCAGTATCACAGCCCACATATAAACACCACTTTATGGTTATTTTATGATTGTTAGATTGTTGATGGCCAAGCTGTTTTCAGAGTCAACACATCATCCCTGAGTGTCCAGAGATTTCAGACCCAATCAAATACCCGAACCAAACAACTTTGAGATTACTGAGGGGCTATGCAGGGTTGGCATAAGCGGTGGTGCATTAAGGAGCTCAGGCTTAAAAGTTTGTGGCCATTAAAGTTATTCGGATTCTATGGGACTGCAGAAGCTAAATGAAACCATTTCCCCCGCCCCATCTTTCCTGGAAACCAAATAACTATTTGTAGCGTAATTTGAAATTTTTGAGACAACAAAGAAGAGACAATAGAGTGAGAAACCTCATGACTCTCGGGGCATTTTGTTCCTGTCAGGAAAATGGAGAGATGTTTTGAAAGAAATGTGGAAAATTCCTCCATGAAACCTTCTGGAGTTAAAAAGGTTTTTACAATAAATTATAATAATTATTTACAATTGCTCACTGCTTGCCAAGCACTACACGCAAGACTGCATTTAATCTTCATAACTGTCCTGAGAGGTGGTTGTTATCCCCTTTCCACAGATGAGAAAACCAAGGCTCAGAGGCATTGGGTTTCTGCCCAGGAACGCAAAGGAAGGAAGCAGCAGAGCAAGGGCTTCTGAGAGAGTGGCTTAGCTAAGATCCTTGTCCTCATTCACCTTACCACACTCTTCACATAGCAACCAGGAGGGAGGTATCTAGGTCTCTTGCCTCTGCCTATGGAGAGAGAGCTTCAAGAGATTTATCTTTTGCCAAAAAATTCCCCCTTGGAGCTTAGTGCCATGTTTTCATAAATTCTTTTTCTCCTTCTCTTTCCATCAAGTCCTTTTGCTAAGAACGGTGTTTGTTTGTTGGGGGAAAAGGGGAGTCATAGTAAAAATAATTGAATTCACTGGGGTGTATATTCCACTAATATAAGAAGAGCTTTTTTCTTTATTTGAATAAAAGTGTTTTCTTTTAGGCTAAAATAGAGTGCCTATGATCAGGGAGGTCTCTCCAGCTTCTTCATCTAGAAATGAAATTCTTTTGATCATTCTTAAAGTTGTCTTTCTCCTCTCATTGCCATTGGTCCCTTCAAGCTGCAAGGACTAGAATGCAATATGGATAAGGCAAAGTTTCGGTTTGTTTCCTTCACAAAATGAACCAAATGTTTCTCTTCTGAAGCAAGAACCCACAGAGTTGTCATTAGCTAATAGCACCAATATGGGGATATGGGGGCTAGACAACTTAACATTGTCTCCTTAAGTGTTTTTAAAATGGATTAATGTGAATAAACACCACATTTCTCTGTTGCCAAATGTCTTTGGGGATGTGAAAATGAATAATTTTGGGGAAAGTTGGGAAAATGTCTAAGATAAATGCTTCTAATTGATCGATAGGGACAAGGATGTAAAAGCCCTAATGTGGTGTAATTTGGACGAGCTTCTGGAAAAGAGCCATGCCTTTAAAAATTAAGTAAATGTTTGGCTTTTATGGTAAACTTTGTAAGTAATTGTCCCTTTGGGTATCACAGAAGGGAAGTGAATTAGAGTGCCTATAAAACAACACACAAGCAACAGGAAAAATAAAGGGTAAATTTTTTTCTCTTAAATTTTTCTTGACCTATATAAAATGCCCTGAAATCATGTGAGTTGTTTCTTGAAGATTTTTCTTTACTCCACATGCTTCTCTTGGTTTACATGGTATACCTGCCACAGAATGTTTCTTATTTTTAAAAGTCATAGAAACAATCCACTAGGAAAGTCACAAAAGTCCACATCTCAGAAATGAAGCCTATATTTTTCCAAGCACAATTTTTCTGAGAAGTGAACATATAAACAGCACATTTCTAAACTCCTCAAATGGTCACACTAATCAGATGCTAGTGAAATACTGTTCTCTAACGAACACATTCATTGTGTCTGCTACAATCTTAAATGTGTAACTTCTTTCATTCCTACCTTGTTTCTATAATCCTAGCTTGGAACTAGGGCTACATATATTTTGGTTGATATTTACTTCTTCCTCTTCCTTTTTTTTTTTTTTTTTTTTTTTGGCTTATGATACAAAGTGTGTGATCAACATTTTTTTTTTTTTTTATTATCAATGCTTTGAAAGAAACAGATATATTTATAACATTAGGAAATACAGAATATCCAGTCCGTGAAACTATTTAACTAAAAGGAATGTACAAGGTCAGGATTTTTAATTGTGACTAAAAAGGCAGGGAAAGAAACAATTCCAAATTGTACACATTTCAACACAAATCTGTTTATCCCTTCAAGGGTTCCATATAAATGGAGCTGAATCTAGACATCTACTTTCTCATGCACGATATCAATTACAAACACAAAATTGGAGGAAACTTTGGAGATGATATAGATTCTTCACACAGCAATCAAGTTCTCTGAAGATGACTATTGGTCAAAGTAAACAAGTAGACAACCAACTAATTTGTGAATAAGAGGAGGAATGGATAAATACAGTGATAGAGTCACACTAATCTCTTTTCAAATTATTTTTTATCCATTTCTTGGTTCTTGAAAATAACCAAAGAACATAAAACCTGGGGGCTTCACTTAGAGTCAGGAGAACATTCAGACAGAAGACACAAACTGTGCTAAGACACAGAGACAGAGGAACATTTGCCATGCAGACAAGGGCATATACTCAGAAATGTTTAGAGCTGAAAGATTTGAGAAGTCCTACATTCCAGTCATGTCTATTCACATAAAAAGAAAGCTGAGCCCAGGGAGGTGGAGCTCTTGGCCATGTCCCACACATTTTGTTAGTGGCACAGCCAGGACTAGAACTGGACTCTCCTTCTAGACTCACACCCTTCCTCCTGTGCCATGCTCCCTCCTCTTTACTGTGATTAATGTGACAGCCTTAACTACAGTTACTCCTCCACCACCATACCAATGACCTGCTGACTTTCTATAAATTTTAAATAATCTGAGGTGTTGGTAAAGGATTCAAGGAAGCAAGCAATTATGTACCATCTTATCCATGACTCTTCTAGAGTCCTAAATGTTGGAGAGACCATGGAATGGACCCACAAACTGAACACTAGTACTAGAATATCAGTTGATATTTTATCTGCTTTTTGTAGCTGATTATATGGTAAATGTTTTTATTTTGGGTTATAATTTTACAAGGCTCATCCCCAAAGAATATACCTTGTTAAGGAGTTTTATAGATTCCAAAATGGTTTTGCTAAAGTAGCAAAAAAAAAAAGAAACATTTTTATAAGGCACATTTTGATGTGGAGAAAGAGGATGGTTTTCTCTTGGGACGCTCAGTTATGATGCCTGTTTAGCATAATGTGTTTATAGTGAGAGACCAGTTAACATATTAGCATGTGTCAGCCACTATACTCCTGACAGAGGATTGAATACAGATGAATTGGACTTTTAAGAGACTTCTAAATCCTGCATTTATACATAGGCTGAGGGCTAGAAAAAGCCAAACAATGTCCATAAGTGTGACTACTAGGATGAGTTACCTGCAACAGAAAAAAATATGTTATTAATTTTATCCCATTTCTGTGGGTGTGAACTTATTGTAAATAGTAAAAATTGAAGATGTTATTTTTCGTTAAGGTGTGGCCTACTGAATCAGGATAGGTCTTAGTCCTATTACTGGAGGCTTTATGAGAGAAAGCCATGGGGAGAAGCCAGACAAGAGGCAAAAAACATGTTCCAAACAAACTGGGAGATATGGTCCACCTTAGTTAGACAGGATGAAATGTTAGGTGTAGCAGCTTTAAAAGCCTCATTACTCTGTCTGCCCTGGTCCTCTGTCTCAATGTTTGACTAAGCTGGCTGTCATCACTCATGTCCTAGAATGAGGATTTTAAAAACACCTCACATCTACATGGTAATGTAAGACATCCCTTGAAAAAGTCTCCATTCAGAATCAACTAATAAAAAGACAAATCCCATTTGCCTGGATCTCTGAAGTATGATAGAGATTGGAGAAGGACTCCACAAGTGCTAAATTGAAGAAAAAGAAACACCAATATCAGGTAGGGAATTTACATCCAGAACCCACCAGTGCAGACCCCTCCCCCTCACTCAGTCCTATGCACCTTGAAAGTCACACAGACACAGCAAAGCTCTGGTACCTCCTGCCCAGGATACAGATCATAGAGCCACTCATAGTATGCCCTGCACATATCAGGCACAGGATCCCAAGTCTGCCAAGACCCAGGGTGGAACACAAGATACTATCTAACATAGTATTTTTTCAAATCAGTAGGTTATAGATGTAGATTGTGTAATATAAACCCCAGGGTAGTCACAAAGAAAGTGCTGAGAAGTGCTGCATACAAAAGTGCCCCAGGGAAAAAAGAGACTGCAGCAGAACTGTTAGCAAGAAGTACACAAACTCAATCCAGTCTCTGGTGGACCATCTAAATGCACAATGAACCTTTCTGGATTGACTGTATCTGGCTCCCCAGGGCAGAATACCATTATGGGGAAGAAACCAGAAGCAGAAAAGCCTTATGGAGAATAAAAAGGGGGAATGAACACTGTACTTCTGTAAGATAGGATGGGTCCCCAAACTGAAGAGTGTAATGAAAAGCAGTCACTGAGTAAGGGAGAAAATTGGAGCTGGGGAGAAAATTCTGCACAAAAACAAACGGAACAGATCAAGATTCCTGGAGAAGAAACAGAGGAAATGAAGCTTTCTCCTAGAAGTGAAACAATTGCACACAAACAGGGCAATCTTAAAAATAGTTGCATATATCCAGGGCAAGAATCATGTGCAGAAGAGCTGAGAAAATCTGAACAGTTAAACACAAGCTACTCTAAAGGTACAGAATAAGTTGGATCAAGCATCAAAGAAAAGCCTTAACACAAAGCCAACCAACAACAACAGCAAAAAAAAACATGCTAGATGAGAGGAAAAATTGACCTTCAAAGTTAACATATCAAAATAATCAGATGTCCAGACATCAGTGAAAAAATTACAAGTCATATTAAGAAACAGGAAGATATGGCTTAGTCAAGGGAACAAATTAAAACTTCAGAGAAGACACAAAATTTGGAACTAATCAAAGAAGCCCAAAACAATTCTCCTAAATAAATTCAAGGAAATGAAGGAAAATATGGATAGAAATAAACTAATGGTAGATATAGAGCTAAAGGATATTAAGAAGACAATATGTAAGCATGAAGAAGAATAGAAAAGTTTAAAAAGAAGCATAAAAGAACTCATGGGGATGAAAGGCACAATAATGGAGATTAACAACACCCTAGAGGAGGGAGCAGATGTAGCTCAAGTGGTTGGGTGCCTGCATCCCATGTATGAGGCCCTGGGTCCAATCCCCAGTACCCCTAAAAACAAACAAAAAAACAAAACAAAACAACAATCATTGGTGTGTGGCTATAGCTCAGTGGTTGAACACTTGCTTCCCATGTACGATGTCCCGGGTTCAATCCCTGGTACCGCCTTTAAACACACACACACACACACTAGAGGTATACAAGAGCAGCTATGAACAGGCAGGAGAAAGAATCAATGAACTAGAAGACAAGACAATCAAAATCATGCAATCAGGAAAACTGATAGATAGAAGAATTAAAGAAATTGAATTACTGAAGGGCGTATTACAGGTTGAAAGGAAAAGACAGGAGAGAGTGGCTTGGAGTAATGTGAAGAAGGGAAGATCTTTAGTAAAGGTAACTAAAAAAGTAAATGCAAAACTGAATAGTACTATATCCTTAATATGTAACTCTATTCTTTAATTCCTAAAAGAGAATACAATTGAAGAAGAAAAAAGCGTATTTCCTGATAATGGACATGCAAAATATAAACAGGTAATGTGGGACAAAAACAATATATGGAGGGGAAATAAGAGGGATATGGGAGCAGAGAGCATATATGCTATTGAATCTAACATAGTATTTTTTCAGATCAGTAGATTATAGATGTAGATTGTGTAATATAAACCCCAGGGTAGTCACAAAGAAAGTATTTTTAAAGTATGCAGACACAGAAAGATGCAGATACAGTACAAAAGATCAATTATACAGAAAAAAAGTCTGCAAGACAAAAAAATATATGATGTATAAAAACCAAAGGAAAAAAGGCCTTTACAGTGATAACACTATGTTAAAGGATTAAACTTCCCAATCAAAAAACACAGAATGGCAAACTGGATAAAAAGGCATGATCCAGCTATATTATTTATAAGACACTCACCTTATACCCAAAGACACAAACAGATTGAAAGTGAAATTATGGGAACAGATAATCCATGCAAATAGTAACCAAAAAAGAGCTGAGGTAGCTATATGAATATTGGAAAAGAATAAACATTAGGTCAAAAGCTGTGATAAGAGACACAAAAGGACACTACATATTAATAAAAGGGTCAATCCTCAAAGAAGAAATAACAATCATAAATATTTATTTACCTAACTATGGTGCCTCAAAATACATGAGGCAAACACAGGACAAATTGAAGGGAGAAATAAACAACTCTACAAAAATTGTTGGAGACTCCAATACACCACTCTCATAATAGAACATCAAGACAGAGGGTCAATAAGGAAACAAACTTGAATAATATGATAAATGAAGCAGACCTAGCAGAAATATACAGAACATTGCACCCCCAAAAGAACAGGATATATATATACTCCTCAAGTGTTCATAGACATTCTCCAGGATAGACCACATACCTGGTCACAAAACAAGTTGGAATAAATTTTAAAAGATTTAAATTATACAAAGCATCTACTCTGACCACAATAAAATGAAGCTCAAAATCAATAACAGGCTGAGAAATGGAAAATCAACATGTATATGGAAGAAAAACAGCATACTCTTAAACAGTCAGGGAAGATCAGTAAATATCTTGAGACAGTGAACATGAGAAAAGAACATATAAAAATTTATGGGATGCAGCAAAAGCAGCACTGAGAGGGAAATTTATAGCCCTAAATGCTTACATTGTAAAAGAAGAGCTAGATCATAAACCTAACTGTATGCTTGGAAAAAATAGAAAAAGGATAGCAAATTAACCCAAAACAAGCAGAAAGAAAGAAATATCAAAAGTCAGATCAGAAATAAATGAAGCAGAGAATAAAAAAATAATAGAGAACATTAACAAAACCAAAAGTTGGTTATTTGAAAAGATCAATAAAATTGAAAAACCCTTAGCTAGACTAGCAAGAAATAGAGAAGAACAGAAATGAGAGGGACGACATTACTACTGACCCCAAAGAAATAAAAAGATCACACAAGGATAGTATGATAGTATGCCAACAAATTAGATAACCTAGATGAAATGGACAAATTCCTAGAAACATGAACAACATACACTGGTTCTAGAAGAAATAAAAATCGCAACAGACCAACCACAAGTAAAGAAATTGAATTAGTCTTCACAAATCTCCCAACAAAGAAAAGCCCAGGACCAGATGGCTTCACAGGGGAATTCTACCAATCATTCCAAGAGGAATTAATACCAATCCAGGCCAAACTCTTCCAAAAAAAATTGAAGAGCAGAGCACATTCCCTAATTCATTCTATGTGGCCATCACCACCCTCATACCAAAGCCAGATAAAGATACCACAAGAAAAGAAAATCACAGACCAATTTATCTTAAGAACATAGATACAAAAAATTCTCAAAATACTAGCAAACAAAATCCAATAACACATTAAAAGAATTATATACCAAGTGGAATTTATCCTAGGCATGCAAGTGTGGTTCAACATAAGAAAATATACACACTACATTAACAAAATGAAGGGAAAAAACCCACATGATCATCTCAATTGACACAGAAAAGGCATTGACAAAACCTGCCATTCTTTCTTTGTTAAAAAACACTTAGAAAACAAGGACTAGAAGGAAACTTCCTCAACACACTAAAGGGCATATATGAAAAACCCACTAATAACATCATACTCAATGGTGAAAGACTGAAAGTTTTCCCTCTAAGATCTCAAACAAGACAAGGATGCCCACTGTCACTGCTGTTATTCCACATTATGCTAGAAGTTCTAGCCAGAGCAACCAGGCAAGAAAAAGAAAAAAAAGTCATCCAGATTGGAAAGGAAGAAGTAAAACTTTCAATATTTGCAGAGCGCAAGATCCTATATAGAGAAGTTTCTG
Organism: Tolypeutes matacus; assembly: GCA_026826555.1. Classification (NCBI taxonomy): domain Eukaryota; kingdom Metazoa; phylum Chordata; class Mammalia; order Cingulata; family Chlamyphoridae; genus Tolypeutes; species Tolypeutes matacus. The sequence continues at coordinate 10,807,554 of JAKSZT010053928.1, forward strand.
AAAAATCTACAACAAAGCTACTAGAACTAATAAATGAATTCAGCAAAGTGGCAGAGACCAAGATCAGCATGCAAAAAAACAGTAGTGTTTCTATCTACAAGTAATGAGCAAGATGAGAAGAAAATCAAGAAAAAATTCCATTTACAATAACAACTAAAAGAATCAAGTATCTCAGAATAAATTTAACCAAGGATGTAAAGAACTTATACATGGAAAACTAAAAAAACATTGCTAAAAGGAATCAAAGAAGATGTAAATAAATGTAAGGGCATTCTATGTTCATGGATTAGGACATGGATTAAATATTGTCAGGATATCAATCCTGCCCAAAATGATTTACAGATTCAACACAATCCCAATCAAAATTCCAACAGCCTACTTTACAGAAATGGAAAAACCAATCATCAAGTTTTTAAGGAAGTATAAGGGGCTCCAAATAGCCAAAAACATCTTGACAAAGGAGAATGAAGTTGAAAGACACACTTCCTGACTTTAAAAATTCTTTCAGTACTACAGTGTTCAAAACTTCACAGTACTGTCACAAAGATACAGAGAGAGACCAATGGAATCTAATTGAGGGTTCAAAAAGAGTCCCTCATATCTATAGCTGATTGATTTTGACAAGGCTGTCAAGTATACTCAACTGGGAAAGAACAGTCTCTTCAACAAATAGTCCTGAGAAAACTGGATATCCATATGCAAAAGAATGAAGGAGACCCCCATCTCACACCATATACAAAAATTAACTCAATATGGATCAAAGATCTAAATATATGAACTAAGACTATAAAACTCCTAGAAGAAAATGAAGGGAAGCATCTTCAGGATCTTGTGTTAGGCAATGGTTTCTTAGACTTGCCCAAAGCACATCAACAAGAGAAAAAGTAGGTCAATGGGACTCCATCAAAATTAAAAACTTTTGCACATAAAGACTTTATCAAAAAATGAAAAGACAACCTACTCAATTGAAGAAAATATTTGTAAACCACATATCCAATAAGGATTTTTTAAAAACAAATTTTATTAATACATATTGATAAAACATACAATTTATCCAAAGTGTACAATCAATAGTATTTGGTATAATCAGATAGTTGTGCATTCATCACTCCAATCATTATTAAAGCATTTTCATTATTTCAATAATAATAATAATAAACACAAAACAAACAAGAAAATTCCTTACCTCTCAATCTCTCTGATTTCCCTGCTATACACAGCTGCTATTTCTGGCTATTCTTACACAATTATTTATTTGCTTATTAAGCAGTTTTATTGAGATATATTCACATACCATATGATCTATCCAAAGTGTATAAACAATGGCTTTTAGTATAACACAATGTTGTAAATTCATCATTTCAAAAATTTTAGAGCAATTTCAATACTTCAAAAAGAAAGACTCCATACCCCTTAGCATTCCTTCCTCAACCCTACATAACCACTAATCTAATATACAGAATATATAAAGAAATTGTACAACTCAACAATAAAGACAAATCAATTAAAAACAGGCAAAAGACTTCATTAGAGGATACACAAATGCCCTAAAAGTACATGAAAAGATGCTCAATGTCATAGCTATTAGGAAAGTGGAAATCAAAACCACAATGACATACCATTTCATACCCACTAAAATGGCTAATAAAAATACAGAAAATTACAAGTGTTGGAGAGGATGTAGAGAAAGAGGAATACTCATTCATTGCTGGTGGGAATGTAAAATGGTGCAGCCACTATGGAAGACACTCTGGCAGTTCCTCGGAAAGTTAAGTATAGAATTACTACATGACCTGGCAATTCCACTACTAGGTATATATTCCCAAAAGAATTGAAAGAAGGAACTCAAACATATTCCTTCACCATTGTTCATAGCAGCATTATTCACAATGGCCAAAAGATGGAAGCAGCCTAAGTGTCCATCAACCGATGAATGGATAAACAAAATGTGTGGAATATTATTCAGCATTATAAAGGAATGAACATGCAACAACATGGATGAACCTTGATGGCATCGTGGGGAGTGAAATAAGCCAGACACTAAAGGATAAATGTTTTATGATCTCATTGATATGAAATAATTAGAATAAGCATACTCATACAATCAGAATCTAGAAAACAGTTTACCAGGGGCTGGGTTGGAGGTAGGGAATGGGGAAGTAAAGCTAAATTATACAGAACTGTTGGGATTGATTGTAAAGTTTTGGCAATGGATGGTGGTCATTGTAGCACAATGCTGTGAATGTAATTAATAGCACTGAATTATATATGTGAATGTGGTTAAGAGGGGAAATTTTAGGTCTTATTTACATTACTAGAATAAAAATTAAAGGAAAAAAAAAGTTTAGAGGTTGCCAGTGGCTGGGGGAAGGGAGAGTTTTTGCTCAATGGAGGAGGGTGACGGTTGCACAATATGGAGAATGTAATTAATACCACTGAATTATACACTTGAAAGATGGTTAGAGTGAGATATTTTGAGTTGTACATATGCTATCACAATAAAAAAATTTAAAATAAAAAAAATCAAGGCTTTGGTAAGACCATGCCTTTTCTCCAAAAGGAACAAAAAGCATCTCACACCTTAAAACTGGTGGTATTTAGTCTTGGTAAGTCACTACATCAGACCTCCTAACTATCTTAGATCTGTCTACTGTTTTGCTCTTATACTCCTATCCTACTTCTTTTTAACATTATAATGGTCATAACTAGATAATTAATTGTATTCCTAGTAGCTGGTTGTCTGATTTGCCCCGTACTAGACTTTTAGCCCCTAAGGGCAAGGGCCATGTCTCTTGTTTCCACTGTATCCTCTACAGCTCTCACTAGCCTTGCCCATAACATACATAATCATTATCTGTGGAATGAATGTAAACTGCACTTCCAGATTGCAGAAGTTATTTAATAGGTTCTTATTAAATAAATAATTGATTAATGACCACATATATTAAAATAAACCTTGTTACTTCAATCTTTCACATTATTATTTTTATTGTTTAATTCACTAATTTATTCACATATTCAACAAATTTACATTTGGCACCTAATAAAGATAAGGCAATAAGGTATGTGCCAAGGAAACACAAAGTTGGTTGAGACAAGGACTCTGCACTCAATGAAATTACAGTCTAAAGGGAAATATGATCTTATAGCAGACTTAAGAGTGAAGTGAATTATTTTTTGTTACAATTTTCCACAAAAAGTGGGAAACAAACTGTAGATCTAGAAGTCCTCCATTTTCAAGATAAATGGGGGAAAGCATTTCCTTATAGAAGTTAAGATTGTTTCTAAGTTTCTGTATCCAAAGTATGCCTGTTTCACTTTATTCAGCCCACTTCACTCATTTATGATATCTGTAGGCCCCAGAAGGCAAGTCAGCCCATGGGGAGCCCATGGAAGATTTGGGCAGGAAAATGCAGTGATCAGAGCAATGCTTCAGGAAGATCAATCTGACAACCCTGGGGAGAGTAGACGGGAAAGGAAAGAGACTGGAATTAAGGAGAGAGGGACAGCTGTAAGGCTGCTGTAAAATCAATGAGAATTAATGAAGGTCTGGATTGGGTTCCAGGTGGTAGGACTAGGGCAGATTAAAAATTTTATGCCTCAATAATAATATAATGTATAATAAAGTAATGAATTACTGAGAGCCACAGCATAGAGCATACAGGCTACTCTTTTTCGTGGCTTGTTTTCAGAACCCTGCCTGTTGGTCTGGACCATATAGGAACATCAACAGACCAATATGCCAAGCCTATGATATTAATGTTTGTACTTATGAAGCTTATTCTTATAAAATTGAAAATTAGCCTAATAATAACGATTAACTACAGTTACATCCTGAAAACCTCATTGTTATTCAAATGTGACCTCTCTCCAAGCCAAACTCAGGAAACAAATTATCTCCCACCCTCCCGATTGCTGGTGTGGGACATGACTCCTGGGGATGAGCCTTCCTGGCACTGAGGGATTAATAACAAACACCAACCAATGATATATTTGAAAAAAGACCTTGACCAAAACTGGGAAACATTAAATACAAAAGGATCTCTAAGAGATTTTTAAAATATATATATATATTTTTTAAAAGATGCTTAGATTACATAAATGTTACACAAAAATTACAGGGATTTCCATGTTCCCCACCTCCCACACCTCCCACAACATCCCACATAAACATCTTTCATCAGTGTGGTATATCATCTGCAATGGATATACACATCCTGAGGCTTTGCCACCAAGCATGGACCATAGCTCACATTATAGACCACACTCTCTCCCACACAGTTCTGCATGTTATATGCTAATGTAAAATGGCCTATATCTGTCATTGCAATGTCACTCAGGACAACTCCCAAGTCCTGAAAAAGCACCTGTATTACAACTGCTTTTCCCTTTCCTGCCCCAAAAGTGTCCAGTGGCCACTGGCTCACCCTCACTGTTGTAATTTCTTCCATTTCTTGAATCACATTATGTCTACAACAGAATACCATTAAGTCCACTCTAGTCCATAGCTCTTCCCCCAATCCTGAGGAGTTTGGGATGGTGATGTCCACTCCACCTCCAAGTGAGAGGGGGCTTATATCCCATGGATACAGTGGATGGGATTATCCTGCCTGCAGCTGCAGGCTCTCTCCATTCCCTGGGATAGCCATTGTCCATCATCGTCTCCTCACCAGTGATTTGGGTGAGTCCATTGAGCTATAGAGTAGGAGTTGCAGCTCCACCGAGATTCCAGGCACAGCTGGCACATGGGCAGGCCAGAGGCTCCAGTCTCTGGAAGTACACCTATAAAACTCCAGCATCACATATAGGTTTGAACAGAAGGGACTGATGGACCATATGCAGGGAAGACTTATTTGAGTCCAACTCTGTCATTCTCAGAAGCACAGATTCCAAAGTAGAGCTCACTGATAAGGCATCAATCTCTGGAGCTATCCCCCCTTGGAGACCTGGGTGTCTCCAGAGCCAGAGAACTTTGGTGTTCTATGAGATCCTACTGAGGTGTGCATAAGCATTACCTCTGGAATGACCTCCTGACTCTCTTTGAAGTCTCTTAGCCACATGAACTCATTTGTCTTTATCTTTTCCCCCTTTTATTCAAGGTCTTTTTCCAGTTGTATTGCCAGTTGGCACTTGGTATTAATCCCTCGTTGCCAGGGAGACTCATCCCTGGGAGTCTTGTCCCATGCTGGGGGGAAGGTAATGCATTCATATGCTGAGTTTGGCTTAGAGAGAGGCCACATTTGAGCAACAAGGAGGCTCTCAGGTGGCAACCCTTAGGCACCCCATAACAGTAGGCTAAGTTCAATTACAAGAGCAAAGACTCATAAGGCTAATCATCAATAACAAGAATCCATCAGTGGACCCTACTCCTTTGCCAGACACTGCCCCTGCACTCGGGGGTCTGTTGCTGCTCCCTTAGAGAATGTGGCAGAGCTCTCCAGGCTGGGAATTCAGTATTCCCTCATTTATTGAGTGATTTTCTATCCACTGTGACCATGCCCCACCCCTTGATCATTTGAACAATTTTATATATCTTTCATGTATATTCAGGTGAATTTCCTCCCATGAAACCCCTATCCCAGACACCCCCCACTAATTATCCTCTCCTGCCCCCTCTGTAACCCTTCTGTGATCCAAACCTTCCTTGAAGATGAAGCCCATATAGTAGCCAAATATAATTAATAGGAAAGTGAAATAATAAAGATAAGTTTAAATATAAGAGATAAAATACATGGAAACTTAAAGAAAACACTAGAAATAAAATAAAATTAAAGGATTGGGATATTCAAAAAATGGTAAAAAACAAAAAAATTAAAAAAAATTTTTTTTTCTCTTTTTAACATTTTTCCTTTTATCATTGCATTATTGGGTGTCCAGTCTGTACTGTGGCATCTCCCCCCTCTCAATCCCCAGTATCTCCAGAATTTTCATTTAATTTTCAAAGAAGTTTTAGGTCACAGCAAAGTCACACACAGAATACTAGAGACTCCCATATACCTAACCTCCTTCCCCTTTCCTCACCCCATATTAAAACCTTTTTTATGTGGATGGTAGCATTGTTATAACTGTTATACAGATAGTGAAGCTTAGCTACTAAACATTGTCAATGGTTTACAGTATAGTTTACAATTTAGATGGTACAGTTTAATAATTTTTGATGATATTTACCATGTCCTGTGTCCATCACTGTAAGGTAATGAAAAACATTTCCCCTGACCACTAAATACCCCCTGTTTGATCTTTTCTGTTCCTTCCTCCCCATCCCCCTGGGGCACATGACACCCCCTTGTCTTGGCTCATTGGATGACAAGATTCATAGTTACATGCAACAAGAGGTCTTGACACGCTGATTGTCCTCCCCTATTAGGATCCACCCTTGCTCCTAAGAGACAGCCACCTGTCTGTTTCTGGGTGAATCAGTCCTCCCAAAGATGGGGATCCATCTCCTTCCCACTCACCGTGTGGGTCTCCACTCCCCAACACAACACATTATGACAGGATGAACACTCACACACTCCCCAGAAACCTACTCCAGATGCAACCCTCTAAGAGATTTAAAAGTGAGTTGGGAGGGCACTTCAGAGGTTACATCTATGCACATCTCAGGCAGCTCTCACTAATTGCCACAATAAACAAAACCAAAAAAGGGCTCCCAAGGGCTTGAGAGACATCCAGACACTACAGGCAAAGCACACAACCCCATGAAATCAGCACCCCATCAGTGGGCCTTACCTTGGAATATGTGATAATCTATTCCCCCAATGTAAAAGAGTTGGACTCATTTATAATTTCCCTAACACATGATTCTTTTACCCATTTTATTTGAGCCTAAAATAGCATTATACTCATTAAATATATGTCCCAGAGACTTAAATCTTTGGTCTGTTCATTTGCTGGTTGAACCGTGAATCTCAGTAGAGTTGCGGCCAAAACCTACCCTCTAGTTCATCAGACTCACCCAGGACAACTAACAAAATAATGATGAAGGACAACCCCCATCCCCCCACAAAAAAAGAGTATCTACAACTGCAAGCAAAACAGTTCCTTCCATATGCCCCATAAGATCTAACCCCCTTTTGATCTGAAGCAGAGCAGGCATCACCATGCCCAAATCCTCAAGACTGAATAATGAACAAACATAAGAGGGGAATACATGGACCAATGTATTGTTATATTATTATATTATTGTTATATTATTGTAGTATGGAACAACTTATAAAATTGATATAAAGATAGTGGTTACTAGAGATTCTCGGGGGAGAGGGAGGAAAGAATAGGTGAAACATAGGGCATTTTTAGGGCATTGGTATTGTTTTGCATGATATTGCAATGACAGATATAGGTCATTATACATTTTGTCAAATCCTATAAAACTGTACAGGCAAAAGTGTAAACCATAATGTAAACTACAGACCTTGTTTAGTAGCAATGCTTCAATATTTGCTTATCAAGTATAACAAATGTACCACAATGATGAAAGATGTTATTAATAGGAGAAAATGTGGGGAGGTGGGGAGGTATATGGGAATCCTCTATTCTTTCTATGTAATCTTTATGCAATCTAAAACTTCTCTATAAATAAAATTTATTATATGGGAAAAAAATAATAGGATAAATTAAAAAAAAAAAAAAAAGAATAACTAGCTGTGGCACACAACACTTTATCTTCATCAGATTTTTTTTTTCCTTCTGCTTGTTTAAAAGCATCTGAAATCCCCAAGTTACCTTGGGATCAAACAGGCATGTAGCCCTGCAGAACAAACTCTTCCCAACATACTGTCTGAATTAATATTTGAGGCTGTCACAACAAAAGAAATTGTTGCATAGAGAGAACTCAGAAGGCAGATGATAGCCCATATGGATGACATCATCTTGTCTCTGCCAGGACCATTCCAGAGGATGACTGCATGTTCCCCTGCAATTGGCCAAAAGCCATTTGGGAAGCAAGGACCCAAGTCAACAGATTTAGTTGGTCTGTTCACACTAGATATTATCTTTGGTTAACATGATTTTTTAAATTGAGAAGGCAACTTGCTTTTGATTATTTGTGTTCTATAGAGAAGTTAAACCTAGAAACCACCCCATATCAGATGTTATTTTAGGTAAAAAGGGAAAGCTTTCTAAACCACAGATCTAAAAGGAACTTTGAAGGGACCTTGAGAAGTCAGACTTTACAAGCTGTTGGCTTATTGTTCAAACAATCAGATAAGAAAGTATAGCTCACTTAGATCTTTGAAGAAGCTGTGGCCTCTGCTGTGGTCGGTTCTTCTTGATTGAGTCCCAACAATAAACAAGCTGACTTAGGCTGAGCGCTAGTTTCTACTACCAGCTCCTGGCATCGATACAGCTACAATATTTCATGATTGTTTTTAACTTTTTATTTTCTACTTGGAGCCATTATGGAATAAAAAAAATCTAAAAGAAGTATAAAGTTTAAGAAAATGAATTTGTTATGAAACATTGCTAATGCTGGAATAGACCTCTGTCCCACTCAACTCTTCTCAATTTTTGCCAATGGCCTCATTGCTTCCTTTACTGGGAGGACAAAAGTCCTCAAGTATGTGCTTTCTTATCGTCCCTTCAAAATCAAAGAAATTACTCCTCATTTTTGCCATTTCAGATGAAGTCTGGGTCCTTCTTTCCGAGGTTAATTAATCAATATGAATTCTTAATGCTATACTTTCCTCTTCTTCTCAGAACTTTGCTCTTTACATTTCCTTTTGCCTTGGCATCTTCAGCTTCTACTCTTGCCTTGGTCCCTTCTAATTTGTCTCCAAATATGCACAAACCTATGACTAAGAGGATGCCCCAAGCTACCTATTAGTTTAGTTCTGCTTTTCCCTTCCAAGATCCTTGTCCAAACGCCACAAATTTCTGATAACAATTATACCATGACCACAAACGATAAATAACATTTGAAGATCTACTCTGTGTCCCCACTGTGTTAGGCAATTTACATATATTGTCTTTTAAGCCTCATATAAGCCCTAGGAAGTAGGAGATATTATTTCCATTATACTCATTTTAAAGATGGAGAAACCGAAATATAAAGGAGTTAAGCAGCTTGCATAAGATCTCATAGCTAGCTTACAGCAGATATAAGATGTAAACTCTTGCAGCCTGATCTCAGGGCCCACAGTTTGCACCACCACCTGTAATGCTTTCCCATTTTGCAATCAGCCCTCCTAGCATTTTGCCAATATGCAGAACATACACTGACCTCTTAAGCACTGAATCCATTGATGTTATAAATTTCTCATTCTCTTTGACCTTTCTTCAGTATTTGATACAGTTGATCTCCTGCCTTCACCTTATTTTTGACCCTCTCTTCTTCTTCCACTCTCATAGCACCACACTATTTTAGTTCTTATCAAATCTCTCTGTCTTTTCTTTCTCTTTCTCCTTTACAAGATCCATCTCCTTCTCTTAATAAATATGAGCATGGCCCAAGTTGTAGTTATTGAGACTTTGCCACTCTCATTACAAAATGTCTCATCTCAAACCTTCAACTATGTCATCTTCAACTACGTCAATGAATATCGGTTCTACAACCCCAGCCCTGTTGTTATTCTTGGATGCCAGGCTTAGATTTCTAACTTCATGGTGGATCTTTCCACTAAATTTTCTCACCTTCACTTCAAACTCACTGTGGACGAATATAAATGATTCATATTTCTCCCAAATTGCTAAGGCATTTTTCTCCACTGCCCTCCATCTGCTCAATGGGACTATTATTCATCTAGTCACCCCAGCTTAAGATGTAGTTGTCATCTCTGTGGACTCTCTCATCATCATCCATCAGCATGTTCCAAGCAAAATTACTTTTTGTCAGTTCTTTCTTACATGTTTATCACCTCTTTTTCCCTCATTCCACTCTCTTTTCACTGTCAGCACTCTATTCAATGTCCTTATTAGCTATGGCTGGTCCCACAGCTTAAGCTACTCTCTGACCTCCTTTCCTCTTTTGCTGACCCCATTCCATATGGCTGGCTGCCAATGTCATCAATCTAAAAGGCTACTTCCATCATACTATTACCCTGCTCATAATTTTAAAGAAGCTTCCTATGAGCAAAACCCACACTCATTAGCCTCTCATTTAATGTCCTCTCTAATCTGACCACAATTTATCTTCCCAACTCCATATCTTCTACTCCAAATGGGCTCTTGCCTATAACCAAACATTTTCAACTCACTTCTATGTCCACATCATTGTTCTCTCAGGCTGGGATGACACTCTAGTTTTTCTCCATAACTTTCCATAACTCCGTTCCTTTCCTTTAGTTCTTATTTCTTCAATCCATGCTGCATTCTCCTCAAAATGGTCTCTTTCCTCTGAATTCCATAATAAAGATTGTCTATACTATCAATTTAGTCTTAGCATTTCCTGTCTATATTTTCATGGGCTATGTATTACTTCCCTAATTATTATTTTTCAAACACATTGAGTGCTTGTTACAGTCTGACCTTCTATTAGGTGTTTTAAAATGATCATATTTTAGCAATAATCTTGAGTGGTAGGTATTTTAATTATAGGGTAGAGATAAGGCAACTGAGTCTCTGAGAAGTTAAGTGAATTGGCCAAAGGTGCTGCTAATATGAATCTAAGCAGAGATTTTACCCAAGGAATGTCTGGCTCTAGTGCTCATTCTCTGTTACATTGCTTTATGTCCTTTCATCTGACTTGAGGACAAAGATTAAATTTTATATCTCCCTGTACATTCCAGGATACCCAGCACAGCTCTTGAACATACTTAGTGTTCAAAAATATTGATTGAAAGATGTGCTCCCCCACCAAAAATCGTTGCATATATAAGAAGCCGTGAACAAAACAAGACAAATTATGAAATGGAAACCTTATTGTCATATTGAAAAGAAAGTTAACATCAGTAATATGGGGGGGGGGAACTTAATTTAATGGATCAAAAATAATTTAAAATTTATATAGTTAATCATTTATATGAATGGCCAAGAACAACAACAACAAAAAATGGTTCAAAATTCAAATGGTTGAAAAGAGCATTGCCTTAGGCTAGATTCCCTGGAAAATTGACTCTGAGACAGAGATTTGCATACAAGAAATTTATTGGGGAGAGCCCTGGGGATCGATGTTAATGGGGAAGTGAAAGAAACAGGGTTAAATAGAAGCCAAACTGTGATGCAGTGAAAAACAAAGCCCTCAACCAATAACATAATCCCATGACCCATGTGCAGTTCTAGAGCTGGAGATAACATTTCAGATTTGTCCTGCCTGGAGGTAAGGGAGGCCCAGCCTTGATAACCCCTCCTCCCCATCAACTAACTGGTCATTGAGGCAGGCTGAGGGCAATTCCAAGAGAGGGACCTCAATGAGAATTTCACACTTTCCACAGCTGGGGAAATGAATACCTCCAATATGAAAGTAAATCTGGTGGTGCCCCACAGCACGCACTACAGAAATATAATGAACAGTCTCCTTCCCACCTGTGTCCCTCACACACCAAGTTACTTCCTCCAGAGGTAACCAAATGTTATCACTTTCTATTGTATCACACCAGTGATATTTCATGATATTCAAGCACACACATGCAGATATTATTTTCCTTCCTTTTTTTACAAATGGTAGCATATTATACTTATTGTTTTGCTTCTTGCTTTTTTCAATTAAAGTACATTGATTTTCATTTCATGACAATTGTATTTTTAAGCTTCTTCATTTTTTTAGCTGCATTGTATGAAAATATATAATGATATATCTAACCTGTTCCCTAAATATATAGGTGGTTTCCAGTTGCTTGCTATTACAAACACTACTGTAATGAATAACCTCACACTTGCTTTATTTCATTCCTATGCTAGTATATGTGTACAATAAATTCCTCTAGTTCACAATATACTTGTATCTGTAATTTTAGTGTATTTTACCAAATTGCCTCCTGTATTAGTCAGCCAAAGGGGTGCTGATGCAAAATACCAGAAATCAGTTGATTTTTATAAAAGGTGTTTAATTGGGGTAGAAGCTTATAGTTACCAGGCCATAAAGTGTAAGTTACTTCCCTCACCAAAGCCTATTGCCGTGTGTTGGAGCAAGATGGCTGCCGACATCTGCCAGGGTTCAGGCTTTCTGGGTTCCTCTCTTCCTGGGGTTCATTTCTCTCTGGGCTCAGCTTCTCTGTTTTCTCCACAAAGTCAGCTGTAGACTATGAGTCTCTCTAGGCTTTGCCTCACTGCACAAGGCCACCTGTAGACTATCATGCGACTGGCTGTGTCTCTCTCCCTGGGTCTTGACTCTCTCCAGGCTCAGCTGCTCTGCTCCTCTGTGTGTTTACTTCCTAGGCTCCAGCTCAAAACTCTGCATCAAGATTCCAACTCACTCCTCTATTCGGCCATGTAGTTTTATCTGTGAGTCCCCACCAACCAAGGGGGTGGGGACTAAACATCCTACTGGCATGGCCTAATCAAAGCCCTAATCATAATTTAATCACACCCAGAGGAACAGACCAGTTTACAAACATAATCCAATATCTATTTTTAGAATTCATAAATAATGCCAAACTGCCACACCCTCCATAGAGTTTGTATCAATATACATACCCATTGGTAATGCATGAGAATGCCAATTTCCTTACACATCCATCACATAATACATTATCAAATGGTTTAATATTTGCATATCTGACAAGTAAAACATGCATCTTCATATAATTTTAATTTGCATTTATAAATTTCATTTATGTAAGAAAGATTTATATGGCTCTTAGTATGTGCCAGACATTGAGATAAGCACTTTACAAATATTAATTCATTTAATATTCATAACTACCCTACAAAGTAGGTTCTACTTCTGTTCTTAATTTAATGATATAAAAACTGAGGTACACAAAAGAAACGGAATCAGTAAACAAAAACCTACCAACAAAGAAAAGCCTAGGACCAGATGGCTTCACAGGGAAATTTCACCAAACTCTCCCAAGAAGATGTAACTCCAATTCTGCTGAAATGCTTCTAAAAATTTGAAAAGGAGGGTACCCTCCCTAAATCATTCTATGAGGCCATCATTAAACTCACACCAAAGCCAGAAAAAGACACCATAAGAAAGGAAGATTACTCTTATGAGTATAGAGGCAAAAATTCTCAAAAAATACTAGCACACCAAATCCAACAACACATTATAAGAATTACACTCCATGATCAAGTAGGACTTATCCCTGTTATGCAAGGGTAGTTTAACATAAGAAAATCAATTAATGTAATATACCACATTAACAGAACAAAGGAAAAAATCATATGAATCATTTCATTGATGCAGAAAGACATTTGACAAAACCCGCACTTAGAACACTAGACATAGAAGGAAATTTCCTCAACATGATAAAGGGCATATATGAAAAACCCACAGCTAACATACTACTTAATGGTAAAGGATTGGAAGCTTTTCCCTCTGAGATTAGAAACAAGACAATGATGCCCACAGCCACCACTGTAATTCACCATTGTACTGGAACTTTTAGCCAGAGCAATTATGCAAGAAAAAGAAATAAAAGACAAATTGGAAAGGAAGACGTAAAACTTTCCCTATTTGCACATGACATAATCCTATATACCCAAAATCCCGAGAAATCCACAGCAAAGCTCCTAGAGCTAATAAATGAATTCAGCAAAGTGGCAGGTCACAAGAGCAACATGCAAAAATCAGTAGTGTTTCTATACACAAGCAATGACCAATTAGAAGAAGAAATCAGAAAAAAATCCATTTACAATAGTAACTAAAAGAATCTAATGTCCATGAATTAATGTAACCAAGGATGTTGTATTAGTCAGAAAAACAGAAATGACATGAGTTATCTATTAATATTATGAGGTTTTAAAAAATTGTCTCATGCAACTGTGGGGATGCACAAGTCCAAATTCCATAGAAAAGGCTGCAATCCAGGAACACTGATGAAGGTTTTTGATTAATTCCCCAAGAGAAGCTGGCTGATGAAGTAAAGATGAAAGTTCTCTCTTCTGACTCCTGAAATCATCACTTCTCCTTTTAAAGCCTTCAAATGATTGGATGAGATGTTTCTCATTGCTGAAGGCAATCTCCTCAGTTGATTGAGATGTAATCAGCCATAGATTCAATCAACTTACTGTTAATTTAAGTCCACAAAATGTCCTCACAGTCAAGTGCTTCCTTGACCAAACAACTGCTGGCAAAGTTGACACATGAACCTAACCATCACAGATGTAAAAGGCTTGCATGCAAAAAGCTACAAAACATTGCTAAAAGAAATCAAAGAAGATCTAAATAAATGGAAGGCCATTCTGTGTTCAAGGATTGGAAGATTAGATATTATTAAGATGCCAATCCTAGTCAAAGAGATTTATAAATTTAATGCAATCCCAAACAAAATTCCAACAACCTTCTTTTCAGAAATGAAAAGCCAATCATCAAATTTATATGGAAGGGCAAGGGACCCAAAATAGCTAAAGCCATCTTGAAAAAGAAGAATGAATTTGGAGAACCCACACTTCTTGATCTTAACACTTATTACAAAGCTATAGTAATCAAAACAGCATGGTACTGGCACACGGACAGACATATGTATATATATGTATGTGTGTGTGTGTGCATATATATATGTATGTGTGTATACCTACCAAGGGGAATTGAATCGAGAGCTCAGAAATCAATCCTGACATTTATGGCCAATTGATTTTGACATGGAGAAAAAGACCACTCAATTGGGAAACAATAGTTTCCCTAACAAATGGTGCTGGGGAAACTGTATCTCTATTTGCAAAAAAAAAAAAAAAAAAAAAAAAAAAAAAGAGAAGAAGAAGGACCCCTACCTCACACCTTACACAAAAATCAACTCAAAATGGATCAAAGACCTAAATTTAAGAGCCAGAGCTATCAAACTTCTAGAAGAAAACGTAGGACAGCATTTTTAGGATCTTGTGTTAGGCAATGGCCTCTTAGACTTTACACCCAAAGCACAAGCAACAAATGAAAAAATAGATAAATGGGACCTCATCAAAATTAAAAATCTTTTGTGCAAAGTACTTTATCATGAAAGTAAAATGCCAACATACACAATGGGAGAAAATATATGGAAACCACATATCCAATAAATATCTGGAATTTCTACAGAAATCCTTCAACCTAACAACAAAATGACAAACAACCCAATTTAACAGTGGCCAAAAGACTTGAATAGACATCTCTCCCAAGAAGATATACAAATGACCAGAAAGCATATGAAAAGATGCTGATCATCATTAGCCATCAGGGAAATACAAATCAAAACCACAATGAGATACCATTTCATACCCATTAGAATGACTGCTATTAAAAAATGGAAAATTACAAGTGTTGGAGAAGATGTAGAGAAATAGGAACACTCATTCATTGATGGTGGTGATGTAAAACAGTGCAGCATTGTGAAAGACAGTTTGTTGGTTCCTCAGAAAGTTAAGTATAGAATTACCATATGACCCAGCAATCCCACTATTCAGTATATATACCCCAAAGAATTCAAAACAGGGACTTGAACAGATATTTGCACACCAGTGTTCACAGCTGTAAGACCAACTCAATCTTCCCTGAAGAGCTCTGTGGTTACTCTTCTCTGTAGTCCAGATATTACTGTAGAGAGGGCTGTAATGGAATTAGAATACTTGAACATTGTGGAGATGATCAGATCTGGGGCCGGTAAAGGTCAAGTATCGGCAGTTAATCACCAAAGACAAAGTGGGCATGGCTACCACAATAAAAGGCAGATCCAAAGCTGCACTCAGAATAGTCTGAGTCACATAGAGTTGTGGCATTGGCTAATAGATCATGGGGTACCTAGAAGTGAAATAGGTAGTCTACTAAATTTCTTCTGGATCTGTATAAGCAGAAGTGTTCTAGGTAAAGTGAACAGAACCCTGACTCAAATTACAGACACAGAGACTCGCGGTCCCTTAATCAATTCCCAGACTTGAGACAGTTTAAAGACCCAGAGTCCCTTGAATGAGGAGAAAGTCAGGTCTCTTTGGGGAAGGATCCTGTTAAACTGCCAAAAATTTATACCGTTAATCTTCCTCCCACCTTTCCCCAAGGAGACCTACAGTCTTTTTACCAGAGTAACTGTGCATTGGGGAAAAGGAAATGATCAGATATTTTGGGGGTTATAAGACAATGTCTCTGAAGTGACATTAATTCCAGGAGACCCAAAATGTCACTGTGGTCCACCACTCAGAGTAGGGTCTTATGGAGGTCAGGTGATTGATGGAGTTTTTTCTCAGGTCCATCTCACAGTGGGTACAGTGGGTCCCTGGACCCATTCTGTGGTTATTTCCCCAGGTCCAGAATGCATAATTGAAATAGACATACTCAGTAACTGGCAGAATCTCCATATTGGATCCCTGACTTGTGGAGTGAGAGCTATTATGGTAGAAAAGGTCAAGTGGAAGCCACTAGAACTGCCTCTGCCTAGCAAGATAGAAAATCAAAAACAATACCAGGTTCCTGGAGGGATTGCAGAGATTAGTCCACCGTCAAGGATTTGAAGGATGCAGGGGTGGTGATTCCCACCACATCCCCATTCAACTCTTCTATTTGGCCTGTGCAGAAAACAGATGGATCTTGGAGGATGACAGTAGATTATCATAAACTTAACCAGGTGGTGACTCCAAATGCAGCTGCTGTCCTAGATGTGGTATCCTTGCTTGAGCAAATCAACATATCTCCTGGTACCTGGCATGCACCTGTTGATCTGGCAAACATTTTTTTCTCAATTGCCGTTAGTAAGGACCACCAGAAACAGTTTGCTTTTAGCTGGCAAGGCCAGCATTATACCTTTACTGTCCTGCCTCAGGGTTATATCAACTCTCCAGCTCTATGTCATAATATTGTCTGCAGGTACCTTGATCGTCTCTCCCTCCTACAATACATCATACCATTATATTGATGATACCATGTTGATAGGACCTAGCGAGCAAGAAGTCACAAAAAATCTAGACTTATTGGTAAGGCATTTGCATGAGAGAGGACGGGAGATAAATGCAACAAAAATACAGGAGCCTTCCACTTCAGTGAAATTTCTAGGTGTCCAGTGGTGTGGGGAATGTTCTGATATCTCTTCTAAAGTGAAGGATAAGCTGTTGCATCTGGCCCCTCCTATGGCCAAAAAAGAGGCACAATGCTTAGTTGGTCTCTTTGGATTTTGGAGATAACACATTCCCCTTTTGGGTGTGCTACTCAAGCCCATTTACCAAGAAACCAGAAAAGCTGTTAGTTTTGATTGTGGACTGTAACAAAAGAAGGCTCTGCAACAGGTCCAGGCTGCTTTGCAAGCCGTACTACCACTTGGACCATATGATCCAGCAGATCCAGTGGTCCTGGAAGTTTCAGTGGCAAATAGAGATACTGTCTGGAGCCTTTGGCAGGCCTCTATAGGAGAATCACAAAGCAGATGCTTAGGATTTTGGAGCAAAGCCCTGCCGTCCTCTGCAGATAACTACTCTCCTTTTGAGAAACAGCCTTTGGCCTGCTACTGGGCCTTAGTAGAGACTGAATACTTAACCATGGGCCATTAAGTTACCATGAGACCTGAGTTGCCTATCATGAGCTGGGTATTGTCAGACCCACCAAACCATAAAGTTGGGTGTGCACAGAAGCACTCCATAATAAAGTGGGAGTGGTATATGTGAGATAGGGCTCAAGCGGGCCCTGAAGGCACAAATAAGTTACATGAGGAAGTAGCTCAAATGCCCATAGTCACCACCCCTGCTATGTTACCTTCTCTTTCCTAGCTAACAGCTTTGGCCTCTTGGGGAGTTCCTTACAATCAGTTGACTGAGGAAGAGAAAACTTAGGCGTGGTTTACAGATGGCTCTGTACTCTATGCAGGTACCACCTGAAAGTGGACAGCTGCAGCACTGCAGCCCTTTTCTGGGACATCCCTGGAGGACAGTTCTAGCAGTTTGGCAGTTTGATGTAATTATGAATTCCAAAAATAGATATTGGATCATGCTTGTAAACTGGTCTGCTAATCTGGGCATGATTAAGTTATGATTAGAGTGTTAACTGGGCCATGTCAGTAGGACGTTGAGCCCCACCCCTTGGTGGGGTGGGAATCAAATATAAAAGGCAATGCAAAAAACGGAGTTGAAGCAGTTTTAATGTTGGAGTCTTGAGCTGGAGCCCTAGGAAGAAAGAGAGCTTGGTCATGAGGAAGGAGAGAAGGCTCCAGGATAGAGACAAGCCATTTGCCTGATAGTCTACAGCTGGCCTTGTGGAGAGAAGCAAAGCCTAGAGAGCCTCATAGTCTACAGCTGACCTTGTGGAGGAAACAGAGGAGCTAAGCCCGGAAAGAAACGCAGCCCTGGGAAGAGAGGAACCCAAGAAGTCTGAACCCTGGCAAACATCAGCAGCTGCCTTGCTCCAACATGTACCAACAGATTTTGGTGAGGGAAGAAACTTACGCTTTATGGCCTGGTAACTGTGGACTTCTACCCCCAATAAATACCCTTTATAAAGACCAACCAATTTCTGGTATTTCGCATCAGCACCCCTTTGACTGACTAATACAATAGTGGTGAGGGCAAATCCTCCCAGTGAGCAGAACTTTTAGCAGTGCACCTGGTTGTTCATTTTGCTTGGAAGAAGAAGTGGGAGGAGGTGCATTTGTATACTGATTCATGGGCTGTTGCCAATGGTTTGGCTGGATGGTCAGAGACTTGGAAGGAACTTGATTGGAAAATTGGTGACAAAGAGGTCTGGGAAAGAGGTATATGGATAGACCTTTCTGAGTGGGCAAAAAACATGAAAATATTTGTTTTCCACATGAATGCTCACTAGAGGGTGACTTCAGCAGAAAAAGCTTTTAATAATCAAGTGGATAAGATAACCCACTCTGTGGCTAATGCTCAGCCTCTTTCCCCAGCCACTCCTGTCATTGCCCAATGGGCTCATGAACAAAGTGGCCAGAGAGGTAGGGATGAGGTTATGCATGGACTCAGCAAAATGGACTTCCCCTCACCAAGGCTAACTTGGCTACAGCCACTGCTGAGTGCCCAATCTGCCAGCAGCAGAGACCCACACTCAGCCCCTGATATGGCACCATTCCCCAAGGTGATCAGCCTACTACCTGGTGGCAGGTTGACTACATTGGACCACTGCCACCATGAAAGGGGCAGTGATTTGACTTAACTGGAATAAACATATACTCTGGATATGGGTTTGCATTTCCTGCATGCAATGCTTCTTCCAAAACTACCATCTGTACAGACTTACTGAATGTCTTATCTACTCCCATGGCATTCCACACAGCATTGCTTCTGATCAAGAAACCCATTTCACAGCAAATGCTGTGCAGGAATGGGCACATGCCCATGGAATTCACTGGTCTTACCATGTACCCCATCATTCTGAAGTAGCTGGACTGATAGAATGGTGGAATGGTCTTTTGAAGACCCAATTATGGCACCAACTAGGTGGCAATACCTTGCAGGGCTGGAGCAATATTCTCCAGGAGGCTGTGTATGCTCTAAATCAGTATCCACTCTGTTTTCCCATAACCAAGATTCATGGGACCAGGAACCAAGGGGTGGAAATGGGAGTGGCACCACTCACTATTACCCCTAGCGACCCACTATGAAAATTTTGCTTCCTGTCCCTGCAACCCTAAGATCTGCTGGTCAACAGGTCTTAGTCCCAAAAGGAGGCGTGCTGCCACCAGGGAACACAACAATGATTCCTTTGAACTGGAAGTTAAGACTGCCACCTTGCCACTTTGGGCTCCTCTTACCTCTGAATCAACATGCAAAGAAGGGAATTACTGTACTGGATGGGATGATTGATCCTGACTATCAAGGGGAAATAGAACTGCATCTACCTAATGAGGGTAAAGAAGAGTTTGTCTGGAATACAGGAGATCCTCTAGGGCATCTCCTAGTACTGCCATGCCCTGTGATTTAAGTCAATGGAAAATGGAAAATTGCAACAGCAGAGACCCACACTTGCTTCCTTGTTTTGCTATGAGTATGATTGTATATGTACACAAAACAAATTTCCTTGTTTTCTTCCCCAACCTTTTCCCTTATCATATGACAAGTTGTATTAGTTTCATGTCATAATATTTAAGGATGTCAGGTTTAAAAGTGAATATTATCCAAGGACTTGCACCCTATTCTGTAGGGAATGAATGCATTTCCAGTTGTACACAGGAGAGTTGAACATTTTTAGGTGGAAATGTATATATGCGTGCCTGTTATTGTTTTTACTTAGAGACTAAGTATGGTTTAAGGTAATGTGTATGGTTGCCGAGTTGACAAGGGGTCGACTGTGATGGTTAGGCTAATGTGTCAACTTGGCCAGGTTGTGCCCAGTTGTTTGGTCAAGCAAGCACTGGGCTAATCGTAATACAAGGACATTTATGGCTTACAGCATAGATGGCTGATTACATCTGCATCAATCAGGGAGATTGCCATCAGCAATGCATGACACTTTATCCAATCAGGTGAACTTCTTAAAAGGGGAAGTGATTTCAGCATTCAGGGAGAATTTCCCAGCTCTTCTTTGGACAGCCAATGTCTCCTGGAACCTCATCAAGGACATTCTTTGGACTTTCATTGGAGTCCCTGGTTTGCAGCCTGCCTGTGGAACCTGGACTTGTGCATCCCCATGGTCACGTGAGAGACTTATAAAATCTCATACTATTTACAGATATCTCCTGTTGATTCTGTTTGCCTAGAGAACTCCGACTAATACACCCTGTGAACTCACTTTTCATATATTTCTTGGGTCTTTTTAAAAACAAATTTGTGATATTTATATCTATTAGTGATACTACCCCTTTTGCCTGCTATCCCAGTTTATCATTTGACTTTTGCCCTTATTTATGTAGTTTCAGTTTCCATGTAACAGAGTTTAGTTTTCTGGTTTTGTTATTAATTTCAAATTTTAGTGCATTGTGATCAGTGATTATTATCTATACTGTTTCTATCTTTGGAATGTAAAGAGTTTCTTTTGTGACCTAATCAGCTTTTATGAATATTAGATACATTCTTGAAAAGTAGAAATGTTCTCCATTTCCATATTTATTGTTTTATCCATTTGTTCAGTCCTTGCTGAAAGAAATGAATTAGTTTCCTCTTATTAGTGTATTTCTGCCTTTTCTCCTTGAATTACTTATTCAAGTAACTGCCAAGTTACTTGCTTCCTAGACATTCATATCTATTGCAAGTTTATTATTCAACTTCAATGTCATAAACTACCCTTCTTTGTCTTGTTCATTGCTTTTGGGCCTGAATTATACTTTTCCTGATGTTCAGATTGTCACCCTTGCTTTCTTTTTATGTTTGTCTGATATCTCAAGGACTCTTATTTTCAATCTCTCTGAATTACTTTTTTTTAAAAAAGGAAATATTTCTGTACTCTTCAACACAGAGTTTGGTTTAGCATTGTGATTTAATCTGAAGGAAATGTTTTTCTTTTAACAGATAGGTTTAGCCTATTTGTTCATGATATTACAAAATCTAATTCTATTATATTTTATCTTATGTTTTGCACTTTTATTTCTTTTATAAAATCTATTTGGTCTATTTTCTTTATGATAATTATGAAAGTAAAAAATTCTCTTCTTGTAGATCCTTTCTGTAATATTATATAATTCCCCCAATATTCTAATTTTATTGGACAAATCAATTAATTCCTTCTTGAAATAATGTTAGTATATTTCCTTTTCCTCCTTTCCTCTCCCCTTCGTCTTATTTTGGTCCATTATTTTATCTTTCTTAGAGTTTACCTTGTTCTTTTAGTCATACTATATCACTATTACTTGACTGATCACCATTAAAGGATATCCTTTTTCATATTACAGATGACTATCTTCTAAATTCATTCCCTCTCTTCCTCTTCTTTGTATTGGTTTTAAAATTTCTAGACTCCTTAAATCTTTCAATCTTTATCGTATAGTTTGTTTGATTTAATTTTCACTGCCAGTACTTTCATCACAGTTTTTTTTTTTTACCATATCTTATCTGACTGTTGTTCTCCAGTAGACTCATTGTAACAATATTCTCTGATTTCTTACATGTACAAAAGCATTGTCTTTATTCTCAAATGACAGTGCTTATTATAAAGAATACTTGGTTCATTCTTTCTTTTCTTGAGAATTTAGTTGTTTTAATACTACCATCTTCTAAATTAAATTTTGTGGAGAAGTTTGAGGCCAGTTCAATTTTTCTCCCCATATTGATGATTTGTTCTTTTTGCCTGACAGTCCAAAGTATTACTTCTTTATCTTTGAAATCTAATCATTTTAATAAGCTATGCCTTTGTCTTCTTTATAGAATTATACCTTTAAATATATTTTGTTTTATTATTTTTGTTTTTTCTTTAGGGACTCCAATTACATATATGCTGGATCTCTTTTGCTTCTCTTTCTAATCTTTTAAAAATTTTTGTCATTTTTAAACTTTATTCTATATTAATTCCTTCCTAATTGTTCATCTTTATAGCAGGTGAGTATGTCCTAGATCAATTATTTTCAGGAAGTTTATGTGAGAGAGGTTCAAGGACAAGCTCCTGGCTAGCTAAAATGTTGTAATGCCCAAAGGGTTTTAATACGAATTCATTTAGAATTTATATCAGTTATTTTTTTTAAACCTGTCAGCTCTGTTTTCTTCCCTGGTACCATAGAGATAGACTGCTCCCTGCATATATGGTTTGTCAAATTCCTTATTTATTCTGCTTCCTCTGCTGTTTGGAAACTTAGCTTGTATACCCTCATTCCTGCTTCTGCCTCCTCACTGCCCCCTTTGAGAAGTGTACTCTGCTGACTCTGATACCCATGGTCACTGCCTTCTCCTTCCTGCTTGCATACTTGCTTGACAACCCTTCTTCTGGTTGCTCTTCATATATTTTATCTTTGGAGTATTTAGCAGTCTTCAGGTTTTGCCAAAAAATGGATTCTATGTTTTTCCATTCATTCATATTATTTATTTTTAGTTAGTTTCAGAAAGAGAATGGGGGATTGCTGACTTTATGGCTATCATCTTTAAACTGAAAGTCTATAAAAATTTCTAATATACTAATAAGAAAAAAAGATATTTCAATAGATAAACGAGTAAGATAAGACATTTACAAAAGAAAGAAAAGGTTAACAAATTAACATATCAAAATATTTAACTTTATTACCAAAGAAATGCAAAATGAAACGATGTTTTCAATTAAACGAATTGCAAAAATGTCTTTTTAAGTACAATAGCCAGCATCGGCCAAAGTACAGGGAAATAAACATTCATATACTCCTAGAGGCAGAATAAATTCAAACAAATTTTCTGGAGACCAACTTGGCAAAATCACTCTAAAGGAGTAAAAATATTTATATCTTTTGAACCAAGATAGCAATTCCAATTCTAAAGATTTATCGAAAAATATTCAGAGGTATTCTAAAAGATTTATGTGCAAAAATATTCATCAGATACAGCAGGTTGATAAGGTGTATATAAAGTATTAACTGTTGTTATACCTAAATGGTAGGATTATAGATGGTCTTAATTTTTCCTTGTGCTTTCTATATTTTCTGAAGTTTTAATACTTACATATATATTTTTTTATAATCTGAAAAATAGATGTGATTCTTTTTATAAAAATGAAATTAATAAAAGACTCACTGGGCTCTAAAATCCTGGCATCAGTTAAGACCAAGACTCTTTATTTCCTGCATACTTCCCCAGTGTTCGGGAGAGGGGTAGAAGGTTATGGTATTCCTCGAGTAGAGTTCTCAACACTTTGACATGGGAAGGAAACTCAATTATTTGTCTTACTCTCTTCTGTTGAGGAGCTTTCCTTTGGCTCCCTGGAATGTAGTGGTATGACTCACTCTTCCAGGTCCCCCCCCCCCCCGGGTTTCCTTTAGGCAGAAGGCAGTAGCCTCATTTTATTTGCAGCTTTTTGTAGCTGCTTATTCCCCCAAACTCCTCACAGAATAGTTCTTAGAAGAGAAGAATGTTCTTTTTCTTCCTTTTATTCGCTCTCTAATCTGTTTCCTTGGAAGATATAAAAATCCCTTTGACTAAAAACTTGTCAATTTTAGTTTTCTTATCCCTCAATTGGTAATTTAATTGTCTTAGTATATTATGTGTGGATTTTACTAGAATCCCTCAGAGTTTTTGTTGTCTTTTACCATTTGGTGTGGAGACACAAGATATCATTATAAAATCTTTTAAGAAATTAAAACCGTTTCTCTGAAATAATTTACATAAAAAACTTCCAAGAGTTGTATTTTATATCTCAGTCAGGACTTCTGATTAAATTATCCATTTGTCAGTTTCTGAGGCTGAAATGAAGTTTACTCATGTATGAAAGCACTTGCAGTGTGTGTTTATTTGGGGTTGGGTTGTTTGGTTGGTTGATGTTGCTGTTTCTTTTGTTTTGTTTTTGTTGTCTGGCTATTTCCATAAAGGTTTGGTCACTTGTACAGCCAGTAAAGGAAAAGCACTGTATAAAAATGAAACAAAACAAAACAAAATGAAATTCCTCTAACTATTAATCTCAGCTTCTCTCAGTAATTTGGGGTTGAGGTGATATACAAAGTAAAAACCTATAATTTTGATTCTAAGTGTATTACACTCCTACCTCCTGTTAAATTTCTATATCCAATTTCCCTGTGAGTTTTTAGAGCAAGTACTAGATTGATCAGGTTTTTATATCACATCTACTGTTGAACTGAGATAAAACAAAACTGACCCTAGCTGGTAAACCAAACATTTCCTTCTTTTAGACTCATAATCAGGACCAGATCTTGGGGAAAATATTGAGTAGGCATGGGGTATTACAATCTCTTTTGCTATATTAGCCCTTGGCTGGGTCCCCAGCAATAAACTCCAAGCATCTGTGCTGCCTCGAACGACTCCCTAAAGCAAACACTGCCTACAGGTCGCATTTGGCTCACAGATAGATTTTCTATAGCCTGTAACAATTAACAATTGGTAAATATCACATCAAAATTCAAGTGCTTAGAATCTCTTGAAAAACGGGAAAATTTAACCTATAGAACTTAAGATTCCTACCTGGTGACAACTGTTTGGGGAAGAGTAGCAGCTCACCTCTTTAGACTGGGCATGTGTTTTCTATTTTACCACAATACCTAATTCCTTATTGTTCTACAGCTGTTCTCTTTATGTGCACTCATTTATTAAACTTTCATTATTCTTGTAGGCATTTGAGTTTTTGTCTCTTGCCCTAAAGGAGAAACTGATTGATTAATTTTGAGGCAATAGTTCTCAAACTTGAGCACATATCAAAATCACCTAGAGGGTTTGTTAAAGTATAGGTAGCTGGGTTCCATACCCAGAGTTTCTGATTCATTAAGTCTCAGAAGAGAACTGAGAATGTGCATTTCTAACAAGTTCCTAAGTGATGCAGGTG
Source organism: Tolypeutes matacus (assembly GCA_026826555.1). NCBI lineage: Eukaryota > Metazoa > Chordata > Mammalia > Cingulata > Chlamyphoridae > Tolypeutes > Tolypeutes matacus. The sequence goes on from JAKSZT010053928.1 coordinate 10,832,938, forward strand.
CTGATGGTCTAGGGACTACACATTGAGAACCACTGCTTTCAGGTATTACTCCTCTGAGGGATATCTATATTTTCATTCATGCATGCATCCCTTCATTAATTCATCCCTATATTCAATATTTATATCAAAGTGCTTTGCTCTATATTGAAGATCAATAGTGACAAAATTCATATGGTTCTTGTCTTGTTAATCAGGCAAGATTAATCCCTGTATTTTTAGTTTGCATACAGGTGTATAATTACAGCTGTGACAGTGCTGTGAAGAGGATTCAGGTATGGCTTCTTTGACGCATGACATTAAGCTAGACTGTGAAGGGTAAATAGGACTTGATCAGACAGACTGGGGAGGAAAAGGATAGCTTCCTAGGTCATAGGAAGAATATGTGTGAAGCTAAGCAAAGCAAATCCCCACTCCCCCCCCCCCCACCCCCAGATCTGAATGAGTGACTCTCTGATGGGAATTTCAGAGACTGTGGGGAAAACATTTCAGGTTGGGTTGATTCCTGGTCATCATTCCAAGAAACCGGGTGCTTATTCTGATGACTTTCGAGGCTGGATGTTTCCAAAACTATGGGGTATCGATACAGGAGAGAAGGAACCATCAGTACTGATAGTCTGATTCATCAATCCTAATGAAGTGGGCTAGATTGGGGAGCAGCAGCAAAGCTATTTTTAAATCCTCCCATTCTGGGGAAAATCCCAGTGGCACACTGGCAACACATCCCCATTTCTATCCACTCCAGTTTATGGACCTCTGAACATTGCTAGACAAAAGGATACAAAACTGTGAGAACAGATCGCTGAAAATTCCGGCTCAGTTCAACTGGGCTTCTGCCCTGGCTCATTAGTCCCTGTATTCTTCTTCACATAAAATGTCCAATCCAATGTTCCTCCTGCCTCCTCACTCTCCTAGTCTCGTCCCTCCCTCTCACCTGTGGCTGGTGACTGCCAGCGATTTCCAGCATCATCTGTGGATTCTCCTTCTGTGCCATCTGAAATTATTTATTTATTTATTTTTTTTGGCTCATCACTCTTCATCTTCTTCTTAACTGCCTGAATAGAAAAGCTTTGTTTTTGTTTGCCCTCTGTTTTTCCTTTTTCTATTTTTGTACACTCTATGAACAAGTGTAACTTTAAAATTTATTTCTTCTGGAATATCTTCTATTTTTTCTATTTATGCACATAATTAATTTGCAAGTGAGAATATCTAGTTCATACCTTAAGGCCTTTGCTTTGAATCTTTTGTGAAGAAATGGAATGTTTTAGACATTGCCAATTGCTTTGCTATTTTTAAAGCTGATTTGTTTTCTGCCCCTTGATTATTCATTACAGATTGTATTATATCTTCATTTTCTAATACAGTAGTAGAATGGAATGTTCTTTATGTTTCCCTTCAGTTATGAAATATGATGATTACAAGGCATTTGTTCCTCTTCCATATAAACTTTGACTAAATTCCCAACATGTGTTATATTAATTTTGTTATTTTCATAGCATTATCCAAAAAAAGATTATGCCTTTCATTTTACAATTTTTTCTGCCAATTAATCAGATTAATGCAACCAGCCAACTTCTTTTTAGAAATTGTATTCTAGGCTCTTAATGTGTATACCCAAAGATGTGTCCTTTACTAAAGTGTTTCTTACACAATGATTTTAAATATTTAACTATGGAGGTTACTTTTGTTCATGTCCAGGTTTTTCTCAAGGCAGTTGGAATCCTCCTGCCCTCTTTCTTGTATGCAGAAAGCATAGCAGAACCTTAAATAATTTTCTTCTCACATTTCTTTTGGGAACACATGCATTTTACAAATCTGATCTTGTGCCCATCTCAATTCAAACCTGTGCACTCTTGTTCCAATATAGATCTCATAGATATTCCAGTGTCTGACACAATCCAAACTTCACTCAGGAATAAGACTCCTAAGACCCTCTTTTACTAATACACATTGGGAGGAGGTGCAAATTCTAGCTCCAGTCCCCTTGTACCCATTTTTTCCCTCTCTCCCTTCTCAAAAATAACATTTACCTTTTTTCTCACAACCTGATATTGGTAGTTTTGAGCTTCTTTATCTTGCTTGTATTATTTTTCCAGTTTGGGTTATCCTTACCCATACTTGGGTAATTTTTATTTATTTGGTTAGGATTTCCTTTAATCTCACTCTCATCTCTTTGACTCCTTGGATTCTAGCTCTTTCTTTGCCTTATCGAGGGTGCTATATTATTCCCTTCTCCTATATTGGATTTCTTTTATTGTCTGCCTTATTATTTTCATTTTCTTTGATATTTTCATCCATGCACTTGTCTTTTCTTTCCTCCTCTAAGAATTTCAGGTGAGGATGTCTCATTTTTCTCTGATAACATGTAATGTATACATACAATTTTAAATTCTAACATGCTTTGATTTATATTTCTTGAATTATCAAAGTCAAGGAAAGCAAAGACTATTGGCTCTTGTCTACATAAACTAAGCAATTAGCAAATTTTTATTTTTCTTCAGCTTGTTCCCACCACATTCTAGTGTTTGTTACTAAAATCTGAACTCTTTCATTTGGCTTATTATCAAATTATTGTTAATTTAGTATTGTCTTATATTTCTATTTTCAAAATTTGTATTTGGTTCTCTAGCCATTCTATACAAGAATTTTTATTTAACCCTTTGCTTAAACACTTCCATTGCTAACTACGAAGACTTTCCAATCTTAAGCTCAATATTTTTATTCATCTGTGAGACAACTCAAATATATCTTTAGCTTTGTCAGAGCAGTTCAGTTAGAATACCTGAGAATCTCTTTTTTGACTTCTCATAAACACAACTTGGAAATGAATAAACTTTTGGGGGTACAGATTTTCTGCCTTCAACACTATATAGAGTAGAAACAGCACAAATATTCATCAACATGAGATTAGTTAACTATGTAGTGGTGCACCAATATGACAAAGTAATATGACACTATTTTTTAAGAGAAACAGCTGAAAATTTCTCTGTATCGAAGGATCTCCAAATTATAACTGAGTGAAAAATCATGGGACAGATTATGAAAACTTTAGTATAAAAATGTGTTAAAATATATATGTGTTTGTAATCAGTTGAATATGCATAAGGGATAACATATACAGATGACTAGATCAATCATAGTTATAAATGGGTAGATGTTTGGAACAGAGCAGATGTGGGTATCAGCATTGGGATAGAGAATTTCAGAGTATACTTCTATATATTTTCAACCATGAGAATGTTATATGAATTCATTAAAAACAAAACAAAAACATTGAGTAGATGACGTTAGTGTTTAGTGTTTATTCTCCCAGTAATCTCCCTCCTTCCATTGAAAGAGGCTGTGTGTCTGACTGACCAGGAAAGACGGTCCTTGGAGGCCCATACTCTTGCCCAAAATGTTTATTTTTACAGATAAAGCATCTTCAGGATTTTGTGTTAGGCAATGGTTTCTTAGACATTACATCCAAAGCACAGGTAATAAAAGAAAAAGTAGATAAATGGGACCACAGCAAACTTAAAACTTTTGTCCCTGAAAGGACTTTATCATGAGGAAGACATCCTACAGAAAGGGAGATAAGGTTTTAATATCTAGGATATATAAAGAAATCTTACAACTCAACAATAAAAAGACAACCCATTTTAAAAATGGGCAAAAGACTTGAATATATATTTCTCCAAAGAAGATATATACATGGTCAAAAAAAAAAGCACCTGAAAAGGCATTCAAGATCACTAGCTATTAGGGAAATGCAAATCAAAACCACAACCATATACCACTTCACACTCACTAGAATGGCTTCCAACTTAAAAAAAAAAAAAAAACAAAAAAAAAAAACAGAAAATAAGTATTGGAGAGGATGCGGAGAAATAGAAACATTCATTGCTGGTGGGAATGTAAAATGTTACAGCTGCTGTTGAAGACGGTTTGGTGATTCCTGAGAAAGTTAAGTATAAAATTACCATATGGCCCTGCAATCCCACTATTATGTATATACCCAGAAGAACTGAAAGCAAAGACTTGAACAGATATTTGCACACTGATGTTCATAGTGACATTATTTACAGTTGGCAAAAGATGGAAGCATCCTATGTGTCCATCAATTGATGAATGCATAAACAAAATGTGGTAAACACATACAATGGGATAATATTCAGCATTAAAAAGGAATGAAGTTCTGGTTCATGCAACAACATGGATGAGCCTTGAAGATATTATATTGAGTGAAATAAACCAGGTCCAAAAGGTCAAATATTGTATGATCTCACTGATATGAAATTATTAGAATAAGCAAATTGATAGAGTCAGAATCTAGCATTTGGGTTACCCGGGGCTGGGTTAGGTAGTTAATTCTTAAATTGGACAAAATTTCTTTTGTTGTTGATTGTAATGTTTTGGTAATAAATGGTGGTGATGGTAACACAACATTGTGAATGTAATTAATAGCACTGAATTATATATGTGAATGTGGTTTAAAAAGGGAAATTTTAGGTTACATAAATGTTACTAGAATAAAAAAAATTTAAAATAGCAATATAAGACTGTACAACACAGTGAACCCTATGTAAACAATGAACTATAGTTAATAATGCAATTATAAAAACATTCTTTCATGAATTGTAACAAATGTACCACACTAATAATGCAGTGTTAATAATAGCATGGTATCTGGGAACTCTGAATTTTATGCATGATTTTTCTGTAAGCCTATAACTTCTCTAATTAAAAATAATAAAATTAAAATAAAGAGCTGTTTAGGGCTGTGGTTGAATAAAAGCCCCCAAAGATGGCCTGGTTGTAATCCCTGGAACCTGTCAATACTCTACTTTACATGACGAAGGGGAATTCAGATTGAATATAGAGTTAAGTTTGCTTATCAGATGACCTGAATGTAAAAAGATTATCCTGGGTTATCCCAGTGGACCCAATATAGTCACAAAGGTCCTTAAAAGTAAAAGAGGAAGGCAGAAGAGGTGGTCAGCATGATGCATGTGAAAAGGGCATGCCCTATGGTTGCTGGCTTTGGAGATGGAAGAAAGGGGTCAAGAGCTAAAGATTGTGGATAGCTCCTAGAAGCTGGAAAAGGCAAGGAAGCTGATTCTTCTCTAGAGCTTCCAGAAGGAATGGAGCCCTACCAGTATCTTGGTTTTAGCCCAGTGAGATGTGGGTCAGACTTCTGACTTACAGAACTGTAAGATTATAAGTTTTTATTGTTTTAAGTCACTAAATTTGTGGTAATTTGTTACAGCAGCAAAAGAAAATGGATACAGCAGAGTGTGCTCTGGAAATGCCTGGGGAAAAAAATAAACTCCAACTAGTCCCTCTAGAAACCTGCCAAGTGTTTATTCATTTTCTGAATTAAATTTGGAAAAAGATTTAAAAAAGAAAAATCTCTATGGATATTGGCATATTATCATCTCTCCTTTGATGTGGAAGAGAAGACTCAATCCAGAGTGATTTGCTTTCTCTGAAGGTAGCGTTTTTTCTCCTTGCCTAAATGTGAAATTCTGCCCCATCTTCATCCTTGAAATTTAAAATATTCTATCACACAACTAGAAATAGAAAATACTAAGGAATAAGACTCACTCTTGAAATTAAAATTTAAAAATTCAGGATATGGCTAGGTATGAACTTTTTTCCCATAAATTAAGTTACTGTTGGAGTTCTTAGTCCCAGCTTAATGCATTTATTCTTAAAACAACCATACGAGGTAAGAAGGATCATTATGCCCATTTGACAGATGAGAAACCCAAAGCTTAGAAAAGTTAAGTGATTTTTTTCCCAAGCCAATTTGTTTTGAATCAATGTCTGTTGACTTAAAGGCCCAAGTTCTTAACCACCAACATTTGTTGCTATCATTGCTTTCTGTTATTTCCTCCCAAAAGTTCTTTAGGAGCACTGTCCTTCATATGTTGATCCCAGAGTTCCTGGCCTCTCCTCACATCATATTTTATTTATTTATTTATTTATTTATTTATTTATTTATTTATTTATTCATTTATCCCCCCCTTGCTGCTTGTGCTCGCTGGGTCAGCTAACCACGCCGTGCGGGCGGGCTTGCCTTCACCAGGAGGCCCCGGGAACCGAACCCGGACCCTCCCATATGGTAAACAGGAGCCCTACTGATTGAGCCACAGCCGCTTCCCATCACATCATATTTTAATCAATAGTCTTTATCACATTATCCTTTTCTCTCACACACATTCTGTCTTTCAAATCATTGATCCCATTTTTCTAATATTACTTCTGTTCTTTGCTACTTTCAATATAAATTTTAATTATGCTATTGTACATTTAGTTTCCTCATATTCTTTTTTCATTCCAGCCTTTTGTTTTTTACCTTGGTTATTTTAAATAATTCTGTATTTGAGCCTATTGTCTCTTTCGCCTCTTGATTCATAGAGACATATAGGAAATACTTTCCAGCTTTGTCTTCTGTTTTCTATGACAGATTCTCCTTCTCTTTTCAAATACATGGCACTTTTTCACTTCTCTTGGGTTTTCCATCCCACAGTAGATAGGGCTATCAGTGCAAAATTTTGAGAACTAAGGGTTCCCTCACCTTCCACCTGAAGATTGGTGGGTATCTCCCCAGCAGATCTTAACCTGGATAAACTATTCATTTCCAACCCTGACAAACATGATCTAGTATAGCTCTACATCATGTCTACTGCTCCCGACTCTTCTGATCCTTTGGAAAGGAATTAGTCCTTTCACATTAGAAATTGTCTGAAATTTTTATATTCAGAGCTAAAGCAGAAGCATGAGAAATACAATCCCCATGGTATGTTGCTCCCTGGAGCTTCCTGTTTACATTCCTTCTTGAAGGCATCTTCACATGTTACAGCGTCACGCACCATCTGTCTGCTTTTATCATTGCCTCATTTCACTAGAGGGCATCTCTAAGTAGATGGAAAAAGAGGTATTAATGGGATGAAGTTTCTATAAGTGTATGGGTTTTTTTTTGTGTGTGGGGGGATTGTGTGTATGCATGTCCGTGTGTGTATGTGTGTATGGGTGCATATTTAGCTTTCTATGTGTCCTAGGGCTTACATCTTTGAGGTAAAAGTTCTCACAGGGAAAGGGTTATGTATTTCTCTCTCTCTGTATCCTCCCTGTCTTCCCCACCCCAAAGCACCACAAAGATATCTTTGCTGAGTAAGTGCTTTTGTGTCTTCCTCAGCTGGAACCATCATTTCTGCATGCAATTATTCCATTATTTTTCCTCACCTTCCCCTTCTTTATTTTTTTTTCCGTTTCTTTCTGAAGCCTACTTAGCCCATGAGCTCTTGCAGCACAGAAGATAGATTCCTGTGTTCAGTTGGGTAGCTGTTTCTGTTATTGCTTGTCATCTTTCATTGTGGGCCCTTGAAACGTGCAATGGTTGTCTATCGCCCACGCAGGACCTTGGGAAACGTGCTTATACATGACCCCCTTTCATGCTAAAGTCCGCACACAACATTTTTATCACAGGAGGCCCCGCTTTGCCCTTTTCTCCATACCTGACATGCTTTTCCTACCTGTAAGTTATACTCAGGTGATTTATTGACCCTCACCTATAATATGTCTTTGATTTCATTATCCTTGCTGAAAACCTTCTGTGTCAGTAAATGAAATGTACTTGGCAGGTAGTTAACCTTATCTTCCTTTGCTACTGTTCTATTTCTTGCCTGTATCAATAAAACCAACTCCTAAATCTTCTGCTACTTTTACTGAAACTGTTCATATGTCACATTTCTCCTTAATAATCACAGAATCATTGATCCATAGGGTTGAAAAGGGCCTTAAAAGTAACTTAGTTACATATATAGTGACATGAGTACAGCCTTATATAAATTAAACAAAGTTGGGATGTGGAACTACATAGTCAATATGACCTTTCCGTGTGTGTTCTGGAAAGGTAGACACCACAACATTAACAGGGTTGTCTCAGGGTTATAGGATTACTGATGCTTTTTATCTGCCTTCTTACACTTTTCTATATTATCAAAATTTCCTGTAATAAGAGATACGATACTAGATGAGAGAAGACAATGGAGACTTGCCTTTAAAATTCTGAGGGGAAAAAAATTTTAGCCTAGAATTCTACAGCTAATTACTTATCAATAGCAGGCTAAAATAAAGACATGTTTAGACATGAAGCTACCAAAAAATTAGCTCCAATTTTTCCTTTTTGGAAAGCTCAGTGAAGATAAGAATAAGTCAAGAATGCAGTACAGACAGGACCTAGGAATCGAAAAACCCAAATCAAGAAAAGTATTTGAATAAATTCCTAGGATAACAGATATGCAACACCCATAGAGAGCAACTGCCTTTGAAAGGAGCCGGAGCTGAGAGGGAAAGCTAGCTTTTTTTCTTTGGGAGAAATAATTTGGAAGAAACTACTCTATGTCCCTCAATGTCACTTTCAATGGGTAATGTTATTCACTCATTCAGCACCTTTTTATTAAGCACTTATTATGTGCTGTTGCTGTGCTAAGTGCTGGGGAGTCAATAGTGAACAAAAATGAACCTCTCTTTATGGAGCATGAGAAGATAATGACTACAATCTCCTTTAATTTTCCCCATAGCCCCATTTGAAAAACAAAATATTCTCGCCATTCTGTAAGTTCAGAGGGTATACAAACCTGCCTAAGGTTGCCGGTTAGCAAGTGTCAGGCCTCGGATTCAAACACAGACTCAAAGCCCACCCCTTCTTTGCTCTGTTCAAAGTGAAGTCTTTTCTTGGAGAGAAAAAAAAGTATTTGCTAAGAAATCTGCTTTCTTAGAATTGTATACTTAGCAAAAATGGTGAGGGAAATAATTTTGAAAACTCTCCTGGCTGGCCATTTTGCAGATGATGTGTCTGGATAAATCTCCACCTGATTGTCTGTGACAATACACTCCTGTACAGAAGGACGTTCAGCAGATGATGCTACAACTCACTGCCTGAATTACTGCTGCACAGCCCAAAATGTGTGCTCAGCATAACCGCAAATTGAAAATAAACTTGTAAACCATTGTCAGTGATGTAGCTCAAAGACTTTATATGCTGAAGTGTCTTTAAAGTTGTTTTTCATTACAGTGTGCCCTTTTTCAACGGGCAGAATTCATTTCCCCCTCTTTAAGTGTGCTCAGTGAGGGGAAAGCGGATCTTGAAATGAAGACATGGATCTGATTTCCTGGCGCCATGTGTGAAAAGCATCCCGTTCTTCAAAGCTGAGCATAGTTCTCTTCTTTTCTCTCCTATCCCACCCCACCCCATAAATCTCTCTCCCCCATAAATCTTACTCCCAGGCATCTTGCCCCAGGGTACTCAAACTCTGTATGCAGCCAGGAGACACTTGCAGGGTATGGACAGGTGTCAGCTCAGTCCATGACCTCCCTGATGTTAAATTTGTATAGGCCTAAGCCAAGCTCAGTCTTCAGTAACATGGTGGTTACAAGCTTCAACTCTGAAACCAAATTGCTTGGGTTCTAATCTTAGCTGCATCTCTAACTGGTCTTCTGATCTTGGACAAGCTACTTAGTTTTCTGTTCCATGGCTGTCACATCTAAAAAGTAGGAATAATACCTCCTTTATTATAGGATTTTTATTGGGAACTAAGTCAGTCCTGGCAAACGGTCAGAGTGATTTCTGGGTTTAAGCAGTGACTTCCTCTCCAACAAGCTTTTTACCATGCCTTCCTATTCTTAAAATAATTTGCCCCAGGATTTCAAACAAAAGATTCGCTTAAGCAGGGGCAATCTTTCTATATCTAATTGATTCCAGATTTGAAAAGCAGTCAGTTTCATTTCCAGTCTGTTCTCCCTGATCAGACACTGTATTCCCTTAGGAAAAGTAGTCAGCTCAGATGCTTCATGTCTGGGAGATTTCCTCTCCTTGCTAGCGATAAATCCTTAGACACCTGTATTCTCTTTCTCTTAATAAATAGAGTGAGCACCTTTCTCTTTCTATAGCCACTCTTTCCCTAGCACCTAGCTGTTTTCTTGCAATATGTGCTACCTTAGGAAATTTGTTTTAAGGAATCTTGTGAGAACTTAATTGGTAACTTTCTCCATGTTGCACATTATTAAGAGGTTTGTAATGGCCAAACCAGATTTCAAAAAGGAAAACACTTCCTCTTAAACCGAGAAAATATAACTAGTATGCTGCATTAGCCGTATTGGTTATTGTACCCTCAAGTTATGAACACATAGTCATTCATCCATTTGCCACACCTACTTCATGTGCTCCCAGGGCAAGCCCAAATCCTCTGTGGATCACTGATTGGGAATTAAGAAGACAAGCCTGTGCCTAGCCTCCTAATAACCTCCAAAGACACAAAAGCCAAAGCCAAAAAAACCTGAGCAGGAAAGAAAGTCTATCATTTCCTTAAAGGATCAGGGCTCCTCCATAAGTTATCCTGGGCCCCTCCATGTCTCCTCCATCCCCCTCTCTTCTCCTCAACACTTCTCACTTTATACACTCCCAAGAAATATATTCACATCCGCCTTTAAGTTTGCAGGTATTTGTGAGCAGGGAAGTCTCCTCCCTCTCCTTACACCTAAGACAGTGGAATACTTATCCAATGGCTGGCCTCCTTTCCAAAGTAGGCAGAATCACTGCAGCATATTGAAAAATTAGTTAATGAGTGTGCCTTTTTATTTCATTTCTTCTTTTTTCTCCTGCTTGAATTTGAAAGTCCTATATTTAATCATTTATGGGAGGAGGTTCTGCCATCTTGTTCAGTCTCTTCTTTCCATGCAATTGGATTGTTTGGCTGCTCCTGGGTCTGCTGTTTCCAAGAATACCTGACCACCATCTGCCTTTTATGTTGATTTTTTCCTGGACTATCTTCTTTCTCCTTACTATGTTTGATATGACTGGGGCCAAAGCCCACTTTGCATAGGGCAGAAAATGAGTGCTCCATTTCTAGCTCTCCCTTAACTTCTATCTCCCTCTCCTTTTTCTTTTCCTCCCTTACAGCACTGAGCTATGGCAGCTGCTGTAGTTGGGGTCTTGTCTGGTTAAACCACAGGGCTTGGGAACAAGTGTACTGTCCAGTTCTGTCTCTCTCCCTCCCTCTGGATGTGATGGATATTTTCCAGTTGTTGCATGAAGAAAATTGGGATTTGTTACCTTAGAAGAACAAAGTTGTAGTGGACTTCTGTTGTTTTTAACTCCTAGCACTCATTCACCCTCTTCCTGGAAACATTTGCCCAGTTTATCTCTGGGAAACTACCCTCTTCCCCACCCTCAATTCATATACTTTGGGTAGAGCTCCCATCCCCATCCCATGGAGCATGTGATTCAGGCCTAACCAATCAGAGTATTGCATTGCCCTAGCCACAATGCTTGTTTCAGGGATCAGAAACCAATGAGACTTCCAGGGCTGTTAGGCAAATGCTCTTTTCCATTGGATTTGAGCTGAGAAGATGGGATTCTGGAACTTCTGGCAGCTATCTTCTAACCACAGGGAATCAGTCTGCCTGGGAATAGAGCCAGTGCACTATCATATTGACATAACCAAAAGATTATTCCAATTTGGTAATTCATAATCCATATTTTCAGGCCAGACATTTAGCTCTTACATTTAAGTCTATGATACATGTTTTTGGTATAAAACAATTTCTCCTCCTCCTCCTCTTTTTTTCTTCTTTGCATGAGGAAATTCAACTGTAATGGGTCATTTGTTTAAAAATTATCCTTTTCCATTGAATTGGCTTGACACCTTTGTTGAACATCAATTGACCGTAAACGTAGGGATTTATTTCTGGACTCTCAACTCTATTCCACTGATCTATATGTTCTTTTATTCTTACATTGGTGCCATATTGTCTTTGAAGTATGTTTTTGTTTTACCGGGAGGTCCCAGGGAATGAACCCAGGTCCTTCCATATGGGAGACAGATGCCCAACCATCTGAGCCACATCCACCCCCCAGGGAGTATGTTTTTAAATTGGCTGATGTAAGTCTTTGAGATTTGTCTCTGTGAACCCCCAACCCCCCAAATCATCTTGCCCATTCTAGGTTCTTTGCATTACCTGTATAAATCTTATAACAAGGTTGTCTATTTCTAAATACAAACAAACAAACAAAACAAACCCCCCACAAAGGGGGTCCTGGGATTTTGATAGGGATTACATTGTATCTATAGATCAGGGGTTCCTAACAAGGGGTCTGTGAGCTTGAATTTAAATTAAAAAAACGTTATTCTTTTGGGGACATATTGGTGCAGGTATGATATATTTATTATATATATATTTATATAGTGTGGACTTAGTAAGGGGTCCTTGGTTTTCACCTGACTGGCAAAGGGGTCCACGTAACAAAAAAGTTTAACAACTCCTGCTATAGATCAATTTGGGAAAAATTACCATCTTTACAATATTGACTCTTTTCATTAGAATGTCTCTATTTAGATCTTCTTTATTTCAGGACGTTTTTGTAGATTACAGTATTCAATTGTTATTTCTTCTTATTCTAAAATCTACTTTCTCTGATATTAATATAGCCCAAGCACATTTAATATAATTTTTGATATGGCTGGATTACTTATGCCAATTTGATATTTTTTATATATCTCATCTATTTTGTTCTTCTGTTCCTCCTTTACTGCTTTCTTTTGAATTAAATAAAGAAGTTTTTGGTATATATTTTAATTCATTTGCTAATTTTTCAGACTTCTTTTGGGTTATGTTCTTAGTGGTTGCTCTAAATATTACATGTGTCTTAATTTATTACAATCTTCTTCAAACAAATACTGAATTGATTCCAATAATCTAAAGCAACATTATTCCAATATAGATCCAATTATTCCCCTACTTATTATTGTCATATATAGATAACACACCCAGCAATACAATTGCTATATTTATTTGACCTTATTTCTTTTAAAGTTATTATGAGAAGAGAAGAAAACATATTTATACAGTGCTTTAGTAGTCTTCCTTTCTTCCTTTGGAATCTCCTTAAACATCTGGTGTCATTTCCTGTCATCTAGAAGGGTTTTCTTTAGTATTTCTTAAAGGCAGGACTGCTAGCAACATATCTCAGTCTTTGTTTATACAATAATCTCTTTATTTTACCTTCATATTTGGAAGAGTTTTGGTGGAGATAGAATCCTTGACTGACACTTGACAGTTTTTTTATTTTTTAAAGAATTTCAAATGTTATTCCATTGCCTAATGGTCTCCATTTCTCAGAAGAGAAGTTAGCCATTAATCACAATTTTCCCCCCAATATGTGCTAAGTTATTTTTCTCTTGCTCCTTTTAAGATTTTTTTCTTTGTCGTTCAACAGTTTGACTATAATGTGTCCAAGTATGTTTCTCTTTGTATTTATCCTAGTTGGGGGTTTTAGCTGTATACTAATGTTTTACATCAAATTTGGAATTTTTCCCCATTATTTTAAAGATAATTTGCCCCCTTTTCTCTCTCTCTTTCTAGGACTTCCTTTACATTTATGCCAGTAAGCTTAATTTTGACCCATAGGTTTCTGAGGCTCTCTTCATTGTTTGTCATCCTTTCTCTGTGCTCCCCAGATTGCATAACTTCTATTGGTATATCTTAAACTTCACTGTTACTCTCGCCTACCATCTCAAATCTGGTTTTGAGCTAATCTACTGAATTTTTTTCATTTTTGTTTTTGTATTTTTCAACTCTAGAATTTCCATTTCATAGTTTCTATTTCTTTATTGATAAAGATATTGATTATTCCTATACATTGAGTAACTGTGATGATTATCATAGTCTCCTTTAATTCTTTAAGCATGGCTTTTTAAATTCTTTACATACATTTATAATAGCTGCTTTGAAGTTTTTCTACTAAACCCAGCATTGGACTCCATTCAAATTCAATTTCTATTGATTACTATTTTCCTTAAGTGTGGGCAATACATGTCTATTTCTTTTCATATCTCATGATTATTTTAACAGAAAACATGGAAATTTCAGAAAATATTTTGTAGCAAATCTGGATTATGATTATTTTTTTCCCTGCCAGATGTAGGTGATTTTTTTATTTCCTTGGATGATTTAGTTCCTAGAATTTAATTTGTGGAATCATTTCTCCCGATCATGTGTGGCTGCTGATGTCATTGCTCATTTATTCTTATTTTTATTTTTTTAGCCAGGCTTCTAAGAGTTTACCTCTGTTCCTATATAGCTTAGTAGTCAATTAATGATTTGTTGGAGGTTTTACTCAAACACGTTGGACCCATAGTTTTCCCTCTCTGCTGTGGGATCCGCATGTGGATTAAAGAGTGCTTTCACATTTCATGCAGTTGTCAAATACGTCTCAACTTTTGCCTTCTTAGGTCTCCTCTGTGAGTGCACACTTCATTCTAGTCATGCAGACTAGAATGTCCTCTGTGAGTGCTCAGTCTTCATTCTAGATATGTGTGGAGAGCTTATCTAACCCTTCAAAGCTTTCTCATTTCTAGCATCCCTATTTTAAAGCTCTGGCTCATACACTGGTCAGTCACAATATCCTCCCCAACTGAGATTGCAACCTCAGGCTACCAGATCTGCTCACTGTCCCTGATCATTTAATACACATATCTGATTTTACTGACAATAGCACAATGAGGCATGCTTTTCACATTCTACTTCAAATCACATTACCTCCCTCCAACAATGAAACTCTTGCTTTTCATGGCTTGCCTCACCCCAGCAAAATTACCACACTCACTGAGCTTGGGAGATGGGAGATGGGAGAAGGGAAGGGGAGTGAATGGGAGCTGCCATAGACAAGACAGCCACAGATTTGCACTGTTCTTATATAGAGCTCTAGAAGCTTTTTGTGAATATATATTTCTCAATTTGTTGTTTCTTTTGGTCAATTTCCAGAGCTCTTAAATGGTTGTTTATGAGAATTTTATCCACTTCTATAGTTGTTGTTTTTTTTTTTTTTTTTTTTTTAGGGGGAGAGGATTTGCAAAACTCTTCACTCTGCCATAGCTACTAATTAGTTGTTTAGAACTGCTAAAATTATATCTACTTTCATTTTCTTTGACCATTTCTGAATCAACAGAAAATACCTGTTTGTCAAAACTGTTCCTTTTTAATTGTATAAAGGCTTTAAAAGTTTGGTTACTACATGTAATCCACCAATCATAACACTCACTATACTACATTGCAAATTACCCATTTAATTATCCTTAACCTCCACTAAAC
The DNA here is from genome assembly GCA_026826555.1 of Tolypeutes matacus. Lineage (NCBI taxonomy): Eukaryota > Metazoa > Chordata > Mammalia > Cingulata > Chlamyphoridae > Tolypeutes > Tolypeutes matacus. Next base: position 10,848,073 of record JAKSZT010053928.1, read on the forward strand.
TGTAAACTCCATGAGAGTAGGGACTATATCTCTTATTCATCAGCTGTATTCCTAAGTCCTAAATAAGTCTGACATATTAAGAGGAGTTTAGAATTATTTGTAAATATTTGCTAAAGGAATAAGTAAATTTCTCCTACTCTGTCTCCTTTTGTGCAGGAGAGACTATGCTGAAGTTATAGGCAGGAGTCTAAGAGACCTAGAAGACATTTTAACTAGAGGTAGCTCTAAATAATTATTCACCAGGGAGTCTTTGTTTACAAAAACACTGCCTTGCTCTCAAAATGAGCATTTAGCTCATAAGTATCTTACTTGATGAACCTGGAAGTTGTTTTTGAAGGTACTTAACAGGTAATTACGGTTTTAGGGAGGCAGTGAGAGAGTGGGGAAACCAGAGACTGGCAATTTTGATATTAACTCTTTTGCTTACTGGTTGAATGTCTTTTGGCCATTCATCATCCTCTCTGGGCCTCCTTATTCATTCTCATTTATAAAATGAGAGGGTGGGACTATTTTATTGGTTTTCAAGCCTGGCTGAGCAGGAGAATCACCTATGAACATTGTTGTCCAGCCCTATTGAGTTAGAATCCACAGGGCTGAGGTGTGGCAATCTGTATTTTTTTTTTTTTTTTTTTTTTTAAGTTCTAATGATGAGTATTTTTGTAGTCAGTGGCACAGGCAAATGGAAGGCACTTGAGAATCACTAGACTAGATGATATCAAAGGATTCTTTCAGTACTAAATTTATTCTCTTCAATTCCTCTCAACAAAAAGGAAACTCTCTTTGGGTTATATACCCCAAATGTTTGAAAGGGTGATTCTTGGCAGATTCAGCTTATTCAGGCAAAAGAAATGATAACTTCTGGTACATTTTTGTGTATTCATACAAAACTTGGGTTGCATGTGGCTCCAAGGTGAAGAACATAATGAGAAATGAGAATTGGGTAAAGGAAACATATCTTTTTTGGCTGACTGATAATTGATATAGGCAGAGTGCTGCTAATTATCTAAGTGAGACTTGCAGTGTATTTTGATCACTTTATACTTTCTGAATCTGCAAGGGATTGTCTGCTACTCTTTCTGTTTCCCAAGCTTTAGAAAAACAGCACTTCCCAATATGAGTTTATTTTAAAATAAACTGAGTGAGACTGCATCTACAGAGAGTGTTTAGTGTACTGTGAACAGAGCACTTCTGAACAAATCCCCTGGTCTGTTTTCCTGGGAATAGAATGGAATAAACTTTGAGAAAAGTATGGTAGTTAGCTGCCTAGACCACGTAAATGTTCCATCACAAATACAGGCATTTGATTCTTCTCTGTGTGTCAGAAATAAAGACTCACCCGAGTCTCTGAGAGGGAGGATGAAATCGATGTAATGGGCTGAAGATGCTAGCACTCTCTGTGTTGCTAGAAGAGAATGTTTCTTCTGCATGCCAAAGCCAATATTTGCTGAATTAGGCCCTCACCGAGCAAACTTAGTGTATGCAGATTGGCTGCTCCCAAAGCACAAGGGATATGCTGTTCTCTGAGTGGAACTGCCGGCTGGTTTCTCTTTGCAAGGATCCTCAGTGAATTTGGTGTTGTTGCTTGGAATGTGGCAATTCTATTTTGAAAGCAGGAAAATCGTAAATACACTTAATATAAAATGTCCTAATCCAGTGATTCTCAGTCTTCTTGGAACTGCACAACACTTTGTTTGACATAAACATCTGATAGTAGTAGACATTTTTATTAAATTATAATATGTGCCCCAACAGAAATGTAATGTAGCAATTAAATAATACATAAAAAGAGTGGGACAATGCATAGATTTTATTTATGATTTTAAATAAAAAAGATTAGGATCCAAGATAGTGGAAAATATTACAATATGTAGAAACAGACACAGAATCATTATTAGAAGAAAACATACAGAAAAAATAACAACTACAGTAGAATAGTGGAATCAAGGGTGATTTACCTTTCTCAAACTTTCTGCAAGGTGGTTAAAAAAAATAAAATATGACTGTAGTTAATAGGTATGAATTCTAATTGAATGAAGATCATCTATTCGTCTGAGTGGCCATCTTCATCTCCCTGGGTTCCTTTTTCCCCACGCACTCCTTTAGTTAAAAAGTATTGAAGAGGGAAGCGGCTGTGGCTCAATCAGTGGGGCTCCCGTTTGCCATATGGGAGGCCCTGGGTTCGGTTCCCGGGGCCTCCTGGTGGGGGTGGGCCCGCCCGCACGGCGTGGTTGGCTGGCCCAGCGAGCACAAGCAGCAGGGGGGGGATGGATGAATAAATAAATAAAATCTTTTTTAAAAAAAGTATTGAAGACACACGCAGTGTGACTTGGGCCATATGCTGTGCCCACACCTCTCCTCCAACCATGCCGCGCTGGCTCCTTGGGCCGCCAGCCTGGAGGTGGGAGGGTGAGGGCTGGGTCCAGGGCCTTCTCCAGCACTGCCCACTGGAAAAGGTCTCAGAGCCAAGACTGACTGGCCATGACCACGCAGCGCCCCAGGGGCCCAGTGAAGGATGGACTGAGGAGCAAGGTTGATGCTGGCCACCTGCACTGAGATGGCTCCCATGTGAGTGGGCGCAGGGAGCGACCCTGCACACCCAGGGAGGTAGGGGGCAAGTGCTCACATATGGAGAAGAGACTTAAGGGTTTGAGTTTACTGTAGGCCTTGTAAGAGTCTGGCTGCCCCAAGCTTAAGTGACTCAGGGGTAATGGGCCACTGCCCATACCTAGACCACATACCTAGACCACAGTACAAAGCTTGATGTCACCTGCCATACAAAAGATATTGACAAATTGTATTGACAAAGGGGAACCCTGACAAATGAATGCTGGAAAGGTTGCTCAGTGCTACACTTCAGTGGTCATCTAAACCTGTTCTACTTGAGTCTGCGTGTGGCTCTTCAGTCTAACCCAATCCCTACCACCTCTATCTTGAATACCTACTACCACAACCTACTCTGCTTTAAAACCCTTTGGTAACTCCCCAATTTCTACAGCAGCCATCTCTGAGGCCAAAACTCTGTTTCAGCCAAATGAACTGCCCTGGCATTTTCCTTCTCCTCTGTCTTTGCTCACTCTGTGCTCTCTACCTGGTGTGTCTCTGTGTCTGCCTCCTTCCTTGATAAGCTCATATTGTCTAATATGCTCAGAAGTCACTTATTCTACAGTCTACCACAAAGTCTCCATGCAATGAGTTGCTTTCTTATCTACTCTTCAATTATATCCTTTTCATATCTGCCTTACATAAATAATCATGTTCTCTCAGTATTTACTTACGATGTTTGTCTCCTCTGTCTGCAAACAGTTAAATTATCTGGGGGAGAAGCACTGCCTTATTAAGTGTGTGCTGAATGAAAAAAGCATTCATTTATCAGGAGAGTGAGGGAATGACTAAATGAACTGCCAACAGTCATTCCATGGGGCACTTACAGAATGTGGAATAGGACTTCTAAAAAATCCACTTCCCCATAAAAGCAAGAAGAATGCTGAGAAAACTCAAAATCAGTGTTTCAGAACTCTGGACATTAAAGGCTTGAAGCAATTTGAGGAGGGTTTAAAGCACACATACACACACGACAAAAACAAAAACAAAAAACTGGCTGAATCTCAAAAGGAACAGTGAGCCCCGTGGTGTTTTAATTTGCCCTAATCCCACTTCCCTCTCCCTAGTTCTGCAGTAGTATTGAAAATCAACATCCTCCCAGTTATGGCAGCTGTGGAATCCAGCAGCCTAGAAGCTACTGGAGGAGGCTGAGGGGTTTGGAGGTCCCAAAGCCCATAACCAGAGACTTGTCACTATTTGACCTATCTGGCAACTCACCCATAAGCTCTATTCTTAGGGCTTGCCCTTTTTGGACCTGATTTAGAACTCAATCTGTGAAAACAGCCCTACCTACAACTCAGCTGCAATTATTTAACATTGTAGCTGCCCGAGGCAGTGTTAACAACTAGGGCCAACAACAGGCTGGCCAAAAAACCTGAAAAAGAAACATGGGGAATGCGATGTCTATGGCAGACTTTGCAAAGCTCCAACATATTCCTGGGACTCTGAACAGTCATATGTTAAGTGGAAAGACCTGAGAAGGCCCCAAGATCACACTGGGTAACTCTGAAGTGCAAGCAGCAAGTGAAGGCTAAAGGCAGAGTAATAAACTTCCTGCCAGAGTGTTGAAGGCATGCACCAACACACACATACACACACACGCACAGATCCCTGAGGCAAAGGCTGGGAAACTTGTAAATCTCTTTCCAAACATTAACTGGCCACTACGCTAACCAATCAGAGGCTTAGTAGCAGAACACAACAGAGAAGACAGACTTTACAGAGTGAACCCAGAAAAGTCACTAAATAAATACACAAGAACAATCACAACAAAAAACAGCAACAATAACAAACCCTGTGGAACAGGGATAAATCCATTTTCTGGAGTCCACACATTATATTATTTTAAATGTCCCATTTTCAGCAAAATACTATGAGACATGCATAGGAACACAAGCAGCTAACAGATACTGTCGCTGAGGAATCCCAGATGTCGGACTTCCTAAACCAGTTGTTACAAATATGTTCAAAGAACTAAAGGCAACTATGTACAGAGAATTAAAGGAAAGTATGAAACAATGCCTTACCAAATAGACAATGACAATAAAGATGTTTGGGGAGAGTTCAGCCACCACTCCAAGGGTTGGAGAGAGAGGGTCTATTCCTGTGTGTTTGCACAAATTTCAGCTGCCACCCAGTGCCTGGGGAGGGTGTGGCCTGCAGCCCACTGCTGGGTAGAGCAATGCCCCCACTCCAGTGCTCAGAGAAGGTGGGTCCTAGGCCCCAGCATTCTGGGGAATGCTGCTCAAGCCCTTGGAAGGGTGGGGCTGCCGCACCGGCAGGCCTAGAGGACAAAGTATTGACCCACAGAAGACTTTCCAGCCTTGAAATATAGTGTTATCATGTGTAGTTTTGGACTTGCTTGGGACCTGTGACCTGTGACCCTGTGACCAAAGAAATTTAGACTCTGAGGTATCTGTTCTTCAAGCTTGTAGCCAGCTAGTGTTATGACAGAGCTTTTCATGAATGCAGGAACTAACAAGAAGAACCCCAAAAAACAAGATAAAAGGAAAACACCAGAATGACCTGTGCTGGTGCTCTACTTCAGGGCTTTTTCCATACAATGAATTTAGAGACTAGCTCCAGGCCAAAGCACAGGGGCCTCCCAGATTCTTTCTGTGCAGGTGTCTTGTCTTGGGCATGCACATTTTGCCTTAGGAATTCACCTGAGTACAAAAGGTAGAACTGTCCCCTCTCACCCAGGAAAGCGTTTCCTCATGCTACCAGACACTACACTGTATGTCCTATCGCCAATAATCCCTTGCCCCCAGGCAGCCACTTGACTGCTCCTTCACAGCACTCTCTAGGAGAGCTCTGTGAGCTGACTTCTACATGCAGGACAAGTTGTGGGACAGCAAGTCCCTTAGGCCATTACCAGATCGTTTTGGCCAGACATGCATGCTCCCAGCATGTGCACGAGGGCTACTCAGCTCCCTCCGGAGCCAGGACTAGGGATCTGCACTGGAAGGAGGCTCCAGCTCCATGCTGGAGGGGTGTAGGAGGGGCCAGCTAGGACACCAGGAGATGGTTTTTTAAGTAGCTCTTTTCGCGTTTAGGAGCTCACCTTGTCATCACAGTCCTTTAACTGTTTTCTGGAGCTTTGAGAAAGATGCTTCTGCTAGTTCTTGCTGGTAGTTCAAAGCTTCTGTGGGTAGACGGAGCCCTGAAGCCTCTCACTCCACCATCTTTTCTTTTAAAAGACCTCTCTGTTTGCTGGGTAGATGAGGTATTGAAGACAAGAAAGTGGGATTATAGAAATGAGTGAGCAAGTTAGTAATGTAGTCAAACATATTTTAGAAGTAAAATTAGAGAAATTGGTGATGGATTTAAACTCTGGGTGAGAAAGAAGCAGACATCAAGGGTGGTCCCCAGACTTCTAACTTGAGCAACCAGGACTGAGAGGATTGCAATTGTAAGGATGAGAAATGAGTAGATTTGGAGAGAAGATAAGTAATGTCTGCCAAGTCCAAGGTTGATAATCATTGCTCAGATATATTCTTTAAATATAAAGGGCAATGATCCAGTAAAGTCTTCCCTTACTCCATGAATTGATACTAGGGGGTATTTGTGACTTCAGCTTTATAGCCTGTGAACCTGACATTTAGAGAAATTAGGTGGCATCATCAATTTAATTGGGAAGCCCCTCAGCCCTCATGATGTGATTACCCACACCTGCAGGCTTTCTTTGAGCTATGGAAGGGAAATAAGGAAGACTTCATGAAGGAGAAAGCATTTCACTTGGGTCTTGAAGTATGGGCAAAATAGGGGTGTGGGTTAGGGAAGTCATCTTGGGCCCTGGAGCAGCTGCCTTGCTTCAAGGGGGAAGGCTTTAACAAGCCATTACTGAGTATTTATGGAGAGTTAAAGCTAAGAGAGATGCCTCAGCCCTCTTGGGGCAACTGCCTAATGGTCTGGATATTTCCATCTATATCCGACTACACCTACATGGCTGGAATGTAGAGTGGACATGGCTGCTGATTCAGGATGGGGGGCTGTGACAGGTCTGCTTCCCTGAAGCCTTTCAGAAAATTGTTATTGCCCATTGTGCAATATGCTTCTCTTAATTTCACAGAAATACATTTTTATTTCAAATTATTAAACGTGCTTATCGTGCTGTAAAATATATCATCTGTTTGAAGAAATGAAAGCATCAGCACATAATGTAAATTAAGCCTACTGATTGGTTGGGGCTGAGCCTCAAACACAATTTACTTTGCAATGAGGGCGGATTTAGTATTTGGGAGACTCAGATGTAGAGGACTACATATGCGTTACTATGTTTCTCCTCTAGCTAACAGACACTAATCCATATTCTAATTTATTGGATTTAATTATGAAAGAACAAAAACTCTAAGGACTAAGTTACAAACAATTTTGACTTGGTGAGCCTTAGAATACAAGTCCTGTTAGAACAAAATACCACTTGCTCAGGCGTCCAGGGATTAGGAATTCTTAGAAGCATATTCTAATTTTGAATACTATAATAAAGAAGCTTTGAAAAGAATATTGGGCAATCAGCTCCCCAAATGTATATCGCTTGGTGCTAATATTGCATCTGCCCCCTAGGCAGCCTTGGAGGACTATTTATTGAGTGAATGATTGATTGAATGAATATGCTTCCATGTACTTCCATCTACATTCTGCCATCTACCCACAAGTAATTAAAAAATGACTTGTTTCTTAACTGAAATTGATTTTCTAGTTTATCAGAAATCTAATGTGAATCTCATTATTTTGACATTTAAAGCTAGGTTGATTTAGGTTAAAATTGCCTTCTGATATTGTGGGGAGAAAAATATCCAAATATCTCCTTCCCCCTCAAAATGTTAGGGATTTCACTTATAACCTAATCCATGCCCACAGAAATCCAAGCAGGTCCAATCGCTGGGGCCCAATCTCTGACACACCTGCAAAATTTATCACAGATGAACATAGTGTTTCTGGTATTGGCATAAGAACCAACTGAGAAAAAGAATAAAGTAGAAAAAAGCAAGCAAAGCAAACAAGTGAAAAAAAACAAGACGATATAGAAGAAAATCTGACTTGACAAACATATTACCTTCCCAAAAAAGCATGGATTGACATCTGCCTCTGGGCAACTCCCTTATTTACTCTAACTGGAAGGAAATTTGATGGAAAACGGATCCAAAGTCATGACTCAGATACTTTTCACAACAGCAAAAGCAAAAAACATTGGTCAACATAGTCTGAAAACAGGTGTGACTCTTTCCTTATCTTCCATTTTACCCTGGCTTACTGCCTTCTGCTCTCACTTGCCTGTTCTTCCTGCTCCTCCCTCGTTGTCTCTTTAAAATTTCCCATCTCTGTAGCTGATTTTCCTCCTTTGTTACCTTAGAGCCATCTCCTTCCAATTTCCTTGGAAATAAGAAGTACCTATATAACCAGTGTAAGGTAAGGTGTTTTTTTTTTTTAATTTCTTTTTAAAAGACATCTTATTTGTGGCTACCTCTGATCTAGGTTATTTTTAGATTCCAGAATAGAGATATGGCACTTCCTCTGAGGCTCCTGTAGTTACCCAACTCATAGTGGTTAAAAGTATTCCTGAATACTTTTCTGCCTGAAAATCAGGTTTTCTGCGTTTTGCCATTTAAGGTTAAATAATCCTGATGGTAGAGGGTGAATCTATTTCCCTGATTCTTGCCTAGATTCTCACCCTTTTTTTCTCAGCTCTTTGTATATGCTCTGGGCTGCATGTCTGGACTCCTGATCTCTCTCTCTCTGTCTTTTTTTAATATTGACTTTCCAATTGTGTCCCTTACTTCAACTACTGACTGCCCATTTGACCTTTGGACATACTGCTGATTCTAACCTTAATAGCAGCATTTCCCCCTACTTTGTTTCTAGAACCAGAAATGGATTTGAGAGCAGTATGATGTAATGGGAAAAAAGCACTGGAATCTGTTTCAAAGGCCCATAGTAACTCGAATACTATCTGTCCCTTATCAATTTATGACTGTGTAAAAGTCACTTAAGTTCTCTGACTCCTGGATTCCTCAAACCCAAAATGGTAACAATAATAACTACCTGATTTTTTCCAGTAGGGGAAGGGACCACCTAGCTTCTGATACCATTTCAGAAAAGCTTCCTTTCTGCCACCCTGATCATTAGTGCCCCCAATAGATCAGATTACTAATCTGAATGGTCAGCTCCTAGGACAATTACTTGGCCTTACTCATCTATGTGTGGTCACTGTGTGTTAAAAGTTGGTGAAACGTGTGTGGCTCTCTGTTCTGTTCTTCTGCTCGTATTGCCTCCATGCTCTTGTACCAGGAGTCCCATAGCCTGCCCAACTGCTGCTCCTTTTTCCTCCATGTGCTATAATATGCCTACCTGTCAGTGACTGGTAGTTGGTGGGAAGATGAGTCTATCAGCCTCTATTTTGACCTGGACCTAAGTCAGGAACTTCAACTTGGTTATCATAGAATCCTGTATTGCGCTACTAGGCACTAAGCAAGCTAATAATAGTATGGTATTTTGTTTCCCTTTGTTTTGTTTCTTGGTTGTATAGCTTCCTCTAAGACGTTGACATACAAGGCTCCCACACCCTTGCTGCCTATGGCTCAGATGCCCACTGGGACTGAAGAGTATAGTACTGCAAATGGCATACTTTCCAAGTAACTCAGATGCTGCTATGGAGCAATTTAGAAGAGAAGCTTGTAGTTGTGAACTTATCTATTCCTAAAAGAAATGTGAACTAACATACATTGAAGAAACTGGTGGAGAGGAAGCAGGGGGAGATACAGAAAAAGGAGTGCTCATCTGCGTGTGGTTTGAGATAAGAGTGGAGATGAATCCCAGAGTGCAGAGAGGGCTGACCTTTTTAATGAGTTGGCAAGTGATGGATGCCTCTCCAGAGAATCCTTTGCTCCCAAGAGGGAAAAAAGTATAATTGAACTTATAGATTGTTCTCTCTACCCACCGTAATGTGTATGTGAGCTTTGAAGGACAGAAGCTTTATTAAAGTTCCTAGTAAGCTGAGCTTCACTCTGAGTGGGGTTATAGATTTTTGACTTCCACCTTCTTATTAATATTCATTAGACTTGGACATTATTGAATCAATGGTAGTTTATTTTAAAATTCCTGAATATTTCACCTAGTACTTTCCTGTTGTTTAACTATTTTCTTAAGATTTTTTTTGTTTAGTTTTCTATTCTCTTCCCTTTCCAGATTTCCCTTTACTTGGCACTAAGTTGTTATAGGGGCAACCCTAAGAATCTTTTTCTGAATAGTAAATATTATACAATGTGATGACTACTGAGTAACATGTAAATCTCATCTAAAATAGAAATCTGGAAAGATATGTGATTGCCTGGGGCTAAGGGGAGGGGTTGATTACAAAGGGACACGAGAGAATTTTGGGCGGTGATAGAACTGTTCGATATCTTGATTGTGGTGGTGGTTACCTAACTGTTTGTGTTTGTCAAATGTGTATGAACAAAAAAAAAATAGGATGGGTTGGGGGGAAATACACCAAATGTAAGATATGGACTATAGTTGGTAGAAATACTTTGACGATGCTCTTTCATAATTTGTTACAAATGATTCACAACAATGCCAGGTATAGGTGGAGGAGTGATGTGTGGGAGCCCTGTAGTGTGTTATGCATGTTTCTTTTGTAAGTTCACAGTTTTACTATATACTTATTATTTATGTATGTGCATATATGAAAGATATATTTCATTAAATTTTTTAAGTGAAAAAAGTAAATACAGGGGAGTTTTTACACAGACACACACATATACACAATATACATACACACATACAAGCATACATACACGAGTGTGTGTGTGTGTGTGTGCATCCTTTTCTCTAGCCTTAATTTCCTGATGTTGGAGAAACCCAAGTTTTGTTCCTTGGACCTCATTCTGTCTACACTCATTTTCGGTGGTTTCACCCAGAGTCCTGCGTTAAATGCCATGTATTTGCTGAGAAGCCCAACATTTTATGTCCATTTTTATGAACCTCTCTTCTAAATTCCAGATTTATATATGTAATTAATTGTTTTCTTCACATCTTCACCTGAATGTCTAATACTGAACTTCTGATGCTCCCCCAATATGTCCCACCCACAATTTCCCTCCTATATTAGTTAATGGGAATTTCATCATTCCAGACACCCAGACTCAAAACCTTGAAGTCATTCTTCACTTATCTTTTTCTCTTAAACTCCATATCCAATCCATCAGGAAATCCTGTTGGTTTTCACTTCAAAACGATTCCAAGATCTGACTATGTCTCTCCATTTCCTCTGCTCTTACCCTGGGTCAAGCCACTGTCAGCTCTTTCTGAGATTATTATAACTTCCTAACCAATCTCCTTGATTCTATCCTTGTGCCCTAAAATCCATTCCTCCCATAGCTTCCAGGAAGAGTCCTTTAAATCGAAGTCACATAATTTCATTCTCCTATTCACAATCTTTCGATGCCTCCTCATGTTTTCAGGATGAAAACCCAAGCACTTGCAATGGCCTCCCAGACTTTACATGGGCTGGGCCCTATTTCCTCTCTCCACATCTCCTATTGTCTCCTTGTTCTCTGCTCCAGGCACATGGGCCTCTTGTGCACGAAGCCCAGACCTACTCTTGGCCTTTGCACTTACTGTTCCCCCTGCCTGAAATCCTCTTCCCCCAGATACCTGAATGAATTGTTCCCTTTCATTTTCCATGTGTTTTCCACACCTTCTCAGGGAGGTCCTCCTTGGTCATCCTTTATATGATTGCTCCTGTCTTCCCTTCCTCTCATTTCTTCATCTCTCTCTCTCTCAAAACAAACAAAAACCCCACGGAACAGCACACTAAAAAGTGCTAGTTTTGATGTATGTAAATTATACCTCAATTACCAAGGTGGGGGGGGATTCCAATCTGGAAAACAAATTAAAATGGCTCCACCAAGTTCCACAGGGTTGGAAGTCTGGGTTGTGGGTTGGGGATATATGTTCTTACTTTTGAAAGGCAGAATGCTCTATTGGTTATGAATAAGACCTCTAGAACCAGAGCACCTGAGTTCTTCCTGTGAGTTATGAAATTCTCTGTTGCCTCAGTTTCTTAATCTGTCAGCTGGAAATAGTAGCATCTACCTCATGGGGTTATTGCTCGGATTAAACAAGAGAACCACCACCACCACAAAACAGAAGAAAGAAGGCTGAAAATTTAAGGTTGTGGAAGGGGAGAATGTCTCTGATGGTTTCTTTCCTCTCACCTTAGGTTTGGTGAGGTCATCCTTGTCTCTGCTGAAAAATAGTCTTCATCACATAACACCCACACAAAACTCTGCCCAAGCTGCATCTAGGCAGCCACTGCAGAGTAAATGCTCTGGACTAAACCTCATGGAGAGAATAAATCACCTTTTACGCCATGCTTCCTCCAGGTGAGGACTGAGGTCATTGCAAGAGGCATAACAAATAGTCAACATAACGTACCAAACTAATGGATTCTATAAGGAAAACTAAATGGAAAATTTTTTGAGCACTAAACACCTCTGGCTGAAGAGACAGTGGAGCCAGTGTTATTATAGGTGTGGTTGAATCAATAATGCTTTTTCATTCATTTCTTTTCCATTTCACAAAAATGCCCATTTTAACCAGCAAAGATGTAAAGAGAGATTATCAAGGGCCGTTTTTCATGCTCACATGGATTATATTCTAGGGCACATTATTCTTCTAAATAGCCCAGTTTCTGTTTTTTTTTCCTCCTTCCTCTGAAATGTATTCAATTCTCTTCCAGCGGTGTGAATTCATCTGGAAATCTATGACAATCAATTAAGCAAATGAGAAAATAGAATGCTTATAATTATGATAATCAAGCTATATGAAACCCACCCTCTTAGGTCTAATACCCACACATCTTTAAGCAATATATTAATTAAGCTGTGGGTAATTGTTACAATTAAAATCAAGTTTTTATAATTTTTAAAAATCACTCCAAGAGAGAAAAAGGCAATATTTAAAAAATATATGCAGCTGTCAGTTTTTAATGTAATTCATTATCATGACTATATCATCATTTCCCTGGCTGCATGGAGATAATTCCAGTATCCTTTATTGATGTGATTCTTCATTTACAATTGGCTAAATTTTGTTTGTAGCCCTGCTTTCTTCCTTGTTTCTCTAAGTCAGAGATTGGCAAACTTTTTCTATAATGGGCTAAGTCGTAAATATTTTAGGTTTTGTAGGCCAAGAAGCAAAATTGAAGATAAACAAAAGTGCTTCTATAATATGAGAAAAGACCAAGTTTCAGAGATCCTTTTATTGATGGAATTTCGATATAATAATAATTTAGTATTTCTTTTTACAATACAATATTACTAACGAGGAGAATGGAATTCTTCCTTTGGGATAACATTTTGCTTAGCTGGAGTTCAATGTCAATGTTCCCTATCATCAAGTCATCCGAACTGTTCATTAAGTAAAACATTCTTAGCCTGTGGGTAGGAGGCAAGTTTGGGATCACAGACTGTAGTTTGCCAGCTCCGGTGTTCTTGCACTTAAGTGTACATCAAAATCACCTCAAGGGCTTACTAAAACAGATGGCTGTGCCACATCCTCAAGTTTCTGGTGGGGCCCAAGAATTTGGATTTCTAACAAGTTGCTAGATGGTGCTGGTAGTGCTGGTCTGGGGACCATACAATTAGAATACTCTCATTGATACTGGTGCTTTTAAAAAGTCACTTGGTATAGGCCATTTTATATCATCATATAACATGCAGAACTGTATGTGAGAGAGAGTGTGGTCTACAATGTGAACTATGGTCCATGCTTAATGGCAAAGCCCCAGGATATGTATATCCATTGTAGGTGATGTGCCACACTAATGAAGGATGTTTATGTGGGAGGTTGTGGGAGGTGTGGGAGGTAGGACATATGGAAATCCCTATAATTTTTGTGTGACATTTATGTAGTCTAAGTATCTTTTAAAAATTTTTTAAAAATTATTATTTAAAAAAAAAAAAAAGTCACTTTGAGGCTCTGCCCCAGTCACGATGGCAGAGTGAGAAGTTGCAGGACCCTATCCACCTGCAGAAGCTTTGAACAATCAGCAAAAACTGGCAGAAACATCTTCTTCAAAGCTCCATAAAACAATTAAATGACTGTATTGACAAAGTGAGCTCCTAAACTAGAAAAAATCTACTTACAAAGGATTCCCCGGTGTCTTAGCTGACCCCTCTCACACCCCTCACTGGCTGAGCATGGAGCTGGAGCCTGCTTCCAGTGCAGATCCCCAGACCTGGTTCTGGAGGGAGCTAAGTAATCCTTGTGCACATACTGGGATAAGTATGTTTGGCCCAGTTGATCTGGTGGTGGCCTGAGGGACCTGCTGTCCCAGAACTTGCCCTGCATGTAGAAGTCAGCTCACAGAGCTCTACAGAATGCTGTGAAACAGCAGTCAAGTGGCCACCTGGGGGCAAGGGATTGCTGGCTGTAGGACATACAGTGCAGTGCCTGGTACCATGAGGAAACACTTACCTAGGTGAGAGGGGACAGTCCTGACTTCTGTACTCGGGTGAATTCCTAAGGCAAACTGTGCATGCCCAAGACAAGGCACTTGCACAGAAAGAATCTGGGAGGCCCCTATGCTTTGGCCTGGAGCTAGTCTCTAAATTCATTGTATGGTATAAGCCCTGGAGTTGGGGGGCACTGGCACAAGTCATTCTGCAAAGACTAGAAAGGGTATTTTTTTCCCTCCTTTTTGTGTTTGTGTGTGTTAGCTCTTGGTATTCAAGTGGAGCTCTGTCATAACACTAGCTGGAAACAAACTTAAGAAACAGACAGACACCTCAGAGTCTAAATTCCAGCAAAAGCACATTAAAATGTCAAAATTTCCAGGTTTCAACAAAAGATTACAAAACACACAAAGAAACAGGAAGTGATGGCCAAGGCAGAGAAGAAGATTAAAACATTAGAAACCACCAGTGAGGAGGCTCAGACCTGGGAAATTCCAGACAAGACTTTTTAAAAAATGGTTCTAAATATGCTTAAAGAGCTCAAGGAGAACATGGACAAAGAACTAAGGGAAATAAGGAAAAGGATTAATGAACGCGAAGAGAGGAGGAAATTATTAAAAGGAACCAAACAGTGCTGAAGACCACATTAACAGAAATTTAAAAAATTCTCTATTAGCAGTTTGAAGCTGGTAGAAGGAAGAATCAGTGAACTTGAAGACAAGACAATTGAAAGCATCTGCTTTTAGGAGCAAACAGAAGAAAGGTGAAGAAAGGTGAACAGAGCCTGAGAAACCTGTGGTACATCATCAATCATAACAATATGTGCATCATAGGAGTCCCAGAAGGAGAAGAAAGAGAGAAAGGGGGCAGAGAGAATGTTCAAAGAAATAATGGCTGAAAACTTCCCAAATTTAACAAAAGACATGAATATACACATCCAAAGTGCTCAATGAACTCCAAACAGATGTCCCTAATAGAACCATACTGTGTCATGTTATAATCAAACTATTGAATGGAAAGATAAAGAGAGAATTCTGAAAGCCACAAGAAAGAAGCAATGTGTTACATTCAAGGGAGCCTCAATATGATTAAGTGCTGATTTCTCATCAGAAACCTTGGAGGCAAGAAGGCAGTAGGAAGACATATTTAAAGTGCTACAAAGCAATAAATAAATAAATAAATAAAGAATCCTATATCTGACAAAGCTGTCTTTTAAAAATGAGGGAGGAAAAAAAAAATGAGGGAGGGATTAAGACTTTCCCAGATAAACAAAAGCTGAAAAAGCACAGGTTACCATGGATGGGGGGCAGGGGCTGTGGTAAGGTAATGCAAAATGAGTGTAGGGTTTCTGTTTGGTGTGAAGGGAAAATTCTAGCAAAGGATTGTGGTGAGGGTACTGTAATATTGGCATGTGATTAAGCCCAGTGAATGGTATGATTGGGAGGAGTTGGGATCGGAAGATTTATGTTGTATACATGTTTTCACAATTAAAAAAATAAGAAACATAAAGAGAGAATGACAAATACAATATATGATACTGGATGGGATGTTAAATGGAGGAGAAAAGACTCAAAGGTACATGATTGGGCATTTAAAAATGGAATATTGAAGGTAAGCATTATATGAATGTTAAGTTTCTTGAAATAGATAATGGCACTTAAGGTGACTGCATAAGTGAGTATTATTGTTCATAGGAACTGTGCATGGAAGTATTATGTGTTCAAGGAGTATAATGTGAGCAACCTGCTCTCAAATGCTCAGAAATTAGTTGATAGATAGATACATAGATGACAGATAGATGATAGAATTGGCAAAGTTGGCAAAATGTTAAAATTGGTGGATCTGGGTATTGAGGGTCTATATTGGAATTCTCTGTATGGAATTTATATTATTTTTGCAACTCTTGTGTAAGTTTGAACTTATTTCAAAATAAAAAGTAAAAAAAAAAAAATCACAGTAAAAAATGTATATATTGTATGTTTTCATGGTTTACCTACATATTTCAGCTCACCTTGCAGACTTGTCCTTAAAAGTAAAAAACAGAGGATTGTGGGAAGATGGACACAGACTAACAGGTAGAGTTCAATGCTCTCACTAAAACAACAGAGAAAGAGCCAAAAGCTGTCCAAGGGACCTGCTTTGGGGGACAGCAGACCAAGACAGTGCTAGGAGGGTTAGCGACAGAGAGACAAAGAAGCTGAAACTACAAACATGAGTGACCAAACCCCCATGGTGTCTGGGAAGGGTTCCAGTCCCCCATCCCCAAGATATTAAGCTGGGGTAAAACCCCTGGCTCACTGCAGATGACTGAGAGAGGAACAGACATCCTCCTCCCTGTCACCTTTTTCAAGGGAAAAGGTAGGCGAGGCCAGGGTGCTTTTTCTTCAGTGAATTCAGCCAGCATTGCCTGCTTTGAATCTCCGATCTGGAGATTCAACACAGGAACAAAGGAAAGCCAACTGAAACACCCTCATGGAAAGGTGCACTGACTAGCACCATCTGCTGGCTGGCCATGAAATTGCATTGACAAAACTGCTTGTGTTCTCTGTATCCAAACCCTGGGAGAAAATCTGCATCCCACTAGTGAGTCCCTGGCCTGATTTTGAAAACTTAAGCTGGGAAATTTTAAAAACTGAGAATAAGTTGAACCAATATCAAAGAAGAGCTGTGGGAAAGACAAAACAAAACAAAACAAAAACCAACAATAGGCAAGAGAGAGAAATTAGCCATCAGAGTAAATTTGGCAACATATTCAGATGCCTAGATATCAGCAAAAAATTACAAGCCATACTAGGAAACAGAAAGATATGGCCCAGCCAAAAGAACAAAACAAATATCCTGAAGAGATACAGGATTTAAGACAATTAAATCATAGTGATAATCACACAACTCTCCTAAATCATTTCAAAGAACTTATAGAAAATATGACTAAAGAAGTAAAGGATATTTAGAAGACACTGGGAGAGCATAAAGAACAATTTGAAAGCTGCAAAGAAAAGTAACAGACCTTATGGGAATGAAAGACACGATGGATGAGATTAAAAATACATTAGAGGCACATAAGAGCAGATTTGAATTTGCTTGAGGACAGAAGTGATTTCAAAGACAGAACATCTGAACAGGAAAACAGAAAGAGAAGAGAATGGGAAAAATGGAACAGATTCTCAGGGAATTGAATGACAACGTGAAACACACAAATATTTGCATTATTGGTTTCCCAGAAGGAGAAGTGAATGGAAAAGGGGCAGAAAGGATATTTGAGGAAATAATGATCGAAAACTTCCCAACCCTTATGAAGGACATAAATATCAGCATACAAGGACAATGCACTCTGAACAGAATAAATCCAAATAGACCTACCCGGAGACACCTACTACTCAGAATGACTAATATCAGAGACAAAGAAAGGATTCTGAAAGCAGCAAGAGAAAAGCAAAGCATCATATAGAAGGGCAACTTGATAAGATTAAGTGCCGACTTCTCATCAGAAACCATGGAGGAGAGAAGAAAGTGGTATGATGTATTTAAGGTACTGAAAGAGAAAAACTGCCAGCCAAGAATTCTGTATCTGGCAAAGCTGTCCTTCAAAAATGAGGGTGAGTTCAAAGTCTTCACAGACAAACAAAAACTGATGTAAATCTGGTCTTTTGGTAACATACTCTAAGAGATACTAAAGGGGGTGCTGCAGCCTGAAAGGAAAAAAACAATGGCAACAGAATTGGAGAAGAGTTTAGAAATGAAGATTATTAGGAAGGGTAAACTAAAGGATAAGAAGACAGACAATAGAACAATAAGACAACAGAGAGCCAAAGGACATAATGGACTAAGTAAGTAATGCCTTTACATGAATAACACTGAATGTTAATGGATCGAGCCACCCAATCAAAAGACATAGACTGATAGAATGGATAAAAAAAAAAAAAAAATGAGCCATCTATATTTTGTCTACAAGAGACCCACCTCAGACGTAAAGACACAGCCAGGTTAAAAGTGAAAGGTCAGAGAAAGGTATCCCATACAAATTGAAACCAAAAAAAGAGCTAGAGTAGACCAGATAAATGTAAAATAACAACATTATAATATGTGAACAATAATTGCTTAGTGCAACTGACAAATTGTTCCTGCGATCAGTATTCTGTAATTTTCATACAAAATGAACACTTGCTTTTAATTAAGGAGGGCTGGAGAAGAGCTATATTTTTGGTTACTTCATTTTTCTTTAACCCTTTCTTATTCACACTCTTTAATTAAAATAATTCATCTGGATCAATAATGATTTAGCATGACTACTGTTGAACAAGATTTTGAGTTTTTCTGCCTCATAAAATTATGAGATGGCAGATTATCTGACATATTTCATTCCAATAAGATATGAAGAATTCCCAAATAGGAATTTGATTATCCAGAAAGAATTATGGCCTAAATGGAAATTAAATAACTAAACTAAAAATTTATTTCATTCTTAGAGATTATGTCCAATAGTTAGAGCTGTAATATAAACATTAGAATTATGTTATAATTAATTTCTATTATATTTGAATTATTATTTACATTTATGAATTTTTGTTGCTGTGCTATTTTTTAAATAATTGATTATATTAAATCTAACCTGGCCTTGCACTGTCTTTTAAAATTTGTAATTTCTTTAAATCTATTTTTCTATTTATTTTACAATTTTAAAGGACAATAAAGGACTTTTTAACAGCTAAAAAAAAAAGCCATTGATTATATACTTTGGATAGATCATATGGCATGTGAATATATCTCAGTAAAACTGCTTAATAAACAAATAAATAATTGTTCAAGAATAGCCAGAAATAGCAGCTATGTACAGCAGGGGAAACATAGAGATTGAGAGGTGAGGAATTTTCTTGTTTGTTTCTTTTTTGTTTATTATTATTATTGAAATAATGAAAATGCTTTAATGATTGAAGTGCTGAATGTACAACTATGTGATTATACGAAATGCCATTGATTGTACAATTCAGATAAATTGTATGTTTTGTTAATATGTATCAATTGATACGTTTTTTAAAAAAGTAAAGGAACAAGGTGATAAATCCAAAGTTAATTTTCCATTAAGAAGTGAAGGCTTTTTTATCTAGACCAAGATTGGGAATAAAGATGAACTTTGGTCTCTTAAATAGCAATTAGTCTCTTGCTTGCAACGGCAAGTATCAGCATCTATTTGTCTGCTGTAAAGAATGTCTGAATATTATTTTTCCATTCCTGTCACACTTTTAAAATAGTAGGCAATATTCCAAAGGATCTATGTCAGTGAAACATAAGAAAGACAGTTTTTCCTTATATTTAACATGGCCACATTCACCAAGCATATTATCAACATAATACCCTGTAGGTTGGAATTTGTTGGCATGTTCAGGATATAGAATTTAACACAGAAGCTAGTTAAATCACTTTCCTGAAGCTGCAGAGGTGCAAGAGAGATACCTAAGTTTTCTAAATTCTGTTGTAGCCCAAGGTTTGCTAGACCAAATAGTCTCTAAATGGACTAAAATGCACTGGGCCGTTGCTGATGAGCTCTGAATGGTTTGAACTATTACGTATAGGGGGTTGTGAGAAGGTTAATGATAAATGGCCGGGCATCGGCTAAATTTAATGCTCACATCATACCAAAGAGATTCGTGCAAAAAGAAGCAAAGTGGAAAATATGATTTCCTTCTGTTTATTTGTCCCAATGGTTTAAAAAATCGGCTCTATGGAACCATAATCTTCCTCACGACAGATGGTTGTATACATTAGCATCGTGCTTTCCATCAACAGTTCAAGAGAAAGATGAAGAAATTTAATGTAAAGACATATTCACATTGATTTGCCATTTTCCAGTTTCATAACATTGATACAAAAAATAGTATTCTGATTAGCAGCTTGATTGGTAACCCATGTAACCCTAAATAGTGCTACAAACCTGGAGAGTGCACTTTTACAGACAATTGCTTTGGGTGAAACAGTATGTACAATTTTGACAAATAAATACATAAATACAATCATTCATATACAATGATATACCTAAACGTCAATTTTTATCAACAAGCGTTTCTAGTAAATTACTTCTGTCATTCACAAGTTACTTTTTTGCTTATAAAAACTATCTTCACCTTTACAGAAGAAATGACATAATCAATTCCCCCACTAAACCCACATATTAGGAAAGGTAGAAAATGAATCCCAGACATGTTATGTAAATATTCCATTGTCTTTTGATAGAAGAGATTTGATTGAAAAACTCCTTCCATGACTTCTCCAAAAAAGTTTATTTTCCCCATATTGTATCACACAAAGGGGTTTTGTTCTTCTGAATTTGATCCAAATCAAAAATGATTTTCTTCATTTTTTGATTATGGATATTTAAAAATACAATATTACATAGTGACAGTGGTATTTGCTCCAGTATAAGAAGACAAAAAGCTGCGCCAACTAGCCACCAAAGATAACGCCTTTTTTCCAAAACAGAAATAAAAAGAGAAACATTAAGAAAACAGATGCTGATTATTGATACTTATTGTTATCCAGTGCATAATAACAAAATAGGTGGGGGAGGGCAGTCAGAAGGTTTTTGTAAAAGTTGTCCAAAGGATTCCCAGTAGAATAATATCTGAAGTATTATTTTATGTCAGAGAAAGGATAAGAATTCCATAAAATGACTTAGCAAATAACTGAAACCATAATTTGGCCAGTGTCAGAAAATTAACAAAAAGAGAAAATGAGCGCTTTTTCTTGACCACTTGACTTAAGCATTTTTTTGAACATTCAAAAAACGAAGGGCAAACATGCCTAAGGCTGTTGAAACACTGGACAAATGACCTTGCTTTGTCAAGCTCCATGCAGAAGGAAATGTTACATAGCAAGCAGATTCTAGCTATAAATACAACTGGGGAGAAGGAAAAAAAAAGTCTTTAAAATTTATACATGTGGTCTTTGATGAATATTTACATATTTGTCACATGGGCAATACATAGCCTTAAAAAAAAAGCCAGGAAATAGTTCGGTAAGACATACGATTCTCTGATTTTTGCTCCTTTTTAAGATTAGGGCTCTATTCAATTCCTAGATGTACATATGAAGTTTATATCATGTAAGTCCTTGACACCAAAGGTGGCTTGACTGAGCATGGGGTAGATGCAAGGCAACGGGATGAGACAGAGGCTTGATTCTGTTACACAGTTGAAAGGTGAATCAAGTACGAAGTCACAATATATTTCCAGTGATGAAAACTCACAGCAGTTGAGGCTACAGGGCTGGAGGGAGGCTTGTGTAGATCCAGTTCTCCCCTGTTCTCTTACCAAGATCAGCAGTCCTGCTGATCATAAGATGAAGACGTAGGAAGGGAGAAGTTTTGGCTCATACTGGATTCTTTGGGGCTGGGGATGAGAGATCAAGTGTTTTAAAGAAATAGGCGTGGCTTCCATTTGTTCATTTTGTCTACACGTTTGCTATCAACTTCTCTGAGGGCTTGCAGGGGTCAGGCGAACAAAAACATAAAATGTACTCTCAGTTGTGGTGCTTTCTTGGCATGAAAACAAACAGGACTTTACTAATGAATGGTAGAAGATCTGCAATATGTGGGTCGTGATACTGTCTGCTGGGTACCTATTCTTCTGATAGAGATGGACTAGCTCTGCCTGGCCTCAAAGTTCTGAGAGAGGTTTCAGATCAAATGTTTCCTGAATTCTAGGTTGTTCTCATGCATTTTGCAAAGCAAGTGTTTCATTTACTGTAATATACCACCCTTCCAGAGCCTCCTACCCAAAGAAAGGCATCTGCCTTCACTTTCAGCAATCTGAGATATCAAGGCAATGCAGCGAAGTAATAACTTAGTCACTGAAACCAGAAGTAATGGCAGAGAAATTGAAGCTTCCCCAAATACCTAATTTAATCCCAAGGAAAAGTCAAAGTCTTAGAAGAATTAGGTATACTTGTTTATAGTTGATCTTTATTTTGGCAGCTTTTATATTAAGATGATATTATTATCACTAATGACCATTACTGTAATTATGTAATAATTTCATTATTTAGGACAATGCATGATACATTTCATTACATAGCACCTTTAAACTAAGGATCTCAAAATACTAGCAAATGTGATTTGCTCTCACAGTACCTGAGAGGTAGGTGTTTTTTCCAGCCATTATATAAATGAGCATATTGAAGCATATTGAAGCAAAGTAAGGTCAAGATGCCTATCTCTCAAGAACCAAAACATATAATGGCAGCAATAGGACCAGAACCCAGGCTTCCCTACTCTTTCTTCCCCTGAACCTCAATCATAATAGCCTGAGAACACCTCATGACTACATTGCTGTTAATGGAACTTGGATGTTTCAGATGTTAGAGAATATTACATCTCTTAATTGTAGGAGCAAATCTTTCAACAAATTTGATACCTGCTAAAGATTTTCTCACTTGCTTTGCAAAAGTGGGAGGGACATCTTAAACTATTGCTAAGCTTTTGTTAATGATGATGCATACTTAAATTTTTATTTTCTGAGTGTGATTTATTGTTCTTCTCACCTCCTACTAACTTCTTTTCTACATATGGAGACATGTGCCTGCACAATCCAGAAACTCTAAAATGCACTTAGATTGTATGGAAGAGAAGCAGGTGAGATTACATTTGGCAAAGTCTCCTTGGAGGCATCATGTAATGTTTGTTCTGAAAGAGGAAAAAACAAACAAACAGGAAAACCTCTTGTTTATTTTGTTAAGTAGGCATTTTATATACATTCCACCTGCTGACCATGTGTTTTATCCTTGGATGAGCAAGCAGAATTGATTCCCAAACATACAGAATATTTGATTCTCAAGTTTAAATTCATTTATGTATTTCTTTCCTCCCTGACAGCATTAAGTTCATTTCTTGGTGGAACCACAAATACTGCACATGTAACAAGGCAATATATGTAGAAATTCAATGTAATGATTTTACACACACAATATTAATAATCATTCAGTGTATCTTCCTGAATGTACATGACTGTACATCATTTCTTAATTTGTTTTTTAAGGTTATTTACTTTTTTTCAGAGATGATATGAAGACATTGCTATGATTTGCACTTTCTCAGAACCAGATTTTTATCTCAGACGCACAGTACCTGATTATGTAAATCCTAAAAGTTGTTTGGAACTTGCTTTTTGAGATAAATGGCAATATCTTAGGACCTGAGAGAAAACTGGATCTTCTAACTCATGTATTCTCTCTATGACTAGAACCTAACATTTGTAAATTGGTAATCAAAGAAAGGAACTAAGAGCAGGAAGAAAAAACTTTTTACAAAACCCCTTCGCTGATTCATTTCCCCTGGTGACACCTGAAAAATACTAACACCTTAGGCCCCATTTCTTAAGAAAAAAAGAAAGGAACGTATTTACATTGGTAAAAATCCTAACATCTGAGATGTTTCTTGCTTGACATGTCATTCCAGATTCTGTGCATTTCTTCTGGAGAGATTTGATGCACGGTGATAACTCGGCGATACCTACACAAACTATAGGCCATTTTCCAGTGATTGAAGCCACTATTCTGAAAAGGATGTATTCCCAGCTTTCGAAGACACAATCCCACATATACATCTTCAAGGTGCAGCAGCCTTGTGTGGAGCGAGGTCTTGTAAATGAGTTCAGCCACATCGGCTGAAAAGATATAGCCAGTTCCTGAACAGAAGGGTGGGTAGTTACTGTCTGGGTACAAATCCCTGGGCATATACCACTTACTACGGACATCCCGGATTGGCCCTCCATTGATGACATAGCCAGTAAAATATCTTCTTCTTGGCTTGGTGGTAGGCTTTAGTAGTTTATAAATAAGGTTGTCCATGTTTACAAAAATGTCACTATCTGTTTTCATGACGTACTTGGCTTTTGAACAAAAAGTGGCCACCCATCTCATCCCCATTAGTGTTTTGAGGGTAAGGTTATGGTAGGAGTCTATAAAGTCCTCCACGATAATGTCATGAAAGATTTGGCTCTCTTGCTCCACCATCTGATTCAGAACAGGATCAGCATTCTTGCCCAGGAGGAAGAGAGTGGCTATCTTGATCCCTTTAAAATTGTTCTCATCTCCCCACGTCTCTCGGATTGCCTGGCGGGCATCAAATTCTTTGTGGGTAGTGCTGATGAGGATAACAAGGAAAGGAATGTTTTTCTCACATTTGTTGGGCTCATTTATAAGAAATTCAAAAGAATGTGGGTTTATAGGTCGAGTTCTTATGTTGCCAAAGGTGAAGTTTTTCCTGGCAACTGTTAGGTGGCTGAATGGCTTGGAGCCAGTGTAGGAAGAAGTAGGACGAGTTATACTCAAGTACCAGAGAGCACTGGCCCAGCACACAACTGTCAAAACATATAGACAGGAGACCTTTGAAGCCATTGTCTTGAGAGCACGTCTATTCCAAATGTTGAATAATATACCTTCTAGGCACTAGCTCCTTTTCATCTTGCAAAGGCAGCATGTTGCTAATGAATCTTACAGTCTGATAGAAAAGCGAGAGTGTGGGATTGTTCATGGGTCTTAGTGGCAGTCTTGCATCTCTGCATTCACTCTACTTTCTTCCAAACCTGATGGAGTATTCCATGCCTCATAAATCTTCATCTTATCTCTGCAAAATCAAGAAAGCACAGTTGTTCATATTTATTTAATCATTTTACTTTCTCAAATAAATGTAATAAAGGTATAAGAATTACCCACGATGATTAAAATAAACATAATCATTCTTTTCCATCATTACAGAAAACTTCCTTCTTTTCCTCTCTCCTTGATAGAAGTTTTATATATCTATATATATCTAGATATATTCATACCCAAATTAACAGATATACACACAATAGATGAATATGGCATAAATAAAACATTAGTAATTTAAAAATATAAAATGTTTTTCCTCTTCCAAGAGGCCTTTTTGTGGTTTCTGACACCAAAGTCTTCTTTCAAGCAAGTCTCACACATGGCCTTAAATCTCTTTTTCATTTGTCCAAGTCTGAGTATTTGTTTATTTGACTTGGGGAATCAATTCTGAATATCTCTTTGCTTTCTCAAATACTATATTTGAAAATGTGTCAATCATCACTGCAAAATCTTTGCTAATGCTTGTATTTCTCCCTTGGCTCAGACTCAGAAGCAAGTCCTACTTTTTCCTAACTTTCTCCTGGCTTTGGCTCTCACAACTGTTAGTTGCCAATTCCCAGTTTTCTATGACGTCACATATGGAGACCTGCTGTACAGAAACCATCAGCCAAGTGACTTTTCAGAAAGCTAACAGCATTCATTTTGGAGTTGCTCTAAATGGCACTGCTTTTTGTGGTTTTCACCCAAATATTTCTTTAATGAATTTACATTGGCCCCTTTCAATTCCTTTACTTAGTTACATATACCTACAAATATAGCAAGAGTATAATGAGGGGAGTCAATTGAACTGGGGGGAGAGCACAAATTCAATGAAGATGTGACAGAGCACTTTAATTGTGAATCATATTAAAAAATTGTCCTTAGCTCAGAAAAGATGGAAAGGACCCAGTACTTTAACTTTGGGCTGATCTTCTTGGTAGGTAGGCTAAACTCTAAAGAAGAGCACCAACCAACAGAAAGCCAATTTACAAAGACTGTGAAAAGTGTTTTTTCCATTGGTTTGTTTGTTTCTGTTAGCTCCTGGCACTACAGTAAGTCTTTGTCATATCACTAGTTTGATACAAACTAAATCCCAGAGTTAATACTTTAAAACATCAAAATGTACAGTATGCAACAAAGGATTACAAGACAGACAACGAAACAGGGAAGATAAACCCTCTAAACAAAGAAAAACCCAAAATTCACTGGTGAGTTTTACCAAACATTCCAAGATTTAACACCAACATGCTTAAACTCTTCCAAAAAACTGAAGAGGAGATAATACTTGCTAACTCACTCTATGAGACCACCACCACCCTAATAAAATAGCCAGATAACAGTACCAGAAGAAAAGAAAATTACAGACCAATATCTTTTATGAATAGAGATGCAAAAATCCTCAACAAAATATTAGCAAACCAAATCCAACAGCACACTAAAAGAATTATACACCATGATCACATGGGATTTATCCCAGGTATGCAAGAGTGGTTCATTATAAGATACTCAATTAATGTAATACACCACATAAATAGAATGAAGGAATAAGCAATTGATGCAGAAAAGGCATTTGACCAAATCCAGTACCTCTTTTTTATAAAAAAAAAATACTTAGGAAACTAGGAATAGGAGGAAACTTTCTCATTATGATAAAAAAACATATATGAAAAGCCCATAGCTAACATCGTATTCAAGGATGAAAGACTGAAAGCTTTTCCCCTAAGATCAGGAACAAAACACAGTACCTACTGTCACCACTGTTATTCAACATTGTACTGGAAGTTCTAGCCAGAAAATTAGGCAAGAAAAAAGAGAAGTCAGCCAAATAGGAAAGGAGAAGTAAAACTCTCCCTATTTGTAGATGACATGATCCTATATATAGAAAACCTGAAAAATCCACAACAAAGTTACTAGAGCTAAGAAAATAATTCAGCAGAGTGGTGGGGTACAAGATCAACATGCAAAAATCAGTGGTAACTAGACACTAATAATAAACAATCTAAAGAGGAAATCAAGAAAAAAAATTACACTTACGATAGCAAAAGAATCAAATAACTAGGAATAATTTTAACCAAGGATGTAAAGGACTTGTACATGGAAAGCTACAAAACATTGCTGAAAGAAATTAAACACCCAAATAAATGCAGGACATTATGGGTTCATGGACTGGGAGACTAAATATCAAGATGTCAATTCTATCCAAAGCAAATCATAAATTCAATGCAATCCCAATAAAAATTCCAACACATTTCTTTGCGTTAATGGAAAAAACCAATCATAAAATTTATATGGAATGGTAAGGGGCCTTTCATAAGATAGCCACAACCATCTTGAAAAAGAAGAATGAAATTGGAGGATTCATACTTCCCAATTTTAAAAGTTATTACACAGCTACTGAAATAAAAACAAAGTGTGGTATTGGCACAAGGGGCAGAGTTAGTACCCATTTGAATTGAATTGAGTGTTCAGAAATAAACAGTCACATCTGTGGCCAACTGATTTTTGACAAGGTGCCAAGTCCATTCAATGGGGAAAGAAGAGTCTTTTTAAAAAAATGTTGCTGGGAAAACTGTATAACCATATGCAAAAGAATGAAGTTGGACCCCTACTTCACACCATATAAAAAATTAACTGAAAATGGACCAAAGGTCTACATATAGGAACCAAAACTAAAAAAAAAAACAACCCTAGAAGAAAACATAGAGAAGCCTCTTCATGTCATTGTGTTAGGCAATGGTTTCTTAGAAATTATACCAAAAGTATGAGGAAAAGTAGATAAATGGGACTTCACAAAAATTTAAAACCTTTGTATATCAAAGGATTTTATCATGAAAGTAAAAAGACAACCTACAGAATGTGAGAAACCACATACGGAAATAACAACTCTGATAAGGACTAATATCCAGAATATAAAAGAAATTCTACAAGTCAACAACAAAAAGACAAACAATCTAACAAATGGGAAAAGACTTGAATAGACATTTCTCCAAAGAACATGTATGAATTGGTAATAAGCATGTGAAAAGGTGCTCAACATCATTAGCCATCAGAGAAATGTAAACCAAAAACACAATGAGATACCATTTCACACCCACCAGAATGGCTACTATTGGGGAAAAAAAAAAAAAAAAGAAAGCCATTACAAGTGTAGAAAGAGGGACACTCGTTCATTGTTGATGAGAAAAATGGTGCAGCCACTATGGGCGGTATGACAGTTCCTTAGAAAGCAGAATTACCATAGGACTTGGCAATCTCTCTTCTAGGTGTATATCCAAAAGAACTGCAAGTGCGGACTTTAACAGCTATCAGCACAGCAGCATTGTTCACAATTGCCAAAAGATAGAAGCACCCCAGATGTCCATCAACCAATGAATAGATAAACAAAAGGTGGTATAAACATACAATAGAATATTATTCAGTGGTAAAAAGGAATGAAATTCTGATACATGTGACAACATGGATGAACCTTGAAGACATCCTGTTGAGTTAAATACGCCAGACACCAAAGGACAAAAATTGTATGCTCACTGATATAAAATAATTAGAGTAAGCAAATTCATAGAGTCAGAAACTAGAATACAGGTTACCAATGGCTGGGGTAGGTGTAGGGAATGGAGAGTTAATGCTTAATTGGTAGAGAGCTTCTGTTTGGGGTGATGGAAATGTTTTGGTAATGGATGATGGTTATGGTAGCATTACATTGTGATTGTAATTGATACTACTCAATTGTATATTTGAAAGTGGTTAAAGTGGGAAAATTTAGGTTGCATATATGTTATCAGAATAAATTTTTTTAAAAAAACCATAGATCTATACAACACAAAGAGTGAACCCTAATGTAAACTATGGGTTATATTTAATAGTATAATTACAATAATGTTGTTTCATCAATTGTAATAAAATTACCATACTAATGCAAAATTAACACTTTGCATAATAAGGAAAACTATGTGTGTGATAGAGGTATAGGGGAACTGTGTACTTTCTGCATGATTTGTCTGTAAACCTGTAACTTCTTTAAGAAGAAAAGAAAAAAGAAGTTGTCTTTAGGGATTCTAATCCTTTCTCGAACTTCAGCTACTATCATGCCAGTTAAAAATATATGTCTTATTAAAAATTCCATTAATGTAAAAAAATTGTCTCTTCTTTCCTAGTTAGAGTAGAGTATGGTAATCTTGGAAGAGAGAGATAGTAGATAATGGATATCAATTTCAACCCAAGTCAGTTTTAAGGAAAACCATGACCTTAAATGTATTGACTGAGATGAAAGAATTTTACTGGGGATATAGATTGTAAATCATGCTTCTAAGCACAATAGTCATAATGAAATGTAAAAACCTGATGGGCAACAGCAGAGACAATATACATCCTCTTGTCCAAGCCAAGGGTTGACTGGGAATATATGATCTGTATGAGACCAGCAATAAGTCAGTGTGGTTACTGTTCTAACTAAATGAATTTTTTTTTTTTTAAAGATTTTATTTATTTATTCATTTATCCCCCCCTTGCTGCTTGTGCTCACTGGGTCAGCTAACCACGCTGTGCGGGTGGGCTTGCCTTCACCAGGAGGCCCCGGGAACCGAACCCGGGGCCTCCCATATGGTAAACAGGAGCCCTACTGATTGAGCCACAGCCGCTTCCCATAACTAAATGAATTTTAGAATGACTTTAAGCAGCATGACTCTAGGCATAGTCAAGCCTTCATCCAACCCATACTAAGTACTCTCTGAATATAGGCTCCAATATCCTTGGCTTCCTGGAGGAAATTTCTGCTCTAAGGTACACTGAAGCTGATAAAAAGAAGGATGCGATGTGCATCAAGCTTTGAAATTTTAAACAGTAAGTAAACCGAAGTGAGAGAAACTGGGAGTGGAGCATTTAGAAAAAGGCTTCTCAACTTGGGATATACAGACATTGATACATCTCAATTCTAAAAGTTTGCGAGTCAGTCCCAAGATGGTACTAGAAGCCAAACTTTCTCCACCATTATACTAGCCTATATATCTGATTCTTATAAACCTGTCGTTACCATGTGTTGTCATTGTCCCCTTAAACCCTTTCCTGTTAATTTGTGAGCTACTTATTTCTACGATGCCAGGGGACTCTTACATGGCTCCTGCCATGTTCTTGTTCTCTTCTGGAGTTGCTCATGAGGCTATTAATGGAGGATCTCTCTGCTGCATATTTTGATCCTTTAAAAAAATGTTACAATCTATCCTTACACAGTCAATTTCACAATTTATTATCCTCCATCTCCAAAGTCACGCATTCATTCAACTCTTGAATTTACTCATTCATTAGTTAATTCATTATTTGTCAATCAACCAATTAACCAAACATTTATTGAGTGTCTGGTGTGTGAGGTATTGGAAAAACAGAAATAGAACCCTTATTCCTGCCTCAAGGAACTCATAGGAGGGAAGATTTCAAATAAATGATTAAAGCAGTGGGGTAAAATTGTTCATCATGAGGTTATTGGAGTGTACAGGAGAGATGGAGTTGGGGACAGAGTCTGGGAGAAGCAGGTACAGAGGTGCAGACTGTGCACAGTACAACTCCAGAATGCAATATGCATCCCATTATTCCACCCATCCCGGAGTCAAATGATGTGGTGGCCCTGTATATCAAGCCATGAAAAGTTTTAAAAAGGTAATCTAAGCTGAATCTTAAAGAACAACTAGGAATTACTTGGATTGGGTATGGGCATTCTAAGTGGAGGAAACAGCATATGCAAAAGCATAAAAAGAGAGAGAGCATGGAATGTTCCAGGACTGCAAATAGTTGAGTAAAGGAAGAAGACAGGGCAATGGGGAGAAGGGTGGGGTGATGAGAAGTGGGGATATGGAGATCAGAAGGGGACAGATGGTGAGGGTGCTGCTGGTCACTTATCCATGCAATCTAAGGGATATGAGAAGATTTTACCCTCCCCAAATCCTGTCCGCTGATTTCAATAGCAAGTCTTTCTTCCATGTTAAGGATTTATTTCTCCCTAAGTTCTATGCCCAAGAAGAGTAAGTGAGACTTTCTGTTATCAGATACGTTTTTATGTGATTTCCTGGAAGAAGGGGACTACATAAATGCAGGTACCTGGAAGGTTTAGAGCTAAAACAAGGACAAATAGAAGTGAAACGGGTGAGAGCAGGAAAAAGGTCTAGGTATGTATAAACAGTTTTTCATAGAGGATTGAACATACCTCTCTCGACAACTAAGCATAATACTTCTTACTATTGTTATTGTAGCTCTCATTTTAAAAAATGTATATTCTACTTCAAATACTGTGCTATGTGCTATATTCTATGCCTTATATAGAACTTTTTTCCTTACAACGTTGCAAGAGAGGTGTTATTCCCTTAATTTTAAAAATGAGTGCATGAAAACTCAGAGTTACTAAGTGGCTTGCCCAAGGTCACACCGCTAGTGAGTGGGTAGGTAAACAATCAAACCTCCAAGCCTCTCAGGGTTCCCAGTCCTGTTAGGACACAAGCATAGTCTTGCACAGGAAATCTCAGGGTGGCAGGGAACATCTCAGGTTGCTATTCTCCCAGTGATCCACACATTTATTTTCTTAGTTTGCTTGGATTTTTTAGTTCATTCTGGTTTGCTACATACTGCACTACACCAATTCCATGGGGATGCTTGCTAATAATAACTAAAAAAAGATGATTTGCAAAGAGTACATTAAAGCTTGAAGAGAGTGGGGGGAACTGCAACCACCAAAGAGGTTTGGAAATAGTTTGCAGGTCCCTTTCTTGATGGCCTGAAATACACTAAGACGCATGGGTGCGCACACACATACACACACACAGAGAGAAAGAATAGCTATTTCTATTGTACTTTTTTCTCCAGACACATGTATTACATCTCGGTCAATACTAAATTAAAATGACCACCAATAAAAAACAGAGGATTTGAAATGTGAAAGGAACCAGCACAGACTCTGAGGAGAGGCCAAGGATAATGCAGACCTGTGGCAGGGAGTTCTGAAAAATAGCTTTTTTTTTTTTTTACAACAAAACAGATTTCTTAGTACAAACAAGTACAAAAAGATTCCAATGGGCCAGAAATAGTAATATGGCTAAGGAGAAGAGAGAACTCATAAATGTTGGATGATGTTGTTGGTAAGGGGCTAGCATGTCCATGTTTTACTCCTTGAGTGCTGCTAACTCGTATGTGGTTTTTCTGTGCCGCTGTAGCCTTAAATATAAAATAAGGGCAAAAATATCATCTGCTTTATCTCCAAATATGTTATAGGTGTTAATGACCAACACCAAATAGTTTGAGTCTCTGGGGAGAGAGTGCTATGGAGGCAGATGGTATTATGATACAAACAAAGAGCTGGATCTAATGGGGCTGATGGGGCTACATCACTTCATCAGTTCCTGGTTTTGGATCCTGAGCACACATATTGATCAATTCTTAAAAATAAACAGGATAGCGGTAAATTTTTTGGTTTGTTAACCCAATGTTCGTTTATGCATTGTGCAGATCTTCCCGCTAGAGAATTTTGTTTTCTTCCTGGAAAACTCAAACCCAATAGCCCACTGAAAAGCAAAGAAAATAAGTCAGCTGAAAGTTCGGGGGCAGGAGCTGAATGCCCAAAGCAGAATCCTCCTGAGCGTTCTTTCAGTTACACAAGATTTTTCGAAAATCCTGTTTAATGGACAAGTTAATGTATCAGTAAAATAGAAAGTTGCACATATAACATTTGTCATTCTTTTTTGCAGCTCTACCACAACCACAGACACTGATGACATATTAACTTGTCATTCCCTTAAATACAAATCCCTCCAAACAGAAACATTCAATTGAACACTTGAAAGGTTTCCCTGCCAGGGGCCTTACTGTATCACAGATTACCTCGTTTGCAGAACTCTCCAGTAACTTTCCACCTTCACCTTTCAGAAAGCTAATGGGGAAGAATTATCAATTTAAGAAGCACACGTTTCTCCTAGAAATCTCAAGGTGGATTGTCTGCTATTTTGAATAATTTGTTAAAACACACACACAATTTGGTAAAGTTCTTCTCTTCACTTGGACAGCCAGAAGTAAGATCTAGGAGCCAATGGTCAGTGTTTCTTTGGTGAACTGTACATAGTTTTGGATAATAATGTCACGTCCATCTCCATCATGGTTTGGGTAGGTACAGATCAGCACTGCTTTCCTGTATTCTGGTTATCACTTACACTGAATTGGCTTGGTGATCTTTCTTTTATCCCTTCACCCATGGGCAAGGCTGCAGGGGCCCCTCACCAAATGGCCTGCTTCCACTCTCTGGTTTCTCAAGGACTATAATATCTCCATGTTCTCACTTCCCCTGAATTTTCATATCTGCTTCATTTATTCATCAAATATACACTGAACACATACTAGGTGCCAGGCACTGGTCTATGAGCTGGAAAGAGAGATGGGGAGCTTATGTTCTAGGAGAGGGAGGCAAAAAATAAACACATGATCAATGAATGCAAACATAATTTCAGGTAGTATTAGTACTATGAAGTAAATAAAGTGGGGTAAGGGATGGAGACTGCACAGAGGTAGGAAGGGGAGAGTGGCTACTTTGGATAAATTAGAGGTGACATTTGAGCTGAGAACAGAACGCTTTGTATCTGTGGTTCAGTCTGTGCATGTTTTACTCAGTTTTTACCTCTTTGCATGGCTCTTTGGGATTAATGCTTAATTAGTAGCATCTGGCTTTTGACCTTCGTTCCTCCCTGGTCATTTGGATCTTCTCAGCTTTGTGTTTCCCAGCTATGGTCACTCCTCCTGCTCTTGCAAACATCCCTGCTTCTAGAGACCTATATCACCTACTTTCCTGGGATGCAACAAAATGAAATACTTTGCTTCACAGGACTTCATGCCTTCATATTTTCTTTTCCTGATTTGATCAGATAAATTCTTGATTTTTGATAAACCAACTTTCAAAGAGTAAAAATTTTGTAACTAGCATTTAAAGAAGAATGAAACATGAGTGTGAAAGGGGAAACAATAGTTGGTTTCTTTCTAGGCTGAAAAGAAAAAGCCAGTACAGATTCTTATTTGAAGACCATGTGAGGAATACCGCATAGTTTTAAGCAGTAGTTTTAAGCCATACTTTGCTCCTGCCACCATCTCTTTCCCCTGATCCTTTAAAAGCCTGAATTATTTGGGAAAGATAAGTCAGGACTATGGTACATTCTCCAAAATTTTGGGGCCAACAGTTCCTGCGATACTGGCTTAGCTTCTGGAGAATAAAGACAATCCTCCCGTGTCACTGCAAAGTACCAGCATTTCTATTACTCAGAACCAATTTTGAATATTCACAGGCCATGTGGCATTGCAAAAGTGGTTTTAACATAAAAATTAGCATAGTAACTTTAAAATCACAGTGCAGGAAGATGAGCCAGTTGAAAATAAATAAACCTAATTTAACCAGATAAAGATAGGGAAGAAAGAAAGGAAGGAAGAAATGGGGAAGGCAGGAGAGGAACTACTTGAGATAAATTGGAGATGATATTTGAGTTAAGAACAGAATGCCTTGTTATGTTTGGTTCAATCTTCACTGAACCTAGATGGATAGAAGGGAGGAAGGGAAGAAGGGAGGGAGGGAGAGTCGTAATTGAATTTAGTTAACAGATCATTTGTAATGAGGGAGGGAGGGAAGAAGTAAGAAAGGGAAAGAGAAATAACTAACTACTAGTGCTTGTGAAATGCCCTTCAAATGGTTGAGGAGCTGGCTATATATTACATCAATATACTGAAAGGAATAAAAGAGATCCTTTATGAAAAATATTTTGATCTCAAATGGCTTTCTTAAGAGCTGGTATATGAGACAAGTCATTCTGTGGGGGAAATAGAGGCAACAGAACTAATTGATAAATGAGCCCCAGAGGCCAGAGATTCTAGTCAGCTGCATATTTGGCGTATGGTTATCCTAAGGCCTAACTCCTTCCCTTTCCCTTGCTTTTGTTATTATGCTCTAAATAAGCACAGGAGAGGAAGAAATAAAGCACTACTAATACCAGATAATGGTCCTTGAAGGAAGAATTTCATAAACCATTATGCTATACAGCTTCCTAACTTATTATCTCTGCAAATCACAAAGCCTTTCTTTTAAGTAAGCCTCGGTGGCTGTGTAAGGCACCAACCCATAGAAGTAGAAGTCCCTGAATGCTCATAAAAGTAAGTGTTCTGACTCCTTGGCCTCAGAAAGACAAAGACCTGATTTGTTCCTTTTAAAATTTAATTATGAGTCCTTTCAAAGAGACTCATAATTGAATTTATCCAACAGATCATTTGCAATGAGGAAGTGAAGTAACGGAAAAGGTAATATACACCATAACTTGGAAGTGAAATCATTGCCCTCTCAAATCTGGAAGAAATGATTTGAACTTCTCTCCTTTTAGTTCAGCGTATGTAGAAATCTATTGAAAAAGGTCTTGACAAATCCCTGCATTTGGAAGATTGGGGGCCAACTTGAAAGAGGTGTGGTTGGGATGAGGACGTCTTTGTGAAGGTAAGTGCCCTTGCTATTCTGAAAGTCACACTCTCTTTCACTGAGGAGAATGTGCATTTCAAATTAGAAGGGAAGATTATAGCGTCTTCAAATCAATGTGTTGCCCTAGTTCCAGAATTCGGAGAATTTATTTTTTAACATAGCTACAATCCTCTCAGGGAAAATGAAAATGAGGATATCTCATTATTTCAAATAAATGCTTGGCTTCATTTGCAGTGATGGATAATGTGTCTTGACTGCCTTATTATTTAAGACACATTTTTAACAATGGGCAGAGCAATCACTTATTTAATCATAGAAGCCTGGAAACCTGGCAACCTGATGAGGCATTGGGTGGGGCTTCTCCACTGGGAATGGAACACCAGGATTTTTTATTATTATTAGAAATGTGGAAGAGGATGAGAGGAGAGGCATCCTACTAATAGCAACAGCAGCTGGGAGAATTTTTAAATGATGAGTTATATGATACAAAAAGTATTCATTTGACCCATTAGTTTTGGGGAGGCTGATGAAAATGGATAATTTAGAATCAGAAAGATGTTAGTATATTAACTATTTAACATTTACAAAGTCAACGGAGATATTTCATAGACAACACATCACAGGGAGATATTATTTTAGGTCAGATTTCAGAGAATGACATTAGTACCACACAGCAACTAATAAAGTATGGATGAGAAATTGCAGTTTTGCTTTTGCTTTTTTTTTTGCAACTCAAATGCCCCTTTATACAATATCAATTTTTTGGAAAATATGATAGACAAAAAATAATTTTATGTAGGTGCTCTCAATGGAAATTAAAGCAGGAAGTCAATCTTATGGCACCAGAAGACCTGCACTGAAGTTTCAGAGTTTTAGTCATCAGCTCTGAGTTGTGTACATCTCTCTACCTTTGTTTCCTCATCTATAATGAGAACACAAATATCTGGCCATACTTTGCATAGTTACTGTAAGGATCAAATGAAATAATATATTTGAGAATACTTTCTATGTTAAAAAAATGCTACATGAATGTAAAGTATTTCAATATTAATATAACACAATAAATAAAGATAAATCCAGAGAGGATTGTCTGTAAAGTATTTCATGAGGAAAAATCATTCAACTCATCTTGACTAATTGGTGCTAAAACAGTTTTTTAGTTGACTGTTTTAGAAAAGGAAAAATAAGGTTGGCACCTCCAGTTGACTGTTTTCCTAAGAAGCTTTCAATTTAATTTTATAGTGCCAATATGAAACCGTCTTGCACGTGGGTAAACAAAAGTGGTATAGGAGGGAGAGGAAATGCCATTATGAGTATTGTGACAATTAGCATGAATGTGATGTAAAATAAGAATTTTTCAAATATAGCTTTAGAGTATTAAAAATATCCCATATTTAAATAGCACTCAGCATACTTATATAGCCATAATTAACATTCTATGTACACTAAAATAGCTTAAAATGGCTACACAATGCTTTTTATTTTTAATTGTAAGACAAAGCCAATGAAAATATAAATTCATCTTTTTTTTTCTTTAGGAAGGAAGGTTGTAACAGAAACTATCCAAAAGGTAATATGACAAAGTGTATTATCATGTGATCAGTTAACAATGTTACTTATTGATTTTTAGACTTAGAATCAGATTTAGGAATTGTTCTAGAAATGTACTCAAAGGAAAGCCTGGGTGACAGAGACAGACAGTTGCTTGGCAAAGTAGCTTTTAAACTGTGCCCTTTAATTTCTGAAATCTGAGGTGTTAAGTATAATTTTCTTAAATACTTACAGCCTAATCAGATGAAAATGCTGTCCTTTGCTTCCCTCTCATCCTCTGTCATCCATGTTGGTTCTTCACACCTCTGCCCCAAGAGGGTTCAGCTTTACCCTCACCAGACACTCTTTTATTCCTGAGCTTTCTATTTCTATACATTGGCCCTGTTTTCACAAATTTCATTTTGCTAAAGATTCTTATTTCCCCTATGGATAGAGATCCAACCTGCCAATTTACATCCTATTGATGCCTTTACCTCTTTGCCACAATCAGCTTAGCTCTTAAATCTTTTTTAGGCTGTACTAGATTCCTCTAACTTGGAGTCCCTGGGCAGGGACTTCAACAGTCATCTCCCCCAAAGCCTTTACTTTCCAATTACTTTCCTTCCTTTATCACTTCTCCATCCTCTCTTCTTCACTGCTTAAATTCCCACTATTGTCCATCATCTTGGGCCTTAAAATATTGTTAGGAAGGGTCTCATAATCAAAGGGACAATGTGGTCTTTTGAACAAAGCACAAAATTGACAGTCAACAGAAAAAGATTCTAGTCATAGAATCTAGTCTGTCATGAAATCACTTTGGAACCCCTTTATGCCCCTGAAAATCTCTCTTAGTTTCAAAATTGCATTAATCCTTACTGGTCTGAAATTCTGCCATTCACCAATCCATGTTTTTTCAATCCACTTGATAAAAGACCCTTATCTCAGATTGGTGTTTGTTATTCTCTACAATCCCATCGGCTCCTCTTTTGCTTCTGAAGTGCTTGTCTTTGCTTAGAAAAATGACAATAACAACGAAATCTTTTCTTGACCCTAACATCACTCTCAATTATTATCATATTTTCTCATCAATTTCATAGCCATAGCTCGTAAATGGATGTTCTCTGCTGTTTTTCTCCATCCCCTCACCCATTTCACTCTTGTAATATATGAGCATGGTGCATGAGGCCACTCTGATCAAAGCCATGAAGTATTCTCACCTGGCAATTCTACTATCAGCTGCTTTTGACACTATGAGTCACTTTTCTTGAAATGCTTCCCAGGATTACTTCCTACTGCACTCTCGAGTTTCTCTGTTTTCCTTTCTGGTTGCCCCACTTTTTTCTTTTCTTCACCCCTCCTCTGCCAGATTTTTACATTCTCCAAACTTGTCCTCAGCCCTCCCTCCAGCATCATTAGCATGAGGAGCTCTCTCTGGAGAACAACTTTCCAAGCATGTTCACCAGAAAAGTGGATCAGAAAGACCAATGACCTTAACATTCCTTCCACATCTCCACACTATTCTTTCTCTTAGTCAGGGTCTAAGTGTTATATCAAAGTGGGGAAAAGTTTGCCTTCCCTCTGCTTTTTGTAGAAAATATACTTTAGAACAAATGATTACATCCAATTTCTTGAACAGAGAAGTTTGTATCATGGATACACTTAAGCATATAGGACAGACTTTGCTAATGAAAACGAAAGGTAAAAAAAAAAAAAAAGATTCTATGCTTTTTGTTCACCTACACAGTCCCGAGTTTTATTTTCTTTATATTTGAGGTGCCAGGCTGTTTCTGAAATTAAAAAATGTTATAAAGTCCCATTTAATGCATGTTTTTTCCTTGGCCCATTAGAGATGACTTTAAATGAAGCTCTTAGGCTCTTTTGTGTTTCAGGGTTGCATTTTAATAGTCATTTCTGCAGTAAATCCTAGACAGATGGTACCGTGATTTTCTAAGAGATTTAAAGCTATTTGCTTTCCCTTTTCCTTAGTACATAATTTGAAAGTGCATAAGATAGTTTGAAAGTTTTGTATAAGTAGAATTTAGGGATGGTCTCAAAGTATAATTGCAAACAGTTGTGAAAGGAAATAGTCTTTTTCCTTTAACACATGGATCCATGCAAATGTAAAATCATCAGAATTTAAAGGGAAAGAACTCACCATTCTCTACCATATCTCTTCAGTCAAAAGGGTAACTTTTCATGGCTGTTAGGTTACTACGGTTCACTATTATTACAATTTGTTAAGATTTGTTAAATCAAGGTGTGATGGTTAGGCTAATGTGTCAATTCAGCCAGGTAATGGTGCCCAGTTGTTTGGTCAAGCAAGCACTGGGTAAGTAGCAACTACTTTAGACTTATTGGTAAAGCATTTGTGTGAGACATGACAGGAGATAAATTCAACCAAAATACAGGAGCCTTCCACTTGGTGAAATTTCTAGGTATCTAGCGATGTGAGGCATGTTGAGATATCCCTTCTGTAGTTTAGTCAGACCATCTCCTATTCCAATCCTCCTTTAGCTTTCTTTCCTGGACTATAGAAGCTAAAACCCCAAACCAAATTTCTCAGACTCCCTTACGATTAGGATAAAGGCAGATGAGCTAGTTTCTACCAATGGGATGCCTCCGGGCAAGATATGGACGCAGGAGTGAGCAACATGAGATGACCGCGGCTTGCAGGTTATTTAGATCACCCAGAAAGCATAGGGAATGATAAAGGTGTCTGACTCTTCTGGAATAGCTGTGATAGAAATTCCCATCTCCAGACGTGAGCATCACAGGTATGAGTGGAGGCAATGTTGCATGAACAAAAGCAGAGCCTAAGAATTTTCAGGCATTATTATTACTATCATCATCACCATCATCATTGCCTCTGTTGTTCATGACTATGTAGTTCTGGTTGCATAACAACCAAACCTGGGTTTGTCTCCCAGAGAGAGTCCAAGAGCTACCTAATACTTTTTGTCAATTCCCTTTCTCCTTAAACTGGTAGAGTGAATTCTGTTGTTTGCAGCTAACAACCCTAAGCTACACACCCTTCTCTCTACCCTTTATGTAGAAAATGAGATGATGATAATCTAATTCACAGGCTGGTTGTGAAGTGCAAGGTAAACCTTAAAATGGCATACACAGTTTAGTTTTTGCTGTTATTAATTGCTGGTCACTTGGTATTGCTCAAGAGAACTGCCAATCACCATAAAATAAATAGATTCTTGCTGCACTTTACCTTGGAAAATGCTTCATAGGACTGAGCATGTGAGAATACTTTTGAATCCAAAAGTATTTTGAAAGCTATTTACTTTCTCCATGCTGTCTTAAAAAATGGGTGGCAAGTGTCTCCTGAAAGGAGGTTACATGGCCCTCTTGTTCCTCAGTGTTCTTGCCCTGCATGACAATTGATTATCTCTCTCAGAGAACTCTTATGCTCCTTTCCCCAGGCAAATTCACTGTAATCCATGCAGCCTTCTCTATAAAACAGGCCAGCATAAATACACTCCCCAGAATTGCTAAAAATCCATTTGGTTCTTTTTTGTGTGATGTTCCTTATATAATCACATGAGCCAGCATCCATGTGCCTGCTGGCAGGTTTGGAGGCATGCTGAGCACATTTAATTTCTACCCTTTGTTTTTCATATTGAAGAGGGATTGCTATACTTTTATTTGCACTTATTCATTAATTTTATTTGGCAATCCCACTGCTTAAATTTATAAACTAAATATATAAACTAAACTAAAATGTAAATTCCCTACCTTTAAGGAGCTTATAGCTATATTAACTATAATCTATTTAGGAATAATAAGAGCTAAATAAAGGTAAAACTTGCAAGCTACTATAACTGAAATAGCTAATTCTTGATGGGGATGTTTGAGATAGATTCATGGAAGAGCTAATATTTGACTTAAACCTCAAATAAAAAAAAAATAATAGCGAAATCTCAGCAGAAGAAAAAAATGGGTGAAGGAGGGAGAGGGCTTCAATGATAAGATGAGGATATTAGCAAAGAAACAAAGGTGTTAAATTATTTGATTTATTTGGAGAATAGACAGCTGTTCAGTTTGGCAGTGTCAGAACCATGGTAGAATGGAGGTGAAACTGAGAAACCAAAGGGAGCCATTAGTCATGAGTACATTTTTTTCTCCCCCAGACTTCATTATTTCTTTATCCTCATGACTATACCATTGATTGCATTTTAGGCTGCTTGTTTCTTTATGTCCTCTGGGAAGATCCTTCAATCAATAGACTAGTTTCCTGAACTGCTTTTAATTGTATCTCTCTGATCAACTATAACCTCTATAAGGGAAAAGATTTATCTGGCTTTATCACTATTTTTATCACTCTCATTAGTATGTCCATAATAATGTTTCTTGCCTAGGCATAGCACAGTGCAACAAACACTATAAGTGATGAATAAATTTGTCAGGTAAATGGCTTCTAGATAGTGTTGAAGAGAAATGTGTCCTCTATCAGCAGTACCAACAAAAGTCCTATGCTGAGATATCATAGATAAGTGGACCATATGCTTTAGCAAGTACTTATGAAAGGCATTTTGTGGCTTGATTTATAAGGGGATTTCATAGAACACAGCACAACCATGCCTGGCCCCTCTCCCTGTGTCCTTCAAAACAAAGTCCTGACTCTGATTTAATCCCTGGACTCACATGACCTTGTTATAATGTTTTTAGTTTTAAAAATAAATTTTCTGGATCAAGGATAAAGTTTCTGTTTGGGAACGTATTTCTAGTGGAAGACAATAAACACACACACACACACACAATAAATAACCCAGCAAAAATGAATAAAAGAGAAACTTAGGAAACATAATATAGAATCGGAACCTTTTCTGGGATGAGTATTTTTCAGTTTTTCACAGGTTGTCAACTGTCAAACCTTTGAAATATTCTTTCCTGAATGTCTTTCTGAATCAGATTTTTATAAATTATCTGATTTGGTGTTGCGGTGGGTCATTTGTGATTACATCCATCTTGTCCAGTTACAGCAATAACATGTGTAAATTGCACCTCTAAGTAGTGATAAAGAGAGGCAAATAATGTTTTTCACCTTGAGTTACCATAGTCACAGTCATTATTTGCAATAGCTACTGTGCTGTGTTCTATGAAATCCCCTAATAAGATGCTTCACCTCATGTCACACCTAAGAGTCTGATTTGAGTATATACACTGAAAAGTTTTCAGCTGACATAACTTCTCTGCCAAAATTGCCCTTCCAGGAAATTATCTTTAGAGCTATTGTTAAGTTGGTGTTAATATGCTTGAAAATTCTTTACAGAGGTCATTTGCTGCCCGATTCAAGAGGATAAACTGCATCTTTGAGTAAAATGAATGGGGTAAAGAACAACCATTTAATAACTGAAAAAATTTCAAGACATAAAGCACAATATCAATAATGGGCTCCATGTCCCCCAGAGCACATGCCAGTCCCCAGAAAACTAATAGAGAAGTGTTACTATTTCTGGGTCCCCAGGGAGTTTCAGGGCATGGTTTTTGAGCAGTTGTCAGAAATCAGGAATATTACTTATCTTTTACTTGGGCTAGTAAGCTAAATGCCCAATAGGAGAAATGCATTCAAGGTATCTGAAAGACCTGTTCAAAGTGTTGCCTTAGAGCCACTGTGTATTCACGGAGCATGCTCATTAGGGCATCCTGTGTGCCATGCCCCAATGAGCATGCTCCATGACTTCCCTGTTGGAATTGTAAATGACAATCACCACTTTTTTTTTTATTGTACTTTTTTAAAAAAAGTGTGTTTGAAAAAGAAGGGTGGTAGTTATAGCCTTTTGGTTATTTTATGGGGTAAAACTAAATCCTATTTGTGTATCCCTTTTTAAGAAATTCTTTTACATCTAGTACCTTATAACTCAATGATTTTATTAGCATTTCTCTTTTTAACAAGTGTATTTTAAGGCCTTATTACTTTTGAGAACACTTCTGTTTTAGTTTTACAGAAATGATACATGCTCAAGACAGAAAATTTAGAAGATAAAAAGTAAGCAAAATAAGAAAATAAAAATCACTTATAATCCTATTGGATGCGTTGCTCAGATATAAGCACTGTTGACAAATAGAGGTAGATCTTTTTTCTACAGTATGTTATATACTTTTATTTATAAAAATGGGATCATGTTGTACATACACTTTCAAGTGCTTTTTTCCCACTTAGCAAGCATCATCAACACCTTTCCTTGCCATTGCCTGCTCTCAGACTACTTTATTTCAATGATTGCCATATTCCATTTATGTAATCCTCTCTCCACTGTTGGATATTTAGTCTAACAAGTTTCCTGATATTCCCAAGTTTGCTCTGTTAGCTTCCTCAGAGACTCCAGTAATGTGAGTATTAGAACAAATGGCAGTGGACTCAGTTCTATAAAGCCTTGTCCTAGAAATATCACGTGTTTCAATTGTGGTGTCAGAGAACAAAGGTATCAACAGTGATCTGCTGCTTAGAGTCTCTGAAGTCAGGCTCATAGTGCTACTGACAGTCATAACTTCCCAACCTGGGTCATCGATCTGCAACTACAACTCATTTTTGGGCCACTGATATTTCAGGAGAGCAACTGAAACATGCAATTTATTGGTCAAGTCCACAAAACAGCCCTAATTCAGCCCTTCCTGCTCCTGTCATGAGAACAGTGTGGCATCTGGGGAAACTTTTTTTTTTTTTTTTTTTTTTTTTACCGGGAGGTCCCGGGGATCGAACCCAGGTCCCTCCATATGGGAGACGGACGCCCAACCAGTTGAGCCACATCCGACCCCCATCTGGGGGAACTTTTGGTTAGCATCATGAGACAGTTCTTGGTTTTGTCTGAAACTCTCCAGGCCATTTACCTCAGAGCTTCTGGAATGAATGCCCACATCACATACACCCTAGACAGTATCTTCAGCAGCATAAGGCCAGTTATTAAGAGACTGAAAACAGCATATCCTGGTAGTCTGTCCGATGAGTCAGCTCCAATAATGATTTGACCTGACTGCCAAGTCTGAGGATTCCTATCTGGAGATTCACCATAGACGTCCTTCTGGGCATCTGGTTGAGCATAACATTACAGAGCCTGGTTATCTGGATTTCCCTGGTTGAAAAGCATTTTTAGAGGAACTTGTTTATGAGGAGGCAGTATGGTGAA
The DNA here is from genome assembly GCA_026826555.1 of Tolypeutes matacus. Taxonomy (NCBI): domain Eukaryota; kingdom Metazoa; phylum Chordata; class Mammalia; order Cingulata; family Chlamyphoridae; genus Tolypeutes; species Tolypeutes matacus. The sequence continues at coordinate 10,891,893 of JAKSZT010053928.1, forward strand.
GTTTTAAAACTACAGATCATGTGGTCACACAACCCGAATTCAAATTCTGCTCTTTACCAGCTGTCTCTCTGCTCTACACTCGTTTCCTCAGCTGAAAGGTAGGGGAATTGCATGTACTTCATCAATTCATGAAAATGAAATGAAATAAATGTAAAGAAAGCACTTAATACCAGTGTGGGCATACATGAGTGCTTAATAAATTAATTTTAATATGTAAATAAATTTATAAATACATTTTAAACATTTAATACAATTTATTATCAATATAGATACTATTACTAATATTATTATCTCTATTATACACTGGTTCTGTGCTAGCTCTTGGGGTACAAAGTTGAATAACATACTGTCCTCTAGGGGTGGAAGTCTAGAGATAGTCACTAGCAGTTTATTTCAATATAGTTTGGGAAGTGATAAAATAAATGAGATAAAATGAAGGGTAAGGTGGTGTGAGGATGTGTTGCTCAGATTTGGGGATTCAGGAAAGGCCTACTGGAGTAGAGTTTTACTTGCCAGGCATCAGAATGTGCGATTAAAATGTTGTAGTTGCTAATTCCCTCTAGGGGGATTTTAAATTCAGGTTCAAGTCTAAAGAACTTGAGAGAGCTCAAGTGGTTTTGTTTTAACTATTGGATTTTGTGGTTTTACAGAAGATGTGATAAAATATGTCCCTACCATTCTTTGTACACAGTAACTTTTGTAAGAATATGTGTCTGTGTCTTTATGTTGCCTAGTTCAGGGAATAAATTTTCATTCATTTGGATTTTTTCAGCTTTGTTAGCATTCACACCAAACCACATTCTATTCAAATGTTAAAAAACCCAGACCACAGCAAGCTAATAGTTTCTGGTATTTAATAAAACAAACAAACAAACAAACAAACAAACAAAAAAAGGCAAAAAAAAAAAAAAAAAAAAAGAAAAAGAAAAAGAAAAGAAAAGAAAAAAGCCAAAACAACAATTATCCTAAAGGAAATGCATATAGTAGGGAGAGTTATATAAATATATTAGCCCTCCCATCCTTATTTCCTATAGTTTACTCTCTTCTCCACTCCCTTCCCTGACCCGGAAATATTTTCTTGGCACTAGAAACCAGAAAATTAATACCTGTAGTCACTGTCGTCATTCTGCTTTCTTATATGTTTGGGGTTTTTTACTTTTCTAATTAGGAACATGGCTCAGTGGTTGCTGGCAGAAACCAGCCTGGTATGTGCCTCTCACGCCCTTCAGGGAAAAGGGGGAAGCTGGATGGGGCTTTGGTCCTTATTAGATTGCTGAACCATTTCATTTGTGTTTCTCAGAAGCTGCTCAGGCATGTGTGCAGTGCTATGGAGGCCAGGTTTGTTAACTGGAGAATGTAGAAGAGCATCCACACAATCTCAGGGTCACTGAGGAATTTGCCAAATTGGAAGTTTAATCCAATTGTCTCTGCTGTCCTAAAGAAAGGCACTATCTCAAAATTTTCAACTCCATTCAGATAAGAATGTTATTCACAACGATTAAATGTCATATGTGGAAAAACAAAAATGTGAATGAACCAGAAAAGGGAACTTCCTGTTCTAAGAGTGAGGTCCTCGTGCTGAACCATATTATGTCCTAACACTGGGTGGAGAAGATTGCTCTTGGACAGATTTTTAAAAAAAGTTTTTAAAAAAACCTACCAAAGGAGGTGGTGAGTACTATATAGGTACATTTGTCAAGTTGTAATTCTCAGTGAAATTAATGACAGCATGTAAGGCAGGGTGGAGTTTCTTAGCTTCCATAAAAATGTCAGTCCTCTCCTTAAGCATGGTGTTTTGCATCAGAGGATTTCAACATGTTTATAGGCATAATTATTTGAGAAACTTTATTACTATATTATACAGGAGGAAGTTCTGTATAGAGATCAACCATTTGTGACATTAAAAGAACCAGTAAAAGCTAGGCTAGAACTTGGGTCTCTGGTTCTATTACAAGCCTTGTTACCTTCCAGAAAAATGGACCACCTGTGGTTTCAAGGATGGCCAGGGTAGTGTAAGCTGGTCCTTCTCCATCTTCCCACATTATGCCCTTCAAAACGGTGCACACTAAGAAAACCATTATCAGACATTGCTGGCTTTTTAAAAATAAAAATCTTGGTCCATTTGGGTGCTATCTACTTATTGACTGTGGGCACACGTGTTAATACAGAAGACTGCTATCTGTACTAAGCCTTCATGAGGCAAAATGGAGGCTCCCTCGAGTCTGAGTCATATATAAAGACCCTGTGGCCCACGAGTGTACCATTGCCCTAAGCTGATTCTCTTATTTTTGACTTCTGACCTATGTTAGAGATTGCTTTTAAAACAGAAGTCAACATACCCTATTTTGTCCAGCAAGTTCTCTTTTTAGGTAATAATCTACTCTACAACAGAGCTCAACTCCTCATTGATATGGAAGCTTCATCATTTAGCATATTTTTCTTAAAAACGCTGATTTCATCCTTAAAGCCTAGACTCCAGTCTCAGAAGCAGTCTTAAGAGATGATTTATTACAATTATCTACCACCAAGAAGACTTGCAGCATCTTAGATACGACTGCATCTTCAGAGCTATAGGGAGAGAGTTTCTAGAAATTCCTTTGGGAACTGGTATAAGGATATGATCTTATTTATTACAAAGATGGTAATTTTCATGTATAGACAACATGAAACGCAAATCTAGACTACACTTCAGCACATATCATCCAGTTTTACACTGGAACTTCATGGGAGACAGTCAAATCAACTTTCTTCTTACAGCACTTATGTGAGGACAGACAGGTAACTTTCAGCTTTCCTGTCCCCACATTAAGACTGCCCATGTCAATAATGGGAGGGAAGAAGCATTTACACTGCATATAGTTCTTCTATTCCTGCCCAGTGTCACTTTTCAATGAGCAAATCAGGAAGGAGCCATCTTTAACTCATTGGTACTGAAATATCCGCACTGTATGATCCATAAGAATCATTGGTGCCTCTATTTTTGCTTTAAAGTGATTTTCTAGCCCATGAGTTTCATGCTCATTAGCCATGCAAGAGACACTGCCATCTGCCATATAGCTCAGCCTCTAATGTGAGCTTGGAAGATGCTATCTTTCAAGGACGAGGGAAGCCAAGGAGGGAACGGGGACATGTTTATTTTCACTTTTCACAGACAACAATGGGAATGAATCCAAACCCTGGCAAGGAGACAGTATTAAGTGTCAAACTGCTACTACCATTTATATAATGTATAATATAAGATGTTGATTCATTCCTGATAAATAGACATGCTTAGGGAGGTGAGGCAAAAGTACACATCACCCCTCTCCCTGCCCCTTAAGAAACCAATCACTTTCCTTCTCTCCATCAGCTTCACAGGGGCAGGAAGCGTTCTGCTCCACTGAACTTGCTTCTGTATCTGCTTAGCAAACTGAGAATGGGGATGGCTCTTCCTCCATGGCGGCCTCTGATACCACTGTGCTCAGTTGCTCCTCCCTCCAAGGAAAGAACCCAATGTCGCTGTGATGGGCTGTTTGGGATGCATTTTTGTTTTACTTTGCTTTTGTAAATGTAACTACTACACTGCATCCCACCCCTAAATAGGACTTAACTTTTGAAGACTGTGAAGTAATATATAGTTGTTTGGGAAGTGCTATATAATTAAAATTGAACCATTTGATGTTATCTTGATTGCAGAGTAGCTGATTTTCTAATTGGTTGATTGTTGAAGGCAGGTGCTTGGCATAGAATTTTGGTTTTAGAAATTTGATGTTTATCTGTTTACACGTTTATGCAGCAGCAAATGCATTTGTTTTAACAAGTGAGTACTCCCATTTTAATAAAAGTCCTGACATTTAATATTTAGTGAAAAATGCATTTTTAAACAGATGATAGTGAAAAGTGAAATTCCCACAACTTTGCCTGTTGCTATGATGGCTTCATTCCTACGTTCCCAATGGACAGTAATGGTGTGGCTTTGTACATTGTCTGTTTACATGATAATCATAACTAATAACAATAATAATACTACTACTGATAACATGAAGCACATTTGCATATAGATGTTTTCTATACATTTTCTTTAATTTTCAAGTTAACATCTATAGTTTTAGCAATGAGGAAACAGAGGCCCAGAGTATTTAAGAGACTTTTCCAATTCCTTTTGGTTCAACTATGTGGAATTGCCATTTATGTAGCTAAAAAATGTTGAACATGAGCAACTTTATATGTTTCAATTCAACAACTGTTGAGGAGAGCCAGGATTCAAACCCATGCCAACCACGATTTAAACTCAGCAAACACTATGCTGCTGCCTTATTTATTTATATTCTCTCTTGTTCCGAAAGTCTAGCCTTGCAAGCATTATATACTCGATATAATATGTGATTAGTAAATATCTGTTGCCTGGCTTTTTAAAAAAAGGATGTACAGGAAGTGACTCAGTTCTCTTTTGTAATCATTTAGTAAAGTAATGGGTCTTAGTTTTTATTGCTCTATTAACACTTACTTTCCCCACTTTTTTTTTCTCACCCACTACTCTCTCTCCCCTTTGTTTTTTGGCCATGCGTATTTAACTCAAACTCTGACATTGGCCTGTGCATTTTGGAAGGGCCCAGGTGTTTGTAGTATTGAGTGCCTCCAAAAGACAGGAATTTTGAGAGTAAATTGATGACTACACAATTTAAAGTGTAATTACATAGTAATTACTCAATTTGCTTGTGAGCATTAACTCTTCTCCATGAGTTTTATACAGATGTCACAGCAGATGCACCTCATTTAAAGGAGAATTTCCATTAACTGCAGCGGTATTTGGAATTATTTTCAGTGGTGCTGAATTAAATTGCCAATAGAGGGCATTGTTAAAAATTATTAGGAAATATCAGACAGGAGAGAGACAGTAGTTGTCAAACATGGGAAGTTTGATACACTCCTGTGAGTGAGTTTATCAAGTGTAGTATTATTATTTCAAAGGCCTGATGAACACGTGGCTTGGGGATTATATGATAGTTACTGATAGTAAAAACTGCATTTTGTAGAGAACTCTGCAGGGTACAAATTTATGTCTCCTTATGTTTCCCCATTTGATTACCTCTAGGAGCCAGGACATAGGGATGGATGCCTTGAGCTCTGAGGCTCACCTAAGTTCTTACAGGTGGCGTGGAGGGGTGCCTGGAGAAGAAGCCTTTACTGGGTTTACAGATCCACTGCCTAATTTCCTAGCAAGTTTTCTCACCGTCACCCCACGCTGCTGCTTCAAACAGTTGGTTCTGTAAACAACTCATTTAGACCGTGTGTGTGTTTTTAATCAAATGGGCTGACCTAACGACTTGTTAATTTAAAATAAAAATGATTGAATTGGTGGTATATGAAAACATAAGTGAAGAAGCAGTTATTTTACATCAAAATCTCGGGTTGTGTGGTATGTATTTTTAAACAGCTACAAGTTGAAATCAATTCTTGGTGCAACACAGAAGCCTGCTTGGCATGCACCAGTTTTTTAAGACAATTTATCCACATACAGACTTACCATCACATCGGAAGCATGATTTTCAAATATGTAGAACAATGTGCCCATATTAATACTGATGCTTCAGAATTGTGGGCAAGTTTGAAATGTTTGAAATAAAAGAATGTATAAACTTTTCAGTTGAACCTGGAAAGCATTTTGCTGAAGGCAGGGAAAAATTTATATATATATCTTTGATATTCCTTTCTGATCATCAACTTTATTTTGGGGCTTGAATTGATGGCTACCCCACCTCATTCCAGCTTCATCTCTTTTCTCATCCAAATCTGGACAATGATATTTTTGCCCAACTCCCTTCCTGGTCTGTGCAAAATGCAGGGCCTAAGTGAGCCTTGTCATTCAGGAGGCTACTCAAGTGCTGAGGGCTGGAGAGAACTCATTTTTGTTTAGTCCTTGAAGGCATTTCCCTGGGGCATGACTTGCAGGCACCGGTGGAGAGGAGAAAGACCAGAGAAATGATCTGGTGGTCTGTCACTAGGATTCTCACAGAAATGTCAGAGCTTGGTTAGGAAAAGCTGCTTTTCCTATTTCTGTGTGGCTCTCTGTCTTCATAAAAAATTATTAGTGCTTTCTAGTGTTTTCTTTGTGGTAGTCTGTAGCCCACTTCCCCTGCCTTTTCCATTTCCTCATCTGAAAGAGCTGGCTGTCCCGCTGTGCCCTCTCCTTGCTCACATCCCAGGACCTTTCTCTTTGCTGGTCCTGTTTGGGCTCTGTACTCCTCTTTGGAACAGTTACCCTCCTACAGCTTCCCATTTTCTAACGTTATTTCCTGTCCTGTTCTCTCACCTTCCTCCTACGCATCACAGATTATTTTCTGAGACCATTTCATCATGGTCCATTAGTAAACCACAGCTTGAGTTTCAGCTGAGAGGAGAGGTAGGGATGAGGCCAGCAGAGAAGGAAACTAACAAAGGCAGAGGCAAGGCATCAAATGAGATTGGCAGAGAGTGAGGAAATGGAAATTAGAGGACGCACTGAGTTGGAAAAATGAAACTAGCCCCAACTTTATATATAATACCTCATATTCCTGTGATTATTAGGAGTAATTCATGCCAAAGGTGTAACATAGTACCTGAAACATAAAAGATACTCAAGAAAAGATGGTTATTTCCTTATTGCTTTCTAAGACCCAATGTGTCTTACATAAATATAGGACAATTGGGTTAGAACCATGGAGCAAAACCCAGTTTTGATAAAAGCAACTCTCCATTCTTAGTAAATGGGTCTCTCTTTTACAATATGCTATAATATTCAGATTGTAGCAGTCAATCGTGTGAGATTTCCCAGCCAATTTATAATAATAGTTACAAAATAATGAAATTTGAGTACAGTTATATTGGAGACTGGAAAGTATAAACATAAAAATCTAGATTACAGTGCTAGCCACGTACTAGTCTGAGAGGTTTTCTAACCTAATCTACAAAATGATGCCCCTGGGGCCAATCACAAAGGCCTGTTCCTAGCTCAAATGGGACCATACACGTAAAGCTTGAGGCTCAGTAGTTGGCACATCGTGAACACTCAGTGAAGATGGTCTGTTATTAGGATGGCAACTTTTAAAATTAGAGCAGATTCAAGTTTATCCTTATAAAGACATCAATTTCACTCACTTGGCTCCTGATTTGCTTTCTTGAGAGAAAAAGACATGTGGTTAGGGCTAACCTGCTGGGAGTCTGTGACCCATGAGAAATTCCTTGCTCATGTGAACTGGGGCAGGAAACATACCAGTAACTGCTATGGTGGGTTCCTCATCAGCTATATGGCCTCTGTCTATCATATTTTTGGCCATTTTAAATGTCCATAGAACATTTTTCCACAGAGTGGCATTTGTTAATTCATAAAGCAGCTCATCACATGCTGCACTTATTTCACTAGGGTTGGAAGGATGTTTGTGCTATTATGAAAGATTTGAGAAGTCATTTGTGGGGTGGCCCCTAGACTTTATTGGTGAGGGAGTATCTGCTGGCCAGTTCATATGATAGGGCATTTTCCAAATCCTGGGACTATATGGTTCATGCTAATTGATTTGCTCACCATCTATTGAGCATCCATTACCTTCCAGGCTCTGAGCTGAGTGCTGGGGAATCCAAGGTGCATTCGAATGATGGAGCCTGGTGAGAAAGCCTAGGGCCCAGCACACTGTTGAATAAATATTTGTTGTGGCAACTGGGAAATAGGGTCCTCCTTAATCATAAGTGCCATTACAGAGCTGTGAACGAGCTGCAATAGGAGCGTAGGGGAAGGAGCAACTACTCTGGGTTGTGGCAAGTTTGCTGCCTGGAGAAGAAGCCTTGACTGGGTTTACAGATCCACTCTGTGCAGTCTCCCCAGCAGTGTCTCCAGGGTTCAGTGAAATCCACTGAGAGTAACTGGTCACAAAGTCCCAGGAAAGGGCACTGTGATGAGGCCATTGCCAGCCCCAACAACCGCCCTTGGTGCCTTCTTCAAACCATAAGGGGCTTGATTTGTCCTTTCAGTGTCTTGGAGAGACCCTCTCCCTGAGGACATACAAGATATATATATGTGTGTGTGTGTGTGTGTGTGTGAAGACACACTGTATGTGTGTGTGTGTCTGTGTGCGTGTGTGTGTGTGTAAACCTAGGAATAAAATAATGACCTGATTTCCTTTCTAGTGTGTTCAATGGCTGAGGCACAGCTTGGGAAGGACTTTGGTTATAGTGCATCTGAGACTGTAAGCAAACACCATCAAAAAAAAGCAAACGCCCGGGGCATCAGCTGTGCAGTAAAGGAGAATTGTCACATCCATAGCCAGAGAGAAGGAGGGCAGGGGCCACATGTGTGGCTCCACTGTCACAGCTGGAGCCACTCAGCCTCACTTTGCTCATTCAGTCTCACCCCAGGCTCCAGTCTAGACCAATTGAGTTCCCAGTCAGGGGCAATTGAGGGGCCCAAGGCCAGTGTCACTGAGGCGGAGGATATCATCAGATTTCCAGCTGACTGTCTGCTCAGCCTTCAGGAACTAAAGCAACTTCTTTTCCTTTTGTTCTTTGAGACTAAATGACCATCTTGTACCTTGCTTATTGTAATTGGCACCTGTCTTGTTCCTTGTACTTTACTCTCTTGAGCCTAGTTTCCTAAACTGTCAGGGGAAAGTGTAAATAAGGATTTGCAGGGCTATTTTGAGCAATAAAGGAGATGAACTGTGAGACATCTCATGCAAAGGCTGGCACACAGAATGGCAAGATTTATGCTGGTGTCTAAACCTTGGCCTTGGTGCATTTTGTCATGCTGGTGATTCGGGGTCTGTTGTCTTATGTTGAACATGAAGCATGGTTGTTTTGAAGTAGAGGGCATTTGATAAGTCAGTATAAGACCCTCTGCCTCTTTGCCAATATTCATGTGTACCATAGACCTCCCTGACTCTCACCTCATCTCTGACTTCATCCCTTCTCTGAACATCATTCTGTATCCTGCCATCATCTCATTTCTTCCCCTCACCCAGTTCCTGACAGGGCATTTTCAAACCAATTTCCAAGTTTTCTTTGTGGTTTTTTTTTTGGAGGGTTTTTGACTCAGAGAACTCAGGGGAAAAATAGAGCTAACAGGCTGCATGCTAGCGCATAGGAGCCGGTCTGACCTAATATCTACTGCTGTCTCCTCTTCCTCAGCTGCTTGGGGAGTCGTCATTGAAGGGGTTCATCAGAGATCCACCCTTCGGGTCAACTCTCTTCCCAGAGCTCTGGAGGCCGGAGGAGTACCTTGCCCCAGGAACTGATTTTCAGGCGGGAGAGGAGTGTGCAGTGCAGCCTCGAGGGCAGAGGGGCAGAGTGTGCAGCCGGCTCACCGGGGATTCAAGTCCCCTGCCCCGGCTGCGGGGCCTGAGGTCTGCTCACAGGCCAGCATTCAGACTGACCTCCGCGGGGGGAGACAGCAAATGCACATGTGCCCACTACTCTGTACAGCTGAAGAATTAAAAAAAAGGCCTAAATTAAGCCTAAATTAAGGCCCTAGCTTGCAGTGATGAAAGAGATGGAATAAGAGGGAAAACATTTGAAAAATTAGCCCTGAAATTGTCATGGTCCAAGTTCTTTATAAGTATTTAATTTAAAAAGAAAAATAAAACAAACTGCCAGCCTCACAGTGGATACTGGATTACAAACTAGATAATTTGTCAAGCACTTTTGCAATGCTTAAAGAGATTAGGGAATAAATCCAAGTGCCATAGACTCCCAGCAAGCCCAGGATTAACCCAGAGAAACAAATGCACAATCACAATTTCCCCAATTGCTATAGGAGCTGCAGTGAAGAATGGTGTGCCTTCTGAACTGCCCCAGGTAGACCAAATAAAAAGGATGGATCCTGATCTCAGAAGTGAAAATGAAAAAGATGTCCTAAAAGGAAAAACTATTTATGGTGTACTCTTCATGCAACAATGTGGAATTGGCACGAGAATTGTCTTCTATTGACAGTCTATCTCTGGACAAACTGCTTTCATTTATTTAGGGAAAAAATAAATATCAAGTCTTAAAATTAATACTTATTTTTAAAAAATAAACAGATAAAGGATTTGACAAAATGTTTTAAGGGTCCCCATGTTTGTGGGCAAGAGGCATAGAGATGTATATCAGGGGAAACTGTAGGTTTGAGTACAGGAGGGTCCCTGCTGCCTTCTGGATTTCTCTTCTATCCCACTTGTTCCTTCCTTCCTTTTACTTTCCTTCCCATCTACCTTCTTTTCTTTCTCAGCTACCTCCTGCTACCTAGAGCTTCCTCAGTCCTATTTTAAGCTTTAACCTGACCAAGGTTAGAACCCGAGTAGTTTATCTGAAAACGCATTCACATAAAAACTAGTGGATGTACAGCCCTTAGATAGCATTAGTATTTTAACAGGGAGTCTTTAAGAGTCTTGTCAGAAAAGGGTGAAAGAGGAGTGTACTTCATGAGTGTCTCAGCCCACTCATCTGGCAGGTATCTTTCTCTGGGAGTAGATCACAGCTAAGTTCCAGAGTCCCCTAAATCACTGCAGACAGACAGCTGCTCTCCATCTATAGATCAGACTTCATCTGTGACTGGGTTAGATACTTCTGCAGCATTTGCCTGACTTGCCACTGTTGACTGCTTACCATGCTTCCCTGCCAGGCTGTAGACCCTGATAACAAGGATTGTGTCTGTCTTAAAAATAAAAGCTACCATATATTGAGCACTTACAATGTTCCATCAGTTTTCCCAAGCCTTTATATTTATTAATTAATTTGATCTTACAACAATCAAGATAGATAATTCCATTCCTGTTTTAAAGAGGAATCACAGAGTGGTTGAACAATTTGCTTAGGTCACAGGGCAAGTAATAGGGAAACTAGGATTCAAACCCAGTCTGCCTGACTCCAGGGCTCACACTGTAAACCGCAAAATGCATTGTATTCCAGGCACTGCACAGAGTGGAAAGGGTCCCCATCTCTGTTTTTCCTTGCAGTTGTGGGAACTTGCTAGTTTTCACTCCTTTGCAGGAGACCCTCAAGGCTAGATCCATGGCTTCATTTACCATCTACATGCTCATGATGACTCTTACATTTTTATGCCTAGCCCACATGTTTCTATGGAGGTCTGGACCCATAGATCCACTTGTGTACTTGATGAGGTCAATTTACACAATATCTCAGGGGCACCTCAGCGAGGCACAAGCAAAGATAAATCTACCATCTTCTGCCTGCAAACCTTGTCCTCTTTCAGGGTTCCCTATCTTGGAAAGTATATCTCTATCTATCTAAAAAACCAGGAACTGTTCTTAGCAGCTCTTCCTACTAGCAAGGTCAGTTCAGAAATTTCTCTTGGCTCTCTCCTTCTCTCCACTTCCACTGCTACCATCTTACCTTATGCTCTGGCTATCTCTTAACTCTTATACTAACTTTTCAAGCAGTCTGGCTGCATGTTCTCCATCTCCTCTCTTATCTGTTTTCTTCACACTCTAGTCACAGAGATTTTTATGAAAAGCAAACCTGATCCTAACACTCTGTGCCATTCCCTGTTTAAAACTATTAGTGACTTTCCGTTGTATTTAGGAACACTAAATCCACAGCATGGCTACCTAGAGCTTCCCAAGGCCCTGCATGTGTTCTCCTCTTGCAGCAGTTTCCTCTTGTTCTCTACACACCAGCGATACTGGCTTTTTCTTTTTTTCTCATTCCTCAAAAATGCTTCTTCCCATACTGGTCCTTTGCACATACTGTTTTGTTTTGTTTTAAACAAACTCTTATATTATCTCACAGTTGTTGTAGGTTGGAAGTCCAGGCAGGGTATACTTGGGTTCTCTGTTCAGGGTCTCACAAGACTAAAATCAAAGTGCTTGGCACTTTGCAGCTTAGGCTCCTCTGCCAAACTCATTCAAGTTATGGGCAACATTCGGTTCCTGGTAGTTGTGTGATGGGTGTCCCCCTTTTCTTGCTGGTTGTGTCACCTGATGGTCACTCTTTGCTCCTAAAGATGGCCCTCGGGTCCCCTCACGCCATGGCAAGCCTATTTGTTCAAAGCCAGCAGGAGAATCTCCCTGACCTCTAGATCTCTTTTACAGGGCTGATTAGGTCAGGCCACCCAGGATAATCTCCCTTTTGATTAACTTAAAGTCAACTGGTATCACCTCTGCCACATGATGCACATACTGTTTTTATTTTAAACATTTAGAACATTCTTCCTAAGGGCTCAACTTTCATCTCAGGTGTCACTGTTTAGAGAAACTCTTGTGTTCCACAGGTCTCTGCCTCAGTCTCGGCAGACTCCTTTGCGATATAATCTCATGGTATTTATCTAAATTACTAATGATAATAGCTAAGATGTACTGAGTGCTTATCAAGTTCAAGTGTCAAGCACAGTGGTATTTTATAATTATTACATTTAAATGTTATCTAATTAAAATTACAGCAAAATCTGAGAGGTAGGTAATTTTATTATTATTTCTTTACAGAAGAGGACTCTAAGAATGTGGTATATTCGGTTGCATGATGATTTGGTGGCTATTTGGTTCCCTTGTTGGACTGCGTGCCAGGCCTGTTATTAATCAGCTATGTTAGAGGACTGCCTGGCATATAGAATGTGTTCAATAAGTACTTGTTGATTGAAATAATGAATATTTGAATGAGTGGATGAACTAGGACACATTTTAATATGGAAACTAAATGGGTATCTCTTTTGTTCTCTACTCCAGATTAGTCACCTAAGGAATTGTTTACAAAAATCTACACAGTTGTTTGCAAATGAGAAAATGGCATTCTCAATACTTGAGATGTTTTAGAGTATCCTCCACTCTTCATTTTGATGACCATCTGCTCCATTTCCAAAAGAGGTGCCAATTCAATTTAATTTTACTTGTAGTTAAGGAGCAAGGCTGTCCCAGTCATTCCAGGGCTGCTAAAATAGAATGAGCACACATGCTTACAAACACGCACATACTGTGCTACGTAAGGCCACCCTACTAGCTGTAACAAGTAAACCTAAATTTTGGAGCTTTAATAGAATTTCTTATTTGTGAACAACCTAATTGGCATGTGCCTGCCTGGCTAGACAGCTTCTCACCTGGTGTTTCAGGAGCCCAGGTTTTCTCCATGTGGTGGTGCCCCATAGTTCATGAGAGTCTCAGAATTTTCTCACTTAGATGGCAGCAGGAGAAAAGCATACCTGCTTCCTAAAAAACCCTGGCCCCACATGAAGCCTGACACTTCCACTCACATTCCATTGCTAGACGATTATCATGTGGTCACACCCAACTCTAAAGAAAGCAAGGAAATGCTGTCATTATGTGGTGAGGGAGAGAGAAAACAGAATTGCAAGTGTCTCCAATAGTCTGTGCCCCACTGTCACACCTATGTACAGGGCAGACAGGTGCTGTAAGGGCAGTGCAAAGGCCATGGGGTACAGGGAAGGTGGAGTTTAACTTTAAAAATGTGGACATCTGGGAAGGACTGCAGAGGAGGGGATTTTGAGTAGCTCTTGAAGTAAAATTAAGTCCTCCACAGAAAGAGATTATAACAGCCTTAACTGAGGCTGACGCCAAGAGAGATGAGGTCTGACGCCAGGCAGGGAGTGAGAGTGAGAAAAAGTGCATGTGTGTGCGTGGTCCATGTGTATACATCTCAGAGTCAAGCAGAAATTGTTTTAATTATCTCTTTTTCTTGGTTTTCCTGCACGCCTTCTATAAGTAATTAAATAACAAACAAAGTTCCTCCTTCCACCATGAGTGTCTTAGTCCTTAATGTGAACTATGAAATAATTAGAGGGTGTGCTGTGTAAGAATTTTTAATTTCATGGAAAACTTCTATTTTCAACACTGTGCTAATTATACAGGATGAGGCCGAACAAAAGGAAGATGTACAATTAGCAGAGCACAGCTCATTATAACCAGTTCTGCTTAGAGGCACTTTTGAATCTACAGATGTAATATATTAATAGTGATCTTGGATTTATCCTTTAGAGGGCAATTCTGAAGATTTTAGAAAGGCAGGACTCTGTCACTTTGGATTTGACTACTGTGATGATAAGGCAGGAGATTTGCACTTTAGTCTAAGTGGCAGAGTAGAAAGAGTATGGTCTTCAGAGGGAGAAGCTCTCTGTTTTTTCCTTGGTCTGCCACTCATCAGCTGGGTGATCATAATCTCTCTGGGCTGCTTCCTCCACTATATGGGGATAATTCTGCATAGGAAAGCACCTAGCAATGAGCCTAGACTATATTATGGACCCAATTATTATTTTAGATCGAGTTCCCTTCCTTTTCCCTACTTCCCCTCTCTTAAGTGTGATTTCATTCACCTTAAATAAAAGCCCTTAAAACTTTAAGAACTGTACAAGAATAAATGTAATATCAGACTGATGCATGTCTTCTAATGTACCAAACTTTAGTAAAAGCAGCCATACTATCAGTGGCTCTATCTGAGCGGTGTCCAGAATAAAGAAGTACCTTACTTGTCAAATCACAGGAGGGCTGGCTTAGTTCTTCTTTTCTTCCAAAGAAGATAAACTGCATATTCTGCGATTTATTTTTAGCTTAGGAGGTTCTAGTTTTGTTTGGTTTTTACCCACAAAAACCAGTCTGTCCTATATAAACATTAATGGGACTATGATGAGTCCCTTAAAAGTTTGGGCTTTTCCCTAGATTCTTGCCAGAATATTAGAAATTGATATTAAAAAGCTGAGAGCTCAAAAACTGCATGATATTACATATCATTCAACTGCAAAATGCTGTGGGCTGCTGCCCCAAGCCTCAGCTTGTGTGTGGCCTTCACACACAAGGGCATCTTAGCATTGAGTGAAAGGACTCAGGTCCTTGGCTCCTAGAAGGCACCAACGTTGCATTATCATATCAATAGCCCACATGCAAAGTTCTTGATTTAAAAAAAAAACGATCACAATCCAGGGGCAAGAGATAACATAGGAGCATTTGATTTGTGTAAGATTGAGTCATGCTACTTACTCTTCCTTAAAGTATTGCCAGGAATGTACACATCAGAACAGACTGGAGTGTAAGGGAACTCTAAAGATATTCCCTGCTCTTCCCCCGATTCACTATGCTCTAGCCACATTGAAGGTCTTCTGATTCTGTGAACAAGTCAAGCTCTCTCTAGTCTTAATGCCTCTATAAATCATCCTTCTGCTTCTTTAGAAATGCCTCTTGTAACAGTCAGGATAGTCTTAGTTATGCTGCCTCGACAAACAGCTTCCATATCTCACTGGCTTGTTTTTAGCCAGTCTGCCCCATTGGTCTGTAAGATCCCCAAGAGGAAGACTATGGCAGCATGAAGCAATTCTCAAAAATGGTCAATCTGCCTAATACATTTGAATTTTGAATATTTTGGTCTTGAATTGGAGAATCCTTATGGCTATATAACTTCACATTTCTCAGTCTCCATCCTCTTTGACTACGTGCTGACTCCTGTCCATCCTTCCTCATCAGAGAATCCTCTACACAAACTCACTCCAGTACAGCAGGGAGCTAAGGAAAGACAAAGGGAGACATTTCTTCAAATGCTATTATGAAGCAAATGGAAACACGATCAACTAAAAACCTCACAGAAATCTCCAAAGGCCATTAAAATCAATACAGCAGTGCAAATTGCTGGAAAATTTGTAAGTAATGAAAAGGAAGGAAAAAGGGATTTGGTGAATGGGCATTTTGTTGAATTTGCTTTGGGCAAATTAGCTCTCAGGGAATTAGCTCAGAGCTATTTCCCACCATCCACTGATAGCTGTACTTCGGTGTCAATTTGAGCTTGGTTTTGAGAAGGCAGTTTGAAAATAACTGTCCATTTCATGGACAAGGGACCTGTAGTTTAGAGAGGTTAACTGATGGGCCCAAAGTAAAAAAAGCAGATGGTGGAAAAGATCAAAGTACAATCCAAGTCTCCTCTTGCCAGTGTGGTGCATCTTTTTTTGCACCACACTCTAGGAAGGCTGTAATTATTGTTATTTATTAGTATGCTTTTTATGGCAAGACGTTAGAGTACAAAGGAATGCTCTGAGTATCTGTCTTGCTTTTTCTCATTTCAATTAAAAAACATTTAAACTTTGATTTCTGTTATCTTAGACACTTTCAGTAATTGCATCATCATTTTCTATATAAAATACTATTATTTTCAACTAACATAAGATGTGATTGAAGTACAGTTGCCTGGGGGCAAGGTTATTTCAGCAAAGAAGATTCAAGAATCAATTTAGCTATGGCCTTGGAGAAATGGATTTTAATAGGCATTGTCTCAGGTCACCTAAGGGATATCTTTAGTTCCCTAACATTTCATCTTAAAGAGGCCACTACTGAAAGTCAAATGTTTCATAGATGCTCACAAATATGAATCTTTTAAAAAGACACATTTTTGAAATATTTATTCCCTCCCCACTACTACCTGTACATTCAGGAACAAGGCTTTGATGGCAAGAGTATTTTACACCCTAAAGCTGGTAAGTATTAATAAAAGAAAATAAAGAAACTTTTGTCTCTACTCATGTCCTTAGATGGTAAACTTGAAAAACTTTGGATTGTGTAGAACACACTGAGAAGTGCATTCCTCTCCTACCTGTTGGACTGACTGTGCCATGGGCTCATTCTTCTTACCCTAATTGCATGGTCTCCATATGTCTGATGAAATTTGCAGTGGCTTGTGCTGCTTGGCAAACTGCAGAATCCTAAAGTGTCACCAAGAAGAGAAGATTTTAGGAAAAAAAAAAGAAATAATTGGGTTCTGAAAAATGACAACAGTAATCTATCACTTAAAAAAAAAAAAAGACTGCTATTTAGGCTATAGGTAGAATACATAGAATGGCATGTGGATAAACACTGAATAGAAGTTGATCAAACGAATGAATCTGGTCTTGGGATTGCAAACACAGATGTTTACAAGACCAGGTAAGAAGGATAAATGAAGAAGCAGGCTGGGTGTAAGGCAATAAGGAATGGTAGGGACTGTGGAGAACTAGTGAGTACATGTGCCATCTGAAGGGGACAGCTACTGCTCAGGTCTAGCTCAAGGTTTTTTTTTGATGGATACCATAAGGAAAAACAAGACCAATAATGCTACATCTCCAGATTTCCAAAGGAAATAAGAAGAACAAATTTTTAACCAAAATCTCTTGAGTTTTAAATTGTAGCATCTAATTAAAAAACACACATACAAACAGTGCAGATCTAACAAAGCTAAAGCCAAGGCCTACCAGAGACTCAGAAGTAGCACATGGGTAGCCATATTTCACCTGTGATCTAGTACCACAT
This sequence comes from Tolypeutes matacus, assembly GCA_026826555.1. Classification (NCBI taxonomy): domain Eukaryota; kingdom Metazoa; phylum Chordata; class Mammalia; order Cingulata; family Chlamyphoridae; genus Tolypeutes; species Tolypeutes matacus. The sequence continues at coordinate 10,909,106 of JAKSZT010053928.1, forward strand.
CTTCACTTTCCAAATGATGAAAAAGGGTCCAGAGAGGTGAAGCCATTTGGGCAAGGTCACTCAGTTAACTAGTGGCAGAGCCAGGGTTTCTAGGCATGAACTGACATTTACTCTGTGAAGGGCTGAATCCAATCAGGCCTGTGTCAATGAACTGGAAGCAACTTTGGAGGCCAACCAGAAGTTGACTTTTGTTGATCTGATTTTGGGGGCTTAAGCTATATTTATATAAAAATTCTCATGGAGAGGTGTAAATTTCTATCTCACCATTGGTATTATGGAAAGATGGGTCAGAGTAAAATTGAGTTACTGAAAGTTGATGGTTCTTCATATAAAGTGATACTCTGATTATAGGTTTATGGTTGGGATGGTGTTTAGGCAGTGTGGCCCGATGTGAAGAGTGGTTGTGCAGGAGTTGAGCTGAGGCATAAGTGGGTCCCACTGAATCCATTTGCTGTTTCCAGCTTCTGCTAATGATAACCACTGTACTTAAAGCATAGGTTGTTATGAGGATTAAATGAATTAATACATGGAAAGTGCTAAGAATGGTGCTTGCATAAGGCAGGCCCTCAAATGTTAGCTAGTGTTTGTAACTAATGCTACCACCAAGATTTATTGAATGCCTATTATATGCTAATTTGTTTACACATATTATCTGTAATCATTGTCACACTACTCTTAGTTATATATTATTATCTTCAGTTCAGTAATGACCTTGAGAGTCCCTTGTCCAACATTACCCAGGCAGATAGTGGAGCCAGGGTTTGAACCTAGTCTACTCAGCCTAGCCATTCGCTTAACCCACCTCTCCCGTACCTTGTTAATGTTCAACTGAAGACATTATTCAAATCTTCAAAGGGAAGGGGAATCAAATTAGGTCAAATACCAAATATCTATCAAGTCAAATACCAAAGTAAAGGATTCTCAAAGCAAACAGTCAAAAGCACAGTAATACTTGATAAACTTCTATCACACGTGAAAATGTATTGTTCTATGATGGGAGTGTACCACATAACTAAGAATAAGACATGGGGGCATGAGGTCAAATTTGGACTACATATATAAATTCTTATTCCTTCCCTTTAAAATGTTAAGGCTTATAACAGATAACTTGCTTAATAAAGATAATGAATTTCCACAGAGGGAGGCTTTGAGAATTTAAACATGTGTTGAATGTTGACACTGGGAAAATAACACCTGGAAGATTTCAACCCTAGGATACTAAATTTTTTCAACAAATCAATTTATTGATACATATTGATAAAGCATAAATCCATCCAAAGTGTACAATCAGTGGTATTTGGTATAATCACATAGTTTTGCATTCACCACTTCAATCATTTTTAGAGTACTTTCATTATTCCAATAACAATAATGATAAACAAAAAGCAAAGGAAAAAACTCATCACTTCTCAATCTCTCTATGCTTCCCTTCCGCACATAGCTGCCATTCTGTTTCCTTCTCTCTAGTATATTTATATTTTGTAAAAAGTCTTACATATACAATATCACCCATATTTGTATTTTACATGATGTTTCACTATGTTAGTCCCCTGTTATATTTTTTAGCTTTCCTTCTAGTAATATATAGGACCTTAGACTTACCCTTTCAACCACTTATCGTGCCATATAATAGCTCTGCTAGTTACAAACACTATGGTGTGATTTCACCACTTCTATTCATTTCCAAAGATTTACAACAACCCTTTTTACCAATTCTGTACAGATTAACCCTCAGGTTTCCATTTTCTACCCTCATTCTATTTTCTGGTGACCAATATTCTAATCATTAACTCCATGAGTTTACACAATATATTTAGTTCATAATAGCACAACCATACAGTATTTGTCCTTTTGTGTTTGGCTTGCTTTACTCAACTCAATGTCCTCCAGGTTCATCCATGTTGTCATATGATTCATGACTTCTGTTCTTCTTACAGTTGCATAATATTCTATCATGTGTGTACATCACAATTTGTTTATCTATTCATCAGTTGATGGACACTTGGGTTGTTTCCAACTTTTGGCAATCGTGAATAACGCTGCTATGAACATCGGTGTGCAGATGTCTATTCACGTCATTGCTCTTAGTTTTTCCTGGTATATACCTAGTAATGGTATTACCGGGTTACATGGCAAGTCGATATTCAACTTCCTTAGGAACTACCATTCTACATTCTCACCAACAGTGAATAAGCATTTCTATCTCTCCACATCCTCTCCAACATTTATAGTTTTCTGAACTTTTTAATAGTGGTCAGTCTAATAGGTATGAAATGATATCTTATTGTAGTTTTGATTTGCATTCCCCTCATCACTAGTGACATTGAACATTTTTTCATGTGTTGCTTCTCCATTTGTATTTCTTCTTTGGACAACTGTCTTTTCAAGTCTTTTGCCCATTTTGTAATCAGGTACTTTGTCTTTATTGTTGAATTGTGTGATCTCTTTATATATCAGGGATATTAAACCTCTATCGGATATGTGATTGCCAAATATTTTCTCTCATTGAGTCGGGTATTTCCACCCTTTTGATGAAGTTCTTTCAGGTGCAAATTTGTTTAATTTTGAGGAGGTCCCATTCAGCTACTTTTTCTTTTATTGCTCATGCTTTGGGTGTAAGATTTAAGAAACTACCTCCTACCACAAGATCTTGAAGACATTTTCCTACATTTTCTTTTAGGAGTTTTATGGTTGTCGCTTTTATATGTAGGTCCTTGATCCATTTTGAGTTAATTTTTGTATAAGGTGTGAGATAGAGGTCCTCTTTCTTTCTTTTGGATATTGATATCCAGATTTCCCAGCACCATTTGTAGAATAGACTGTTCTGTCCCAGCTGAGAGGGCTTGAGAACCTTGTCAAAAATCACTCAACAGTAGATGTGAGGGTGTTTTATTTGGTTCCATTGGTCAATGTGTCTGTCTGTATGCCAGTACCATGCTGTTTTTACGACTGCAGCAAAGTAACATGCTTTAAAGTCAGGAAGTGAGAGTCCTCCAACTTCTTCCTACTTTTTAAAGATGTGTTTAGCTATTTAGGGCCTCTTACCTTTCCAAATAAATTTGATTTTTGGCTTTTCCATTTCTGCAAAAAAAAAAAACCTGTTGGTATTTTTATTGGGATTGCATTGAATCTGTAAATAAGTTTGGGTATTAAAGATATTTAGTCTTCCAATCCATGAACATAGAACGTCCTTCCTTTTATTGAAATCTTTGGTTTATTTTAGCAATATCTTATAGTTTTTCAGAATACAGGTTATTTATGTCATTGGTTAAGCTTATTTCTAAATATTCGATTTTTTAAGTCACTATTATAAATAGAATTTTTTTCTGATTTCCTCCTCAGATTGAAAGTCAGTAGTATATAGGAATGCTATTGATTTTTGTGAATTTATCTTGTATCCCACATCTTTGCTGAACTCATCTATTTGTTCTAGTAGCTTTGTTGTGGGTTTTTCAGGCTTTTCTAGACATAAGATCATATCATCAGTAAATAGTGAAAGTTTTACTTCTTCCTTTCTTATTTGGGTGCCTTTTATTTCTTTATCTAGCCTACTTGCTCTAGAACTACTAGTGTAATATTGAATAACAGTGGTGACAGTAGGCATCCTTATCTTGTTCCTGATCTCAGCAGGAAAGCTTTCAGTCTTTCACCACTGAGTACAATGCTAGCTGTAGGATTTTCATATGTGCACTTTACCATATTGAGAAAGCATCCTTCTATTCCTATCTTTTGGGGTGTTTTTCTTAAGAAAAGATGCTGTATTTTGTCAAATACCTTTTCAGGATGAATTGAGAGGACCATGTGATTTTTATTCTTTAATTTATTAATGTGTTTTATTAAAGTAATTGATTTTCTTGTATTGAACCACTCTTGCATAAGTGGGATAAAACTCATTTGATCATGGTGTATAATTCTTTTAATGTTCTTTTGAATTCAGTTTGCAAATATTTTGTTGAGGATTTCTGCATCTATATTCATTAGAGATATTGGTCTGTAATTTTCTTTTTTCATAGTATCTTTATCTGGTTTTGGTATTAGGGTAATGTTGGATTCATAGAATGAGTTTGGTAGGGTTCTTTCCTGTTAAAATTTTTTGGAAGAGCTTGAGCAAGGTTGGTATTAGGTTGTCTTTGAATGATTGGTAAAATTCACCTGTGAAGCCATCTGGTCCTGGGCTTTTTATCTTTGGGAAGTTTTTGATGACTCTTTCAATCTCTTCACTTTTGTGGTTTGTTGAGGTCTTCTATATCTTCTAGGGTCAGTGTATGTAGTGCATGTGTTCCTAGGAATTTGTCCATTTTATCTACATGGTCTAGTTTTTTGCCATACAGCTGTTCATAATATCCCCTTATCATCTCTCTTATTTCTGCAAGGTCAGTAGTAATGTTCCCCTCTCACTTCTGATTTTATTAATTTGCATCCTCTCTCTTTTTTTCTTTGTCAGTCTAGGTATGGGTTGTTGATTTGCTGATCTTCTCAAAGAACCAACTTTTGGTTTTTTAAATTCTCTCATTGTTTGGTTTTGTCTTGATTTCACTTATTTCTGCTCTGATCTTTACTATTTCTTTCCTTTGGCTTGGTTTGGGATTAGCTTGCTGTATTTTATCTGTTTACTCAGGTGTCCAGTTAAGTCTTCAATTTTGTTCTTTCTTCTTTTTTAATGTAAGCACTGAGGCCTATAAATTTCCCTCTCAGTACTACCTTTGCAGTGTCTCATAGGTTTTGATATGTTCTGTTCTCATTTTCATTCGTTTCAAGATATTTGCTGAAATCTCTTGCAATTTCTTCTTTGATCCACTGATTATTTAAGAGTGTGTTGTTTAATCTCCATATATTTATGATTTTTTCCTTTTCTCTCCATTATTGATTTCTAGCTTCATGCCGTTATGATTGGAGAAAGTGTTTTATATAATTTCTATCTTTTAAAATTTACTGATTCTTTGTCTTGTGACCCAACATTCATTCCCATAAGCTCGTTGCTTTTCTTTGCGGGCTTACAAATTGTTCTTTATGATCACCCAGTTCTTCTTAATATCCTTTATCTCCTTAGTTATATTTTCTTTCAATTCTTTGAATTGATTTAGGAGAGTTGTGTGATTATCACTGATTAATTGTCTTAAATCCTGTATCTCTTCAGGATATTTGTTTAGTTTCTTTGGCTGGGCCCTCTCTTCCTGTTTCCTAGTATTGCTTGTAATTTTTTGTTGATGTCTAGGCATCTGAATATGTTGATGAATTTATTCTTGTGTATTTTTTTTCACAGCTCTTCTTTGATATTTGGTTCAACTTATTCTAAGTCTTTAAAATTGTCCAGCTTAACTTATCAAAATGGGGTCAGGGACTCACTAATAGGGTGCAGATTTTCTCCCAGGAGTTCTGGTTAAGAGGCACTAAAAAAAGTTTTTCTCCATGCAATTTTTCCAGACCTGTCATCAGATGTTAATCATTGGCACACCTTTCCATGGGAGTGTTTCTTTCAATCTCTGCTTTCCTTTGTTTTGATCTGGCCAGAGCCAATATTCAAGGATGGCTTTGCTGGCTGAATTCACTGAAGAAAAGCCCCCTGACTCCCCCTCCCTTTTCCTTTGTAACAGCTGACAGAGGGGAAGACATCTGCTTCCCTCTCAATCTGGTGCAGTGAGCCAAGGTTTTACCCCAGCTTAATATCTTTGGGGTGGGGGAGGGGAACCCTTCCTGGCCACTATGGGGGTTTGGCAACTCACATTTGTTGTTTCAGGTTCTTCATCTCTCTGTCCCTCACCCTGCTGTGATTTATGCGGCACTGTCCTGGTCTGCTGACCCCCAGAAAAGATCCTTCAGACAACCTTTTGCCCTTTCTCCATTGTTTTTGTGAGAGTTCAACCCTGCCTACCTACTCCGATACCATCTTCCCAGAACTCCCCCTAGCATATTAATTTTTGAAGAAGTTTTGCTTTTTAAAATTTTCTGTACAAAGAAAGTAGGGCTTGTGACATAAATATAGATATAAATGTATGATGCATTGATATGAAGTATCTTACAGAAAACAGGATTGAATTAAGAAAAGGAATGAAGCAAGGAACAAGGAAATGAACAGTAATGAGTACTAATCTGAGCTGGACCCTATATCAGGTACTGTCATATATATCATAGTATTTACTGAACAAAAAATAACTTATGCAGGGCAAGAAAATATGCGGAAAATATGTATATTGCCCATTCAAGTTTTCATGGGTAGATAATTTATATTGCAGTTAAATCATATCAAATCTTACTTAGAAGTAACTTCCTTGTCTTGAGAACCAAGGCTGTTTAAAATTTTTTTACACGAAATATCTTTTTATTAACTTTAGCCAGGCAAAGGCAGAAAAGAAAGTGTCTTTTCAACCAAAATACTTAGTTATTATCAGTGCTGGGAACATACAAATCTTCTTTGCTTTAGAATGAACATAACATTATGCTATGGGATTTCTGGGAAGATGGCATCAGAGTAGCTAGGTAGGGCTCATCTCTCTCATAAAAACAATAGAGGAAGGGCAAAAAGCTATTCAAGGGAGCTGCTTTGGGGATCTGCAGACCAGGAGAGTGCTGCACATGATCTTGGATGGATATGAGCAGAGAGATAAAGAGGCCAAATAAGAACCATGAGTTACTCACCCCTGCAGCAAGGAATGGCATATATACTCCACCCTCAAAGAGAAAAGCCTTGGTAAAACCCCTGGCTCACTGCAGGTAACAGAGAGGGTAAAGGAGGTCCTCAACCCTGGGAAGAAGAGGGGTCTGGTGGAAGGTGGAGAGTGGTTTCTCTTCAGTGAGTTTGGCCAGCTGAGCCCGCTTTGATTCACAGCTGTAGCCATCCCAGCATGTGGAATTTGAAAGAGACCCATTCGTGCGGGAAGTGAAAGCAAATAGATGAGTGACCAGCACCCAGCAAAATCAGAATGAGATCAGTGTAAGGGGGAGGGAAGATACAGTGTCCATACAGAGGGGGGAAAAAAGAGACCCCAGCTAGCCATGAAGTGGCCTCAGGAAGAAGGGAGGGAAGATTCCATCAGGCAGGCTGTCACCGTCCCTGGAAGAGAGAGGAATTAGGTCAGTAAGAGGGGCAGGATGACAGGTGTCTACAGCCCAGGAGAGAAGGAGAGATAGCTGGCAAACTGTTAGAAGCCCAACTTGCCTGCGGGTATTGAGGGTGGGTAGAGACAGATAAGCTTTCAGAAGCCTATCAAACCTGTGGAGAGGGTGTAGCTCAGTGGATGAATATATAGTAGGTCCCTGGTTCAATCCTTGGTCTTCTCTTCAATGTGAAAGGAAACTTACACACTGAGATTCTGAGATTTATGTATTTTTAAGGTTTTTTTGATCTGTTATTTTATATTTAACATTATTATTGTTATTATTTACTTTATCTTTAAAACTGGGTGCCTTACCTTTGTATTACTCCTTTGTGTTTTGTATGATTTTACATTCTTATTCTTTTTTCTCTTCTATCTTTCCTTTTCTACAGTCTTAATATTTTTTTTTAAGGAAACATGGACAACTACAAGAATATAAAATAAGGGGAACCAGTGTCAAAGATGAACCTTAACACAAAACCAAACAAAATAAAACCCTAGAGTAGAAAGAGAAGCTAACTATCTGAATAAGTCCATCAAGATAAACAGATGCCTAGACACCAGCAAAAAATTACAAGCCATACTAAAAAATGGTAAGACATGGTCCAGTCTAATGAACAAACTAAAAAATAGCAAGACATGCAGAACATTGAACAACTAGTCAAAGATGTCCAAACAATTACTATGAATCAACTTAATGAAGTGAAGGAAGGTATTAAGGATATTAAGAAGACACTGGGGGAACATACAGAAGATATAGTGAATATACATAAAAAGATAACAGATTTGATGGTGATGAAGAGCACAATACAAGAAATAAAAAATACGCTGGAAGCATATAAGAGCAGATTTGAAAAGGCAGAGCAATGAATTAGTGACATCGATGAAAGTACATCTGAAATCACACAGATAGTAGAACAGATAGATGAAAAGAAAAAATGCCACCAGGACTCAGGGAATAGAATGACAACATGAAATGGACAAACATACGCATTATAGGAATCCCAGAGGGAGAAGAGAAGGGAAACGGGGAAGAAGGAGTGTTGGAGGAAATGATAGCTGAAAACTACCCAACTCTTTTGAGGGACATGGATGTACATGTCCAGGAAGCGCAGTGCACTCTTAAAGAGTATAAATCCTAACAGGCCTATCCCGACACATATACTTAACAAATTGTCAAATGCTCATGACAAAGGAGAATTCTTAAAGCAGCAAAAGAAAAGATATCCATCACACACAAGGGAAGCTCTATAAGATTAAGCACTGATTTCTCATCTGAAAGCATGCAGCAAGAAGGCAGTGGTATGACATAGTTAAGGTGCTAAAAGAAAACAAATGCCAGCCCAAAATTCTGTATCCAGCAAAGCTGGTATTCAAAAATGAGGAAGATTTAAAATATTCACAGATAAACAGAAATTCAGAGAACTTTTCAAGAAACCTGTCCTTTAAGAAATACTAAAGGAAAAGGAAATGATCAGACATTTCAGGGATTATTAGATAGTGGCTCAGAAGTGGCATTAATTCCAGGAGACCCAAAATGTCACTATGGTTACCAGTCACAGTAAGGGCTTATAGGGGCTAGGTGATTTATGGAGTTTTAGCTCATGTCCATCTCCCAGTGTGTCCAGTGGGTCCCCAGATCCAGTCTGTGGTTATTTCCCAAGTTCCAGAATGCATAATTTGAACAGACATACTTAGTAACTGGCAGAATCCCAACATTGGATCCCTGACTTGTGGAGTGAGGGCTACAAAGGTAGGAAAGGCCAAGTGGAAGCCAATAGAACTGCCTCTATCTAGCAAAAGAGTAAATCAAAAGCAATACCAGATTCCTGGAGGGATTGCAGAGACTGAATTCTTAACCATGGGCCACCAAATTACCATGAGACATGAGTTGCCTATCATGAGCTGGGTATTGTTTGACCCACCCAAACCATAAAGTTGGGCGTGCACAGCAGCACTCTATGATGAAGTGGAAGTGGTATGTACAAGATAGGACTCAAGTGGGTCCAGAAGGCACAAATAAGTTACATGAGGAAGTAGCCCAAATGCCCATGGTCACTACTCCTGCCATGTTACCTTCTCTTTCCTAGCTAACAGCTTTGGCCTCTTGGGGAGTTCCTTACAATCAGTTGACTGAGGAAGAGAAAACTCGGGCGTGGTTTACAGACAATTTGCATGATATGCAGGTACCACCTGAAAGTAGACAGATGCAACACTGCAGCCCCTTTCTGGGATGTTCCTGAAGGAAAGCCATGAGAGCAAATCCTCCCAGTGGGCAGAACTTAGAGCAGTGTACCAGGTTGTTCATTTTGCTTGGAAGAAGAAACGGCAGGAGGTACATTTGTACACTGATTCATGGGCTTTTGCCAATGGTTTGGCTAGATGATCAAGGACCTGGAAGGAAAATGATTGGAAAATTGGTGACAAAGAGGTCTGGGGAAGAGGTATATGGATAGAGCTTTCTGAGAGGGCAAAAAACATGAACCTATTTGTGTCCCATGTGAATGCTCACCAGAGGGTGACTTCAGCAGAAGAAGATTTTAATAATAAAGTGGGTAAGATGACAAGCTGGACCAGAACAGTCTATGGTGCTGGGAAATCTGGATATTCATATCCAAAAGAAAGACAGATGGGGGAGTGGATGTGGTTCAAGCAATTGGGCACCCGCCTCCCACATAGGAGGTCCCTGGTTCGGTTCACAGTGCCTCCTAAAGAAGATGAACAGACACCGCAACAAGCTGACACAATGAGCAGATGCCACAACCAGCAGACACCGCAACCAGCAGACTCTGCAACCGCTGCAATGAGCAGATGCCACAAACAGCAGAAGACATAACCAGCAGGGAGCAGAAACGGCTCAAGTAGTTGGGCACTTGCCTCCCACGTGGGAAGTTCTAGGTTCAGTTCCCAGTGCTTCCTAAAGAAGACGAGCAGACAACAAGCATGCAGACAAGGGAGCCATCTCGGGGGGGTGGGGGGCGGTAATAAAAATAAAAAATTTTTAAAAAGAAACCAATGAATGGATATTCATTAGAAATATGCCTTGTATGTAAATAAACAAAAATTTTTAAAAAAGACAGAGGATCCTTACCTTACACCGTATATAAAAATTAACTCAAAATGGATCGAGGACCTACATATAAAAGTTAAAACCATAAAACTCCTAGAAGAAAATACAGGAAAACATTTTCAAGATCTCGTGGTAGGCGGTAGTTTCTTAAACCTTACACTCAAAACATGAGCAACAAAAGAAAAAATAGCTAAATGAGACGTCTTCAAATTTAAAAAAATTTGCACCTCAAAGGACTTTATCAAAAGGGTGAAAAGGCAGCCTAGTAAATGGGAGAAACTATTTTGACATCACAAATCTGATAAGGGTTTAATATACATGATATACAGCGATATCATACAACTCAGCAATAAAAAGACAAACTACCCAATTACAAAATAGGCCAAAGACTTGAAAAGTCAATTGTCCAAAGAAGAAACAGAAATGGCGAAAAAACACATGAAAAAAAAAGTTAAACATCACTAGCAATTAGGTAAATGCAAATGAAAACTACATAATATATCATTTCACATTAGACTGGCCATTATTAAAAAGCCAGAAAACTAAATGCTGGAGAGGATGTGAAGAGATAGGAACACTTATTAACTATTGGTGGGAACGTAGCATGGCATGACCACTGTGGAGGACTCTTTGGCAATTCATAATGAAGTTGAATATAGACTTGCCATGTGACCTGGCGATACCATGACTAGGTATACACCCAGAAAAACTGATAGCAGTGACACAAATAGACATCTGCACTCCAATGTTCAGAGTGGCAGTACTCACAATTGCCACAAGTTGGAAACAACACAGGTGTCCATCAACTGGTGAATAATAAAATAATTGTGGTGTATACACATGATGGAATATTATGCAGCTGTAAGAAGAAATGATGTCATGAAGCATATGACAACATGGATGAACTTGGAGGACATTAAGGTGAGTGAAGTAAGCCAGACACCAAAGGACAAATACTGTATGATTGCACTATTACAAACTAAATGTATTCTGTAAACTCATGGAATTAATAATTAGAATACAGGTCACGAGAAAATAGAATGAGGTTAGAGAATGGAAAGCTGAGGGTTAATTTGTGCAGAATTGGTTAAAAGGTTGTTTATAACTCTTTGGAAATCAATGGATATGGTGGGAGCACATCATAGTGTTTGTGACTAGCAGAGCTATTTTATGAGTATTACAGTGGTTCAAAGGGAAAATCTAAGGACATATATAGTACTAGAAGGAAAGCCAAAAAATGTAATATGGGACTGTATAACATACTGAAACCTCATGCAATACATAAATATGGGTGATATTGCATATATAAGAATGCTTTTACAAAATATAAATACAAATAAGCTAGAGATAAGGAAACAAAATAGCAGCTAGGTATGGCAGGGGAAGCATAGAGAGATTGAGAAGTGATGAGGTTTGTTTGTTTAGTTTTTGTTTTTTAGTATTATTGTTAATATTACTGGAATAATGCAAATGCAAATGTTCTAAGGGTGATTAAAGTGATGAATGGGCAAATACGTGATTGTGCCAAATGCCACTGATTGCACACTTTGCATGGATCTTTGCTGTATTAATATGTATCAATAAAATTGATTTGTAAAGAAAAAAGACATAGATTGACAGAATAGATAAAGAAATATGATCCATCTATATGCTGACTACAAGAAACTCACCTTAGACCCAGGGACGCAAGGAGGTTGCAAAGGAAAGTTGGAGGACAATTTTACATGCAAAAATAAACAAAAACGAGTGGGAGTAGCTAAGCTAATGTAGACAAAATAGACTTAAAATGCAAAACTACTGTAAGAGACAAAGAAGGACACTATATATTAATAAAAGGGGTAATCAATCAAAAAGAAAGAACAATCATAAATATTTATGCACCTAAGGAGGGCACCCCAAAATACATGAGACCAACAATAGAAAAACTTAGCGGAGAAGCAGATGCCTCTACAATTATAGTGGGGAACTTTAATACACCATTATCACCATTAGACAGAACATCTTGACAGAGAGCCAATAAAAAACAGAGACCTTGAATAATATATTAGAGGATCTAGATCTAACAGACATATATAGAACATTACACCCAAATATAGCAGGATATACATTCTTCTCGAGCACACATGGATCACTCTCCAGGACAGACCACATGTTACATCACAGAACATATCTCAAAGAATTCAGAAAGACTGAAATTATACAAAGTAATTTCTCTGACCACCATGGAATAAAACTGGAAATTAATAAGGGGCAGAGAAACAGAACAGGCACAAAGATATTGAATTTAAGCAAAACACCCTTAGAAAATCAGTGGATCAAGGAGGAAATTGAAAATGAAATCAGTAACTACCTTGAAACGAATGAAAATGAGAATACCACATATCAAAACCTATTGGATACAGCAAAAGCAGTGCTGAGAGGGAAATATATAGCCATAAATGCCTATATTGAAAAAGAAAAAAGAGCTAAAATTGAAGACTTACCTGCATACCTGGAAGAACTAGAAGAAAAAACAAACAAACAAACAAAGCTCAAAGCAAGCAAAAAAAGGAAATAAAGCTTAGAGCCAAACTAAAAAAATTGAGAATTTAAAAAAACTAGAAAAGAATTAACAAAACCAAAAGCTGGTTCTTTGAGGAGATAATAAAATTGACAAACCCTTAGCTAGACTAACGAAGAAAAAAGAGAAAAGCTGCAAATACATAAAATAAAAAATGAGAGCAGGGATATCATGACTGATCCCACAGAAATAAAAAGTATCATGAGAGGATACTTTGAAAAACTGTATGCCAACTAGAATGATAACTTAGATGAAATGGACAAATTTCTAGAAAGATACAGCAGCCTACATTGATGAAAGACAAAAGTGATGTACTTGACAGACCAATCACAAGTAATGAGGTTGAATCAGTCATCAAAAACCTTCCAACTAAGAAAAGTCCAGGATCACATGACTTCACAGATGAATTCTACCAATCATTCTGGAAAGAACTAACACCAATCCTGCTTAAACTCTTAAAAAAAAAAAAAAAAAAAAGAAGTGGAGGGAACATTACCTAACTCATTCTATGATGCCAACATCATCGTAATACCAAAGCCACATAAAAAAGCCACAAGAAAGGAAAACTATATTCAATCTTTCTAATGAACATGGATGCTAAAATCCTCAACAAAATACCTGCTAATCATATTCAACAACAATCAAACAAATTACACACTGTGATAAAATGGGTTTCATCCCTGCTATGCAAGGATGGTTCAACATAAGAAAATCAATCAATGTAATATACCACATTACAGATATTAAGAAAGAAATCACATGACCATCTCTATTGATACAGAAAAAGCATTTGGTAAAATACAGCATTCTTTCTTGATAAAAGCACTTCAAAAGGTAGGAACAGAAGGAAACTTCCTCAACATGGTAAAGGTTATATATGAAAAACCCACAGCGAACATCCTATTCAATGGTGAAATGCCAAATGCTTCCTCTCTCAAGAATGATCACTGTCACAGCTCTTATTTAACATTGTGTTAGAAGTACCTGCTCTAGCACTTCGGCAAGAAAAAGAAATAAAAGGCATCCAAATAGGAAATGAAGAAGTAAACGTTTCACTATTTGCAGATGACATGATCCTATACGTAGAAACCCCCCCCCCCAAAATCTACAACAAAATTTCTAGAGTTGATAAATGAGTTCAGTAAAGTGGCAGGATATAAGAGCAACACACAAAAATTAGTAGCAATTCTGTACCCTAATAATGAACAATCTGAGGGGGAAATCAAGAAAAAATTCCATTTACAATAGCAACTAAAAAATCAAATATCTAGGAATAAACTTAACTAAAGATGTAAAGGACTTGTACACAGAAAACTGCACAACATTGTTAAAGAAAATCAAAGAAAACCTAAATAAATGGAACAATATTGCATGTTTATGTATTGGAAGACTAAACATCATTAAGATGCCCATCCTACCCAAACTGATTTACAGATTTAATGCAATTCCAGTAAATTATAACAGCATTTTTTCACTTAACTGAAAAAGCTAATTATGAAATTTATTTGGAAGGACAAAGGGCTCTGAATAGCTAAAAACATATTGAAAAAGAAAATGAAATTGGAGGAATAATGTTACCTGACTTTAAAGCATACTACAAAGCTACAGTGGTCAAAACTGCATGGTATTGGCACAAAGATAGACATACTGACCAATAGAATGGAATTGAGAGTTCTGATATAGATTCTCATTATATGCGGTCAACTGATATTTGACAAGGCCAGCAAACCCACTAAACAGGAACAGAATATGGCCTCTTCAACAAATGGTGCTGGAGAACTAGATATCCATATCAAAGTAATGAGGAAGGATCACCATCTCATGTCCTTTACAAAATTAACTTAAATGGATCAAAGATCTAAATGTAAGAGTCAAGACCATAAAGCTTCTAGAAGATACTGTAGGGTAGCATCTACAAGATCTTGTAGTAGGAAATGGTTTCATAAACTTAACACCCAAAATGTGAGCAACAAAATATAAAATAGATCAATGGAACCTCCATAAAATTAAAAACTTTTGTACTTCAAAGGAGTTTGTCAAGAGAGTGAAAAGGCAGCCTACTCAATGGGAGAAAATATTTGGTAATGACTTATCCAATACGGGCCTAATATCCATTATATATAAAGAAATCCTACATCTTGAAAATAAAAAGAGGAACAACCTATTTAAAAAATGGGCAAGAGACTCAAACAGACACTTTTCCAAAGAAGAAATATATATGGCTAAAAAGCACATGAAAAGATGCTCAACTTCACTAGCAATTAGGGAAATGCAAATCAAAACTACAATGAAATATCACCTTACACCTATTAGACTAGTAGCTATTTAAAAAAAGTGAACTACAATGTTGGAGAAGATGTGGAAGAAAGGGAAACCTCATCTACTGCTGGTGGGAATGTAGGATGGTGCAGCCATTGGAGGACAGTTTGGTGGTTCCTCAGGAAGCTAACTATAGAACTGCCATATAATCTGGCAACTCCACTACTGGGTATATAAGAACTGAAAGCAGGGACAATGAACAGATATATGCACACCAATGTTCATAGCTGCATTATTCACGATTGCCAAAAGTTGGAAGCAACCCAAGTGTCCATCAACAGATGAATGGATTAGCAAAATGTGGTATATACATACAATGGAATATTATTCCGCTGTAAGAAGGAATAAGTATTGATACATGGGACAACATAGATGACTCTTGAGACCTTATGTTGAGAGAAGTAAACCAATCACTGAAGTACAAATATTACATGACCTCACTGATATGACCTAAGCAAATTGAGCAGACTCATGGAGCTAGAGTCTGGAAGATAGGTTATCAGGAAACAGAAAGGAAGTAAAGGGTGGTGAGCCAATGCTCAATATGGGCAAAACCTAGGATAAGGTGGAAGGAAGGGATTTTGCGGGTGATAGTGTGCAGGGATGTGAGTGGGCTCAACAGTGCTGAAACGTGAGGGTGATTAGGGCAGTGGGTTGGGTTGGACTCTCCATGGAAATGGAGGGAGGGCTGGAGGAAGGAACAGGTGAAGTCTGGGGATCTGTAGGTCTGTGATTAAAACTACAATGGTGGGGATGTTCTTTTGGCAAATATGGCAGGGGAGGGTTACTGGTGTAGGGATCAGGGGTGAGGGAATATGTGGGATAAGAGGCACCTGGGCATGCTTCTATGGAATATGAAATTGTTTATCTTGTCATAGGGTGTTATTTTAGTGGGTGGAGATGACACAATAAGTAAAATATTATACTCCCATCCTGGGGAGTCCTGCTATGTTCTCAATTAGAAAGAATCTCTTGAGAACATAGGCAGTGCCTAATAAAAGAAAAAGATCAATATGTCAAGCCTTCAAGATTAATGTATATAACTATGAACCTTACTTTTCAAAAATTGAAAAGTAGTGGTTACCATGGATTCTGAGGGGAGGGGAGAGAAGAATAGATGGAACATAGGGCATTTTTAGGGCATTGGGATTGTTCTGCATGATTTTGCAGTGGTGGATATAGGTCATTATACATTTTTCAAAACCTATAAAAGTATACAGTGCAAAATGTGAACCATAAAGTAAACAATGATCATGGTTTGTAGTAATGCTTCAATATTTGTTCATTAATTGTAACAAATATACCATCCACATGTAACACAGTGGACCGTATTGTATGCAATGGACTATAGTTAATAGTACAAATATAAGAATGTACTTTCATGAATTATAACAAATGTACAACACTAATAGAAGCTGTTAATAATAGGGTGATCCATGGAGAAAAGATACAACTAATGTAAACTACAGGCGATAGTTAATAGTACTATTTATATAATCTTTCATCAGTTGTAACAAAGGTAATCACAGTTAAAAAAAAAAAGTACAATTACAAAAAAGTGCTGTTATCAATTGCAACAAATATTCCACAACAATGCAAGGTGTTGGTGGTGAGGTGGTGTATAGGAATCCTGTGTTCAGCAGTAAAAAGGAATGAAGTTCTGATATATGCTGCAACATGAATGAACTGTGATGACATCGTGTTGAGTGAAATAAGCCAGACACAATGTATGATCTCATTGATTACAAAACAACGCAAATTCATAGTCAGAAACTAGAATACAGGTTATCAGTGGCCAGCACTGGAGACAGGGAGTGGGAAGATGATGCCTAATTGGTTCAGAGGTTCTGTTTGTGGTGCTAAAAAAGTTTTGGTAATGGATGGTGGTGATGGTCGCACAACACTGTGAATGTAATTAACACCACTGAATTATATATGTAAATGTGATTAAAAGGGGGAAATTTTAGTTTCTATATATGTTACTAGAATAAAATAAAATAAAACAGAACTGTACAAACATGAACCCTAATGTAAACTGTGGCATATAGTTAATAGCACAAATATTGTTTCATCAGTTGTAAGAAAGATACAACACTAATACAAAGTGTTAATAGGGAAAACTGTGAGCAGCTGTATGTGTGTGTGTGTGTGTGTATGTATGCATGTATGGGATCTCTGTTTTTCCTGCATGATTTTTCTGTAAACCTACAACTTCTCAATAAAAAAGTAACTTATAACAGACGGTATCTATTTTATAGTCTGCCACATTTCTGTAACAGGCATCCAAGTAGACAGGAAGTGTGGTTTCTAACAAAAGTTCTTTCCTGACATAAACTCATTGAGAGTAGACTCTGTCTTATACATTACATCTTAACACAGGTCCTTGCACAGCTTATTGGCTCAGTATATCTCAATATCTCCTTCTTAGATGATTGAGGAAATATGGTGAGGGCCACATTTAGATGGATTTCTATAATCAGCTTAATTTCCCTCCATAATGTCCATTCTTTCATTCAACAAAATTATATTGACTATTTTCTATGCTGTTGTATTCTATTAGGAACTGGAGATAGAGAGGAACTCATATTCTTCTTGAGATAGATAAAGTTCAGGTAATAAAATATAGTGATAGAGATATTGAAGCACAGAAGAGGGGCCCTGAAACATGTGTATGTGTCTTGGCATGTGGATCAAATACATTTTTCTCTTTAATGAGGTTTTCTGAATATTGACAATTAAGAGAAATAGTGTCACCTTTTAAAACTATAAAATATGAGCGCAGCTAATATTTCTGTTAATCAACAGGGGGTATTGTGAGGAATACAACATGGAGCCCTAAAAATAATCTGGCCTACTTTTCCTGCTTTTAAGCTGACCTAGATCTGAGCGAGTTTTTCAACAATTCAATAATATTTTTATTTTCCCTTTATATGCAAGTCACATGATAGGTCCTGGGAATTTAAAGAGGGATGAAGAAAGTCCATGTTGCTTACAAAGTCTTATTAACCAAGACAGCCCAAATATCTTTTTTAAAGTTCAATATAATTTCAAGAGACTTTTAAGGAATAGAAACATTCTAATTGGTAATTATTTAAAAATTTTAGCCTAGGTACATGAGTTGTTTCACAAATAATTTCAGTAGAACATGAATTTACCTTTATAAAAGTAAACACGAACAATGAGATAGATCCTCCTTCTATGTTTGGCTGTCAAACATTTTAGCTGAAGCTTTAGGTCTCTGCCTTGATGGATGGCAGAAGCTAGTTCTAAAAATTAAGATTCTTGGGGCAGTATGGGAAGGAATTTTTCACAGCTTGCATATTGACTGAAGAAACTACTTCGCAGCATACCTTGCAAACACTGTCACACTAAATCATGCCCTGTAAGCTCAGGGAATCTGAACATGACTTCTGGTTTTTATGTAGATTGTCTAGTCAGTTAGCTCCAATGAGAATTGAATTTGACCCATCTGTGGGCAGTTGCTTTGCTTTTGTTTTTGCTTTTTCTCTAAGCATTCTAGTCTAGGCCAGTCTTTTTAGAAATAGATTTGGCATCCTTTACTAGGTATAAGCGGTGAAAGAATAGGCAGGGTCCATACACATGTATTACCACCATCAAAAAACAGCAAACCAAAACCAACAGCACAAAGTGCATAGCCTACAGATAGTTTAAGCAGCAATGGCCTCTCCAATTCAAAGGGTAGCATCCTGGCCTGACATGTGGCTGGAAGATGTCTCCTTCTGACTCAAATGATTCTCCTTCATACTCAGGCACCTTGGGAACACATACGAGCAGCCATCTTGACCAGAGAGAGGCATAGCAGGGATCCTGCAGGAGTTCTTGCAAAGGGTGAGGAGTTGGAGAGTGGGATTTACAGACAGGCCCCACTTTGCTCTAGAATGGATCATTCTGAACAGTGACTTCTTTATTCCAAGACTAGCGAGACTGTTGAAGTTGTGCCAGGGCAAGCAATAGGCCCAGTATGTGAGCAGTGCCATCTTTTCTTCTGAAGCATAAAGCTCTTCCCTTATCCTAAGGTTTTTAT
The DNA here is from genome assembly GCA_026826555.1 of Tolypeutes matacus. Taxonomy (NCBI): domain Eukaryota; kingdom Metazoa; phylum Chordata; class Mammalia; order Cingulata; family Chlamyphoridae; genus Tolypeutes; species Tolypeutes matacus. Next base: position 10,928,194 of record JAKSZT010053928.1, read on the forward strand.
TGATAGGCACTTAGATGTGAAAAGAAAATGCACATTCGTTACTTCCAGATTGGGCACATTTTCCTCAGTAGGCCTTCTAAAAGAATGGAAGTTAAATTTGTCCCTGTGAAAGTGTTTGCCATTCCTTGACTGAAGGAGGTCTCAGTTTAGAAACGTCATGAGTACAAAGGTAAGAGTTTAGAATCCATGTTAAAAAATGTAAGTCATTTTATTTGGAAAACGATAGGTGAGGCCCATGTAGACAGAAGGACTGAATCTAAATGTAGGTGCTTGAGAAAAAGAAGTTCATAAGAGATGGCTTATAATTTTCAGTACAATTATGCTGCTTGAATGTACTTTCATACCTGTTATTTTAGTACTTCCGTTAATGCTATTGTCCAAGTTGAGATCTAGAATCTGCTGTCTTTAAGATTTAAAGATTTTAAGGGTCCTGGAGGTCATGAGACAGGGTGAACAAGCTATAGCCTCATATTTTCTTCTTCTGTTATTATTTTTTCCTAATTTCTTTCCAGGAGGAAGCTGTAAATTTTAACCAGATAGATATGAGGAAAAGAAACTATTTTTCTCCCAACATAAGAATTGATGACCTTGGGCATTATGGGTAGAGTTTTCTGGCATTCTATTAAAAACATTATCTGATAAGCTGTCTTTGGGTCTGTGTGTTTGTATGTGTGTGTGTGTTTTGCATGGGGAAAGAAGTGGGACCTACTAAGCTTAACAAGCATAACTGGATGATATTTAAACTTTAGACAGCAAATAAGGAGGTTCTCCGTAGTGCACAGATGGCTGGAATGATGAATTTTAGAATTAAAAGTTACAGTAGGAGTTACCTGGTTCTCCCTATACTCATTAAACTTAGCGCAAGAGTAGCCCCAAAGATGAAGTACTTTAAGCAGCCCATCTGTTTCTCCTCTATTAAAACCTCCTCCGTCTGGCTCCATTCAGTTCACTTTTCCCTTTCAGTGAAGAAAAAAAAAAAAAAGGAAATTGAGAGAATAGTCACAAATCTTGAGTAAGTTTATGTGTACTCCATGTAAGGTATTTTCCCCTGGGGAAAAATGGTAATAAATACAAAAGAACTGTGAAATATGCCTCTATTAAAGTAAACTAAGTCATGACTCTCTTACAGAGTTAAGTGCATTCCTTAGAACTGCTCACTTCTCAGTGGGAACTTGATACATATTGATGGAAAGAGTGGATGGGTCACTGAGAGTGTACTTTATAACAACAACAAAAATTATTCCTTGGGAGAGTTTTGGATAAATGGACTGAATGCTCCTTCACTTATGAGGTCTTTGCTCAGGAAACCAATGAAGTCAAGAACACAGAGCAAAACCATGTGCTAAGAGTCAAAGAGGTGGGCAAGCTCCTGTGAGCCCCTGCCTTGAGGAGGCTCTGCCAGAGGTGCAGGCACTGAAACATTTTCTTCCTCTTCATTTCCTGGAAGATTGAAGATATCTGAAGTCATCCAGAATCAAACAATGCATTTTCCGAAATCAAAAGGGCTAAGCCCCGTTTGAGATCTCCAGGATTACAGCAAATACCACATATGCTCACACTATACCACCACCACAGAAGGTTTTTATTTTTGTAAAGCAATTATCAACTTATGTATAAATGATGACAGTATTTGAGACCCAAGATCCTTGGAAAATCTGATGTTGCAATCAAAGCTTAATTGAGCTATTTTGGAATATAAGGAGTATTTGCTCTTCAAAACATAAATATCTAAAAATTAAATGATGACCCATTTAGAACAGTATCTCTTCTCTGCAATTTTTAAAGGGTTTATTTTAAGTGAACTTCCCTGCTTGATGGAAAGTTTCTGTAGTCTGATATTTTCCAACCTGCTGTGTGTGTGTATGTGTTTGTGTGTGCTGGGGAGTGGGTAGACATGTTCAACACTGATGAGTTAATTTCCTGAGAGATATGACAATCCATCTGCACGTCAATTATTGTTAATGGCATAAATAATGTCCTGCAAATATATGTGCTATTATTTTTTAAAATGTGTATATATGCTGTTGCAATAAGAAGAAACACTAATTTATTTAAAAGTATTGTTGCCTTCATTGTAGATTTTTGTTAGTGGTATTCAATCCATGGGTTATAAAAATATAGCAACTACTTATGGGCAACCACAGCATTTTAAATGTTAAAAAGGAGTCCTCCTTCTTGTATTAGATGCACTGCTCTAATCTGTAGTAGAGTATTTGAAGATAGACTGATATAATAGCTATAATACGGATTTAATAGAGATATGTAATATGATAGGGATATGATAGATATAATGGGATTTTCAATTATGAATGAGTCCCATTATGAGACTCATTAAACCATTTGGTTATATTAAGTTCAAATGTTTAGGCCTAGCCCCAAAATACAACACTCAGAAAACAATTAGCATCATTACCTCTGGGGATAGAAATGGAATTGTATGAACAGCCAGTACAAAGGGACTTCCTCTTTTTAATTCTCTATACCTCTGATTGTTTGAGTTGTTTACAACCACTATGCATCCACATACTTTCATAATTCAAATATTATTTTAAAAAACCAACCACACATACTGAGAACAATTTTCTGTTTGGAGCCCAGTGAGTTACTCCTCCTGGGATTCTTTGCTCACATCCTTTTCCTCCACTAGGCTTACATTCAGATGCTGAGAATTACTTTCCATTCATTGGCAACTGCAGAGGCAGCCTACAACCCGACAGTCATATTCACCACCTGTTAAAGGCCTGTGCTGGGCTTCACATGACATTTGACACTTCACATGAAGCTTGAGCTCACGGAGAAGACTGCAGCACAAGCTGCCATATCAATATATCCATGTGTTTGGGGCCTACAGCACTAAAGTATATTCTTACCCAAGTGTGTTTTGTGGTACAGCTGCCCACAAAAAGGGTGCAGAACGAAAGAATGATTCCTGTCTCCTGTCTCATGTGTTGGGATACCCTGGGAGCATTTCTGTAGTCCCACACTGTCCTACACCAAGAGGAGACTATAACTGGCTGATCCTTGGTGTCTTCCCAGGATAATTCTATGAAAGCTGGTATTTGGTGTTAGGGATACACAGGGATTATGTGACATTTAATGCGTTTATACTAAAAAAGCTGTAGCAAATTCCATGCACCTCTTGCTTATGTGATAAATTAATCTAAAATACTTCAAATTATTTCCACACACACACACAAAGCTGCCATGCTGATTTACCCCAGGTTAAGTATTGCCATGTTGCATTATGGCATGACATTCACCTGAATGTCACCTGAAGCTCTTTGTAGTAAATAAAAACATTTATATCCTTTAGGGAAATTTCATGGAAGCAGATGCACTAACTTATTTTTTCTAAGGAATTTAGCCCAACTATAATAATACATATGTGAAGTGGATGAAAACATCACAAATATAAGACCAGTTTCTTTTTTATGTAAAAACCAGACATTTAAAATTTAAGGGTAGTCTGGGAAAATGAATTATTTAAATCTAATGTTCACATTTTCTCTTCTGTCTCCTTTATGTAACAATTACTTTACTTAATTCAAAGAGAGGACAAACAGGTGGGCTGATTTTTCTGATGGCTGGGTTTTCTGATTTAGGACCAATATATACCAACTGACTTTGTTTTCACTATTGCCTTTAAGGATTTATATTATTAAAGCCTCAGACCCTGATAATTACAGTAGAGGATTAAAAAAAAATAACTCTCAGAGTGTGGCTACATATTTAATCTAGACAAAAGCATCTTTTACCAAATAGCCAGTAGCCAGTATCAACTCATTATTCATGTCTGGGTATTTCACCTTTCATCCTGATGAATTTCTGCCGCATACAAACAACCCTTAATAGATATATTCAGTGAGTGACTCTTTTGAAATAGTTTTTCATGTATGGTTTCTAAATACAGGTCCAGAACCAGTTCCTTCCTGCAAATGCTTTCTCTAGACTCTACCTCTCAAACTTAAACCTAAGAGAGTTTAGGACCCCTAGGCAAGGGCATAAAATCTGTGCATTTGAACTCTTTGTGGTTTATGAGAACTCATCAAAGATAGGCCCATTCACCCTACTTTGGGGTTTGTACTCCTGAGTGTGACAGAGTTGGACTCAGTTGTGACTTCTCTACACATGGCTTATCTGTGCCTTCTATTTGAACCTACAGTTGGTGCTGGAGTTGGTAAGTGTACATCCAAGAGACTTAAATCTTTGGGCTGTCAATGTGCCAGCTGGACCCTGAGCATCAGTGAAGTTGCAATACCTACTCTCCTGTTCATTGGACTCACTCAGGACAACAACCAAGGAGGCGAGGATGGACAACCACCATACTAAGGAAATGAGAGAACCTCCAACTGCAAGCAAGAGAGTCCCATCCATTGGCTGTATGGAATCAAAGCCCCCTCTCAATTAGAGGTGGCATGGACATCACCATCCCAGAGTCCTCACAATTGGGGAATGAACTATGGACTAGTTTCGACTTACTGGTATTCTACTGTAGACTTATTGTGATTCTAGCAATGGAAGAAATTACAACATTGATGTGGAGACAGTGGCCACTGGATGCTCTGACAGCAAGGAGAGAGAAAAACAGGTGTAATACAGGGGCATTTTTGGGACTTGGGAATCATCCTGAATGACATTGCATCGACAGATATAGGCCATTATATATCTTCTCATAATCTACAGAATTGTGTGGGAGAGAGTATAAACTACAATGTAAACTATAATCCATGCTCAGTGGCAATGTCCCAAAATGCGTTTATCAATTGCAATGAATGTACCACACTAATGAAGGATGTTGTTTATGGGGGAAAATGTGGGAGGTTTGGGGAGTGGGGCATATGGGAATCCCTATATTTTTTATATAACATTTATGTAATCTAAGTATCTTGAAAAAAATAAAAGAATATATTAAAAAAAAAAAAAAAAAAAAAAAAGGCCCATTCAGACAACAATTGCCCACCACAGGCACAAAGACAAGGATTTATAGATTCCTTTAGGTTCCTCTCTGGAAATTTCTCCTTAGTGAAGCTGAAAAGATGAGTCTAAATTAAGTGTGAGGCCAAACTGTTCAACTGTTTCCAGAGGGCTTTTCAATACTAAGGAATGTTTCTTAAATGTCAAAGGTCTATTGTCAGGTAGGGAAGCTGAGTTGCAGATAATACTTCTAAAGTATTTAGCACTTTTGTTTTGGGTTGGGACTTAATTGTATTGGTATATCCTTATGTTTTGTTTTGATTTTCTCTTTGGGGGGAGGAAGATTCAGGGGGAGGGCTGTGAACCATATGGAGTGATAGCGGGTTGATAGGATGATGGGTGACAGAGAGTGGTATGCTTAGCAAGTATGCCTTCCTAAACATTTGGTTCCATGGTAAGAAAGAGGTTCCAGGGGCTGTTTGATCATGAAATAAGTAATCCTGAGGTCCAAATTTTAGGAGGTATCTCACAAGGATGCTGACCACTTGTTATCTTGGGAGCTGCTTGTATATACCATGGTCTTTCTCCTGGGTTTCCTGTCTTAGTGATTTTTATGTCCATGAAATGTAGTGGTGGGAAAATAGAGCCAGTATTGGAATGTTAAATGCTAGCAGTCTCTCAGCATGAATTTTTTATGTTCACTCAACAAATGTCTTTTGAAAATAGTGTCTGGCACTATTCTAGGCACTTGTAATATACCAGTGCACAAAAATCCTTGTTCTGGGGAAGCTTATGTTCTAGTGGAAGAAACTATATATATATAATGATATATATATGATAACTTATATGGTATTATATATATATATAATGATATATATATGATAACTTATATGATATAATATATATATATAGTATTAACAGAACTTTTATTGAAGTAAGACAAATTTGTTGAAATCAAGAACCCTTTGTCTGTGGGTCTTGTGCACATTTCTGATGTCATAAAGTAATTAGATTGCCCTTTAACATTTGTTTTAAACTTTCCTCATTTCTTAATGAGATTACAGTCTCTTCACATCTTGTCAAGGATAAGCATCAGGCTCAAGGAATAAAACCACCAAGAGCCATTTAAGGTGTTATGGAAAGTGTGACTTCTCAAAACTTAAAACTAGGTTTAATGGTTTGTGGAATTACTAATTGTTCAAACTCTGTTTACAATTGCTGGACAATTATTCTTAGCAAAAGTTACTAAAGTAAAAAATCTTCCTAATGTATTATGTTAATTTTTCTTGGATTCTGAAAATGATGGTCTGTTCTTGAGAGATAACTTCAGTACAATTCATTAGCAGTGAGACAAATGCTTGGATATAGACTTTTAATCTGACAATATCCCTTTCAAAGATGAAATAGTTATAGAACCAAAGGGCTGTATCAACCACCATATTAAGGAAATGGTGACTATGGCAACATAAGTGAGAGTACAGTCATTGAAATCACAGGATTGGAAAGCATCTTGAAATATTTCTTTGGACAAAAATGCCTCTGAATAGATGAAAACTCATTTGGCATTCAAAAATATTTACTGAAGTCCTACCATGGGTTGGTTACTGTGCCTGCCCTGGAAATGATTATAACATGGGTTATAAGAAGTCAACACACCTTTAAGATGTCAATGTGCCTTTAAGAAGTCAACAGCTAGTGGAGGACTCAGAAATATAGACAATCCAATTATAACTCAGTTCTAAATTGACGGCATATTTAAAGTGATGTGGAAAAAATAGCTATCCTCTACTATCCTCTACTTCTTGGCCTCTCAAAAAAGTTCCTGCAATCTTTTCATCAACCTAGCTCACAGGAAAAAAATTCTTTATTAATTACTTTTTAATGTCTGTTCTCAGAGAAAAAGTTAAAATATCTAATTACAATATCTTTATAAAACCTTTCATGTATTTTAAAATCAGAAAATTATACCAAAATAAAAATATTTTAATTGTTGAATTTACTTATATACTCTTTCCAACAAAGATTTCAGGGCATAATGTAGAAGATATGATAAAAGGCAAATAGAAAAGAAATGGAAAAACAGACCCAACTTATAAAGCAATTCATATAAGTTTACCATAAAAGTTATCTTTGTTACTAATGGTTGGTGGCCTTGTTTTAGATTGAATTTGAACTTCCTGGTAGCCAGTGAAACGGTAGGAAACATGTTAAGTTTGTTGTATAGCTTTTTTTTATCTGAAAAAATAAGCATACGCTCTTCAGAGGGGAGATCAAGTTGTTTTTGACATTAAATTCTAGAAGAATAATTTTTACTTAGAGGGTGAGATTAAATTATATAATAGGAACTATAAAATACAACCAATTATTTAATCAACTCCAATGAAAGATATTAAAGCACAATTTAGTGAAGACAGTTCCAGGAACCGTAACCGTATTCCATTTTCCCTAAAACCACTCTTTCATCTACACTTGAAAATATCTGCAATGACGACAAATCAATGTTAAATCTCCGAAAAAAATCTTAAAGAGCTAGTTTTCTATAATGCTGATTGATGGCAGATCTATAAGCTTTGGGATTTAAATCAACCAGTCGTCCATAGTTTATTATGAAAGATCAGAAAAGCAATCAGCATGGATCCCTGCTTATAAAGGGTATGAGAGGCACCCCATCTTTGCATAGAAATGAAGTGCAGGAATCAGGATTTTCCTCAGAGTACAGCATTGAATTGATTCTAAGACTTGAATACAACAGAGTAAAAAATGGTTTTGTGAGGAAAATAACCAATTATTTTAGGTAATTCAGGCAAATAAAGGGCAAAAAAAGAAAGAAAGAAAGCAACCTATATGCAAAAAAGAGATGATTGGCAGGTTTTACTTTCCTAATTTTTTCAAAAGAGAGCACTGGTGTCATATGGACACAGAACAAAATAATTTCAAATTATTTCTACCTTAGAATTTTAGCTGTCTTTTAATAATCCTTAAATTCTATGAATCAGATCTATCCTACATAGGTTCTTGAGTGAATAAAATCTATATATTGCCAAGAGAATTTTAATCTAAATAATCAAAAGGCAAAGGAAATCAGAATTTGATAGTGGAAACCTGTCCAGCCTCAGCACACTGTCATGGTTCTCACTGAGAATGCCTCATTAACAGGTAATCTCTCTTTCTGGTCACCCATTTATTTGTTCTAGTTCAGAATCTATTGTTTACCATCAGAAAGAAACTGAATACTCGAGGCTCTGAATTTTATTTTAGATCAATCCACATATAATTTCAAAGGTGGAAAAGAAAAGCCAATTTTGTTTTGTCACGCTATTGGTAATTGGAGCTGTGTGTGACTATGTTTACCTTCATCTTTCACTGAGGCAGAGAGATTAAAGTAAAGAGAGAGAGCTTTAGTCTTTGATCATTTTGACTTTGTGCAACTGGGTGACCAGGAAGAAAGTTGACACTTAATCACATCAATACATTCCAACTTGAACTTTTAAGAGGGGAAACAAAAAGGGTTTGTTCAACAAATAACATGTTAGAAAACAATGATAATGAAGTTGACCTTCCTGTTACATCAAGGAGAATTTACCAAGTGCCTTATGGATTAATTCCAAAGTTGAGGAAAATAATAGATATATGGCAAAGGGTTCTCATTTCTTGGTCTATTGGCTCAGACAGGGATGGGTCAAAATCTTGAGCCATCATCCAAATTGAGTACCTGCTAAATGTGTAAGTTCCCAACATATAGTTTGCTTATAAAATGCTCTAGTTAATGTTCTGCAAAGTACAAAAAGGGACCCGACAGTTCTAATACAGTTTTTGTAAGCAACGGTCAATCAACAGAAAGAATTTTATTCTTTTACTTTATGAACTCAAGAGACATGTTCCAGAGTGTGTTTCTTTATTAAAAAATACCAATTTCAACCAGACTTATTTGAATAAAACATACATTCATAAGGTGTGCTGTAAGGTTTTAGTTTATTCAGTGATAATAAAGCTGAAAAACAACTGGGTCAGACTAATGTCAAACACAGGAGAATAAGTTAGAAACAGAAACTCCCTCTGAAAGGGAGGCTCCCAGGTGCGCATGCTCCTTTCACACGGCCAGGTGCTGATGGAGCCACGCATAATACTGGGACTGGGACTGCTACGTGGTGCCCGTGGAGAGCGGGGCGATGAAAGCAAAGGGAGCTGGTCCACTGAGGGCTTGAGTCAGTGAAGTGACCGATCCTGGGCTCACCTGACGTTCACACTCATGGCACTCTAAGATAGTAAATTCCCTCTCTTTTTTTTAAATGCCATTTCATTTGAGTTTCTGTTATTTGCTGCCTAAAGCCCCTTAACTGATAAATTTCTCTACAAACCTTGTCTCAGTCCCAGAGAAGGGTACTATTGCCCGCTGAACTACACAAGAGAGTAGTCACCTTCCATTTCTTTTCCCTTCTTAATTCTCCAATCCTATCAATGTTATCTCCTAAATACCATTTTCATCCTGTCACCCTGTCTTGGTTTTGTTCATGAATGTTTTTCTTTTGGGCTCTTAGAGTAGCCTTCTAACTGACCTTCCTGTCTGGAGCCTCTGTCTCTCTGTCAATCCATCAAACTGTAGTCATGCATGCCCTTTTTAGAAGTGGGGCTGAATCACATTATTCTTCTACTAACATTCTTTAATAGTGTCTTATTGTTAGGAATAGTGAATAATGCTCAAACTATTTTTCATGGCTTATCAAGTGCTCTATAATTTGATTTTTTTTTTTTTTTTTTTTTTAAACCAAGTTTTCTATCCTGAGATGTTATTTTTAGGCCTTGTTCAACTGGCTCTTACTCATTTTTCAAGGCCTAACTAAAACGAATGAAAATCATCTCTAAACTACTGCTGACCCATTCTGGTCAGGTGATTATTCCCTCTTTCTGCCATTTCAGTACTCGTATGGAATTTTATCATAACTTTTCTCACAATATTCTTTGAATTTGTTTGTAAATCTGTCTTCTTCAATAACCCACAAACTCACTGAAGCCAGGGGCCATGTCTTAGTCTTTTCTCAACCTCTAGTGCCCATACTAGGTGTTCATTAAGTATATAGTGATTGATGCTGAAGGATTTGACATTTTGGTCTAAGGGAGATATACAGTGCAGAGGTGGGAAATTTTAACTCAAATGAGCTTAAGTTGCAGCACAAGAAATGTATATGGCACCTCTGCTACCTTTAACCTTGAGCCAATAATGCCTTCATTATGATATGGGTGATGTCAATAACCGGGATTCTATTAAAGAGATTGGAAAGTGGAGTAATTACCTTTTTCTTTTTAAAAATTTCTTTCTGATTTGTACTTGTTTTGGAAAATACTTCAGGAGCTATTGATAATTGGCTCTTAGAAGTCATAAACTGCACTAAATAATGATCAAAGTATAAAGTGTTCAATTGTTCAATCCATGAAGAAGTAGTTATTGTGTGTCTATTGCATGCCCAATATTTTTGCTTTTTTAAATCGTCTTTTTAGGAGCGGGTTAAATGCCTATAGATCTGTGTTAATTCTTTTGATAAATATATAATATAAATAAAGAATACAATGATCAAAAGTCAAAATGATGTAATTTCTAGGTCTGTCTACAAGAAGAAATTACAGTTTTGGTTAAGGGTGTACTCCATTGTTCATTGGTACATGGCAGCCCTGATCTATTCTCACTTTAAATGGTGGAGATGATTTATGACTTTCTCTGTAATTTGCAAAATGTATCCATTATAGGACCCTCTGGGCACATGTGCTTGGCATTAGTTAAAGGTTTAACCAAATGGTTATATTGACAGCAAAGTCAAATAAGGAAATACAATTCTGTAGCAAAATTCCTTCATGTTCATCCTTCAGAGACTACTCTGAGTAGACTCAGGCAAGCAGAAGTTAGTATGGTGTAGTTAGAATTTGGATTCACAAGTACCTGTCTCAATTTGAGATCTGCCTAATTGTGTGACTTTGGAAAAGCTACTTAGCCATTGAGATCCCTAGTTTCCTTCTATTTCTAAAAATGATAATAAAACCATCTATGTTAGGAATTTTTTCAGTGAGATAATGAACGAGAAAGTGGCTTGTATGATGCAACCAGGAAGGATGGCTAGTGGTTGAAACATGGCCCCCAGAAGAAGGCTGCCTTGGTATGAATCCTGGTTCTACTACTCACCAGCTGTGTGACCTTGGTAGAGTTACTTAACCTCTCTGTGCTTTAGTTTTTTCCACGTATAAGTGAGGGTGATAATAATGTCTATCTATAGGGCTGTTATGAGGAGAAAATGTGTTAATGTTTGTAAAACACTTAGAACACTGCCTAGCACATAGGAAGTGCTATGTAAGTGTTTGGTGAATAAACAGTAATTTGTATTCATCTCTTGACACAGTTCTGGGAAATAAAAATCTAAAGTGGAGATCCTTGCATTTATGCCATGTCTGTATAAAAGGATAACTAAAAGAAAATAATGTAATAATGTAATTAGGAGAAAAGTTCTTATTTAAGAACTTAATTAGGCCAAAACAGTAATTTCAAAACCTTGGCTGGGTGTTTTTGTAGCTAAGTGAATGACCATTAAAATTGGTGTGATTGGCATGATTAGGCAGGAAAAGGAGGAAAAGAAGGATGGTGGAAGGAATTAACTAGGCTTTGCACAGTAGTGTCAACACCAACTCCATTCTGAGCAGAGGGTGAGGGGATGGAGTATTTTGGTTATAAAAATACTTCTCTTCCACTGTACCAGTTTCAGAGCCCGGCCTCTGAGATTGCAGTGTGTGCTGGGAGGTGTGGTTATATGTATCAGACGGTGGGTTGTGGATGGCAGTGGTGATGGGTGGCTCGAGTGCTACCTGCTAGATTCTCAGAAGAACAGGAAAGCACTGGCCACAGCTTACCTAGGTTGAGCTTTCTCATCAGCTTCATGAGAGTCACATGGCGCCTGTCCTGGCCCAGCTGTGCCAGTGGACTTGGGATTTCACAGTCCCCACTTGACTGTCCTGGCTGAACCTCACTGGGGTGTTATTCTAGACTTGGGGAAACATGCTTCCAGAAAAAAGGTGATAAAATCCAATTCACTAGGTGGAATAAGATTTTCCAAAATGTGGGTTGAAATTTTCATGGTAGATGTGTGAAAAGAGTGGTGGGCAAACCTGAGTTCAAGGGAGCAAGACTAGAAAGGACAACACAGAAAGGATTAATTTATTTTGGTGATTTTATCAGACTAGGGGACCAGTTTATGAAGTTCATAGTTTAAAGAAATTTCCCTGCCTCTTTTGTAATTCTCGAAGTCTAAACCACCTGTCCATCATCCTGTGGTTGTGTAGAAACTAAAGGAAGAGTGCAAAGAGGAATTCAGCCCTTGATTTACATTTGTGCAGAGATAATAGCATTGTCCAAGGGGCCTGCGTCTATCCATTGCAAACAGTAACCACTGGGCACAAAGAGATTGTTGATCCGTGGTGGAGCTGGGAACTGTGGGTCGAGCAGGAAAGGTAGAGAAGCAATCGAGAAGGTTGGAAAACTCTGAAGGGATCTATGACAATATCCCTCTTCTGTAATATATTCCAGAGGAAAGTGAATTTTGGGGATTGGGGGTGAGCTAATAATATTTATTATTGCCCAGTAATAAATATAAAAGTCTATTCAGGCAAGATCCTTTCAACAATAATGGTTATTATTGCAATAGTCACCATCATTATTATCATGAAGTCTATCATTATTGAGCATTTATGTGCCAGGCACTGTGCTAAGAGCTTTATTTACACTATTTCATTTAATCCTTAAAATAAGTCTCTGAAGCAGATATTATGTCCAATTTGTTGGTGAGAAAACCAATTCTAGAGAGGATAAGAAACACTAGAGTTTCATAGTGACAAAGACTGGATTAAAACTCAGGTCAGTCTGACACTTAAGTCTGCATTCCTAATTGTCTCTAAATCCTGCATAGACTAGGGGGTCAGAACTACTATCGGGAGGAATGCATTTTGCAACAAAGCCATGAAGACATGGTAATATCTTCCTGTTCAGGCTGCAGGAAGAACAGGAAGTGGTCAGTGACCTGTCACCTGATGCCTTATAACTCATTTGAATGAGTTATATGACATGTAAGCTAGTGGCAGGCACCAATTTAAAAAATATTAGGAGAGGCTTTAGCTGGAAAGAATTTGAGGGAGCTATTACAGAATTAGAATGATCTCTGTCAGAAGAGCCCTGATGCCATCTCCAGTCATCTGTGTGCGTAGACTCTGGCAGCAGCAAGGCGGCATCGCCCCAGAGGGAACATACACAGAAATATAAAATGGGCTGGATTTGTTAGGGTACAAGTCACGAAATATTTTTTTCTCACACTATTGCCCTTCAAATCTGTTTATTGGTTCTCCCTTCCCCTCCCTTGGTCATTATCTTTTTTCCATTTCATAGACATTCAGGTCACTTTGAGACATTAGAAGGGTCTCATTTTCAAGTTATTAAAAAGTCAAGCATCTTCTAAGTCAAAAGTCTAATCTCTTATCCAGTTTATGGAAACTCTCTTCTCCTAGTTGAGACCTGGCCAGCAGTCAGGCACAGGTGGGGCATGGTCTTTTGCTTTACCACTCCTCCACATTCTTCTTCCACTACTCTCCTCTCTCCTGCATCCTGCTCACTGTGCTACTTCTTACCCCATCAGGGTCAGGAAGGAGGGGAGGAACAGGAGGAAGACAGCAAGGTCTCACCTGCATGGGGCTACTGGAATTTGGTGTTGATGTTCTAGTAATGGCAGTTGCCCACAGGATGGCACTTTGTCTTAGGAGGCAGATTCATGGTTTCTTCCCGCCCCTGCCTACCATCCCTACCCATTTGCCCCCAAGGTCTCACTGGCACTGGATTTGTTACTGGCCTGCACTCTCCAGCTGACCTCCTCCCTGCACTCAAGCCAGTCCTCGTGGGAAGGATCCTTTGAAAGTGGCTCTAGCCAGTGGCCTTCACCAGCATTCCCTGGCCTGGAGTGCGCCATGGGGGAAGGGGTCACAGAACCAAGTTCTCTACACCTTGCCTTGTCTCCCATGGGTGGGGAAGCACCTCTCTTCAGAATGTGATGGTACATACCTAATAATGTGTCAGTTTTGAGGCCCCCACAGAGAATTAAGACAGTAAGAAAGTCCCATTTAACATCTTGTTATTTCAAGAGAAATATAAGCAAATACCACAGGACCAGAAAGTTTTCATTTGATTTAACCAGGTGACTCCATTCCTGGGTTTAGCATCAATATGATTTTTTTTTTTTTTTTTTTTTTTTGACCAAGGTCGTGCTTTATTTTGTTTGTTCACTCTTGATGGGGAAATAGGGACCTGGTTTGTTGCATTAATTATCAGTATAGCTATCATTTTTGAGTAGTTTCTAGTATGTCTATTTCCTGATTTATTCCTCAGTAGCTCTATAAGTACTCTTATCTTCTTGTTACAGATGAAGACATTGAGGTCAAATCACTCATCCGTGATAACTCAGGATGGGGCAAAGCCACATTTCACTGCATGGCTAGCTCCAAAGTCCCTGTGTTTACTGCTATTTCACAATGCATGGCCAAGGCTGATTTAGGCATTGTGGTTACCAATGGTCTACTAGCTGGCCAAAATATGAATTGGCCAGGCCATAATCATGGTCTGAGGATCTCCTGCTTCTAGTTAATCAAAATTTAGAGCAATGATTCTCAGTCTTGATTGCACAATTGAATCATGTGGGGAGCTTATAAAATAGACATGTGTGAGCCTACCCTAGACCAATGAAATTCTCTGGGGCTAGGGACCAGCTTGGGTACATAATTTTCAAAAGCTTCAGGTATTTCTAATTACAGCCAGAGTTGCGAACCACTGATTTAAATTAAGAGATCATGCTTATTTTAAGTACTTGCATAGGAGGTAGTTGAGAATCACAGTATCTAAGAAAATAGACATTAGGTTATGAAAAAGAGAGTCTAGTAGATACTTCTACATAACCAAAAGGGAAATTACAAAACAGTAAATCCTTGATGTTTCAGTTATAAATATACCATGTTTATAAATGCTGCTTTGTACTAATATACCAGATAAATAACAGTTCTTATCTTTATTAGGACCTGCCATCATCTCGCATTTACCCATTACTAAAATATCTATAACAAGAAGAGATAACCAAAACCAGAAGTACTACTTTTCTGGCAATAGCCTGAGGTCACATTTTTAAATAAGTCCTGAATAAGGGTATTAAGAATGCAAGCAACACAGAAAAGAACCACATTAGCTACCAAAGACCCATTCTTTTACAAAGGATCAAATAATGCTGTATAGTTTAATTATCGTTTCCCCATATTTATTTCATCTGATCTTCACAACAGCTCTTTAATGCAGATGATGCTATTATTCCTGTGTAACAGGTAAGGATCCTGAGATTCAGTGTGGTTAACAACTGACTCAAGGTTGGCACTAAAACCCAGGTTTCTTGGTGAACATTTTCCACTTTCTACCACCCTTTCCCACCATTAACAGGAAAGAGCCAGATTCGACAGATCTTTCGTGATTTCAAAGTCTATCCAAATTCACAGAGTAAGAGGCAAACCTGCCATTTGTGTCTGTGTTGATTTAATAGCTATAGTGATTCAGAAAAGCTGACTAGTGGGAATGATTAGAAATGAGCAGTGGAAATTACTTTCAACGTAGCACCCATGAACCAATGGTTCTTGCTGATATGAACAGTTGGAAAGAGTTTACTTATATGATATTGGAAAAGCAGTTGCAGAAAAGCTCCAATGGTGAACAGAGTTTTGTCAACCTTTACAGAGGGCTTTTGACTTCTTGTGTGACTTCATGAATGGTGGGCAGATGGAAATCTGATGCCACTCCCTAAACTAGAAGCCCCATAGCAAGAGGGAATCTGCAGTTTGAGCACTAAATTCATAAGGAAATCCCTACATGAATAATTCCAGATCCAAGTACTCCTGTTAAATGCTCAGTGAAGCATGACATTCAAGAATATTATGTATTTTATTTCAATTAGTTACTTGATTTATTCCAACACTAGGAAATAAAATATTGCTTCTAATATGACATAGACCAGTGCATCATGTTCTCCATCACTGTAAACTCTACTGTTCATATGAAACTCAGAATTCACATGGAACACAACCTAATGCTACATACATGTGAGGGATGGTATGTGCACCCTTTCTAGACTACCTAAGACAAGTCCTTTCCAAGGGGCAGCTATGTCACTGAAGCAGGCTAGATAGGGAATCAATAGACAGATCTTGGCAAGAAGTCCACGTGGATAACAATACTCCCAAGATGGCTGCTGAAAGACTCACAGATTCTCCCATTTGGAATAAGATTTCCTCCGGAAGCCAGGAAAAGCCCTGGATATTCTCCAGGGACCTTATCATTGGGCTCTCTTGGGGGATTGATGAGACTCCTCCCGTGTCATTAGCAAAGGGGAAAAATAATTAATGGTTTAAAAAGCAAGCGCAAAGGCCTTTTGTGCGCGCGCGCGCTCTCTCTCTCTCTTGCCTTTTGACCCCTGTTCTTGCCTTCTGCACCCTGCTCTCGCCATGTCCCGCTCCCCACATGGATCAACACCCAAGTAAAACCCGGATGTTTATAATCTATAATGGGAAATTGTATTCTATAAATCAGCCCTCTTTATCACTCTTCAGCGCCTTCCTCTATCTGGGACTAGGATCTGTTATTTGCTCCTATTTCTCTTCTCACCATTACTTAATAAATTACTGGCCTAACTAACTTGACGTGCTCTTGAAATTCATTTTTGCAGCATTGTCAAGAACCTAGACAAAATCCGGTAACATCACTATGAGGTGAAATCTGAAAAGAAGACCAAGGAGAATAAAAGTTGCCCCAGAGATAGCCTGGTACATAAAGCCCTTTGTTCCATCTGCTTCTCAGTCAATTCTCTATCAAACCTTTGGTTCTGGCTGTTCTCTCCCTGTCCTCGACCCGACAAGCTTGACCATCTTTCACAGCCCCTCACCTGTGCTTCTGACTCTGCTCTGTCTTCTGGCTCTGCTTCTTCCTTTGATTGTGTGGCTATGTAATTCTTAACCTTGATTTATACCTTGATTCAAACAATAACCTACCAATTATGTATTGCCTTAATGCATTGCCTTCTCCAGGGCCACCAATTCAGGTTGATCTGTGGTATGAGTCAGAAGAATGCATCAAATGAATGGGCAGACTATGTGTGGACCATTTCAATCTTTTTACGACGCAGTTAATATGTACTGTCTTTAAATATTTTTCTTACACTTTTAGGTTTATAAACACACACACACACTTTAAATGAACATTCAAATGCAAAGTCCTCATTCACCTTTAACACTCATTAAATATGACTGTGGCCTCTTCTGTTCTTATTATTGTTCAGATGAGATTTATACATTGTCATGACAACATCTTGTCATATTGTGCTTGGAATATTTTGTGCTCTCCTTTTTAATAGCATTGTTTTACATAGGCTTTCTAAATATCTACACAGTCCAGATATTCATCATTTTAATCGCCACATATTTATCACCACCTTAAAATTCTTAACTTTGCTATAATTGTTGAGCACTTGGGTTGTTTCCAGTGATGTACTATTACAAATAAGGTGGCTATAAACATCTTTGTACAAGTAGGCTTAAAAGCTATTTTCTTTAGATAATTCCCAAGGTGGGAATACTACTCAAAGGGCATGATTATTTTATATAGCTCTTACAGTGCCAGAATGGGCTCTAAAAATAACATCCTAATTAGCAATGCCACTATCAGTGAGAGAGGGCAGCTGGTCACTTCTAGTCTTTTTTTTTTACCTTTAGTAATGTTTATTCTGTCATGTTAGAATGATATGACTTCAGATGTCTACATAAAACAATAGGCTGTGAACCCCATCTTCTGCAGCCAAGCATGCCAACAGGACTCTACCGAGCCAGCTGCCCCATCTACAGGCCCAGGAGTAGGGGCCGCTGTGTATGCTGATCCTTCTGCCTCACGCCCTTGTTGGAATTCAGTACTCTAGGGACCACTCTGGGGACAGAATCAGAGAGCAATGGTTGGTAGTTTGAGAAGGAAGCAGGCCAGCTGAGGGGAGCGTGGCATACTCACAGGATTCACAATTTTGAATTCCTCAAAGCCATCTATTTCCTACCCATTCAAAGCTACCACTGTCATTTCCTCCTCAGAACCTCCCACGGTTGCCTTTGCAAATGGTCCTGCTAATTTCTGCTCTAGGCACTCATCAGCCCTGGCTTCTGCCAGAGGTTACTAGCCTGGAAAAAACTGCTTTGTAACTTAATGAGATGGGTGTTGTCCTCAAGACAGAGGAAGTTAAGGGGATCAAAGCAACTTTGCTGAATTTCATTTTACTTGACTGAGACTTGGCCTTGGAAACCAAAATTAGCTAGAAGGGCAGGTTGTCCCTTTGACCTCTATTCCTTCCCTCTCCAGAGTCACTGGGTAGCCACAAGGACAAGATCCTGGTGTTTCCTCCCCTCCCCACACCCTCCACCCACAATCCCATGCTAAGCGATCATCTCTCCCTTCATTATTATTCTCTCTTAAAGACATCAACTCTGTTGGGGATAAGAAAATAAATTCTCAACTAGCTTCAGGGTAAGAAAATGTGTGGAAAATGATTATACTTTTTTTTTTTGGGATTCCAGAAAAATATCTCCCACTCTGCTGGTGGAAGCATCACATAGTGACTCAGAGTCAGGCGTTAGGTGGAGGTGGGAAGGGATTATAATGGATAGTGCGCTTCACTTGACTCAAGGAAATAATAATTGCAGGCTCCTCAGCTTTACCATCTCTCCATCACCATTGTCAGTTGTAGCTCACACCAAGATAAACAGAAAAATGTCCCCTGGTGGGCCACAAACATTTGGCATTTTTTCCTCCATATATTCCTGTTGAGTTCAATGATTAAACTTCATCAAAAGAGACTACTTTTTTTATACCCTCTTTATGATTCCTAATCACTTTGCTTTCTTTCAAACTTCCCTTGTTTGGTATGAGATCAGGGGCATCACAGAAGGCAGAAGTGGTAAATTTAAAAATCTACTAGTCATCTACCTTATTCCCCTACGAGTGCAGAATTGCAGCAGACAGCCTGCTTTCTTGTTCTTGCTAAATTGCCATAAATTAAATGCCCCACGAGGCTCCATACCCATATATTTAGGAGAGTTCTTCAGTAATCAAATAAATGATACAGCCAGAAGCTGTGTTTAGTATTCAATCTGAAAATGTTTTTTCTTTAATATATTCGTATTATTCTCTCTTTATTCTTAATACTGAAATAATTTTCATGACCTCATACACAGCTTTCAAAGAGGCCTTCATAGATAATATAGTTTTACTCACATATTTAGGATGGTTTCACAAACAATTACAGGTTGCTAGAAATATAATTAGATTTAGAAAAACGCTTGCATACTTTTCTACTAAGAACCTCAAAGTGTATGCTCTGCTAAAATAATCCCCTCCCCCTGCCCCCAGGAGTTGGGAAGGGTATATAATTACCTATTTTATTTATGGGATAACTGAGATAAACACCCCATATTCATTTGGTCCAGCAATTCTTCTTACTGTGTTATTGTATTTAAAAGTTTAGAGTTGCTTTTGTTTGGAAAGGATATTTATAGTGGGAAAACATGCAAAATACTTGCCATGGGTATCTGGAGCTGTGTCCCATTTTATCAGGAAAATGCTGCCATTTCTTGACCTGTACTTAGGAGATGCCAGGTCTTGCTCCCCGCCCTTGTGCAGGGTCTCAGAGTTAGCCACGACTCTCCTACCGGAGTCCCTTTACACACACCCTGCACAATGACCCAGGCCTAAGTACCGATGTTAAAGTCAGCAGGGATATTGCCATTCCCTTTCAGAATTTCCCCAGGATGCCTTCATTTGTCTGCTCTGCTGTTGTTCTCTCATTATCTTAGGGTCTTACTTAAGCCCAGAATCTTGGTTTATAAACTCTATCCAGGCCCCTGTACTCAGAATCTAGTCTGAGACTTGCTTTTCTAGCTTTAACCTTCAGCTCTCTGCCAGAGTAATGGCTTCTGGTCTCCTGTCTCTGGCTTCCCCTAGCACAGCCATGGGCAGGAGGCTGCCAACAGGCCCCACAGGCCAGGGGATCTAGATGGGCAGAAATCAAGCATGGGCAATCTCCCATCCGAAAGGGGAAGGAAGTGAGGCACTCAGAAATAAGCTGAAAAAAACCACATGCAAATAAATTAACATTGGAGCTTCAGACAAAAAGTCCTTTGATTTTTCAGATGCTTTGTATCTTCCTCTTCCTCTTTGGTTCCTGAGATTTTATATACAGACATAGTATTGGAAGAGTGATAATGTGCCATATTAATGTGGCATTGTAGCTAGCTGGGCAGCTTTTAACTTCACATAGAAACAAGAGACAAACGCCAAGCCCTGAGACATAGCTTGCGAAGAAACCAATTAAATTTTGGTGGAGAAGAGAGATCACTATTATATCTTCTGTGATAAGCCACTGCTTAAAATATTTTGAAAAATGTTATTCATTGCTTGATCAAAAAAAAAAAAAAAAAAAGTCACCCCATCCTTCTCTAAATTTAATAATATTCTCAATCACTGTGTACTGAAAAATACTAACATCCTTATTAGGGCTCATTTACAGTCATTAATTTATTACAGATGACATATTCTCTTATGCTGTTTAATCAGTGGTGTGTATTTTGCATGTTTGTATGTAAAACTTTAGTTACCCTGAGGTGCTCTTCTTCAACTACGTGTGGGCCTAGGTGGGCTCTGAGCCCTTTCAAATCCTGTATATCTTTGATTGCACGTGTTTTTTGTTTGTCTGTTTGGTCAGTTTTTTTATTTTTTTATATTTAGGAGGTACCAGGGATTGAACCTGGGACCTCGTGTATGCAAAGAAGGCACTCAACCACTCAGCTACATTCGTTCCCCTCCACATGTGTTTTAAGACTCTTTAATTCTCTCCCAATCAAGTTTGGAAAAAAAAAAAAAAAAAAGCAAAGATAAGAAATCCATGAGGTCTTATGTCACAATTCAGCTACTGGACAATCAAAGTACTGTGAATATATAGTTTTACCCAAAAGCTGCAGGAAGTTTCCCTCCATCTCACAGCATTCCCATTTATCCATGGTGTTACCAAAAGAATGAAGAGCCAACATCCTGCTGGAAGTCTTCAGCTTGAACTTCTATTCTTTTAAAGAACTTTCTCCCCCTAGTCTACAGCCCTGTGGTTTACCTACAAGGACACAACAGCTCTTGTAGAGAACTCTTGGAAACCTTTTCCCATGTCCTTCCTGGCATATTTTATCAGTGACTGTAGAATGACACCTCACATATTAAATCAGGCTGCCCGTTAGACACAATAGCACTTGCAGAGCTGAAATCAAGTTCAAGTCCAGAACTGAAACTTAAGTATGGGTCACTTCTATGGTTTTGGAAAAGTGACATTTTGCTGTGTTAGGAAACATTCCAGGAAAAAAAACAGTGCTTCCAAATTGTAGCAATCTAGTCTATATCTATTAAGAGTACATCAAGATTGTATGTACTAACAAACAAACAAAAAAAGGCGTAAGAGTCCTTAGAAGTTTTATGGGCAGGATGTGGTTGGAAAAATTGACCACCTATTTGACAGTGTTTGACAGCAGATAGCTATGTAGAGATGTGATCATAATGGCCGCCTTCTCTTTGTTAGTGGGTTCTGACCATTTTAATAGGTCTTGGAAAGTACAAAATGCCTTTCTTACAGCATGTTTCCCGAAGTTGAACATTGAAAGAGGGGCTCCCAACATTTTCCATGCCAAATGCACACAAAGGAAATTATATTAGAGCAACAAATTGGGGAAAATAGTCAAAGCTGAACATGGCTAGAGGTGACCCCAAGTTCTGGCCACTCTGGGCCCCATAAGCCACCCCTAGGGCTGAGGATTGACTATCTCAACACATCACTTTGGAAGCGCTGATCTGAAACAGTGTGTGCAATTCAATAGTTTCCATAAGTGTTTGTTATTCAAGATTCTCTTACCCACAGAAACTCTGTGTTTGCAAAAACAGCTGTGGACCCTTGATTTCACTGCTCTGTGGCACAGTCTAACATATGCTGGAGGTTATACAGCAAAGATAAAAAACTAAGCCTTATGTTTTCTTGACTCCTTTTGAAAATTACCTGGGATTTTTGATTCATGGAGTGAGATAGAATTTGGCAGTTAAAAATCAAATGATTTTCTTAACATTCACATTGACATTTTGATGTAGATTTTCAAACGTTGAGTGTTTTTAGGATATGTGATATTAAGTGGAAGGAACTCCATATGTGGTAAATCTTTTAATAGTTTTGCCAATTCTCTCAACAGATGGATGGAACTCTGTCATCCAATGATTACTCTGACATTAATAATGGTTATAAGTTTGAGTGGCACTGTGAGAACAATATAATAAGTGATGCTTCAGTTCTTACTGTTCTTTTGGACGGTTGTTTTTATAAACAGACATTCATAGTGGGCCTTGACTGCTGGGCACCGAACCGCAGAGCTCCTGGGCAAATGAGATGAACAGTGCCTCCGGCTTAGCGACAGGCACCAAGAGGCCCTTAGAGCATGACTCCACGTTTGTTTTTCAATAGTCATTCTCAGGGTAGTAGCAAAGATCAATATATACCAGACAATGGGGGGTGGGGAGAAGCTTATTGATCAGGGCTAACTGCATCAGAAAAAAACAGGAAATCAGATGTGGATGTATTTTATGCAAATTAGGGCCTTACACAATGGAAATAAAATGTACCTATTAGAGCATGTAGCAAAGAAATCTGTTGACCTTAAAATATTTACCAGCCTGAAACATTTCCACTGGCTTCCCGATGAGTCTGCCATTTCCTTCTAATCATGCAGATCATTACGTTCAAATTATATCTACACATAGCAAGCAACTCAGAATGGCTCCAAATGTCTTTCTTCTGCTACGTGGCTTGTTTAAAAAGCCTGCAAAAATATGTGGGGAGTGAGAAGTGGAGAGGGAAAGGGGGAAGGGGAGGGAGAAAGGGGGAGAGGGAGAGAAAACGGGAGAGAGGGAAAGAGGAAGGGGTGGGGTGGGATATAACCTAGACTTGCTATCCAAATAATTCACTTATGTCTGACATACAGTAAGCTTCAATGAATGGATGAAAAAATGAGTATATAAGAGATGCATTTCTGCTTTGTAAATGCCTCCTAATGCTTTTCTGGACTTTCAGGTGACAGTGCAATTGTTCTCCATCTAACTTCCACTCAATTCTTTGACCAATACCTTCATATTCAATGTCCCTGTGAATTGATAGGTGTTTCAGGAAAAAATTGCACATCTTCATAAGAAGAAAAGATGGGGGGTGGGGGAGGAAAATCTGAGCCCAGGTACCCTACTGAGGCACTAGTGCTGTTCTCAACCAGCAATTCCCCTCAGCCCAGCAGAATGGGGTATTAGAGCAAATTATTTGCCTTAACATTTTTATCAATCCTTACAGAATTTTACTCTAAAGGATATGTCACACATGCCCATTTGCAGAGGCTGATACACCTTTATGAATTCTCTTTTCCTTGTGAAGATGGGGTCTAAAAGAAAACATAAGATTTGTTTGTTGAAAGTATACAACTTACCCATAAATCCAAAGTTTTCCCCAAATCCTAACATGGGAAAGATTAGCCAGATACTGTAACAGCTATTGGGTCTCTATTATAAGTGCTGTGTGCTTTCCAGATAAACAGCTCTGTGTCTCCACACAGTGATGGGGAGGAAGGTTTAAACACTTCAGTCATAGAGGAAAGACAAAAGGGCAGAGGGGTGAAAGTATAGCAGGGGAAAGGTGTAGGGTAGGGGGAAGCAAAGAAACTTGACATGGAGGAGGTGAGAGAAGGGAGAAGTGGGGGAAGGAAAGCACTACATATTGTTTGACTCCGTCTATACAAAATGTAAACACAAATAAATCTATAAGGACAGAAATAGATTAGCAGTTATGCATGGCAGGGGAAGGATAGAGGGATTGGGAAGTGACTACTAAGGGGTACAGGTTTTTTCTTCTTGGAGTAATGAAAATGCTCCAATATTGATTGTGGTGATGACTGCACAACTCTGATTACACCAAAAGCCATCGATTGTACACTTTGGAGGGACTGTATGTTTTATGAATATGTTTCAATAAAATTGATTGAAAAATAGGGAGGAGACAACAGAGAGAAGTAAAGTAGGGCACAAGAAAGATAAAGCAATCGAAGCGGTACACAAATTCAGATTGAAGGAGAAAAACATTCTTACTGTCTTATCCAATTACAAATGTTCCTCCACCAAATGTCTAAACCATTTGCAGTTCCTTGTATTGTACTCAGTTAAAGGGGATTGAATGAAGGGATATGTTACAATCACACCTAAATTCTTTCTTGTTCTAGGCCAGAGTTTCTGAACCTCAGAACTACTGAAAATTAGGGCCTGATAATTCTCTTTTGTGGGGATGTCTTGTGCATTGCAGAAAATTTTGTAGCATCTCTAGCTCCTACCCATTAGATGCTGGTTGTGTGCTTCCCTCCCCGCTGCCTGCCCCCGCCCCCCACCCCCACGACAGCCAAAACTGTCTCCAGACATTGCCCTTAGTTGAGAACCACTGCTCCAGGGCACACTGGCATATTCCTACTTAGTGCTATGAAATGTATTTGGTAACTAGTGACAAGAAACTGTTTAGACATCAAAATAAAAAAGATCAATTGTTTATAGTTGAGAAATTACTTTCATTGTTATCAAAGGAATGCTGCCATATCATAGGAAGGTTTTTTTGTTAAAGAAAATTATTTAGCTGGTAGACTATGATTCATAATGATCATCTGTAATTGGAATATCAGTTTGTCTTTTTGGATGACATATCCATATTAAACTGAAATTTGTTTGTTTTATATTTCTGTTATTATAAAAACTCTACTATTAACTGCCATATTCCCAAACTCTATTAAGTGGCACTGCATATTTTCAGTTCTGTGTTAAGTCTGGTATATGCCCAATTCTCAGAAAAATTAAACTGAATGTTTTCCTTACTCTTTTTCTTTCCAACAGTCAGTGGGAAGTTGCTGCGACCTACTTTCACTCAGTGTTAACAGACCATTACTTGACCTTTAAAAAACCAAATACACAAACAAAAAAACAAAAACAAAAAAAACTGTCAGTGCATATACAGAGAACTAACACACATAAATACAGGCCAAACTTCAAGGATAGGATTTTTGGAGGAATTTTTTTTTTCAAGAACAAAAACAAAGCCAAATCACACCAAACTCAGGGTGTACAGTTGTAAAAGTAATTCAGATAGTTTTTCTAAAACTCATAATTCTTTTATGATCTAAATCATATATGCCACTATAGTCCCTCGGATGTTTAAAGAACAGAAATAAAAAATTATATAATGTTCTCATTTCACAAACCAAGGCAGGGGACAATAAAAAGCGATTCTTGTGGCTTGTTTGTCAGAATATGTCAGATACAAAGGCACAAGCAAAGTGGAATTCTTGGCCTTCTACCATGTTGATTAATCCCCAGGTTTTGAATCCAATTTCACCTACATTTATCAGGTGCTTACAGTGGGTCATCTCCTGTACCCAGCTCAATCATCTGTGCTCTCTCACTCACTTCTCAGAAAATTCTGTGCCATCAGTTTTGTCATCCTTACTTTAGATGAGAGGAGGCAGGTTTAGAAAGGCCAAGTAATTTTTCCATATTCAAGAAACTTGGCAAGTGGCAGAACTAAGGTGGGGACAGGGGCTTTCTAATTGCAAGGGCAACGCTCTTCCTTTGCACTATGTTAATTTCTATGGAGGAGTAGTTGGGGGAAAATTGATGTGGAATTTCAAATACTCGCTTGCCAGTTAAATCTCTTAAAAATCCTTCATCGTCCATATCTATGCTTGTCAGGCGAATTACATAAATGCTCTAAGACAGAAGAGTCCACATCCAGGTATGGAGGTGCTAGGGTTGAGGCACAGCGGTTAGGAAAGTCTCTGGGAAGATGGGAGACCATTCTACATACCTGCAGGTGTTTGTTGTGTGTGTGTGTGTGTGTAAATAGTTATCTACCTACATAGTCACCTAATGTATTTTCTGATGTTCTTTTTAACCCTGGTTTTTTTCATTTGATTACAGGCAGTATCAACAGGGTCACCTGTTGCTTGTCTTTCATTATTTCACTGTGCCTAGAGCAGGGCTCTGTACATAGTGAAATCCCATTTCCTATTATTGCCTAATTTATATGAAGATGTTGTTGGCTATGCAAAGTAAAGTAATCAGTTTTGCAAAATTTTGGTAACACACATGATTTTATTTCTTTGTGTGTTTGGGTATGGAAGCACCTGTTTTATAAGATTCTTGTGAATACTGTGTAAAAAATTCCAATGATTCACAATATTATCTGCAGTAAAGATAGCAGAGAACTTGTGAAATGCTTTTACTATGTATGCAATTTTAAATTCCTTTTGTTTAAAACATTGTTTTTGAAATAGCTAAAAATCACTCACTGAGAAAGGAGGCCTTCCTAAAATGATAAAATAATTCTGCTTAATATGTCTATCTTGTATTCTTGCTTTGGATTTGGTTATATTCCTATTTTTGTATTTTGATCATCTTATGCCCCACGACAATCATTTATACATGGGTGGAGTTTCATGAGGTAAGTAAAAATCATTATTTTCTAATTATCAAGTGTACTTGTTTACTATAGGAAACCTAAAAATAGTATAAGGAAGAAAAGAGTATCACTTAGAGCTCAGGTATAACCACTATTATGTTTTGAGTATAGCTCTAGATTCTGGTTCATGTACATATACAATCTATCTGTGTGTGTACGTGTGCACTTTCAAAAATAAATTGTAAGTACGTTCTATAGATATTTTAAAATAACAGTATATCATGAGCATTTCATTATTTTTTTCCAAACACACCCTTTAAAGGGTGAAAAACATGCCATCATTTCTATGTATCATAATTTATTTAACTATTTTCATATTGTGGACATTTAGCTAGCTTAAAATTTTTGTTTCAAATAATAGTGTAAATAATTTACTTATTCACAAAGTTTGTCTGCATCTATAATTATCTTCCCTGTTATACAGGTCTAGAAATCAAATTATTGGGTTGAAAAGTCAAAACATTTTTAAGACTTCCCAGAAAGATTGTACCAAAATTTACTACTACAAGTCATGCTTGGGAATTATTATCTAAAAGAACCTCATCAGCATTAAGCATTGTCATTTGAAAATTAGTGCTTCAGCTCAGAGAGACAGATAATAATATCCTAGTGCTACTTTAATTTGCATTCCTTTGATTGTCAGTGAGTTTGATTTTTTAATAAGTTTATTAATGTAATTAAGAAACATAGTTCATTAGCTTAAGTTCCACTTTTACGAATAAACACAGGGAAGCTAGAGAAGCAAATGTTTATAGCATTAAAAGATAGTGGCTGCTTCAGGTACACTTTTGGAATGACAACAGCAAGGAAGACGGCTCTTCAATCTTACATATTTTCAGCAATATTTTCATTTTGATATGGATTATCAGTGCTTGCCAGGGTAAAATTATAAAAAAGGTAAGGGTCTCTGACTCTTAAATAAATATTTATTCTAACAACAACTAACAGTAAATATTCAAATGATGATTATTATAGAAGCTGAATATAATGGAACACAGATTTGGTATATTGTTACAGGATTCTTGAACCAAATAGAAATTACTTTTCCTTTGATTGCATTAACACCACATGATGGTTCAACAAATAAACAAGTGAATATTAACTGTGGAAAAGAAACTGTAAGTTTAGGCATAAATAATAATCTTGCAAATACTTAAAAAACGGAAAGCCATTTCAATTAGAATATTTGAAGCATGGATCTTTAAATTGAGTACTCAGAATAACTAGCTTTCAATTTAACATTTCCATGGCTCATTAGCAATATCCAGGCTTGGAGCTGGGCCTCCTCTAGGTCAGAAGACAAAGTCTGATAGAGAGTGACAGATTGTCAAGAATGAATGACCATTGGACTTGGTTAGGGTTGCTCCCACATTGTTTTACTTTGGAACCCGTTAACAAGTATACAAAAGAGAGATGACATTGGAATACAAGGGACTAGATGTGGAGCCCACTGCCTTTGGAATTCTTCCCAGAAACACTGAAATGTGGTGGTTTGAACAGTCTACATGAAGTGAGAAATTTGCCAGATCAAAGGATCCCAGAATTATGTGCTCAATGATTTTTGTAACTTTAGCCTTTGGAGGGCCATGTAGAATTAAAGGGGCTGACCACTATGATATAGGTAATGTCCTCTTCTTTTGCAGTTAATTTTTTTCTTGCTTTGATTTCTTACTTATAATTAGGCCTATGCAAGGTCCCAAACTTAACTTGTGTCTGCTGCTTGGCACTTTCATTATTTCATGAATATTTTGTGCAGTTCTTTGTTAAGATAATCTGGTTTATAGTAAGCCATCCAGAAGTGCCAGTCATGGGGACATACTCATGAGCTGTAAATTTAATATCATAAAAATGCATGGTAAGTTAAGACAAAGTAAACTTGATACTAATGTTTTTCTTAAAAAACTACGTATACCTACATGCACAAATAGAATATATATGTATATTTGTGTTGGTACATTCAAATATCATATATATAACATCCAATGTTACTTCAAAATCTATGAGCTAAATTTTGCAAATAGATTAATTCATCTAACAAATAGTTATTAGTTAAAATTTGCCAACAAACTCATTTATTTATTCATACATTCATTAATCCAATAGCATTTATTGGGTCTCTCCTCAAAGTAATGTACTCTCCCAGGAGAATGAGGATACCACCCTTTCCCTAAAAAGCTCATAGACATTTTTGATCAAAGTGATATTAGTGGCTCCAGAACTTCTCTGTCTAAGGGGTTAAGGGAATGCTTTCCTTTGGTTGGGGAAGTTCAACATTTAGAAAATTAGGAAACATTTGGATAGCTCTATTAAATGATAATTACCTCTTGACAGGTATCAATAAAGTTTAATCAGTATCACTGCATATGTTTAAATGAGCTTGAAAAGAGTAGCATAGTTGGTATGTTATGCATTTGGAAGTGTTTAGGAAATTAATAAGGTAACATAAAACTAGAGTGACCTTTAATCCTGTAATTGCAAATAGAAATATATATGCACCTAATCAAAAGGTCCTGTGCTGCATATCTAAAAGTTAGGAACATCACTGATTCATTGGGTCTCTAAAATTCAGGCTGCATGTTTTAGAGAGCATTTCTACAGGCTGTAAACCATGCAGAGTAAAATGATAAAGTATAGCAGTTAAAAACAAGGGCTTCCCACTCAGACAGCCTTGAGTTCAAATTCTGAGTTAGTCATTTATTAGCAGTGAGACCTTGGGGCAGATATTTAACCTATATCTGTGATTTCCCTGTCCATAAAATAAGGATAATGACAACACTCATTTCAGAGGTTGCGTAAGTTAAGTTATGAGAATTACGTTAGATAATACATTTAAGAGCCTTCAGGCCACTACCTGGCATTGAACAAGTGTTTAATAAGTAGCAGTATTGTTAGAAAAATATCTTTGTGCCCGTCCTTTCAGGTAATTTCTCAAAATAACCAACTTGCATTTGGTCTGTGCTTCTGAACTGATTAATTTGGGGGCTTACTATATAGTTTATTAATCAAGTCACACAATGTCTGGGACTAGAAACCGTGCTGGCCTTTTTGGATCCCTTGGGCATTCAATAATGAAGACCTTTAGCTGGAAAAATCCTCTTAGTTCAATAAAAAGTTGTAGGAATTGTCATAAAATATAGCATAACTCACAATGGTAATGATCTAGTAAGCAAATCATGAGCAGAAGCATTTTCCTCTAGTTTGTATATAATTCTTAGTTCACTTATTATTGCTAGGTTCTGATTAAGACTGCCTTTCACCAAGTTCCAATAAAGGCGTGACGGGCCTCTCCCGTAAATGCTACTCTCCAGGGTTTTCCTTCTGCCCGCTTACCATCCCAACCTGGTCCCTTTTTATTTCCTCTACTTTTGTACAGGTGAAGGGTAGCCCCAAGAAGAGAACCTGTTGAAAAGGTGACATGAAGCCATTTTAGTTATATTAGCTAAAAATACATATATGCATGAATGAGTACATTCAGTGAGCAATGATGGGACATTTTGATTCACAGCATGATAGAGGTTTCAGTTATCCTGAACTAGAGCTCTTACTGTTAAACACCTCATGTTTAGGATATGGATGGAAAAAGAAAAGAAGGGAGAATAGAATTCTTCACAAAGTTCCTAAAACATGCCAGGCACTCTGAAGTCACCTTCCCATTTTACCACATTTATTTCCTCCAAAAATCTTAGAATTCATTATTAACATATATTTTTAGGTAAGAAAACCTAGCCCCAGAGAATGTAAGCACATTGCCTGCACAAGGCCAGAAAGCCAGCAAGATGTGGAACTGTGATTTGAACACTGAGCTGACTACAAAGGCCATGCTTCTTGTACTACGCAATACTGAAATAATAATTTAGCTCCACAGAGAGGATTTGTCGATTGGTAATAAGTATTTATTGAACACCTAGCTGCTGGCGAAGATGGAGGTAAGACAGGGCATAGTGATGATATTCTGAGATGGTGCTTTTGCCTTCAAGTTGCTAATGATCAAAAATGGACATTTAAAATTTTTCTGACATCTTAAATTTTCTATGTCCATTTACAATAACCAGAATTCACAGGAAACTTGCTAGCCTCATTAAAGAGGACACTGATATGAAAAACTATAGACCTTCTTGAGGAATACATAAGAGAAAATAATTGTGAACTTAGGTTAAGCAAGATTTCTTAGCTTCAACATCAACACCAAAAGCACGATCCATAAAAGGAAAAAAAAAAAAAAGATAAATTGGACTTCATCAAGTTGTAAATTTTTTTTGCTCTGAGAAAGACACTTCTAAGAGAAGGAAAAGACCAGCAACAGACTGGGAGAAAGTATCTCCAAATCACCTATCTGACAAATGAAAGCACAACAATAAAAAAGCTAACAACCCAATTTAAAAAATGGACAAAATATTAGAATAGACACTTTGTAAAAGAGAATATACAAATGGCAAATAAGTACAGGAAGTAATATTGAATTTCATTAGTGTTTAGGGAAATGCAAATTAAAACCACATGCGATATCACTAAACACCTCTCCGAAAGGCCACAAAAAACAAAACAACAACAATAAAAAAAACCCTAAACAGAGCAATCAAGTGAACAAAACAACTGTTCAAGGGGAACTCTCACACCTGGCTGGTAGGAATGTCACTCTGGAAAACAGTTAGGCAGTTCCTTACAGAGTTAAACTTACCAGATGACGCAACAATTCCACTCCTAGATATTTCAAATGAAATGGAAATCTATTTTTGCACCAAAACCTGACTGTATTGTTCATATTTGCCCAAAACTGGAAGCAACTGAAATGTCCCTCAGCTGAGGAATAAACTGTGGTACATACAACGGAATTCTACTCAGCAATAAAAAGGAACAAACTATTGATACATGCAACAAGATGGGTGAATCTCAAATACACAATGCTAAGCAAAAGAAGCCAGACCCAAATGGAACATGCAGTATGGTTCCATTTATATAACATTCTTGAAATGACAAAACTATAGGAACTGAGAACAGTTCAGTGTCCTGTTAAGTATAGGGGGAAGGTTTGACTACAAAGGGGCAGAACAAGGGAATTTTGTGGGGAAAGGGTGTTGGAACTATTCTGTATCTTAAATATAGTGGTGGTTACACAACTCCATGCATTTGTCCAAATTCATAAAAATATATACCAGATATGTACATTTTAAAATGATGACAATAAAAATTTTAAACAACATAAAAATAGGGCACAGATTTGTGAAATCCAGCAGAAGACTCTACCCTTCCCTACCTAGCCTTAGTTGAGGGTGGAAGGCCTTTGGAGGCAGGGCAGGTGGTGGGGTGGGGGTGGCCTAGGATTTGCTCCAGTCTTATTTCTTGCAGCACACCACATCTTGTACTCTGTAGGATTTGTGCAGGCTGAAGCCATAGCTCCATGGTCTCAGGGCTCAGAGGCTTTCCTACCACTACTGAGGCTAGTCCAGGACCCTCAGAGCTGCTGGATTGCCTGTCAATGGTCCGAGCACCGATATACCCAGGGAAATCCAACTAATTTAGTGCAATTCCAAATATATATCTTTTCTGTTGTTTTCTAGCCCTTTAAGGATAGATTGAATAGAAAAATTTCTTATATTAGTTCAGTCTTTTAAGGGTGAGAAGATTAGGCAATTCTAGAATTGCATTATCTTTCTAAGATGACTAGGATCCTGTTAAGCAATCATTTTCTAAGTGAAATAGCAAATAGGATCCAAAGGCACCTTGCTATTGTTAGAATCTTCACACGATCACTATCAAGCATGGTCAAACCCTATGATTTCCAAATGTCTCTCATATACTTCAGGCAATTTTAAGTGCATTTTAAAAATAGGAAAATGTCACATGTCTGGGTGAGTGCCTGGTGACTACATCAAGAAAGAGAAACAGTTTATGAATTTTATGAATTTGTCAGAGGCAAATATCTACTTTACAAACTGGGAATAACCTTTGTTTACCCAGATGTCGATTTGAGTATCTATCATCTTAATTTATGTTCCCGATATCGTTGAGAATAAATGTGTTCCTGTCATCAAAATAATTACTTCTATTATCAGTGGAATTTGTAACTGCATCATCATTCCTATCCCCTGACCTAGAGTAGATAATGCCACACAAGTTAACAGGCTTTCCTGAGAAGGTAACATAAATACTGAATGGGAGGTCTTTTTGCCCACCACTTTTTCAAACCATGACATATTTATTTTCTTTCGGGGTGGGGGGAAGAACTCCAGCCAGATGTAAATACACCCAATCTGACTATTCAGAGTAGAGAGAGATTTTGGTTGCTGGGAAGCATGGAGCAAATATATAGCTATAGCATCAAGGCCTTTATTCAGATACTTAACAAATGCCTTCTCATTAGACCTGTAAAGATTGATAAACTTCTTTCATACAATTCTCCTTCTGAGAAGATATTTTATAATGACATTTACTTAAGACTAATTTTAAGTGTACTGCTTACCCTTCTCCTTGATCTGACAAGTTAACAAATATATATGATTTTCCTATGTGGCTAAAGTTTCTTTCTACAGAATGGTTTCATTCCTTGTGTTTTGTCCCATTATTTCCTAGGAGTAAGGAGTAACACTCATGTGCTACTGGTGTGTTCAGATGACTGAATTCTAAATGACCCTCCCGCCCATCGCAAATCCTTTCTTTGACACTGGCTCCAACACTGATTTCCCATTGATAGGTCTGTCAGACCAACCAAGCCATGTGTACTTTCCTTCCTTGGACAGAAAAGCTAAGAAGTTATAAATATCTTTCAAGTATCAGTAACTTAAGGGAGCCAAACCACTTTGCACCCAGTCTATAGTGAGGTCATTTCAAATCCCATGGAAGGTTTAGGAGAAACCTGGTCAACACTCCCTCCTCCCCTATCAGTGGGCAGAGGAGGCTAGCACACTGGCTGGCAGCTTGGTTTGGTCACAGAGATATCATTACTTTCAATAATGTAGTAATAGATGGCATCAGAGTTGGAATGTTTCTTAGGCAAATTATGAGGAAGGCCTCAAAAAGACGTGAATCTATGGTGCTGCAAGGTTTGTCAGTAAATAATATACCTCATACAAGAGTGTCAAAGTCCATGATTTGTTGGTTCCATCTTCACCTGATGAAGAAAAGGTGTCATGTCTAAGAGGCATGCCTGAGTTTAAAATTGGATTTTAAAGAATTTAAAAATGTGTTATTTATTTTGGCATCCTCCTATATTGTTGTGAAAGTGTATTTGCTCCCTATACAAATAACACTTTTTACATGCTACAACAGAAGCAAGCCAAATAAGAATAATGTTCATTTGGCCAATCGGCAAATTCTGGTTATAAACCCAATTGTTTAGAAATAAAATCTATTCTGGTTTATCTTGGATCAAAAACAAAAAACTTTTTGACCATTTCTCTTTTTCTACTAGCAACAAGTCATTCGTTCCAAATCACCTTGACTGAGTTTATACCTGAGGGCTCCCACTTCCTTTGAATTAATAAATTTATGCTATAGCTCCAAGTGGGACGAGAGGGTTCTCGCAATGCTGTCTAAATGGGCTTCTGTTTCCCTTCAGTGTAACTATTTATCTTCCACACACGTACACAACAACAATAAGCACAATCAGCCAAACAATAATTTCATAACGAATCATGAGGCAGTTCGATGCCGGGAATAATTGCCCTCACACCCTGCTGAGTCTCAGGGCTGCAGCCTTCAGAGTTAAGCCACTTCACACAGTCACAGCAATCAGAGTCATAGTAAGTCAGTTCTGGTGCCCTCAGAACTGGATGGGGTCCCTGTTTCATTCAGAATGCCAGCATGAACTGTTTTCTGAAGTGAGTGAAGGCTCCCTATCTGGGCATGGGTCACTCAAAGGCAGGTGATGCCAGAAATACTGAAGAGAGAGCTCACGTTGCTATTATCCCTAACTTTTTTTTTCTTTTTCTTTTTTTTTTTCCTGGCCTTTGTGAAGCAGGGACTAGCAACTCTTCCCTAGTTCACACCCAAGCATTTAAGCTACAGAATGGACCAAGATGCAGCGTAGAGAAGTCACGGCTAATTTTCATATCCTGATGTTCTAATAAGTCTGGGGCTGAAGAAAAGCAATATGTGGAGTCTTTTCTTGTTTGCATTCATTATTTGCTCTGTTATGTTTTGGTCCCTTTACCTAATTGGGAATAAATCAGGAAATAATTCTTTTTCTTTTTTTTCTCCAAAAGTGTGTTCATCTAAGAATAGAATCATAAAACTCATTAAAGCCTCAAAATGTGTGCATTTAACATATAAAATGCACTCAAGATGCACAAATAAAAATGAATGTTTCTTTGTATTTATGCCGACCTAATTTGATTCTTTATAAAACAGTAACAAGGTAGGGAGGGCTATTTCTGGGAATAAGTCATTCACATCGTTGGGCTTTAGTATGCATCAGCATTCCCAAACCTAGATATGCAACTCTTCCCTAGCTGTGCAGACAGTTGCTACTGAATACTCTTATATCATTAAAACTCTGTTTAGTGAAAAGTGTAGACTATACCATATAATTGAAAGGGGAAATGAGAAGCCAACTTTGAAGGACTGCAATCAATCCACTTAGGATCAATTTATGAATATTATAATGGGGACTAATGCTGATGCCCCAATGAAGGCTATTCGGAGCAGTGACTTGAGTACAACAGAGGAGTTTTATGAACGGAAAGAGGCACTTGTTATTTAATATAGGCTATCGTGATATTTGGTGCTCTTAAACCTGAAAACACGCAACTTTTCTATTGCAACAAATGGCACCTCCAAAATCTTGCTGTTGAACAGTAAGGAAGGGCCCTTTGCATTTAAAGGATATGCTTGCAGCTCATGTTTTCCTTTGTTCCTCCTCAGACTTTTTCGGACTTTTCTTTAGAGGTGACAGATGAATCCAGTAATCAAAAATCTTTTATTTTGAACAGAAATATACTAGCTTCTATTTCCACACCTGAGTAATTTACTAGAGTTCTCAGTATGAGATGTACATAGCATATGCTATTGAGAAGGAAGAGCGGACCTTAATTTGTCTCCCCTGGTGTCTCCACAGATGCTGTCCAGTGTATGCTTGGTTGAAAACATGCAGCTATTAAGTACATTACAAAGCATTTATTTACTTTTTTTATTGATCAACTTATTAGACTAAAGTTGTCCCCTTATGCCCTTCCAACCGCTGTTAATAGAAATAGCCAGCTAAAGGTTGAAAGAAAATATTAGTTTCCCTATTCTTTACTTTCATGAATATTTTCAGTATTTATTTCATATTTCAAAACGGAGTCTGCAGTGATCCACTTACAGCATTTTCAGAATACTTAGTATGATTCTGTATACAACCTGGGTACTTGTAAATGTACATTGTTTTAAATAGATTTAACCATAAATGCAGTCTGATCATTATGAAACCTAGAGTTCGCTTATGGAATACATATTAGGAACTTCTGTGAAGAAAAACTTCATTTTATTTAAAAAAACAGATGTAATTTTCCTGCATGGCTGATGAGTTTTAGGTTGATTCATCCGCTGGTGAAGAATGATGGCAACTGTTTTAAAGATTGCAAGTCTATTAGAGTTCTTTCCGTGCTCTAAAGCAAGTATTTTGGGCAGAAGATTAGTTTTTACACAAGCAAGAATTTTGCCTTTGGGACCTTATTGGTCCTCTCCCTATTTCAACCTTAAGTTAGCTAAATTGAGCCACTTCTGAAATCCTTCAAACAAAATGTTCAACCTAAATTCTTCTTCTAGCCTCTCAGGGTCAATTTGGTAGAGTTCTTTCTTCAGAAAGGAGCCTGAACACATCTCAAGCTCTAAGGGTGAAGAGCTTCAACTCAATCATCACCTAAACAAATCATTTAGCAAGACATAGCGGTCTTCCTCAATTTTATATTTTCAGTTCATTGGTGATTTTTTTTTTTTTTCAGATTTCCCTTGTATTCACAAAGCAGTTTCTTTAGCAATGTCTTTAAACCCCTAAGATGTTTGCTGACCTGAGTGGCTGTGCCAGAGGAGGAAGACCCATTTCTATTCTTTTGGAAATTTCTGAAATTAAAATCTCAGCATCATCAGGGGGATGGTAAAGTTTCCCTCAAAAGATAATTGCAATGGCAAAAGAATCAGAGTAGAGGAAGGAATAGTTCTCATTTGAAATGCCATATTTTGGATCTAGTAATCTGAATTTCCTGCAAATATTGATAAGGTTTTAATGGCATTTACATATAAATATTTATTTTCAAAATATTATTTTCATCTTAATTAATATCGATGGCATATATCAGTGTGCTAAGAACTGTAGGGAATGAAAGTAAACTATTTTGAATCCAAAACAAAGAGGTTGAAAACTACTGGGAAGTAGTTGCAGGAGTGTCCCCTTTTTAATTACTTGTTTAATTATAGTACATAAATATTTTATGCATTTTTCTCTAGGTACATATATATATAATTATAACAAGGGCAAAAAGAGCAGTTGGGCTCTCTGATAATTTCCCTTTCAAAGGTAGGATTTCAACTTGACTCACTTAACATTTATTATATGCCTACTGTGCCAGGCATTATAGTGGGGGAGTCAAAAAGGAACATGATGCAGATTGTTTAGCAGTTGGACATTTAACAGAAAGGAGAGCCCATCAGAGCTGATCTTGTCCTTAAAATATGTGTAGATTAAATGTCTTGGTTGAATGTATTTGTAGGACACAGAGACTTTTTAACCTGTGGAGATACTGGAGGTGGGAGAGAGTCAACTTCTTATCTCTATTTCCAGATGGTGAGCATCTCTGCTTTGGAAAGACTTGGACCTCTAAAGAAAGGGCAAGAAGGATACTTAGTAAATAACAGGGGGTTCGTTTGCCCTGGTTAGTTACAAATCTATTAAGTATTGGCTCACAGCCTTGGGTTTCTATACATCAGCTCTTCCAGACAATCTCTTCTCTTCCCACGCTTCCCCTTAAACATCCAAGACAAATGGGAAAATGCCTTGATTGACAGTGTTATACAACACACCATAAGAACAAGTAAAAAAAAATAAACACATACATATAGAAAAGAAAAATGCTTGAATCTACTGACTTGAAATGCATTATTCCCAGGAACACTTGCTCAACCTGTAATTTTATTTCTAACCTTTATAAATGTATTCTTTTTTTTCCCTTTTCACATATTCCATTTCTCCAAGGAGGGAAGATCTGATAACGGCAATAGCAGCAATGTTCTGAGGGAAATGGTGCTTTGTATCAACACAGCATCATCATTTGAAAATATATTTTTTTGCTCCAGAAGGAAAAACTTACTGAAATTCAAACTTGAACTTGTTTTTATTATTACAAAGAGAGGGGTGATAACAGGCTAACCTATCAGCACATGATCACTATTTTACAATATTTTCTATTCCTTTTTCATTTGGAAAAGTCATCTAGAGCCTTGGAATAATGCTGGCATTGAATGCACCATAGAGGACAGATCAAATCAGCACATGTAATATTGCATTATAAAGCACTCTGCTGCACTCCAGGTTCAAACATGCTGCACTGCAAATCCTGTCCTCAGGGTCTGCCATGGTGCAAATAGTAAAAATATTATAAACACTTTAACATGAATGTTCAAAACACGGATGGCATCCGTATCCCCTTATTCTTCCTTTTGTACAAAGGATTTTAAATTATCATCACACGATATTTATGATGCATGCTAATGCACAGATTATAAGAAATAAAACTTATTCTTAGTAAGTAGCTTAATAAACTATTGGAGTAGCAAGGACATGCAAGGGTCAACTCCTATTTTTTACATCAGCCTATGTCTTAATAAATTTATAAGGTCAAATTAGTCTGATGATAGATGATAATTTCCTTATGATTAAAAGGAGATAAGAACTGAAAAAAGTACAGAAATTCCTTATGTATTAAAAAAGGGTGACTGTGATGGTGTGTGCCTGATGTTTAGCAGGTCTCTCTTGTCATCCTAATGCATTGCACTGTCCTTGATTACCTACTTGCTCAGCAAGTTGCAGGTAGTAGCTTGGACTGATAATTATAAAAGACAATTGCTGCTGTGACATAAAGCTTCATTCATCAAAACAATTCAGTTTCCCATATCCGGGGTCCTTATACTTTCAGTGATCCACAGAAGTGTTACTGCAATCTTAATTCCAGCAATATTAATATTCTAAATGGTGATCTTTAGTCAAAACTTAGTTCTCTTAATTTATTATATAAGGAGATTTTTTAACTTGAATCAGAAGCTTAAACAACAATAAATTTTTCTCCACTGGCTCCAAACAATCACATAACAACAACAACAAAAAACCTCTTTGTGGCTATTACTTTTGTGTTTAATTTTTCACATGAGGTAAACCAAATATGGCAGTATCCTTAAATGAACCCTCCAGTCCTTCTCCAATGACCTTCTCATCTGTTAATTAGACAGCAAACTAGTATCTTGGGGTGAGACTCCAATGATGATAGAAAAACTTGAGCTAAATAGATCCAAGAGTACAGTCATCTATTTTTCATACTATGCTTTCCTCAGGAGCAGTTAAAGTAAATAAACCCTCAAAATCATGTCTCAGCTATAATAACACCCTAATAGGCCTAGATGAACACAAAATCAATGTAAATCTTTAGAAATTCTGAGCTCTCCAATTACAGCAGGATGTGCATTTTGCAAGACAACAGAGTAGCTTATTGCAGATACGGCTGCAGTTGCCCCTGAGCATACTGGCATGCCTCAGCTTTCCCCTGCGTGTTTGTCTCTTACTTCCTGTCAGAATGGAGAGAGAAGCTGCGGCAGCTCAGCCAGGCACGGTGGAAAAAAAATCACCTTGGCCCTGCCAACTGCTGGCTCGTTCCTAGCAGCTAGGCTCTCAGTAGCACCTTCTCTGACCCCTATTTTCTCTTTTTTAACATCCATGGCACTTTTTAAATATATTCCCATTTTAACATTTAGGTTGTATTAGAAAACATGTGGCTGTTGTTTGTTAAGCTCTTTCTTTATGCCTGGAAATATGCTAAATGCTATATGTAGTAATTTATGCACCAAACCTCATGCAAGTAAGGAATTACTGTTCCTCTATACCAGTTCTCTACAAAGTACCAGTTGTGTGGCTTTTGAGATCATTTCCTGTACATTCTTTCTTCCCTGTTTATCACCAGCACAAAGCCCCATTTTACTGATGAAGAAACTAAGGAAACTGAAGCCTAGAGACATAAGGTCACTCAATAAGAATAATATCCATGATATGAACCAGTGTTCAAAACCCATGCCCTTAGCCACTGTCATAAACTGCTTCTCTTATGACTGCCTTAGTGTCCTAGCTGTCAAACAATCGCCACACAAGGGATTGGCTTTAACAACAGGAATTCATTGGTTCAAAGTTTTGAGGATAGAAGTCCAAATCGTGGCGTCAGCCAGGCCTTGCTTTCTCCCTATAGTGTTCTGGGGCTGGTTGCCAGTGACCCTTGGTCCATGGCTTTTCTGCCACATGGCAGTGCACATGGCAATGACTTCTGATTCCGTGGACTTCCAGCTTCTACTTGTCCCTGGTGACTTTCTCCCTGTGGCTTCTCTATAAGGCCTCCAGTAATAGGATTAAGACCCATCCCTATTCACTTGGCCATACCTTAACTAAAAATAACATCTTGAAAAGGTCCTATTTACAATGGGTTCACACCCACAGGAATGGACTAAGACTAAGAGCATGGGGTACATAATTCAACCTACCACAGCAGTTTATATATCTGTCTTCTGCTACTAGTGTGTAGGAACCTTGAGAATGGGGCCAACGTTTTATTCATTCTCTCCTCATTTCTTATGCACTGTTGACATTTTACAGTTATACTCTGGTCAGTGCTGTTCTTTAAAGAATCCCTTAGGCAAATGCCTAGCCCAAAGTGCTAGTTGGCCATTTAGGAAATAATTTTGGAGGGCTTATTGTTCTTTGCCCTAGAGGAAAGGCAATGAAAGGCTGGGGATCTACCATATCCCAAGCTTCTTTCTGTACAAAAAATGCAGAAGCGGTATTCTGTGCCCAAGGGGGAATGCTTTGTCCCAAATTACCCAGTTACCTTGACCACAGCTGGGTCAGGGATCTGAGTATTGCCATCTGAAGGAACCCTCTGTAGTAATTAATCCCTCTGTGAGAGTTTGAATGTGAGACACACAGAGAAGGCACAACACCAGGAAAATACCAGAAAAAGCAAGGCACTAAACAGAAGCTACAAGACAATGAAAGACGTAAGGGTGCAGTAGCTTTGAGCAGAGAGGACACCAGTGGTGAGGAGCAGGGGCAGAAGCAACAAAGTCCAAGAGGATATTGGAGTCACCATTTGGCCTACCAGTGTTGTTGGAGTATCCTCAGTGATGATCCAGTAACCCATGATGCAATAAGCTGCAGGTGCTGAACTTATTTCCTGGGCTTCCTTTCCTCCTTGGGTTTCCCCAGAACTAAGACCCATCCCTGAGATCATCTCAGGATATCTTTGAGCCAGGAGCCAGGGGCTAGGAGGGGTGGGAAGTGGGGATAGAAAAGTGATGAAAAACACTCGATCCCTCTTGTTAAGGAGCTATGATCAAAAGAGACAGGTGGAGATGTTCACAAGTGATTGTAATCCAGGGCTACATTTGCCGGGGAAGAAACATCATTACATGTTCTCATTACAACTCTATTTGGCAGAGCAGGGAATGGAGAGAAAGGAGAGAAAGGAAAAGGATGGAATCTGGGAAGACTGAAAAACAGCCCTATTAGAATTCTACTCCCATTTTAATACATGTATTTCAGTAATTGAGTGCTAAAAGAGATCCTAACCTTTTTCTTAATATCATGTTTAATAAAAACTAGCTCTTAGTATATTTTGAGTGAGCTCAGTGCTCATTAGAGTGAGGGACAAATAGCAAATGAATTACAGCACTGCATAATGAAGAGGGAACCTGTAACAGTTTGTTCATTCCTGAGCTGGGGAATTTGCACCCCTCCTTCAGCTTGGGCAGGGGAGGAGGGATGAAATCACACCCTGAATTATGGACTGGCTTCGTAATGCACACATTGGAGGTCCTAGTGCTGGGTCTGGCACCCAGTTATATGAGTAAATAGGACAGCTTTGAGAAACAGTGTTTCTTGTCACCTTGGACTCCCGAGGTCACAGGGGTAGAAGAGTGGGCGCAGAGGGTAATGATGTCATCTGGACGGGTAGGCAAGGGCTCTATTACGCACAGTCCATTATTACACTGAACATAATGGGCCCCAAACACAAATTATGTCCCTCCAAACCTAATAACAGCTTACACTTCATGAGTGCTTTTGGTGTGAGGCCCCTTACATGGCTTGCCTCCTTCCTTACCACTTCCTTGGAGGTAGTGGGTGATAATAACTATTATTAGTTCCATATTACGGATAGAGGGATACTTGAGAGAATAAGTACCTGGTCCCAACAGCACAGCTGATGAGTGGTGAAGAGCTGGGATTTAAACCCACTCATTCCGACTCAAGAAGCCCATCTATTTATTGCTCCAGGACACTGCCTCCCAGCTTTAAAAAGAATGGAGTGAAACTGGATGTGTGTCTAGCTTCCGCAGTGTGGCAATAAAGGTCAGGAAATTGGCCAGTCCTCCTGATGATTTCTACTCAAGCCCCATGATTCTCTTGGACATCTGCCTAGTTTTTCTCTTTCTGCCTCTGAAATTCTCCTACTGCAGTGATTATGTTTCCTCTCTCTGCAAAGTTCTCTAGTTGAAATATATCAGAGAGTGATGATGTGAAATGATTTCTTCCCCACCAAAGCTTAGCCACTCATTAGTTTATTCCATAAGTAAAGAAAAGCATATTTCAAATTCCATTCCCTAAATAGCTACTGTCTGCACTTTTAGCCTGCTGAGCCAAAATTAGAGATGAATATCATAATAGAATGGTATTGATCATAGCATATCAGTAAGAAGTATCGGTCTGTGTTAATTAACATGATTCGCCATCAACACGCAAATATATATATATACGCACAATAAGCATGACTATGAATCTACTTGGACCAATAGATTTTTCAGTAGTGGCAGACCTCGCCTCAGAAGTGATCCATTTGTTTGGAAGCTTGTCTTTTTGCTTACCCATGCCCTGCCCATCACATGCATGTTGGTGGCCTCACTGGTCTCCAGATCAGCTGCTTGCAAATGTAATGTGTAATTTTTGGAAAATCTGAATATTTGGAGATGGAGGAATAAAAGTTGCTAGTATAAATGTGAGAAACATCCCAGAGAATGGTCTAGAAGATTCCTAGGCAAGTTCTGTCTACCTATAATCTCCCTTTCCCCAGAGGAATCTGAACATTTCTCTTTTATGCTTATGCAGTAATAATATTATGCTATGCTGCCTTCAATTTCAACAAGTAGAGATTCATTTTTAAAAATAAAGAGGCTATTTGAAAAGGCAAATATCTCCTGGAAGGTAAAAGGCCTATCAGCCATTTACCTGCTTAACCAAATTTTTTCAAATTTCTTTTCATTACTGTTGGCTAAGACCAGTTGTAATGCAGGGATCTGAGTTTTGACAGGGGATGTGACAAGGAGGCAGAGAATGTTAGCACATGGAATCCTCTGGAAGGAAAGACAGGTTTGGGAGCGGAGGGTATACGAGGCCTAGGAAAGTGGCACTAGGAGAGTAAGTAATGTGACATGAAAACAATCTTGCTCTGTTCTAAATTCTGCCCAGGGTCCTTCTCAAATCCAGGAAAGAGAAAGTTTTTCCTCTCCCCCGTCCTCCTCTTATGGCTTCATGGGAGCATCCTGCTTCCATAACTCAGGTAGGTATTTTAATCCACACCCTACTATATCTGTGTTATGGATTAAAGGGCCTTCCGTGGGCTGGTCTGAGCAGCTAACCATCTCATGTAACATGGTTTCTAGAAGAAAATATGGTCTGAATTCTAACAACCAGTCTTTTTTTTTTTTTTTTAAACAAACTAGTCTTTGAGACAGAAATCTGTTTGCCATTGGGGACTGTCTGTGCAGGACTCTAGGCCATATCGTTATCCCCCACCCCACAACACATGTATCTGTCACTGTTCAAGCATAGAAGCACACATCAAACCAAGAAGGCTTCAACATGTTGCATGGCTCTGCACACAAAGCTGAAACATCTGGATAAACTGTAGACCAAGTATGCTAGCCAGATGTTTCAAAATAGTTGTTAGGGGAGAAAATACATTTGTGTGATAGACATTTTTACTTTTACTTGGCGTTGGGTAGCTTCAGTCTTTGTGACTTCAGTGTTGCTCACTAAAACCTGCCATTATCAGTGAGAAGCAGGGAGTGCTGAAACTGGGGGATTTAGCTCTGGATTCTCATGTAAGATGTGGACTTGGTATGGATCAGGGAAAGGGAAGCAAAGTGAGTGGCCCAGCTATATATATTCGTTTTTATCTGCTCCCTTTTGGCACTCTACTCTGGGAGCCTTGATCTCAGCTCTGATTTTGGCTATTTTAAGCCTCTTAACTTTCTGTCCTCTTTCTTATATGTGTCCTATGAAACCTGATTCAAAAGCAGGTTGTACACTTATGGTAGTTTTCTGAAAATACGACCAAGGGCCACAGGCATAGAAATGCATAGGGTGTGCTTTGTGTAAATGCAGATTCCTTTGCCCTCCTAACCCTTCCGAATCAGAGTCTCTGTTGGGGAGTGAGGTATGGGACATTCCCAATCTGCCTTTTTA
The DNA here is from genome assembly GCA_026826555.1 of Tolypeutes matacus. Lineage (NCBI taxonomy): Eukaryota > Metazoa > Chordata > Mammalia > Cingulata > Chlamyphoridae > Tolypeutes > Tolypeutes matacus. The sequence goes on from JAKSZT010053928.1 coordinate 10,972,489, forward strand.
ATAAACTCCTCAAGTGATTAATGCACCCTAAAGAGAACAGTTGCATTATAGCCACATTCTGACTGCTGAAACTTACAGCTTTTCTGTGTCATTAACCTACAGAATCTAGAAATCTAGTAACATAGGAAAAGCTATAAGTCTAAGTTTCAGGGAGCTTTGAAAATGCCATGTAAGCAAGTTTGGAACCAGTTAACAATTCATCAAAGAAACTTGCTTTAGAATCCATTCTTAAGCATGTCAGGCATTTTTCTATCTGAAATTTCTGATTTCTATAGAAGATCAATGAGACAATGTTTATATTGCCAATATACCAACCATTTATTTTTTGGATTTTACAAAATCCTTGCCTCTAAACAATTGGCTTTCAAAACAAATCATTCCTTCATCAGCCATAATAATACTTTATTGCCTTTGTTCTCAAGTATTAATTTTATTTCCATTATCCCTATTGTATAAAGCAGGCACGAATCCAGCAAAGTCCAGTTTATCACAGTGCAAACTGAGTGGAGAGACAAAGCAAATGAAATTTGGTAGGTTTTTCTCCTCATATTAGTGATCAGAGGAGTTCATTTTCTCTAAGAGCCCCAAATTGGTCTGTGGTGAAGCACAGTTTGAGTGAAGAAGGGTCTGCACTTCTTCTTCCAAAATCATTGGTAAATTAATATTTTGCAATTCAAACAATCAGCAAGTGGATTGTTTTTAATCAAGACAAATGCCCTGGGGAGTGACTGATTTTCATCGGAAGGACAGAGCAGAGGAATGTGAGACTGCTGGGGGCAGAAGGGAAGTCAGAATCTTCATGGAATGCCATCTCAGCTGAGGCACAAGTGCTCCTGGAAAAGAGAAGTTTTCATAGGGGACTTTTTAGTATCTGCACTAAGTTGTCTCCATGAAAAATGGGAGATTAAACAAGTGGCTTAAGGACCAGGAACCTCAGAGATACACCCAAGGTTTCACTTTCAAAGGGTTGTGTGGTTGGATTGTACCTGCTGGTCTGGGACTCTCCTGGCCTTAGTATGGCTTTGTTCTAACAGCCAGCACAGTGTCAGGGACCTGGGGCTTGCTAGAAGCTTCTGCAGAGGTGCATGACTTTGGGCATTGCATCAATCTGGACAGATGTGAGTGAACCCAGGGTGAAAATGTTCCTCATAGTTATCCAGGTTCATCTTCTGCTGGACATGCACAAACTGCCCCTTGCACCAGCACCGATGGGACAGATGGATCCCCAATTCAATCCATCCACACATGATGTCTAAGGGCCCAGTTGTTTTGATATGCCTTTCATTCAAGAATACCCTCTATATCAACATTTCTTTGATCATCACCTTTCAGTCAGACCGTTGTGAAAATGCTGTTAGTTTTCATGCTTGGTCCTAAAATGTCGAGGTTGAAAGTTCCTTGATAAATTGCCAGCCAGCAGTATCATATTTTATTTTGTTAATGCCAAGAATACTAATTGATTGCTATGTAAATGGCAAAGAGAGGCAAATCATGAGGTCTTATTTGTGGCTCCTGACAACAGAAGGGCAAATATAAATAATAACAAACAGAAAGTTTAAAATGAGAAAACAGAAATCTGATTATATATGTATATATGTGTATGTGTATTCTTGATATATATTTTGATAAATCCTGCTGAGACTGTATTAGCCATAGGCATTTTGGGAGAGATGGAAAGATAATTTTTTCCCTCTCCTGTTATCTTAGTTTTCCTATTTTTTTCTTTACTCAATATGTGCTACTCACATTGCTAAATTTCAAACTCAGGTGAATGGTTGGATTTGGGTTCTCCTTTTCCATGACAATTGCTCCTCTCTCTAATTCTCTGCATACAGTAGGACTTTCATTAGAGCAGGTGGGCTGCCCTGTATAAAGTTATTTTCTAGAATTAGCCTTGGCCCCGTGAGTAGATACACGCAAATGGCACTTTCTACCCATAGATTTATCCTGGGGAGTTGAAGGGAACCTCTTACAATCAGTACTGCACTCATTAAGCTATCAGCTCTCTCCTGGCTCACTTAGGAGGCATTTCTGCTCTGTTTATCTTAAGCTCAACTCCTCTACCTCTGTCAGTGACATAGCAGCTCCCTAAATGTGGTTGCCTAATAGGCATGTGACCAAGATATCAAGTCTTGTTGCTTCTAGCTAAGATAAGAGTCTAAACTAAGCTTTATTTCTCTCATTTTAGAGCTTTGTTCACCTAGGATTTGGTAATTTCTTAAAAGCTGAGTGCACTTTTCCCCTCAGGCAAATCTTATCTAGAGAGGTCCCTCATTGTGAAGTTAAATGGGGGTGTGGGTATGGGGGTGTATTTTTCTCCAAATAGAACAAATCCAGTAACTCTTTTTGGAATGTTTACAACAAACCTACATGAATGGTATAGCAAGTCATTCAGGCCTCCTCATGGCTATAAAACAAGATGCTTCACGCTGCCTTTATATGATGAATATCAAGCATTCTCCTCTACTTTCACTTGCAAGTACACTGAAATTCTTGTCATAGAAAGTAGAAATGTTTTCTGAGTGTTTAAATATACACATAAAGGTTAAAAGAATTGCTCTTTATTTTTTAAAATACTCGATGTTACAATAACTTACTTTAACTTGAAATGTCTACTGTACAAAATGGCTATTATGCTATTCTTTGTTTCCACTTTTCATCTCGAAAATGCTTCCATTTCTGTGTTAAATTCTCACCATGTCTTTTAAAATCTTTTTACAGTGTAAAAGTTCTTTATGTGTTAAAAAAAAAAAAAAAGAAGAAAAGAAAGGTAGACAATATGACTTTCTGTAGCTAAGATTCTCATGGAACAATGCAGCATTAGACACAGTCTTTGATTTTCCTGCAGAGATCTAAATAAGACTTGGTAAAGGAAAAGTTCATTTCTGGCTCTCTTAGTCTGCCATAGACGAGCATGCCTACAGCACTGATTTGGTCAGCCCCTGGTTCTGGGATCTTGATCTTCCCACTCAGCCTCTGAGTGGTATCTATGGACATCGACTAATCTGTAGATCAAAAACCTGGTCACAAACTCAAGCAGGGCCTTAATTAAATCTTGCAGCCAATATTCCAGGAATTCGGTTGTCTGCGAAAACCTTGGGTGTCAAAGCCAGCAGCTGACTCACTCAGGGTCCCTCTTTTCTGAATGCTTGCCCTCATGCCTTCACCTTCATCAGTTCCCAAAGCCCCCTCCACCTACAGTCCAGTGTGGCACCTACTGAGCAGCCCAATACAGCCTCCCTACTGGGATTGGCTCTCTTCTCTGAATGTCCACTGGGCTAGGACCCGATTATCTTGATAACTCCTACTTCCTGCACCTTCAGCCCCTACGTGGATCCTTACTGGGAATGGATATATTGGTAAATATATAGTATATTATTGGCAAATAATAGTCCCTGATCTGAACTTCTCCCACAGCCAGATTCCCTCCTTTTGTCCCACCGCAACACACATTGTAGGGAAAGCCTGACAGGGTATGACTGTCTGACTGACTCCGCCCAGGTCGCATCTGGTTCTCTGCCTTTTACTCAATCACTTGTGGCCAAGGACCTACAAACCTTGAGCAAAGGCCTAAAATGTATATGACACATTTTAAGTAACGACTTTCAATATCCAAAGAAACCTTGTGATGGTGCCCACTGGCTTGTTTGTTATTGTGAGGGTATTTCGTGCATTTAAATCATCAGTCAGTGGATTGCATCTATGGTTGATGACATCTACAATCACCAAAGGAGTTTGCCTTCAGCAAGGACAAAAGTCTCATCCAATCAGTTGAAGGCTTTAAAGAGAGAACTGATGATTTCTGCAGTCAGAAAGAATTCCCATCTCTACTTCAGCCAGCCAGTTTCTCCTGGGGAATTCATCAAAACCTTCATTTGAATTTTTAGTTTGCAGCCTGCCCTATGGAATTCAGACTTGCCAAACCCCACAAGCATGGGAGCCAATTCCTATAATAAATCTTGTAATATTTACATCATATATACATATTTATATTTATCTGTCAGTTATGTTTCTCTGTATGGACATTTAAAAACGTAATTGCAAATTCATGTTGTCACTATTTCTTTAGAATATGCCAAAATATGATCCCCAGAGGACTGACATCTTATACCAGGGGTCGGCAAACTATAACTCATGGACCAAATCCATCCTGTCACCTGTTGTTGTAAATAAAGTTTTATTTGAGCATGGCAACGCTCATTAATTTATGCATTGTTTATGGCTGCTTTCCTGCTACAACAGCAGAGTTCAGTAGTTGAGACAGAGACTGTATGGCTCACAAGGCAGAAAATATTTACTATCTGTCCCTTTACAGAAAATGTTTGCTGATGCTTCCTTATATTTACCCATTACTTCATCTTTGCTTGAATCCTAAATAAAGCTCTACCTGAAGGGCCTGTACCCAGGCACTCAGGTACCAACTTGGTTGAATTTCCAGTTTTTGTCACCAGGATGGACCAAATCTACTTTCAAATTAGTGATACCTGCTTAAAGACAATAGCATATGTGAAATATAAAAACCAGGCTAAAAATTTTCTAGGAGAAATGGTTTACAAAGATGCCTCCCAGAGGGGGACATGCTTGATATAAATTATAAGCAACTGCTGCAGTCTAACAGGGATTCAGAAATACCAATCCTGTGCCTTAGAGGGTGCTTAAGGTAGCTCTCTTTCACACCCCCAGTTATGCAGACCTTACTCTACTGCTTGGCAAATTCAACCTTATTGGATTGGAGAAAGAATTAACATTGATTTTTCTCCCATTAATTAAAATATTTCAAAGGCATGCTTTTAAATGGTTATATCACCCAGGCTAGCAAATAGAAAAGATTAAAAAAAAATCATTTCCTTAACCTCATTTGCTAAATAGAACCTGATACTTTCTATACATTTAAAGTAAAATTTCCATGTAAATTAAATGACTACATGTGCTGACAGTTAATATTACAAAGTTATCATTCTGCAAGAGTACACATATTACTAAAATTTAAAATGGCTGAAGGAAGGGGTTTTATAACTTATTGTGCTAAGCTGTTTTTTTTTACTCCCTCTCTGCATTGATTAAAATAAAGGAGTCATCATTGTCAATGGACAGAGCCTATTACATTGCTTTTATCAAAAGCAAGAAGGTGTAAATACAAACTGTAAGGCAGAAGAGAAAGATCATGAGTCACTAACAGCAAAGCTATTAAACATAATCAAAGACACAGAGTGAACTCATGTTGCTTTTCAACACATTGCTAAAGAATCCTTTTAGCTGTAAAACTAGCAAAGAATATCACAATCCTGACACCGCAGTTAGAAAAACGATAGTTTAAGGCATTTAAAACAACTTCAAGACTTCAAAAGAGAGGAGTTACTTACCATAAGATAAGTCACTCTGTCTTTAATCTGGACACAGGGTCTCTCAAATTGTAGTCAATAACTTATTAAAAAGTCCTTCAGAGTATTCTAATATGAACTCTTGAATACTTATTGGTGATTAAAATCTATAGTCTATTGAATGAACAAAGGTTCACATATGTGAACACAAAATTGATGTTTGTTGTCTCTTTTGAAATACAAGGACAATGATTTATTCTCAGGAAGTCAGTTGGACCATAAGGTAAGGTACACAGTTCTATACTGAGAAGTGAAAATCCTGCCACAGCATTGGATTACAGGACCTTGAGTGAAAGGAACAGATGGGCAGGAGGTCAGGACACGTAGGTGCGAGAGATCAGATATGACAATCCAAAAGCTCCCTGAGTGTTACCTGAAAGGAGCTTATTTTCAGCTCAGCAGTCCTCTATAGGCATGTGTCCCCATAGTCAGCTTGTTATAATACATCTGTCTATAAAAAAGGTTGTGAACCAAAAGACTTTTCTGATTAATCATATGAGTTCTGTGTGGGGCTTAATCATGACTATTTTAAAGTTGAAGCTAGTCATTGAAGACCAAACTTTGGCCAGCTCACAAAAATACATGCAATTTATCTATGACTGGCTTGCCTGTGCTTTATGTGTTCCCTTTAGAATCTAGGATCTGGAGCACCAACTGCTTCCACTCAATCTCAGAGCACACTCGGCATAGAGCCTGGAACACAGCAGTTGCTGAATAAATGTGTGTGGCATGAATGACTGCAAGGACGATTTTCATCACCTATTGTTGAACAGTGGGAGAGAACCAGAATAGAGATGCTGGCCTGTCTGCTCAGCCCCTGGTCAATTAAATTTGACCATATACATTTCCCCACATACCCTACAAAAGCAAGTCTCAAACACTAACATTTATTGTGGCATACAACATAATTAACTTAAAGAATTGTAGCTTCATACCCTGGCTTTCAGCACCTGCTCCTGGCTTCTTCTAATTTTGATCCATTAAGGTTCTCCTTTTGAAATTTTGGGTCATGGCACCTCTACATTGTTGTCAAATTTGTGCCTTCCACCATCTTAGCTGAAATGCCCCTGCTCTAACCTTCAGCCGTTAGGTACCGCCCAACTCCCAACAATCCCACACTACCATGACAAAGAGAAATCCTGAAGTGGAAGGAATAATCTTGAAAAACCTTCAAGAGATATTTTAATGTTTCCTTCCTTGAAGCCTCATGAATTTTGGGGAATGTCTAGCAAAGATGGGAGCATAAACTCTTTTCATCAATGATGAGTTTCCAAGATTTGCTGGTTATCTCCCTTAACCCCAGTGATGAGATAGCACAGATAACTGATGTCTTACCTTAGAGATCATCATGAAAGTATCACCCTTAACTGCCAACTTTTAGAGCAATAGCTGCATAGGTTATTCATAACTAAAGGGCTGAACATTATTTAATGCTCTCAGCATACCATATTTGTACTTCTGCTGTACTTCTCAGAGAGCTCACATGATAGTCTACCTCACATTATATTTATTTTTTTATTTTCTTCTTTTAGTCTTTTGGTAGGTACTTGAGTACAATTCTTTTGTATTTCTTATATCTTGTGGTTCCCCAGAACACTGGTAATAATCCTTCTACAAATAAGGGCACTAGAAATATTTACTAAATATAAGAAGAAAAAAAGAAAGCCTCTGAAAATATTTCCAATTCTAGTTTGGTGAAATGGATGTTTAACCATTGGATTGAAATGGTTTTCTAATCATTTTTTTTTGTAGCTTTGTACCAATAGCAATTATCAAAATTACCTAAGTGTTATAAAATCTTGTAAATTCAATAAACAACCTCTAGCCCACCCCCAACTTCTTCATGCCTCAACAGATAATCTCTGTGGGCCCTTCTTTCTCTCCATGATGCCTAACTATTGTGATCCCAGGTGGACTTATGCAAGAAAATATGTCCCCTAGGCTAGGCTCATTACAGCTCATAGGGTATTCATGTGGGTATTTGTTTTCTTCATTTTACTTTTAATCAATCTTAGGAGCAGGAATGGGTAAAACTGGGAACTAGAGGAGTTTCTCTTGAGCTTCTTCATCCCGTAGTTGTTTTCTTCTTCCTCTTCTCTGCCTGCAGTGACCTCTTTCTGCCCCCTGGAGGTTTAATGAACTCATCTAGTCCTGAATTCTTGTCAAACTATCTCTCTCTTCTGTAAGGACAAACATCTGCTCTCAGTCTAGTTCTGCTGGAAAGATTCTAATATATGAATTAATTGTATGATGTTAATGAATGATAGTAGCTTAAGGCATTTTCTTGCCCAGAGGGATTTGCATTTTAATAAGGAGCAATGCCCTAACCCAAAGGAATAAATTACTAATGGTAGAATTTAAGTCTTCAGGGATGGCATCCAGGGTCAGAAAGCCTTTCAACATGCCTCACACTGGCTGCCTGTTCTAACAGCATAAAGGACTGCCATTCTCACGATGCTGTCCCCCTTTATCACCATGCATATTCAAGAAGTTATTTCATACAAACCCCAAATACTGACAATGGCAAATGCTGAACTTATTATGAAAGGGAGAAATGTCAACACAGTGGTCCCAAATCATTTCTGGATTTGGTAGGGGGAAAAAGAAAGAAAGGAAGGAGGAAGGAAGGAAAGGAGAAGGACTGTCAACAGGGAAGGAGAAAATATCTACTTAATCTGAATATTATTACAAGATAACAGTAGACATATAAATGCATGTATTTTTAACAACTCTTCTGAGATAAAATTATATGTGTTAATCTAAGTTTTCTATACACTAAACCATATTGATTCACAATCCTTGGGAGAGCAGGACTGCAAAGAAACAACAAATTTAAAGGATATATAACATAATGTGTTAAAATTTAAAAACAAATTTCATGTTGGTGTCTCTGTAGCTTAAATTAGTGTTATAACAAGGAATACTAATTTTGACAAAAAGTTGCCTCAAGGGTTTTTGTCAAATTGTTATTAACTAACTGAATATTTACCAAATTATTATTAAGTAAAGTATATGACCAGTTTGTTATTGCTAAGAATCGTGGGTCAGCAGCTCTGCAGTCAAATATTTCTAAGGAAAGTCAATAAAAGATGAATTTTTTCAGTAGCAGGAAAATTCAGCTGCATTTGTTGAACTCATGGACTCTTTTGGTCTTTTTGAAAAACAATCACACACTCACAGAACACAGTACTGGTCTTTGTTTAGGGTGTGCACACCCTGTTACAAATGTGAAAACAAGTCTTAGAAGGCGTGGGAGATGATCCCACATCAAATAAATCAATATGGCATGCCTGCAAATGCATATTACTGCATTAGCCTTTAGGTTTCTTAACTATACTTTGAAACTGAATAAAGATCTTATTTTATTCATCTTTTAAATAGAAAAATCAAAGGGCTCACATAACACTTGAAAAGACAAGAGCTAACATTTCTTTCAAAGTGAAAATTCAACCAATTTACAACACTACTTTTATAGCTATTCTACGACCAACAAAACAATGGCGATAGCAGCAATACAATGTAAGACACTTAGGAAAGGGATAAATCTATTCCCTCTGTTTTTGAAATGACTCTACCACTTCCAAGTCATCGTTCTCTAATTATTCATTTTTACCCACAACCAACTTATCAGATTCAGCAGGTTAGATGCAGATGAGGCTTAGATCTGATGTATTTATATAGATATAAGGAGATGGATATTATGAGAGAGAAGTTAAGAGAAACAAAGAATAAAATGATAACAGTAACTATGTATGCATTTGGAATTCCAGGAGAGACTAAATAAAATAAAGACAATCTTTAAATTCAATATTTGGCTGGGAATTTTCTGAAACTGATTAAAAACATGAATCCACAGTTAACGGAAGCAAACTACATACTAACAGAATAGATTTTTAAAAATCCACACCTAGACATAGCCAGCGAAACCACAAAACACCAAAGATAGAGAGAAGGCCTTCAAAATTGCCAGAGGGAAAAGGCAGAGGGAAAACATTATAAAGGATGAAAATTTGACAGTAAGTATCTCAATAGCAGCAATGGAATTCACAAGCCAATAAAATAATATCTTCAAAGTGCTGAGGAAAAAATTTTCAACTTAAATATCAAAATTACCTTTAAAGAATGAAGATAATACAGGAAATCCAAGACAGCGAAGTAGGGAATGGTAAGCTGCACTACTCCTCCAGAAGCTGGGGAATGGTAGGCTTGTTGACCTACAGAAGGGAAGCCACGGGACTGTGGAGGTGATTGGAAGGGGCAGCTAAAGAAGGGGGACTCAGTTGGCCAGGGAAAGGGAAGCCATAAGAGACAGGGCACTCAAGCCAGCACACAGATGGCTCAGAGGGACAGGGAAGCCAGGGACTTGACTTGTTGGAAAACCAGCGCTCAGCTTTCTCTGAGAGTGAGGAAAGCCACAGGGTGACCAGGGGTGTGTCCTTGTACCCAGCAGGCTCTTGAGGTGGGGGAGCTGCAGGGTAAACAGATGTGGGACTTGTACCCAGCCAACTCAGGGAAAGAAGGGGGGAGAGCAGAAAGGGTGGGCAGACTACACACACAAAAATAAAAGACTCAGCTGGTACTGCAATGGCTCCAGGGAAAGGGAAAGGGGGGAGCTGATCTGGCAGGCTGTCATACCCACCCACCCTGGGAGATAGAAGAACTGGATCAGTGAGGGGGTGGGCTGACAGGCACCTAACAGCCCAGGAGGCAACAGGCAAACTATCAGAAGCCCAACTGCCTGAGGGAAAAGAGGGTGGGGACAGGCAGACACAAGTCTTCAGAAGCCTAACTGGTGGAATAGGTGTAGCTCAGTGGTTGAACACTTGCTTCACATATAGGAGGTCCCAGGTTCAAACCCCAGTATTTGCAAAAAAAAAAAAAGAAGCCTAACCAGACTAAGGGAGAAGCAACCGAGGAGCTGTCAGGAGCCCAACCAGCCTTGAAGAGAAGCGATCCAGAGAGTGATCCAGTGGGTTGTCAGGCACTCCAGCTCCCTGGGAATTGAAGTAGTTCAGAGACAAGCAGCCTAGTGACAGGGAACTTAGACTGAGATTTTTTTTTTCCCTCTATATCTGGGCACCTAACCTGTGGAGGGTGGGCTGCAGGGTGACTGACTGGTGAGCACGGCAGCCTGAGACAGTTGCTAGGGGCCTGAGGGGAAAGCTGGTTTTTTTTTTTTTCCCTTTTGTTTCTTATTTATCTTTTCCTTATTTTCTTTCTTTCATTTTTCCCTCTTCTCCTGATTTTCTTTCATTCTACCTTCTCTCATTTGGTCTTCAATTTCTTTCTTCTCTTCTCATCTTTCCAGTCTTTTATTTTATTCTATTTTTTCCTGCTTCTTTTTTTTATTCCACATTTTTATTCTTATTCCTTTTTATTTTTATGATTTTTCACTCTTATTCCTTAATTTTTTCCTTTTTTTTTATGGTTCCTTTTCCAATTCTTTTTTTAAATTATTCTTTTTTCTTCTTCTTTCTTTCCTTGTCTATGGTCTTAATGCTTTTTTGGGAGGAGCATGGACAACTACAAGGATATAGAATAAGTGGAACCAAGTGTCAAAGAGGGCCCTTAACACAAAACAAAATGAAATAAAACCTTAGAGTAGAAAGAGAAGCTAACCAACTATATAAGCCATGAAAATAAACAGATGCCTAGACACTAGCAAAAAATTACAAGCCATACTAAGAAACAGGAAGATGTGGCCCAGTCTAATGAACAAACTAAAAAACAGGAGATGCAGAATGTGGAACAACTAATCAAGGATGTCCAAATAAATATCATGAATCAACTTAATGAAGTGAAGGAAGAGATTAAGGATATTGAGAAGACACTGGGGGAACATACAGAAGAAATTGTAAACCTATATAAAAAGATAACAGATTTGAAGGTAATGAGAGGCACAATGCTAGAAATTAAAAATAAGCTGGAAGCGCACAACAGCAGATTTGAACAGAGGAAAGAATTAGTGATGTCGAAGATAAAACAAATTGCACAGATAGTAGAACAGATAGAAAAAAAAAGAGAAAAAATTCAGCAAGGACTCAGGGAATTGAATGACAACACAAAACGCACAAACATATGCACTATAGCCATCCTAGAGGGAGAAGAGAAGGGAAAGGGGGCAGAAGGAGTGTTGGAGGAAATAAAGGGTGAAAATTTCCCAACTCTTTTAAGGGACATGGATGTACATGTCCAGGAAGTGCAGTGCACCCTAAACAGTATAAATCCTAACAGGCCTACACTGAAACACAAACTTACCAAATTGCCAAATGCTCAAGATGAGAATTCTGAAAGCAGCAAGAGAAAAGATATCCATTACATATAAGGGAAGTTTGATAAGATTAAACACTGATTTCTCACCTGAAACCATGCAGATGAGAAGGCAGTGGTATGACATAGTTAAGGTGCTAAAAGAAAAAAAAGAAGAAAAAAACTTCCAGCCAAGAATTCTGTATTCAGCAAAGCTGGCATTCAAAAATGAGGAAAAGTTCAAAATATTCACAGATAAACAGAACTCAAGAGAGTTTGTCAACAAGAATCCTGACCTTCAAGAAATACTAAAGGAAGTTCTGTAGGTTGAAGGGAAAAAACAGGAGAAAGAGGGCTGGAGGAGAGTGTAGAAAGGATTATTAGTATGAATAACAAAAAGGATAAAAAAACAAAAAACAAAATATGACATATATAAACCTAAAGAAAAAATGGCTAATGTCAGTACTGCCTTGACAGTAATAACATTGAATGTTAATGTATTAAACTCCCCAATCAAAAGACACAGATTGGCAGAATGGATAAGGAAATATGACCCATCTATATGCTGTCTACAAGAAACTCACCTCAGACCCAAGGATGCAAAGAGGTTGCAAGTTAAATGTTGGAAAACAATTATAAATGCAAACAATAACCAAAAATAAATAAATAAATAAATAAATAAATAAATAAATAAAGGGAGGGAGTAGCTATACTAATATTGGACAAAATAGACTGTAAATGCAAAACTATTTTAAGAAACAAAAAAGGACACTATATATTAACAAAAGGGGTAATCAATCAAGAAGAAAGAATAATCATACATTTATGCACCTAAGCAGGGTGCCTCAAAATACATGAGACCACAATGGAAAAACTAAGGGGAGAAATAGATGCTTCTACAATTATAGTGGGGACTTTAATACACCATTATCACCATTAGACAGAACATCTCAAGAGTGTTAATTAAGAAACAGAGACCTTGAATAATATGTTAGAGGATCTAGACCTAATAGACATATAAGGAACATTATACTCAAATATAGAAGGATATACATTCTTCTTGAGTGCACATGAATCATTCTCAGGATAGACCACATGGTAGGTCACAGAACAAGTCTCAATGAATTTAGAAAAATTGAAATTACACAAAGTAATTTCTCCGACTACAATGGAATGAAGCTAAAATTAATATGGGGCAGAGAACCAGAATAGGCACAAAGATATGGAAGTTAAAACACTCTAAGACAATCAGTGGGTCAAGGAGGAAATTGCAAAAGAAATCAGTAACTACCTTGAAACGAATGAAAATGAGAATATCACATATCAAAACCTATGGGATGCAGCTAAAACAGTGCTTAGAGGGAAACTTATAGCCATAAATGCTTATATTAAAAAAGAAAAAAGAGCTAAAATAGAAGACCTAACTACACACATGGAAGAATTAGAAAAAACAACATCAAACTAATCCCAAAGCAAGCAGAAAAAAGGAAATAACAAAGATTAGAGCAGAACTAAATGAATTGAGAATAAAAAGCAGTAGGAAAACATTAACAAAGACAAAAGTTGTTTCTTCTAGAAGATTAATAAAATCGACAAACCCTAAGCTAGACTAACAAAGAAAAAGAGAAGATTCAAATAAGTAAAATAAAAAATGAGAGAGGGGATATCATGACAGATCTTACAGAAATAGAGTATCATGAGAGGATATTTTGATAAACTGTATGCCAACAAGATGGGTAACTTAGATGAAATGGACAAATTTCTAGAAATACCCAAGCAACCTACATCAATGAAAGAAGAAATTTATGAACTCAACAGACCAATCACAAGTAATGAGATTGAATTAATTATCAAAACCTTCCCAACCAAGAGGAGTCCAGGACCAGATAGCTTCACTGGTGAATTTTACCAATCATTCTGGAAAGAAGTAACATCAATCCTGCTTAAACTCTTCTAAAAAAAAATAGAAGCGGAGGGAACATTACCTAACTCATTCTATGATAACAACATTACCCTAATACCAAAGCCACATAAAGACACCATAAGAAAAGAAAACTACAGACCAGTCTCTCTAATGAACTTAGATGCTAAAATCCTCAGATAAATACTTGCTAATCATATTCAACAACACATCAAATGAATTATATACCATGATCAAGTGGGTTTTATCCCTGGTATGTAAGGACAGGTTCAACATAAGAAAATCAATCAATGTAAGACACTACATTAACAGATTGTAAGAAAAAAATCACATGATCATCTGTATTGGTGCAGAGAAAGCATTTAACAAGATACAGCATCCTATTTTTTTTGAGGTGTTGGGGGCTGGGGATTGAACCTGGGACCTTGTATGTGGGAAGCCAGTGCTCAACCACTGAGCCACACAGGCTTTCTTGAGTTGGTTTCTGTTTGTTTCTTTCTTAATTTTGTTTGTTGTTTGTTTTTTCAGGAGGCACTGGGAACCAAACCTGGGACATCCCATGTGGGAGGCAGGTTCTCAAATGCTTGAGCCACATCTACTCCCCTGGCAGCATCCTTTCTTGATAAAAATACTTTGAAAGATAGGAATAGAAGTAAAACTTCCTTAACATGATTAAGGGTATATATGAAAATCACACAGCTGACATCATATTCAATGGTGAAATGGTAATGGATTTCCCTCTAAGATATGGAGCAAGACAAGTATAAGTATGCCCACTGTCACAGCTCTAATTTAACATTGTGTTAGAAGTGCTTCCTCAAGCACTTAGGCAAGAAAAAGAAATACAAGGCATCAAAATTGGAAATGAGGAAGTAAACATTTCACTATTTGCAGATGACATGTTCCTACATGTAGAAAGCCCTGAAAAATCTACAACAAAGCTTCTAGAGCTGATAAACGAGTTCAGTAAAGTGGCAGGATATAAGATCAACATGCAAAAATCAGTAGCAATTCTGTACACTAATAATGAGCAATCAGAGGAGGAATTCAAGAAAAAAAAAAAACTCCATTTACAATAGCAACTAAAAGAATCAGATACCTAGGAATAAACTTAACTAAAGATGTAAAGGACTTGTACACAGAAAACTATGCAATATTGTTTAAAGAAAATCAAAGAAGACCTAAATAAATGGAAGAATATTCCATGTTCATGGATTGAAAGCCCAAATATCATTAAGATGTCTATCCTACACAAATTGATTTATAGATTCAACACAAACCCAATAAAAGTTCAAACAGCATTTATTTTTACAAAACTGGTAGAGCCAATTATGAAATTTATTTGGAAGGAAAAGGGACACCAAATAGAGAAAAACATATTGAAAAAGAAAAATGAAATTGGACGAATTACTCTGCATGACTTTAAAGCATACTACAAAGCTACAGGGGTCAAAACTGCATGGTATTGGCACAAGGATAGACATACTGACCAATGGAACCTAACTGAGAGTTCTGATATAGATCCTCACACATACAATCAACTATTTATTTGACAAGGCTACCAAGCCCACTCAACTGGGTCAAAATGGCCTCTTCAACAAATGGTTCTGGGACAACTGGGTGTCCATATCAAAAGAATGAGAGAGGATCAAGATGGATCAGACACCTAAATATAAGAGCCAAGACAATAAAGCTCATAGAAGATAACATAGGGAAGCATCTACGAGATCTCATAGTAGGAAATGCTTTCATAAACTTTATGTCCAAAGCATGAGCAATGAAAGAAAAAGAAGATAAATAGAACCTCCTCAAAATTAAAAACTTTTATGCTTCAAAGGAGCTTGTCAAGAAAGTGAAAAAGCAGCCCACTTCATGGGAGAAAATATTTGGTAACCACTTATCCGATAAGGACCTAATATCCAGTATATATAAAGAAATTCTATATCTTGAAATAAAAAGACAAACATCTCATTTTAAAAATGGGCAAGAGATTTGAATAGACATTTTTTCAAAGAGGAAACACAAATAGCTAAAAAGCACATGAAAAGATGCTCAACATCACTAGCTATTAGGGAAATGCAAATCAAAACTATAATGAGTTTTACACCTATTAGTGTGGCAGCTATTAAAAAAAAACAGAACTATAGGTGTTGGGGAGGATGTGGAGGAAAGGGAACCCTCATCCATTGCTGGTGGGATTGTAGAATGGTGTAGCCATCATGGAGGACAGTTTGTCAGTTCCTAGAAAGCTAACTATGGAACTGCCATATGATCTAGCAACCCTACTGCTGGGTATATACCTAGGAAAATTGAAAGCAGGGACACGAACAGATATATGCACACTAATGTTTGTAGCGGCGTTATTCACAATTGCCAAAAGTTGGAAACAACTGAAGTGTCTAGCAATAGATGAATGGGTAAGCCAAATGTGGTATATACTTACAATTGAATATTACTCAGCTGTAAGAAGGAATGAAGCACTGACACATGCAACAACATGGATGAATCTTGAAGACCTTATGTTGAGTGAAGTAAGCCAGTTACTAGGGACAAATATTGCATGACCTACTGATATGACCTAAGCATATTGAGCAGACACAGAGATAGTCTGGAAGATAGGTTATCAGGAGACAGAAAAGGAGTAGAGAGTGGTGAGCTGATGCTCAATATGGGTGAAACCTATGATAAGGTGGAAGGGGGTGGTTTGGCAGTGGATAGGGGTGAAGGTGGTGCAGGCATGTGAGTGGGGTTGACAGTGCTGGAATGTGAGGGTGAGCAGGGTGGGGAGTTTGATTGGATTATCCATGGAACTGGGGGGAAGGCTGGAGGAAGGAACAGGTGACCTATGGGGCAATACTTGTTCATCAATTGTAACAAATGTACCACACTAATGAAAGATGTTGATGGGGTAGAGTGTGAGTGTGGAAGAGGGTGAGGTATATGGAAATCCCCTATATTTTCTATGTAACTTTTATGTAATCTAAAACTTCTTTAAAATTTAAGAAAAAAATCCACCCCCCCAAAAAAAAGAATGAGGACAATATAAAGGCACTTTCTTTAAAGAAAATAAAGAGTTTCTATCAACAGGCAATCCTTAAGGAAATATTGAATCTATCTACTTCTTGGAAGAAGAGAAATGAATTCATAGGAAGATCTGAAAAACAAGAAGCAATGGCAAGAAGTAATTGTTTAGTAAGCAAGTAAATCTAAATAAACACTGTACATATAAATAACGGTAATATATCTAATTTAGGGAATTATAAAAAGGATAGAAAATAATGTGAAAGTCAGAGGAGGAGGTGAGCTATAATCATTGTTCCAAGACCCTCATATTGCTTTAGAGTAAGATTAAGATATGGGTGAACATTAGACTTTATCAAGTATGCATGGTAAAATTTCTAGGGCAACCACTAAAATAATAGAAATATGGATAGCTTTCAAACCAGTAAAGGAAAACAATGGAATAAAGAAAAAACACCTCTATTAATCCCAAATATAAACAGATAAAGGAGGAAAAAAAGAGGCATAGAAAAAGTACAAAGCAAGATGATAAAAATAAGTTCAAACACATTAGTAATCACAGTAAATGTAAATGGTCTTAAATTGCTAATTAAAGACCATTAGATTATTAGAATGAATATAAAAAAAACAGCAGTTGCTGTGTGTAAGAGACATACCTATTAGAAAACAGAAAAGATGAGAAGATGAAAATAAAAAGGATGTGAAATGAGAGAAAATATACCAGGCAAATATTAACCAAGAGATAGCTGAGGAATATAAAATTTTCTTAAAGACAAAAAGCCTTTGGAAATAGAGAAGGTCATTACATAATGATTAAAAGTTTCAATTCACTAGAGATCGGTAATAAATCTAAACTTGTAAGTACCCAATAAAATAAGATAAAAATTATAAAATAAAAATTGATAGAACCACAAAGAGAAAGATCTCACTGTAATGTAAGATTTCAATGCTTCAAATATATTGTTTAGGAATATATATATATATATATATATGAGATAAATATTTTCTTTTTTAAATAGCAAAGGAATGACTAAACAAAAATTCATTTTAGTAGATAACTCTGAGCAGAAGAGTTATAGGAGAAGCAAAATATATATGCAATGATATTAGAAATATTTTAATTCTTTTAATTGCATGGTAGCCTCATGATGTTTATCATATTATATTCATAATGTACATATATTTTTAAAATATATTTTTGAATGTTCAAATATTATATAATACAAAAATTTAAAAAACAGGATTATATCATTTCTGTCACACATTTCTTATGGCTCTCTATTTTTTTTTTTTCCCTATTTTTTATTAAATTAGATCTTAAGCCAATAGCATGAAATTCTTGATGAAACTTACTTCTGCTATGTTAAGTCTAACATATGCGAAAATATTGTAATTAGAACAGATGACCTAACCTCATTATATGCCTCCTCATATCAATATCTTAACTAGATGCTTTGCTCTCCTGAAATACAATATTTTTATGTTTCTGTGTTTTTTCTTAAACTATTTCCTAAGCCTTCAATGCTTTCTCTGCTCCCCTCTGCCTATAAAAATCTTTCTCATCTTTCAGGACCCAGACCTCCCTCACCTCCCAAGTGAGTACTGATTCCACTACCTTTGGAACTCCCTAGGCATATTATTTGAACCCACATTAGAGTGTAATTCACATTCATCAGGCAGGAAATGGTCAAGCTACAATGGTGTAGCAACTGCTCTTCATACCATAATGGATAAAGACTTCACTTAAAGCATTCACAGAGAAAGTATTTTATCAGAAAGTGAGCTGTTAACAGTAAAGTGACCTCCAAGCAAGGACCAGACTGCTGCAGGAATGGAAGATGCACAGAAGAGATTCAATAGATTAAGCTACTAAAAGGAAATTTAAGGGTCATTCATTATGGAGCCTGTTCTCTTAGCCACACCTGGCTGAGAGAATCCATCATTTATTCAGTAAAGACAAATTGGAAGTATATATCAGCTCTCCATTTTACACCATTTATATTTTGTGGTATATATTTTTTCTTATCACATTATGTGTCTTCATATTGTTGCAATAAGTTCATCATCTGTCTTCACACAAATACTGAATTAAATACTCCATCGTCCCAGCATTGTTATAGCTAGAGATCTCTACTCCATTATTGCAATCAAGATGTTGATTCGTTTTTATTACACAAAATATTTAATTTTGCTATGGTGGCTATTCCTATAGTGCATTTTCAAAATATCTAAAAACAAAGCTATTTATTAGCATGCTATAACAGTATTGTTTTCCTTAGCATACATTTGACTTTGATTAAAAGAAAGTCAACAAAATAGTTTATTCAGTATTACTTTTGATCCAAGTCAAGGATGCCAAAAGGGCCAAAAACATCTCTTTATAAAGTGGTTTCACTGGTGAGTCCCAGAGACAAACTAACTAAATGCAGACTAAGAGCATCATGTACTAACATTCCTGTAGAGAAATGGGCCAAATAACTCTGAAATATCTGTATTTTTGCTTTCAAATATATGTCTGACTTTCTGGCATGAAATTAAAAAACTATAGGTACCATCTACCTTCCTTGTTACAAAAATTGGACTTCTTGGTTTCATTTAACTCAACCTGAATAGAACAAAACACACTGCTTTATAAGTTTCACCAGTGAAACTGCTTTAACTGCAATGTGAATTATTAAAAAAAATAAGGTTGCCTTACCGTTCATTCATTCATTCATTTCACAAATATTAATTGAACTTGTACTATGGGCTAATATTATGGATTGATGGGGGAGATTACAGTCTAGTGATATGGAAGTTGAAAATAAATACATAAATATATAACATGTCAGGTGGAGAAATGTGTTATTGAAAAAATAAAGTAGGATAAAATAAAAAAGAGGGGAGTAAAAGGCTAAATACTTAGAATTATTGGTTGTAGTTGTTTGAAACTATATGTATCCCAGAAAATCATGTTCTTAAAGTTAATCCATCCCTGTGTGTGTAAGCCTATGTTAAGTGGGACCTGTGATGAGGTTACTGCAGTTAAGGTATGGTCCAGGGTGGGTCTTAATCCTCTTACAGGAGTCCTTTATAAGATAATGTAATTCAGACCAAAAAAAAAAAAAAAAAGCCATTCAAGGAAGAAGCAGAAAGCAAAGAAACCCAGAAGTGAAGGGAGAGACCAACAGATGCCTCCATGCATCTTGTTGTGTAACAGAGGAGTCCAGAACTGCTGGCAGCCAGTCTTCAGGAAGAAAGTATCATCTTATGATGCCTTGATTTGGACTTTTTTCTTAGCCTCAAAACTGTAAGCTTGTAAGCTAATAAATTCCCATTGCTAAAGCCAACGCATTTCATGGTACCTGCTTTGCGCAACTTAGCAAACTAAAACAGTGATTGAATGAAACACAAGACTTTTTCTCATACATTTTCAAATGTGGGAAATAAATCCATTTGGACCAGGGTCCTTTTGAAGGCAACTTTCATGAAAAGTCTTTAGCTTTAGCACTATGGGCAGATATTTCCTGTTTCCCATCTCCACTATCCACCCTCAGTCCCATGCTTTCCTTCTTTGAACCAAGAAATCTTTTGGATAGTTTCTGATCTTTTACCTTAAGGATTATTTAAGCTTTTCATCACTCTACCGAGTTACCCTGCAGATTAAAAAAGAAGTATATGTGAGTCATAGATTAAGAAATTACAGTTGCTTAGGAAAAGGAACAATAATCTAATTTTAAAATATGCTCATTTAATAGTGTATAGTTTAGGGAAGCGGCTGTGGCTCAATCAGTGGGGCTCCCGTTTGCCATGTGGGAGGCCCCGGGTTCGGTTCCCGGGGCCTCCTGGTGAGGGCGGGCCCGCCCAGACGGTGTGGTTGGCTGACCCGGCGAGCACAAGCAGCAAGGGGGGGATAAATGAATGAATAGGTAGGATCTTTAAAAAAAAAAAAAAAAAATAGTGTATAGTTTAGTATCATAGCCAATTTATCCTTCATCCCACATCCCCAGTTGTTATGGCTTAGTCAGCGGAAAGGAAATCAATTCAACCCAGAGCAGGAAGGATTGGGGAATGGAATCTGGACTGGAATCAGCTACCATGATAGTGATAAATAGGGTAGGTTGAGCATAAGAAGACAGACTATTTCATTTCTAAACATGAAGGAATGATTGTGTATAATGTGGTCTTAATAGTTAACACTTTTTGATACAAGAGCTCTCAAGAGAAACCTAGAAAAATAATGTATGTCAGAAAATTGCAGATGTCAAGAATATATGGAGTTCAAAGTGCAACTGTTTCTTAGTTTTCAAATATAGACAAGAGTTGGTCGCACAATAGAAAGTACACAGACAACAAGATAATCAGAAGGGAGAGTTTGACTTTTCTGTGAAATGCCTAGCTATTCTGAAATTTTGAGGTTTTATTTGAAAACCGTTTGTTTTCAGAGGTTTGAATTCTGATAGTGTCTGCAGAGGGATTTTGAACTATTTTTTTGTGTGTGTTCATGTATACATATGTGATATTACTGGCACTGGACATTCAAAGAGTAAACAAATGCAAAAGGAACACCACTGTGGTGACTTCTAACAACTACCTGGGCTCTCCTATAGGAAAACATCACTTGATAAAAGCTAAAGATGAAATCGACCCTATCTTCAGAGAACTTGAGTGGGTCCTCTCATCCTTGTGTTCATCATTAAGACTGCTTTTACTGAATTTTGAAATTTAATTTGCTCTTTCAGTTAATTTGAACTTTTCACTCACTGACCCACATTGATATATAATTGTACAATTACATATAACCAAGAAAGATTGCCTATTAATTAGGAATGTTCCCTCACTAACTTGTTGATATTATTTATATTCCCTAAAATTTGAATGGTGTTTTGTTCTTTACAAAACATTTTCTTAAGCATTATCTCATTTGTTTTTGCATGGATTTATTTATTATAATGCCATCTATGTCATGTTAGAACTCAAGTGCAAGAGCTCTGAGTTGATGCTACTGTTATAATAAATTCTTCTCTCTAGACTTTTTTACATTAGAGGCTTCTTGAGATGAGCAGAGGAAATACTGGATCTCAGGCTCTGGAGAATATTAACACATTGTTTTGGGGATTTGTAATCATAAAGCATTTATGTGTAAATTCTTGGATTCTCAAGTGTGCAAAATGCATTTAGTTTAATCAGTCATCCTATACCTAAACATCTTTTCCAAACGCTTTTCTGACCTGAGCTAGAAACTCCAATGACGGGCTAAGCCTGAGGCACACCTTCACCATCAGATTGCTCTATCAGAAAATTATTCCACATGCTAAGCTAACATATATCTTCCCCTGGCTCTACTTCCTGGATTCATAAAGAATAAATTATAGGGGACAGATGTGGCTCAAATGGCTGGGTGTCCGTCTCCCATATGGAGGGACCTGGGTTCGATCCCTGGGACCTCCTGGTAAAAAAAGAAAAAAAAAAAAAAAAAAAAGAATAAATTATAGACTCATAGACTGTCAAAAGATCATGGAGATGGTCTCTTCCAGGCCCCTACACTTTATGGGATTGTTTTCCCCTCATGCAAGCACTTCAAATATTTTTGAGTCTTCTCTTTTCCAAGTGAAACATTGCTGGCCTTTAAGACTCTCTTCAATAATGTGGTTGGGATACTTTGCCCTTCATGTTGCTCTTTTCTGAGCACGCTATAGTTTACCTGCATTAATTTTAAATGGCAAGATCCAGAACTGAACACAATACAATGCTTTTCTTTGCTGACAATGATCTATTAATCCACACCTGTTGAATATGATCATTTGGCCAGCTAGGAATTCAATGAATACTGAGTAAGAGCATAGACTCTGTTGTCAGAAAGTCCTGGGTTTGAAGCCAAGCTCTTCTTAGTTACATGACACAGGAAAATTAATCTCAGTAAGCCACAGTTTTCACATCCATTTAATAGAAATAAAATAGCACTTGCCTTACATGACATAATAAAAATAAGTATTTAGCACAATGCCTAGCACACAGTAAATACTCAGTGAGTTTTATTTTAATCATTTAGTCCATGTGATCTTCACCTATTCAAAATTGACATTGTGAGAGACAAGGAGATCTCAAGAGTTAAAGAAGAAGATAATTATTGGAATAATATATCTTTTTATCTGCACTGTATTTAAGGGTAGTTTAAACAAAAGAAGAGGGGCACCACTAATTGCTTTAACTCTATAAAAGGTATTTATTAGAATGAGTTAATTGGGTTTATTCTGTACAGAGTCCCTATTTTAACTGAGTTCTTGAAATCTTTTGCATTTATGAATCCAATTGAACAACAATCTGCTAATTCTGCATGAATGATGGAGTTAACTGAATGTACTGACCCTGCAATTTTGACTGTTTTCCTTCCTTCCATTGATCACTGCCTTGGTTTCCTAATGCATTCCCAAAAAGGAGTCCCACATGTACTGAAGTGATGACAGTATGTTGATGAATGCTTTGCCAGCATTCTGAATTATCTTTTTGACATAACCCTTTTGGCTATATTGCATGCTCTTCACATCTTGATCAAAAAGAGAAGTGATACAATATACTTTTGGTGTTGAATTTCAATTTTGAGTGTCTCAAGAGACATGTGGATTTGGGGTTGGCAGTGTGGGATCTGAAGTCAGTCTGATGTGATTTAAATCCTGGAGCTTCTACTCATTAGCTCTGTGAGTTGAACAAAATTATTTTACCTGTACTATCCTTGAGTCCTTGTCAGTAAAATGGAGGTAATAATATTACCTACTTCCTACAATAAGTAAACTCACAGAGGTAAACTCTAGAGAATAAGTTGCTAGGAGATAGAAGGTGGGTTTAGTCTGGGCGCTGATGCTTGATGAATGTAGCATTATTAATAAGGTTAATTGTGAAAATGTGGAAATGAATAGAGTTGATGGTAACACATTATAATGAGTATAACTAATACTGCTGATTTATAAATGTGATTGTGACTTAAAGGGGTAGTCTGTGGACATAAATGTCAATTGAAAGGAAGCTAAAGAATAATCCAGGGAATGTGTAACATAGTGATTTCAGTAGTGGATGAAGATTGTAGTTAAGAGTATAAATATAAGAATCCTCTTTTTTCACAAAGTGCTAAGAATATGGTGATACATGGGAAATTACAACTAATGTAACTTATGGACAGTAGTTAACATTAAAGTTGTAATATATTGCAGCAATGGCAAAAGATAGTGTTTCAATCCTAAGGTACAACAATAGGGTGGAATAAAGTACTATTGGATTTTTCCTTTTGAGTAATGAAAACATTCTAAAATTGACTGAGGTGGTGATAGTACAATTCTGTGATGAAAATGAGAGCCACTGTGTGTACACTTTGAATGGATTCTACAAATATGGGACTATATATAACACAGGGAATCCAGTGGTGGATAATGGATGTGGTTAACAGAACAAATATGAGAACATTCTCTCATGAATGATAACAAATACATAATACTAATATAGAGTGTTAATAATTAGGTGTGTTGGGGGAAAAATAACACCACATGTAAGATACAGGATATAGTTAGTAGTAATATTTTGACAATGCTCTTTCATAGTTTGTAACAAATGTTTCACAACAATGTGAGGTGGTGATGATGGAAGATATACAGGAGTCCTACATTATGATATGCATGTTTGTTTTGTAAATTCACAAACTTTACTATACAGTTATTGTTTATGAATGTTCATGTACGAATGATATACTTCAACAAAAAAAGTTTTAAAAATTTACCTATTTCAGAGAGTTGCTGTAAATGAGATAATGTATATGAAATGCTTAGTATAGGGTCTGGCTCAATAAATGTTGGTTTTCATCATCATCTCATCTGCCTCCTATACCCACTCTTCTTTCTTTATCATTTGGATTCATAGGAAACTCTACCATTTACTAGGTGACCATTGGCAACTTATATAACCACTCTGTACCTCTTTTTCCTTATCTTTTTTAAAAGGTACGGTTCTTAAGTGTTTCACAGAATAACTGTAAAGGTTAAATGAGATGATATATTTAATGCACTTGGGACAGAGTAGATTCTTAGTGAATCATTATGCATTATTCCTTTCCCTTCCTTTCCTCAACCCTTTTTCCATTGTTTACTAATATATATTTATCTATATCCATATATATCTGTAGCTGTAGGAATGTATGTAGGAGAGATGCATTTATTTTCCTGATTTTTGCACAGCTAGCTCTGAGCCAGTAGAATATGTTTCTCTAATGCTATTATCAAACACATGCAGTCCCTGCTAAGACAGCAAGGCAAGGGAAGAAATAGATTAGAATCCACACTCTCGTTGCTCTTGCTCAGTGGTTGGGCCACTGTGTTGTTTAGCTGCTGTAGGGGCAAGAGGTCTCTAGACAGTTTTACTAGAATTTCATCTGCCAGATGTTCGAGTTAGCAGGCACCAAGAAAATATATTAAAAAGGCATGGCTCCCAGAATTTTTGGCAAGTCCAAAGTAATGAAAAAAGCAGAATTTGACATAACCAGAGGCTCTTACACTATCAATCTCCACCTTTGTCACAACCTCACCAGCTGACCTAAGCTGTTTCTCAGTATGGTTTTGAAAATTCAAAGGGGGGATTTAATACCTTGGTTGAACATGCTTTTGCTTGGTTCAGGCTGATTTATTTTTAAGATTATATTCCTTTCCCTAGAAACAGCTGGAATAGTGTTGGAATGATTGTTTAAAAATATAAAACCATGTGCAAACTCAGTTACTTGAAGAGATAGTGAGATGATATCATAAGCAGAGAATGCAAGAGACATAAAATACTGATCACATTAAAAATGAGAGGAGAGCAGAAAAATGGTAATTATTAATGAGGTATTTGAAAATAATTGGAAATAAAAAAAAGATGGATGAAAATATATATAAATGAATAAAACTGGAGAATCAAAGATGCAGAGACAACATAATAAAAAGAAGTCCAACTGATTTTCAGAATGTCTCTGTCTCCTCTTTATTTCATCCACATGATTCAATAGAAAAGAGCTCCAGGAATCAGATCTAACTGGACTGTTAGAGAGAAGGAAGTTCTAAAAGAAAACCTTTCATAATTCATCGCCAGTTCTCTAAAGTCCATGCTGGGTACTTTTTATGAGTGACCAAAGGCTGACACAAAGGTTCAACTGGGCATCCCCTTGGCTGTGGGGACTGGCTGTTATCTGTTGGTGCCTCAGGAATAAATGGAGCACTGCTGCAGATTTTGTAGTCAAGGACTCACGTGGCGTGTGGAACTCTTACTCATATCATTCATCTTTTGCTGATGTCTGAGGTAATCTCTGAAGTTTTCCTACATATCCAGGCCATGTCCACAGCAACTGAAAAGTTGCTATTGCCTTAGAGCACCTGTCAAAATGGCTTGGAAATTGCTTTAACTTGATGGTAGAGTACTAGCCACAAGTAAATAAAATTATAAACAGGTAGGAAATGAGATCAAAGAGCACTTCTCTGTCTTGTTTTTTTTTTTTTTTTTTTTATTTTTATTTTTTATTTTTTTTTTTAACATCCTGGCTTGAGTTAATAGTGACTGGACAAACAGGCATTTACTTCCTCACTGATTCACTCTAGACAATATCACTGGGGAATTTCTCCTGCAGAACATTCTCTGGAATCGTGTTTCTGAATCTTTTTAACAGTCAAGAATTTTTTATAGACCCGTAAATATGCTCTCAAATATCAATAAGCCAATTAATTAAATGCTCGTGCATGGTGGGGGGTGGTGGAGTTTGACATGGCACTTAGAGACTGAACAGCCTGGGATCTTCTGTCTGTCTTACTCTTTGATTTTGCACTAATATATTGCCTGCTTCTTTCTTTCCTGGTCTTGGAAGCTGGGTAATACCACCTTAGTTAAACAAAATACTTGGTGTGTTCAAGTGAATAGTCCAATAGCATCACCATGTTATTGGCCTTCACCTATCATACTGGGGGGATGACAGGGAGCCATGGCTCTTATCAATCACCACGGAAGCTCCACTCATGACCAACAGAGGCAACAGGGAGCATCTCCATCAGCCTCTTTATTGTCTTTGGAAACCTAAGCCAAAATTAATGACTACAAAAATAGTAGATTCCATGTTAAGTTCATCATTAGAACACTATTTCTGAGTTCTACTCTTGACTTCACTAGCAACCAGCCATGCACATTTGGCAAGTCTGAAATCTCTCTGCCTCTGCTGCTGGTCTGTAAAATGGACATAAAGTGTCTTACAGGACAGTTGTGGCAAACAAATTTTATCTGAATTAAATCGTTCTAGAAAGTTAAGAGCACACTGGAGCCCAATTGCCTGGATGAGCAGCTCAAGTCTGCCACTTACTAGCTGTGTGACTTCCCTTTACCTTACTTTCTTCAGTTGTAAAATGGGAATAAAAACAGTACTTACCTCACAAGACATTGTGAGGATTTAAAAAAAAGGTAACATAGCTAAAGAGTTTAGGAACATCTCTGACATATAGTAAACACTCAAAACTGTTGGCTGTTTCCACAGCATAATTTTTATATGTCTTCAAGAGAATATGTCTTTGCTTTCCCTTTTACCTTACACTTGGTAATCTTCAGTGTGGGGCCATGGTGGATTATTGTTATGTCAACATAGGTCCAATTCTACCTGCATAAGGGCAATACGTTAAATTAAAGAACACTTTGTTCTGCTTACACATAGTAAATAACCAATTCATCTGATTCTTTCTCTTCCCCCACACCCTTTTCAATTATGGGCTTCCCACCAAATTTACCATTGTTTTAGTTCTATCCAGAGACAGCCAGAGACTTACAATGGAAGTAGTTATTCTGATGAATGCAGTTACACTACTATCAGATTCAGCAGTTTCTATCCCACTGGCTTATTCCTGGTGAAGTTAAACACTTGCCAAAGATATATCTAACTCCATGTCTGCTCCACTGCTGTGGAAAAGGCTCACCAGGTTTAATTCTGGCCATCTGCTGAAAGTCTAAAAATGTAATTGTCTGAAGTGAGCTCTGTGAATCTAAATAGGTTCAACTTCTAATTATGTCTGTAGCACTCACAACTCTTATTGCTTTTTTATATGGTGCCCCAAAATGAGGAGATTTGACAGAAAGTCTTGCCATAATATTTTATTGTATTAATAAAGCTTATCCACATGTCCAATCTACAATTTTATGCCTCTTAATGTATTCTAATTTTGGTTATGTTGGCTGTGTGGACTGAGTTTACAGAAATATTCAGATAATAAAACAGCTGTTTCAATTAAAGGCATTTTGCATTTGTTTTATAACAAAGGTATCAGGTTTGACAATGAACTTAGAGGTTTTGTTCTTGTCCATGTTCATATAGAAAAGAATTATATAGGTTGCAATACTGTGTACAAAACTGTCCTTCCAAGAGAGCATAGCCTAGTCTTAACAAAAGTATTTCACCAAATAATCAAAGCAAAGTAAGAGTTGATAAAGTAATATCTAAGGGTGGAGTAATAAGGAGAAAAAAATCTTGGGGAAAGACAATCAATAGTAAGGGCAAGGGGGTCTGGAAACAAATCCACTTAACTGTAGAGAATCACTGAGCACCATTGCTGTGACTGAGCAACTAGTACACGATTCAGTCTATTGGTGGAAGAGAAGGTGAAAAGGAAAAAAGAGGGCACCTTGAAGTAGAAGACAAGGATTTTAAACTTCAGAATAAAAATAGGAGATAGCTGCAGTGAAAATTGATTTCCTTCATACAGAGAGAAGATGTACTCGAATAGTCCTATAAAATAGTCAAAGGAATTCTGGCTTCTTGAAGGAGATTTTTAGAGGAGATAGAGCGATAGCAATGATGTAAAACAAAAGATGATGGAGGTCCAGACTCATTTGAAACAACAGCAACACCAGGCTAAAAGGGAGCAATCCTTCTCCAAATGGGGAGGGAATAGTTTAAACACAGGAAAGAAGGACAAGTACTTGGATTAGTGTTGGATGATACTGAAGTTGGGGGTACAGAGGAGATGCAGGTTCTCAAAAGGAAGAATGCAGTAAGTATCAAGTCTGGCACACATGGCAGGTGCTCACTAAATGTTTGAGAAATAAGAAAATGAATGAAAGGGCATGAAGCTTCAAGAGAATAATACTAACTAGCATTTATTGACTACTAACAAGTGCCAATTTTAAACTCATTTAATCATTTTGTGGATAAAAAATTGAGCTTCAGTGAGATTAAATATTTGCTGAAATTAATGCAGCTAGTCAGTGGTGGAGCTGAAATTCTAACCTAAGGTTGATTTAAAAACCAAACTTCTTAATTCCTATGGTTTAGTGGTTAAAAACGTGCACATTGGAACCATATTCTTGGCTTCACATCCCTATCCCACCATTTACAAGTTTGAAAGATTTACTTAATCTCTTACAACTCAGTTTCCTCATTAACAACATGAAGATAATACTATTGCTTTCTTCATAGGTGTTTTATGATGATTAATTAAAATAGTATTTGGGAAGCAGTTGGTATAGAGTCTGGCCCATTGTGAATACTCAATTAACATAAGCTACCAATATCTTGAAAAGCACCTGCTATTAATATATTTTTTCTGTTTTCCTGCCATGTAGACAGGAACAAAAAGCATTTCTGACCAAAATCTATGGTCAGGTCACTAAGGTTTATTCTCTTACCTTTTAAATAATAATAATTTGCTAGCTGCCCATAACTTCTTGTGTTGAAATATATGGTCAGGGACTATTAAAAAGGGAGGCAGCACTGTATGGTATAAAGGGCATGGTTTGGAGCCAGAAGATCAATCTCTCCTCTGTTAGATCTGTGGCTTTTGACAATCAGTTAATATATTCAAACCTCAGTTTCCTCCTTGGTAAAAGCAAGTTCCTAATAATACCCCATCTTAAGAGATGATGAGTTTGAAAGTATTTTGTAAACTGTAACGCATTTTGCAAATATTAGTTATTATGTTAACACAATAGAAAGACTTGAAAAAAGCAAGAAAACAACACATTGCTAGAGAAGTTTGAAGAGCTTTCTAATTTGGGAGTTTTTGCAGACACCACTAAAAACTGAGACACACTGCACTAAATATAGTTTTAAACAAAATAATGAAATGCAACTCAACCTTGAAAAAAATATAACTTGTATACATGAGAAAAGAACTTTGGAACAGATTCAGAGAAACCAAGAGCCCAACATTGTTAATGAGTGACCCAATGGTTATTGTAAGTCAGAAAATAGATTTGGGCTTTTACAATGTCATGCAGCACTTAAAAGGGCAGTTCTATTTCAGGCTTTTATAAAGAGACAATGGGCTTCTTTCTTTCATTTTGAGCCTGGACAATGCTTGCCAGGCTCCCTTCTGGGCACTGCAGGTCATCTCTAAGGCCAGGATACCTCCTCTCTCCACACCCACTCCTACCTTCCTTTTAACCTGCCCCCCCCACTGGAATTCTGTCTATGAAGGAGCAATGGGCCTAATTGGAGGAGGAAGACCTGAGAAGGCTTAGCTACCACCTGCAGTTCTGCAGGTCAATTGAATGTTGAAATGCCCCTCAGCTTTCTCAAGCTTTGCGCTCACTTTACCTCTGCACATGATTCTTTGGAAACTGCTTGAATCTGATCTGAGCCAAAGTGTAATAAAACAAAACAAAAACCAAACAAAAACAAACAAAAAATCCCAACAAAAATAGTAGGAAAGATAACAGGGGAGGACAGACCAGTGTGTCAAGCCCTCAGCGTTGTAGCAAGTAACTATGAATCCTGTCCTTCAAGGAGTGAAGCCTGGTGGTCCCCGTGGGCCTTGAGGGGAGGGAGAGGGAGGAATAGAATAGATGGAAGAGGGGGTATTTATGAGGCAGTAGAAGTGTGCTGCATGATCTTATAATGATGGACACAGGCCATGAGAATTTCATCAAAAATTTATAAAAGTATAAGGTCTAAAACCTTATACAAAAAGGTTATTAATATGGGAAAGGGGAAAAGGAGGAGTATGTTAGATATATAGGAGTCCCCTATATTCTGTATGTGACATTACTGTGACCTAAAATTTCTTTGAAGAAAAAATGAAAAAAAGTAAGACACTGGGGAAGAATGGAAGAAATTGCCACTGTACATACAGGACAACAGATATTATAGCAAAGAAAGGCAAAATGTCAAAAAATTATTTTTAAATATTTTTCATAATTTTTAATATCTCAATTTTTAATATTTTATTTTATTTTACTTTTAGTTTTTCTGAATTATTATGTATTTTATTTCTTGTGTTTAAACCTATCATTATTATTTCATTTTCCTATTAATTGTATATGACAATATTCTTGGCTTCATTTTTGAAGTTTTGGATCTCAGAAGGGTTACAACCATGGCAGGGGAAGATCATTGGTGTGGGGTGTCAGTGATGGGGATACATGGGAGGAAGTTCACCTGGGTATACAGATAAGGTATATAAAAAATGTTCAGATGTTCATAGGGTATTGCCTCAGTGGGTAGAGATTCACACAATAACCAAAAGAGTATTGAATTCCTATCCTGGGGAGCTCTGCCCCATTCTTTAATGGAGCAGCAACAATCCCCCAAATGCAAGGGCAATGACTAGTGAAGAAGGATGATTCATTGATGGGCCCTTGATATTGACGGCTATGCTTATGAGCCTTTGCTCCTGAAATTGCAACTTAGCCTAGTGTTGTAGGGTACATAAGAGTTACCTCCTGAGAGTCTCCAGGTTGCTCAAATGTGGCCTCTCTCTAAGCCAAACTCAGGATATAAATGCATTACCATCCCCCCAGCGTGGAACATGACTTCTAGGGATGAGCCTCCCTGGCACCGAGGGATTACTACCAAGCACCAGCTGGTGATGCAACTGGAAAAAGACCTTGAATAAATGCGGGGAAAGGTAAAGACAAATGAGTTTATATGTCTAAGAGACTTTAAAGTGAGTCAGGAGGTCATCAGAGAGGTAAAGCTTACGCACATCTCAGCAAGATCGCATAGACTGCCAAAGTGGATACTACCCCAAATAGTGGGGCTCCTGAGGGTTCTGGAGACACCCAGGTCCTACGGTCATGGCAGAAAGCTCCAGAGTTTGGTGCCTTGCCAGTTGGCCCTTCTTTGGAGTTTGTGCTCCCCAGTGTAACAGAGTTGGACTTAGTTGTGAGTTCTCTACACATACCTCTTCTGTGCCTTCTATTCGAACCTACAGTTGGTGCTGGAGTTGGTAGGTGCACGTCCAAGAGACTTGAATCTCTGGGCTGTCCATGTACCAGCTGGGCAGGCCCTGAGGCTCAGCAGAGTGCAACACCTACTCTCCAGTTCATTGGACTCACCCAGGACAACTAACAAGGAGGTGAGAATGGACAACCACCATAACAAGGAACTGAGAGACTACAACTGGAAGCGAGAGAGTCCTATCCATCAGCTGTATGGGATCGAAACCCCCTCTCAATTAGAGGTGGAGTGGGCATCACTATCCCAGAATCCTCAGGATTGGGGAATAAAATATGGCCTAGAGTGGACTTACTGGTATTCTACTATAGACTTATTGGGATTCTAGCAATGGAAGAAATTATATCATTGATATGGAGACAGTGGCCACTGGAGGTGCTGAAGTCAGGGGGAGGGAAAAAGAAGTGTATCATGGGGGCATTTTTGGGACATGGAATCATCCTGAATGACACTGCAACAATAGATACAGGCCATGATATATCCTGCCAGAACCTACAGAACTGAGTGGGAGAGAGTGTAAACTACAATGTAAACTATAATCCATGCTGAGTGGCAATGCTCCAAAATGTGTTCATCAATTGCAATGAATGTACCACACTAATGAAAGAAGTTGCTAATGTGGGGAAAAGTGGGAGGTGTGGAGAGTGGGGCATATGGGAATCCCTTATATTTTTTTATGTAACATTTTATATAATCTAAGTATCTTTTAAAAATAAATTAAAAATATATTTAAAAAAACAGTTGGAAAGAGATCATTGGGAATACATTAGGAAGCATGGAAGATATGGTGATGGATAAAAGTTAATCATAAAACTTGTTAGGGCAATGTACTGAAGGAAAACCTAAACTTCATTTATTTCAGATTTAAAGAAAAATTGTAAATAATAGGGAAAGGGGGAAGCGGCTGTGGCTCAAGTGGTTGGGCTACCGTTTACCATATGGGAGGCCCCGGGTTCGGGTGAAGGCAATCTGGCCCGCGCGGCGTTGTGAGCTGGCGCAAGATGAAGCAACAAAGGGAGACAAGCAGACACAGAAAAACGCACAGCAAATGAACACAGAGAGCACAAGCAGCAAGGGGGGCATAAATAAATAAATAAAACAAATTTTTAAAAAAAAATAGGGAAAGGGAGCAATATATGGAACAGAGGGTTTTATCTCTCAGCAGAAGGTTCCACACTGGCCTTGGTGACCATTCACACAATTCTAGTATGTCTCCTTCCTCCCATACTCATGAACATTTTATACCTGGGCCATTGCTTAAGGGGCCTAGATGCTCCCTCCATTTTTCCAGAGCTCTTCCCTAATTCCTTGACATCCTCCTATGGGTCACTATTTGCACAGAAGGCAAAGGGTGGTGGTGATACATTGGATTATGCCTGCTTATTGGTGACTTCTTAGGTAAATTAAGAAGTTGGCAAAGTTTGCCTTCCACGATCCTTCATGTTAGCACCCATCTTGTTAGCACCTAGATCCATGTGCACCCTTTGACAAGTTCTTCCCTTAATGGTTCTTAAGCTCCCTTGGAATTGGCAGGATAGGAATTCCACTGTTAGTCCCTCATGGTCCAGGCTGCTCCCTTTGATCCATCCTTCCCCAAAACTCATCAGTGCCAAGCTGCCTTCCTCAGGCCTTGCTGGTGCACTAAAACTAATCAAAGAAATGAGGATATAGACAAGGTGCTAAGGATTGATAATGGCTTAATGAGCTCCCCAGTCAATTTATTAAAAAAGGAATATGCTGGCTAGTTAAAATATGGGCAAGAAGAAAACAAATAAGGGGCTTTTTAAAAAAGACATTTTTCAT
Source organism: Tolypeutes matacus (assembly GCA_026826555.1). Taxonomy (NCBI): domain Eukaryota; kingdom Metazoa; phylum Chordata; class Mammalia; order Cingulata; family Chlamyphoridae; genus Tolypeutes; species Tolypeutes matacus. Next base: position 11,006,060 of record JAKSZT010053928.1, read on the forward strand.
TTGCATATTTATTAATCCAAGATACCTTCTTAATTCTCATTAAGATACCTTCCAAAATTAATGTTAAAATATCTGAGCTTCATTTTGATACAAGGATATTTATTGCAAATCTGAATTAGAGAAATACTGGAAACAACCTAAATGTTCAAAATAAGAGGAGTCTGGTTAAGCAAATTAGAATACAGCCATACAATAAAATAATATGCATTAAAATTATATTATAAAGGAATATTTAATCATAGGGAAATGCAGTCCCTTCTCATTATTTGTGGTAGTTGTGTTCTATAAAGTCACAACAAATACTGAGTAAGTGAATACTGTACCGGCGTCCATTAGAGAAATGCACGGTTAAGCTCCTGAGAGTCTCTGATCACTGCATTTTGTCAACCCATCAATACATAACCTGGTTTTACGTGTATCTCTGTTTAAAGACACCTTATATCTTTGGCTTTCTCCTTGAATTTGCATACAATGATCTCCTACGAAGTTCTTTGTTTCACCAGCCTTTTAGAGCCTGCCCCGACTTAATCCCATCTAGAAACAGTATTACCGTCTTCAGAACATTTTAGAGTAACAATTGAACAAAACTTCTGAACATAAATTTAAGCCAGTTTAAACCTAAATAGCATGGGAGGCAGGTAATTGGTACTCATTAAATAAAATGTTGATTCATTAACATTGAACTCACTGCTGACAGAACCATAACTCAAGCCTGAATGAAGCTTGTCTTAACACACCTATCTTCTCCACAAGGCACACCACACTCTTTTTGTGTTTAGGAACACCACATAGTACTTCAGCATTATACTAGGGGGCCATATTAAACAGCAAAATTACACAGACATGCAAAAAACAACCACACCAAAATGTGAAAAATGTGTTACTAATTGTACCATGAAAAGGACACTTGTTTACAGTATAAAAGCTGAAACAGGAAGGCAGAGAGTTGCATTGGGCAACCCAAACTTCTGCTGCTCTCTGAATGTCTGTGCATGACCGTGAAAGTGCTGCAGATATTGCTTTTGGGGATTGCAAATTAATATTAGCAAGTAGGTGACTTCACAAATATGGAATCCATATTTGGTAGGATCAACTCTACCATATCAGCTTAAGCCTAAGATATACATGTTTACTTCTTAACATTTCTGAAATTGGGAACTGTCTTACAATTACTCCCAAAACAATTCAACAGCTGCCAAGAAGATGAGTAAGTTGTGACATAGAAGATGTTGCCTGCATGTGCAAACAGAGCTGTAAAGAGAAGAGTTTCTATTTATCTATGTGTCACTTCATTTGAGGTATTTGTAATGGTACAATCATAAATGCAAAATTTTAACTTAAGGTTGCACTTCTAATTTTCATTTTAATTGTCTTAAAATATACTTTGATGCAGCTTTGACAAGAAAAATATTGTGTCTGGAGAGGATTGTGTCTGTCAGATGCCAGACAATTAAAGGCAGGAATAGATTTGGAATTTTCAAAGCCAGGAGAAGCTAGTGTGACTGATTTGTGCATCCTAGAGGACTCACTCAGGCATCAACACATCAAAATCTTCTGGCTGACGTTTGGGAGAAGCTATTTAACTTTCATTCATATGCAATACAATTAAACAGAAAATAAAATTATGAATCTAACCATACCAAAAAATACCCTTGAGCTCTTTGGGACTCTTTGATTTGCCTCAAAATTTTATTATCAACCCTGAAGTTGTGGAAATGACAAGGTAAAGATCCTGTGCTATAAGAAGCAATATATCATTAACAGAACACAGAATTTTGGTGTCCCAAATGGCAAGCAAAGAAATTTAAGATTATGAATTAGATTCTAATTCTTCCATTTTCTTCCTTTTGGAATGGGAACATCTGTAACGGTTATCCTATGTCTCATCATTTTGTTTGGGAAGCAGATACTTTGTTAGTTTTATAGGTCTACAAATGGTGATCCATCCCCAGAGTCTAACACATACTTGATTTAGATGATGAGATTTGGAACTTTTGAGTTGATATGATTTAGATAAGAGTGTTGGATTTGAGTTGACGCTATAATGTGTTGAGATTTTGGGGGGATATTAGAATAGAGTGAATGTATTTTGGTTGTGGGACAGAGGTGAATATTTGGGGGCAGAGAGCAAACTGTGCTAAGCTGAAAAAATGGCCCCCAAATATATTCCTGTCCTAATCCCCAGAGCCTGTAAATAGTTCCCTATATTGCAAAGAGTAAATACTACCTTACATGGCAAGAGATGTGTTTGAGTTAAAGATCTTGAGAGGAGGAGCTTATTCTGGATTGTACAAGAGGGCCCTAAGTCCAATCACAAGTATCTTTGTAAAGAGGGCCAGAGAGAGTTTCGAGATAGATGTACACTCATTCCCAGAAGAGAAGGTAATGTGAAGCCTGGATGCAGAGACTGGAGTGATGTGGGCACAAGCTAAGAAGGGCCTGCAGTCACTAGAAGCTGAAGAGGAAGAAACAGATTTTCCTCTAAAGTCTCTGAAGGGAGTGAGGCCCTGCCAACACCTAGATTTCTAACTTATGACACCAGAACTGTGAGAGGATACATTTTGTTTCCTTTAAGTCTTTGTAGTAATTTCTTACATGAGCCACATAAGAAACTAATACAGAAGAGAGTGGCACACATAGCATATTATGATATTATCAGGATTTATTAGCGACAAATGGCTAAACACACATGTATTATACTGTCATTTTCATTTTAAAATAACAAACAAACAAAGATGACCATAAAGCATAGTGTTTTGTAAACTGAAAGTTTAGGGATATGTCATCATATTCTTTTTACTTATATGTACCTAGGGAGGTATGAATGTTTAACACATTGTTGATAGGAAAATAGCTCTTTTCCTGTGAATGAATCATTTGACCCATTCAAGGTGGCGGGTACAATTCTGTCTAGGAAATAATATAGGCAATTCCCTTATTATAGGGAATAGTGATTGTTTTCTGACAAAGAAGCTTCATTGCCCTTGAGAAGGGGAGAAAATATTTCTCTTGATCATATCAACTCCAGTTGACATAAAGTATTTCCATATTACCAAGAATCACTAATGCTAAGAGAACAAGGCTTTGGTGTGGAGGAATTAAGGTATGAATCGAAGGCGGAGGCTGAGGAAGAAGGGTAAAGGGAAGTGGTGGAACAACGTGCTGCTGGGGACAAAGTTTGTAAAGAACATATATCAGCTCTATTCTCAGTCAAGGGTGAATGAACATGTGACACAGAAATGACAGTGTCTAAATCAAAGGGATATTAAAAGCCAAATACCATATGTTGCTTACATGTAAACATCAATGAATTTAAGGATGCCCAAGGTTCTTTGAGGCACCCATTCTGCAAAGAAAAATGTACTGATGTAAAGTCAGATATGACATCTGGCTCTGCGATACACTAGCTGTGTTAACTTTCACAAGTTATTGACTTCTCTGAGCCTCAGTGTCCTCAATTGGAGTAATGATATCCATTTCAAAGGGGATATTATGAATATAATTAGACAGTGTATGTAAAATATTTAGACATTTCCCTGTGTCAATCCATTCACTATTGTTTTCTAATGGCACATCCCAACGATTTGCATAAATGGGAGTTTTCATCACATTACTATTATAATAATGTGGGGGGATGGCTGGATGGGGGAGGGGTAGGTGGGGCTTCTTTGGGAGAGGGCAGGTTTCCCAGTTATCCTTTACTTATAGTCATCCGTGCTTGCTCTTAAGGGCGGTCTTGGCTGCTGCTCTATCTCAGCCAAGGCTGAGACCAGTGCCTGGACCCATGCAGGCCAGGTCAGGAGCAAAATCAGGTGGGCAGATTCCCAGCAAAGGCAGGGTCATGACAAAGGAGGAGAAAAACAGGTAGGGGATATTTAATTGCAGAGTAAAGTCTCTGGGCATGACAAACAGAGGCACTGTTCCAAGCAGGAATCATAGAAAGATTTACAAAGAAGCTTGGTGTTCTAGAAATGCTTGGAAAGCAGGGCAGGCCTAAAATGACAAAGCAGGCTGAAAAGTTATGCTCTGAGATGGTACACCAGGGATAGCTCCAAGGGAAGCCATGCATCTTCCTTCAAAAGGAGGCAATTTTGGATAACTCAAACTGGATTTTATGGAGAAGCAACACATATTCTGTTTTAAAGGACCAGTATCTATCAAGGCATATTTGATCCCCAATACCGCAAGATATTCTCATCCATTCTAGATTTATGAATATAATTCAGCAATGACAGCATTTGGAGACAACTGTTCAGAACTAGTTCACCTTTGTGGAGAAGGAGGTCTACCGTGACCTTAATTGGTTTGACCTGGGGTTAATCTTCATTCTTCCATACCAAACTAATTTAGGGTTCTGTCAGGAGGGTCCCCATATTTATCACCGACAACAATACTATGTATGTATCCACTGGGCACAGTGGGATAATGGAGTTTAGGGTTAGTGGTGGGTCAACTGCGGAATATTTTAGCTAGGTAAGTCATAGTGTGGGAGAGGACTACCAGGTGTATTGCTCTAAGGCCATATCTATTTTAGTCCACTAGGTTGTCTAACCACACTGATTTTAAGTGTCCAGAAAGGTGTAAATACAAATTCTGCTCTATTTTATGTGTACCATTGGGAAAGTCAGTAAATTTTTCTTAGCTTCAGTTTCTTTGTCTGAAAAGTGAAGGGACTGGACTAGAATATCTTAGGGGCAGATAAGTAGTTCTTGAGTAAAAGATAAAATAATTTGGGGTGTATGGTTTAAAATTATTAGTTCCAGGATTCCACAGATGCAATATATTCTTGAGAATAAAGAGAGTAATTGCAAAGGCATATTAAGTTAGGACTCAGCCAAGGCTCTTCTAGGACCATGAGCAAAATTAAGGTGTACATTGTCAAAGGGATAGGAGAACTATAACAATATTCTTAGTTGCAATGTCCCATGGTGTTTTAAGACTGGGAAAAGGGTGGAGGAGCCACTCAGATTTTCAAATCTGGCAATTGGTAGAAATTTACATTTGCTGGATTTGGTAGGATTTACACGTGGCACTGAATCAATAGTTGACCTCCTAGTTTCAAGACTTCCAGATGGCAGAATGTGGCGGTGGAGTGGGAGGTGGGGTGGTTTATAAAGATCAAAATGTCTGCAGGGCAGTGCATTAGAACATAGGAGAGGGCTGTGAGTTACAATGCCCCTGGGCAGGACACACAGGCTTTGAATTACAGGAACCCCTCTGACAAGTCAAGAGTATTTGGCTGAATGGCTTTTATTTTCTTCTGGACAAAAGAATCTCATCATCACTTCTGAATAATAAAACTGGGGCTCTTCAGTGGTCATGTTCTCCAAGCACAGGATGGAATAAGATCTCGTATTTTTTGGACCAGTGATTCTCAAAGTGTGGTCTTGGACCCCTGAAAAGCCCTCCCTTTTCAATTACATATCTCTGTGAGGCTGGGTTTTCTTTTTTAACATTTCAACCAAACTAACAGATCACAACAGATTAACTGCAAAATCCTATATGAGAATCCAGATGTTTTCTTTTGAGAAAGACAGTAAAGAGAATTGCAAAAATATAAAATAATGCCATCTTCTCATGAATTTGCTTAGTTATAGAAAATATAGCTATTTTCTTAAAAAGATGTTTACTTTTAATATATAATTGTCTAGTTGCTTTTTAATAATGTTAAAAATATTTAAAATTTCTCAGCTTCGATTTCTAATATAGAAAATATTGATAAATATAATCCATATGATAAAGAGTCTCTTCGGGGTTCCTCGATAATTTTTAAGAGTGTAAAGAGTTCAGAGACCAAAACGTTTGAGAAACACTCTTCCAGAGGCATCAAAAATTTAAGTGTTGGGAAGCGGCTGTGGCTCAATCAGTGGGGCTCCCGTTTACCATATGGGAAGCCCCAGGTTCGGTTCCCGGGGCCTCCTGGTGGGGGCAGGCCCGCCCGCACGGCATGGTTGGCTGACCCAGTGAGCGCAAGCAGCAAGGGGGGATAAATGAATGAATGGGTAAAATCTTAAAAAAAAAAAAAAAAAAAAATTAAGTGTTTCAGAATAGTGATCAGTCTTCTGATACCAGAGTCAAACTGTGCAAGATTCGTGATTTCTGAGTTCATGTGAGATGATAGGTTGCCTGGTCAATAGGGAGGCTGTGCTCGAAACATTTAGATTGTTTATTTGGTTTGATGTGGGTGAACCCATCGGGCATGTGAGGTTCCTCCTTCAGGATTCTGAGTCCCTCCACATGGGCTGGAGCATGCCTTGACAGGGCACTATTCACCTACATTTCAGCCTCTAGAATGGCCTGATGATCAAAGCAAAGTGCTGAGCAGGCAAACATGATTGAAAGGAATGAAGAAAAGCAAGGAAAACCTCTCTATTGATGTTGGTGAGAAAAACTATGTTTTGAAATATCATTGTTAGGTAATTGGTTGAAGCTTCATCACTCAGATATATCAAATGTGAAAATCTCTCAACATTTCACTGGGGTGTAGTTGACAGGAAACAGTAAACAATACTGTTAAGCTTTATCTTCAAAGCAAAGATTGACTAGGCCACTCTGAATAAACTAGGATCATTGAGATGAAGTCCAAACTAAATATATGAAAACGAATTTAGAATGAAAATACTTCCAAATAAAATATTAAAGGATATTAAATGTTAATGCTTTGAAATACATATTTCTTTTTCAGCTCATAGATAATGGACTTTAAAAAAATACATGTTTTACTGGATGGTAGCTGTTTAGCATTGTTTATGAATTAGAAAAATAGTTATTGGATTATGTCTGTAAACTGGTCTGTCAGAGGTATCACTTTTTAAATTATGATTAGCACTTTGGGCCACATCAAAGGGCGGGGACTCACAGAGAAAAGACATGGCAAAGGACAGAGTTAGGAGTTTTTGAGCTGGAGCCCTGGAAGTGAACACATAGGAGAAAAACACAGAGGAATAAAGACGGCTCCTTAGACATGGCAGAAGACCCGGGGAGAGAGACAGAGCCATTAGCCTGATAGTCTACAGGTGGCCTTGTGGAGAGAGCTCAGAAGCTGAGCCCAGAGAGAAACAGAGTCCCAGGAAGAGAGGAACCCAAGAAACCTGAAGTCTTGGCAGGTGTCGGCAGCTATCTTTCCCCAACATGTGGCAATAGACTTTGGTGAGGGTAGTAACTTATGCTTTATGGCCTGGTAACTGTAAGCTTCTACCCCAAATAAATACCCTTTATAAAAGCCAGCAGATTTCTGGTATTTGGCTAACTAATACATGGACTTACTTTAATGAAAGCAAAGCTCTTGCTTTATGATTTTGAGCAAGTTATTTACGCTTTTCTTGTCTTCACATTTCATCTAGTAAATGAAGAGACTGGGTCAATAATCACCAGCACTAACATTCATTCCTATGCAAACCATAAACAGAGTCAGTTTCTTAAATAATTTGTTCTCTCTGGTAGCTTAACATATCTCCTGTTTTCTTATAAAATTCTCTTTGTTTACCTTATAACTATGTCTGCTATGAAGGTTAAAGGCAAAGTTTATCATAACCTTAAATCCAATCATCATAAATGGTGAATGGTGACACTAGTTAAGTGAACTTGGGGTGAAAGACTTCAAGATCATCTTCACAGAAAATTACAGTACTTCAGGCAAGGATAGAATTTTTACTCAAAGAATTTGGGTTTTTCAGTAACATAATCTTGGATTCATTTGATCACTAAAGTAAACTTTTATACTTTTTGCTGGACTACGTTGTGGGTGGTGGGAGTGGAATGGAGATGGGAGGTAGGTGGAAGGAATAATTTTTGGGCTGATTTATTTCTCTGGTTCACTAAAATTTGTGTCACTCAGTTTAGGAATGTTAGTTTTTACTACTTCTGTTTTTTTTTTTTGTCCAATTCTAAACAACTCTTTCCTAAAAGCATATGATTTCCACAGCAGTGGAATAAAAATCTTATCAAAGACCATGCTAATTGAAAGTTATCAGCTTATAGCTTGTCTGCTATTGCATTTTGAGTAACCAGTTATTATGTAAAATTCTAGCTTCAGTGGCATTAAAGCTATGTAGGGGTTATGAATCCTGTATGATTAGAAAAACTTGAATCTTCATTAAAGGACATAGAAAGTTAATTAGAAGTTAATTAAAAGGAATGAGTATTTATTAATATCTGATATTCTCTACTTACTCAGTATATCTGGAAAGTGGAAAACTGTGGTCAATGTGTGGTCAAAGACACTAAATTTTTCTCTTAGGTTAATTCAGTCTCTTGACTTTGTTTGAGAAGAGAAGTCAATTATTTATATAACTGATAATCCATTCATATCATATCAAAAGGAGGAAGTAGTACTCTGTGACACATTTCACAGATTCATTAGCTGCAGAATGTCTACGCAGGGAATTCTCTACTACAAATGGAATTTATATTTATATTACAGTACATTTATATTGTAGCCTACAACAAAACATATGATCATTGTATAAAGACTCCAAGTCAACAAGTACTGGTGCTATCATTAAATTCTGAGAAAACTAAATAGTTGGCTCCTCTGTCCTCTTTACACAACACAGATTTCTTCTTCAACACAAGAGGTAATAAAACAGTCAAAGGTACTATCCTTGAAGAAGGCAATCAAAAAGAAAGACAAAAACAGGATTTATCATTTGAGAAAGATTGGGAGCACATAAGCCTACCCCAAAAGAGGTCAGAAATTAAAAAGAAAATAATGCCCCTAATATAGGGAAGGCCAATCTCTATCCACTCTCAACCCCTACTTTGCTTACAGGCATGAATTTCATCTATCTATAGGACCAGCCTCTCCCAGGTTCTGAGCCATTGCTGCCTGATGGCCAGTATGTGGGGAAACTCTGGGTAGCCATTAGTCTTTGAGAAGTGTCAGCCACAGTTGGATCTCTGAGATTCTACCTTGGTTTCTTTTCTGTCCTGAGTTGGGGCTTTCTTTTTTTTTCCTAGTTGGGGCATTATGTACAACTGTCCCTGATTTTCTCCTCCTTTTCCCATTTTGGCATCTGGTTGTTATCTTACCAATTCCCATAGGTTGCTCATTCAGAAAACAACCCTTTTGTACTTCTCTTAAGGTACACCTGTTCTTCTCTGGCAGGGGAAAAATTCTTACATGCTGTCATTTTCTGCTTCTGCCTTTGTCCACAAAGTGGGGTTTCTGCAATCAGAATTGGTCAAAGGCAGTATGGACACTTAGATATATAAACTCTCCATTTTTCTGCATTGTTTCAGCTGCTCACAAACGGTTTCCTTTTCCTCTGCTTCAACTGGACTGGGTGCAAACCTCCTAAATTTTTTGATTTTGTCCTTAGCAACTCTTGCTCCAACTAGGAGCTTTGATCAGATCCAGAACTTCCTGCTTGCATTAAATTGTCTGTAACTGTGTGTATCTGCTCTAGCATATAAACTAAATTGTCTGTAACAGAGTATGTTTTTAATGATGAATAACACCTGCATAGCATTTTCTGGCTGAGATTAGACAAAATGAGAGAGAGAGAGGGAAGGATACTGAACAACCAGTAACAACAATAAAACACAATAGAAAGTTAACTCCTACAGGATGGCTCCTGTGAGGTCCTTCTTACATCCTCCAGGTAAGTGATGCATCCTCTACTCTTCTTCTCTAGGATAACTGGCTCCCACACATCACCTCCCCACAAACATCTTTCATTGTTGTCAAACATTTGTTAACAAGTCATGAAAGACCATCGTCAAAGTATTACTACTAACTATAGTCCATATCTTCCTCCCCTATACATTAGGATTTATTTATTTACTTACTTTTATCCATTTTTACTCCCCCCCCCCCCCCATTTTTTCTGTTTCTATGTCCACTCGCTGGGCAACTCTCTGTGTCCGTTTCCTGCCCTCTCTTCTCATCCTTCTCCTCCTGTCTTCACTGGGATTTGATCCTTGGAACCTCCGATGTGGGAGAGAGGCATCCTACTGCCTGTGCCACCTTAGTTCCTGTTTTTCCAGTGCATCTTGTCTTGGCTCTTTCCTGTTACATCATCATCTTGCTGCGCGGCTTGTGGGGCCTGGCAGCTCACCCGCACACAGGGCCTGGCGGCGTACCAGCACATGGGGCCTGGTGGCCCACATGCCTTCTATATTTTTCTTTTTTAAATTTTTACCAGGAGGTCCCGGGGGTTGAACCCAGGTCCCTCCATATTGGAGATGGACGCCCAACCACCTGAGCCACATCCATCCCCCTGTTATATCTCTTACGGTTGACCAAAGATACCCAAAGTTACAGTCTTTTCCCATACAGGATGGTCATATAATAAATCAGGCTTAGTTTATCACCAGCATTCTAAAAGCCAGACCTAGGGAGAAAAACTAGATCTGGGGACACATGCATGGTTTCTAATATAGCGAATGTTTAGACTATCCTGATTATCACAAAATCAGGACAGCGAGAATATTCGCATTCTAGGATAACTTTTAAAACAATATATTCTTAGTGCATAACAGGCAGGACTCTGACTGTCAGAAAGTCCCGTGATTACAGTCAGTCAAAAATGAACCAATCAAAAATTGAAGAATTGTAAATGTGTGGCAGGGGAATTTTCTCTTGGAAGAAATTTAAATAATCTTACACTCCAATGCCTCATTTTTAAAACCAAAGTCTGGTTTCAACAGCATTGTGTATATTAATGGGATGGCTTATGGAGTGGTGAGGGAGTGTCCCTGGGACCCTCCCTTGGGACCATGCAGGTGCTTAGCAGCCTTCTGTGTGCTGAGCTCCCCAGCTGGGGTCAAATTATGGATGCCTTGCAAATTGTATGATCCTGGTATTTTAATGTAAGCAGCTTTCATTGGTAGTGACTAAGTTTGGAAATATTAATAATCATTTGAAGGAAAATTGAGAAAATTTCAAAACCAGATGTTAGGCATGATGTAGTTGAAGAAGTCAGATAACTGATTGAATGTTTAACTTCCATCCAAACACTTCAGCCAGTCCTCTATCAGTAAAACCAGACAAGTTGCTAAATTAATAACCAATGCAAAGCCATAAAACTAAAACAAAAGCCAATGTTACCATAAAACAAGCAAATATTGAGATAAAACAAGTACCATTTTCATCAAATATGGCCTGTCCTTCCATATCTCCACAGTTGCATTGTCAAGAAAACCCACTATAAAAAAAAATCACATTTAAAAAATAATATGGAATAGAAAAAGGAGATAGGGGTTAGAGTTTTTTTTGACACACATTACCATTGTTGTTTTTCATGCATGAATTTCAATAACACTGTTGTTTCAATAGTTACATCATTGGGCAAATCAAGAGCAGAAGTACAACCTATTTTACTCAAGAGCAGTGACTGTTTCTTCTCATTAACCAAGGAAACTGTCACCAGGCCAACTTCTTATATGTTCTCATTTCCTTTATCCCCCAGTGCTGTGATAAACAAAGAATCAAGGCTCTCAAACAAAGCAGCTGTACTGGGTGATGAAAAATTTTTTCCTCTGTATGTATGAGATTGAGACTAGGATTTTGTTATATAATTGATGGCAATTATAGAAATGAAATCCTATTTTCTATATCATTGACAAACTTATATTATGCAATCTGGAGCTATAAGAAAAGTATTTGTACTCAGTATTTATTATTACTGTTACAACACTTCAAGAACAAATTCACTGAAATTGCCTGAACATCAAACATTATATTATTTGACACAATTAAGTAGCAAAACATTTAAATGCCATTTAAGAATTCAAAAACCGGGAAGCGGCTGTGGTTCAATCAGTAGGGCTCCCGTTTACCATATGGGAGGCCCCGGGTTCGGTTCCCGGGGCCTCCTGGTGAAGGCAAGCCCGCCCGCACGGCGTGGTTAGCTGACCCAGTGAGCACAAGCAGCAAGGGGGGGATAAATGAATAAATAAATAAAATCTTAAAAAAAAAAAAAAAAAAGAATTCAAAAACCTATAGACACAGATATGCACACACATATTCATACACATGAACACATATATGACACAAAAATGTAGAAAATAAATAAAATCAAAGCAAATTATAGTCATAATACCTGGAATAATTTCAAAGGCACTCTCTTAATAGGAGTAGGGGCTATATAGTACTTTGTTAGAAACACTGAAAATGGCATTATTTTATTTGAACTTGACTGCTATTATAACTAATGCTATTTTAGGTTGCTTTGAATATTGACAATAAATCTACTATTGGGATGATGCATTGATTAAACATCTTACATAATTTAGTTTACATTGTTAAACTGTTAACCTATCCATCATACTTAAACTTCAGCCATTACAAAAACTAACATTGACATTCTAAAACAACATTTGTTAAAATTCCATTCACCATATGCACTGCACAAAGGCATTAACATTTCTATAACACCTTTATCTTTGAAAACAAAGAACATATTTAATTGCTTTATGAGTCATGAGGAAGAGGGGAAACTGGGGATTTATCACCCTTTTTTGTTTATGAACCAACTTGGATGAATCCTATTTAAGAACTTTTAATCCACATCTGACAATTCTTTCAAGAAAAGAATACTTCTTGAGGACATTATTTTTTTTTCTGTGATTATGGGTACAGCTGACTCATATCTTTGTTTTCTGCTCTCCCCTTGTGTACTCTACAATCCAAACAAGTTGACACACTCTGAATTTATGCATCTGTGCCTTCACCAGCCAAGATTTTCTGTTGAAAAGTCCTCTCCACAATTGGACAAATTCATCTAAAAACTGTGGTAGACTGTTCAAAAAGGACAAAATAGAATTATTAAGTATGCATTAAAATGATCTCATTGGTAATCAAAGAAATGAAAATGGAAGCATGAATAAAATACCACCGTTTTTACCTAGTAAAGTGAAAAGAAAGTTAGATGGATAGATGGATGTCCCTTTGCTGGTGAGGTTGAGGTGACTCTGGAACACTCACGTCTGGATGGAAAAGGATTAATTAGAATAATGCCTTTGTAAAAACAGAGAAGAAAAAAAAACTTGTCATGAAAATGTTCAGATTCATAGATCTGATCATCTCATTTTTGTAAATTTATCCTAATGAAAGAAACCAAAGAAAAGGGGGAATTTTTACCTGTAATGACGTCAACTTCCAGTATAATTTCACATATTGAAAAAAACTTAAATAGCAAATAATAGTGGAATATTATCTTGCAACCAAAAAGTGGTAATTATAAAGACAGGAGTGGCAACAAAAGAGAATAGTATAAGTTAAAAAGTTCAATACCAAGTGTATATACCATACGATTATCACTATGTAAAATATTATACATATGGAAACACACTTGAAGGACATACATAAAAACACATAATAAGTTTGTCATGAAGGTAGAATTATGTGTGTTTTTCATCTATTTTTCAAACATCCTATAATATTGTCATATAATCTTATGATAAACATTAATTACAATGATTTAATTCACTTTTTAAACTCTCAGTTCCAAGAAAACTTTCGTAACCCCCTATTTACATTTATTTTTGGAATTTATACATGCTCTTGTGATATAGTTATCGATATACTTGTAGTTAAGTTAGTAAGCTATACATTAATTTGATTCTAGAGTTTGGAAGTGGACACACAAATTTGTTAATGGATACTGTGTTTCTTTAGTAGTAAGTATAGTGACAAGTTTGGGATGCACATAGTCATTTGCTTACTCTGCTCAGAAGGTACCACTGCTTTGTGTACAACTGCAAAATTTGTGGGGCATCCTGTTCCAACGACATCATCTACTGTTCTCAAATGTTCATTCCCTATTGAAAATGGACACTGAATTAATCCCTTGATATGGTATTTTTTTTTCTATTGACAGCAGAGAAACTAATCACTGTGTCTATTTAAATAAACTTTAATTTGAACACATTATTTTTGTAAATCTCCGCTATTAAAGATGAGGTCACTCCCAATAGGAAGCAACACATTTTCCTGGAGTTTGAAGTGGCGACCACCTCTCATTCCAGGCCTCAGCCCCAGGTAATCATATGACTTAGAGAAAAGTATCGGGAATAGAATCCACAGTAGGACTTGGAAGGAGAAGAAAAGAAGAACCTTGTTTCAAGTCCAAGTTCTCCCACGTAAGTAAAGAGTAATAAAATTTGCTGAAGATTTAGTCCAAACTGGCTAATGAACAAGGTACCTACAGGTTAAAACAAAACACAAACAAACAACAACAGCAAAACCCACAAGACAGGAAAAAGGTGCATTAATTCAAGCATGGGCCAAGCTGAGGTTCAGGCATCTCAGGAGAAGAGCTGGGTTTTACTTTCTCCAAGGCTATCTATGTCTATGGCTGTTGGGAAGCTGTGAGTGTGTGGGCAGGTGGACTCACTGGATTCCACATTATTTTTATTCTCATTTCTTCTTCCAATACTACTCACAGGTGTTTGTTTGAACTTTGGAAACCATCTGGTAGGTATCATGGCTATTTTATCCTGCAGCATATTTTGAGGCTTTTTTGAAAACACAAACAGCAGGTCAAGTTGAGGACCCTATTTCCTTCATCACTTTCTGTTTTCCCAAGCCCCATTATTAACAATTTCAATTTAAAGTTGGGAATCAACCTACAATTGAAAAGGCATTCAGAAAGGAATGCTTCTAAAGGGCTTAAAAGAAGTAAGGGATGAAACCCCAAAACATAAAAAATAAATTGAACATATCCAAGGAAATGGCGAATTTTTATTATTTTTTTTTATTTACAAGATTTAGGCTACTTATCTAGAAATGCCAATGGTAAAATTTCTTACCACTTGGTAATTGCTTTAGCATGTTTAGACTTAGGAAAAAATACTGAGTGATTTCTTTTAGACTTTAAATTAAAATACTATTTAGGGCTCCAATTCCCTCTTACACACACTTGTCAGTCTGTGAGCTCCTTCAGTGACTAAAAAGACCTTCATGTACCTGTACTTTTACTGTTTCTACCTGTACTGCATTTCATTCATTCATTCATTCACTCCATGAACATTTATGGAATATCTATTATTGCCAGACATTGAACTAGAGATTATAATGATAAAACAGAGAGATAAAAAAAAAAAAAATGAAAATGTCAAATGCTACCATGAAATTAAAACAGAATGAATGGCAGAGTATGACTAAGGGTCTTGTTTAGACTGGCTGGTCAGGGAAGGCATCTTTGAGGAGTTGCATATAAGTGGAGATCTGATTGACAAGAAGTAATTAGATATGGGAGGCTTTGGTGGAAGAGCATTCCAGGCAGAAGGAACAGAGCACTAAGGCTGTAAGGGAGAATGAACGTTGGGTATTCAAGAACAAGAACAAAGGCAAGTGTGGCAGGAGCCACCAAGGAGAAGAAGGGTAAGTCATGAGTTTAATGAAGGAGACAGAGCCAGATCATGCAGGGTCTTGTACGCTGGGTGAGGCATTTGGATATTATTCTAAATGTACTGGGAAACTGTTGAGAGCTCTAAAATAAGGTGCTACAATCTGATCTGCACTTAGAAGGTCCCTGTCATTGTGGAAGACAAGATGGAAGCAAGGATACCAGCTAGGAGTCTATTGCATCTTGAGCTAGGGTGGCTGACTCCTGCAGAGGTGGAGAGGAGTAGATGGAGTGGTAGTTTATTTTATAGACAGATTCAGCAGGCCTTGCTGATTGGTTTGATGAGGTAAAAGGGAGAGGAATGGTTGATCATGTTAGATGAAAAAATCAGCAAAAATATTTGCAACTTTCCAGAACTAATGGAAAACAGAGCTGCATGTGATGAGATCCCAGTGAAGCGCTATCTGGATTGCATTAGGTACATGCATTTTATTTTAGACATTAATAACCTAGGAAGTCGATCTGCAGTCCACTGTGGAGTACACAGACAACTCCGAGAAGCACAGCCAATTCTATAGGGCAGCCCAAGGCAAGCTCTTAACAGAAGCTCCCCCCGGTAGTTTCACCACCCCCTAGGTAGCGTTGGAGCATAACAAGGACTTTCACTGCTAAACAGTTTCTTTGTCTGTAAAATAAGAAGTTTTAGCAGAGATGTTCTCTAAGATTGCTTCTAATATTAAAACCCCACTGGCTGTATTCCAGGCATCCTGAGGTTATAAACCAGACACAATATGTAAGTTACAGTAATAAAGACATTTCAGGTGCTTTTGTTTCATTTCTACATTTAATTCTAGATTTTAAAAAGACACCTATGACGTTGGTAGGAGGTTTTTCTTTTTCCCTGGTCACCTTTCTTTTCCTCTCTTTCTCACCTCATCCAGAATTCAGCAGAAGTCCACAGGGCACACAGTTCAGAATGTATTATCTGGTTATTAGTTTTAATTTTCCTTGGACATTCTGAAGTGGTCCCGCAGACTCTGGGTTACATCTGGGCTTGTTATCCTTCCTGGCTTTGGCACCAAGCAGCTTTGTGCCAAGGTCAGCTCCAGGCAAGAATCTTTCCTTTTGTTTCTCAGGCCCACATTACCAGGTACATTGTAGTGTTGATTAGCAGCCCCTTCAGTCTGCCCGCTTTGTCTGCTTCTTGGTCTCTAGGTCAGCAGAGCACAAGGTGGGCAGGGGCGGGAAAAAAAAAAGGTGTGGGGGGGAACACTTATCCTAAGATCCCCAGATCCCTGAATTCATAGAATTCAACAAAAATAGTAACCTTTTCTGCCTTCCAAAGCAGGGAGGGGGAAGGTAGTGTAATATTTACACTAGTCTGGAAATGAATCTCTGTGTCTTTTTCTTCCTCTTGCAGACACTGGTGAGGAATGGAAAAATAAAGAATGGGGTACATTTGTGAATATAATGGGAAGGCTGGAGCTGAGCTTGGGGATTGGGAGAAGAGGTTGGAGATAACTGATTCATTCTGCATGAAGCAACAGGATGATTCCATTTTCTCTAGTTTTGCTCCGGAAGAGATAGCTGAGCCACCGAGGGAGGCTAACCTGAGTTGGCAGAACTGGAATTCAACCAGAATATCTAAATTGTAACTAAGTTTTCTTGTGATACAACCCCGCCCCCATCTCCTCACATTTTTAGTAAAATCTGTTTGGGCATTTTATTTTTTATGTTTGGTCTGATCTGATTTGCTATTTCGTGGCAATCAAGGCAAGGAGGGATATTATGTCTAAGTGAGATTTAGTACAGATCAGGGACATTCTATGTGGGATGGTACGATAAATCATAAACTTCACTAATTTAGGAGAAGAGGAAGTGTGAAAATAAAGGCAATTGTGAACATTATAACCTGGCTTCTCCCCCAACAGAATTCTTGGCAAGAATGAAAAAAATGTGAACCCCTGGCTATTACACAGGGTGGTGTTTGCACCAATTTCATTTCAGTCTCAATGGTTGGGATACCTTGGCTCATGTCTGAGGCCATGAACCAATATAACTACTAATTTACA
The DNA here is from genome assembly GCA_026826555.1 of Tolypeutes matacus. Taxonomy (NCBI): domain Eukaryota; kingdom Metazoa; phylum Chordata; class Mammalia; order Cingulata; family Chlamyphoridae; genus Tolypeutes; species Tolypeutes matacus. Next base: position 11,023,425 of record JAKSZT010053928.1, read on the forward strand.
TCCCAAGAGAATAAGGGAAAAGAACAAGGCTGTGGTGCATGGCATTTTTTATGACCTAGCCTTGGAAGTAAAATGGTTTCACTTCTGCTACACTCCATTGGCCTATTGGGGAGGGGACATAGATTCACCTCTTTGTGGCAGAGTGGTAAGTTTCTAGTAGAGGATATAAGATGAGATATATTACCAAGGCCATCTTTGGAAAATACAATCTGCCATAATTGCTTATGTGAAATCTTAGCCCCTTATGCCCCAAATTCATTTCTGGGAGATCATGGCGGATGTTCCGCATGCGTTTAAAAATGAGCTTTCTATTTATCACTTGATACATGCAATTTTATTCCTCTTCTCTTCCAATGCTTGTTTCTGAGCACAGCTGTGTCTTTTCAATAATGAAAGGCTTGCTATTCCTGCTGGGGAGCCAAAAACTCATAGTAGGCTCTAACCTAAAGAGGAAGGGCAGCTCTCTGTCTGCTTTTGGTGTGACACTAGTAAGGAATGCCCAAGTAGTGTGGATTATGCCCTGCTGCTGTAGAGAGTTTTTGTTTAGATGGCACTGTCTCTTTGTTCTTATTTGGATTTGAGTTGCTTCTCTTCAAGCTTGGATGCAAAACCATAAGGGCCAGGTCGGAATACAATCTGAGGCACAGAAACCATGTTGCCCTTAAAACTGCTACTCCTACCTCACCTCTAAAGCCACATCACTAGATTAGCTCATCATGCCTGACTCCCTCTTCTTTTATGATGCTATTTCTTTAGGAAGCTCCTCAGTCCCTTATGCAAATGGAGCTTAGCAAATCAAGACCTAATTGAACTCTGAAGTATATATATCAGGCTCCTACTCATAATGAACAGAATCAAGAATTAGATAACCTTTAAAATTTTTAATTACTCAAGGTACATTATCCCACATAATTTTAGTTTAGCCTACAACGATTTTATTTACAAGGATTAAGGTCTTCTCTGCCTTCTTTGCCACAATATCTTCATTTCTGACTTCCCAAGCTGGAACATTAAGCTTGGCTTAATGATAGAAAAAATAGTAAAATGACAGAAGCTAAAATTTCTATATTCTGATTCTTTATGTTTCAGCTAAAGTACCTTTCATATGGAGGTCCTGCAATTTATAATTACCCCCTTCTTTTGAAAGTTTTCTCTTTCAAACGATGGTTTACAAATTTTTGGCCTCAATCTTAAATGGCTTAAGCCTCCTGATTGCAGGAGAAGTTGACTAATAGATGGCTTCTGTTGCCCATGCTGGTCAAAAGATATGGAAATGCTCCTTATCTGTGCTATCCAACATGACAGCCACTGGCTACCTGTGACTATTAAGTATTTGAAATGTGGCTAGTGCAATTGAAGAACAGAATTTTAAATTTTATTTAATTTTAATTAATTTATATTTAAAGTTAAGTAGTCACATGTAATTAGTAGCTACCATATTGGAAAGTGTAACTTTAGATGATGGAAACCCAGTGTGACTTCCAGGTCCTCAGTTTCTGAAAGGTACCTCAATTAAGGAAGCAGGATTGAAGCAAGCAGAGACCCAGTAACATTTTGGAGCATGTAAGGCTTTTCTATGTAGTTATGTCTCTTGTTGCAGTACTGGATTTAAAGGCACGAGAAGTTCAACTGCATCCTAGTTTTATTAATAGTTTTATTTTATGAGGTTAACCTCATTCACTAAGGACAAAGCTTTGCCAATTATCTTGTTATCATGGATCTTTTGGCTGCTTACTCGAAAGGCCATCCTGATTCCTCTCTAAGCCTCCCCAAATCTGGCCTTGACATTAGCAAAGTCTGCCTCAGGCCTGGATCGCCTTTCTCCCAATTTTTCCAACATTATGGATAGCTTAGCACACATCAACAGAAGAGTTCCTCAGAACTCAAAGCTGTGACAAATTTTTCTTGGGTCAGTTGTAGCTAAAAATATGTCAAGTATTTCTACAATTATGCTGCATAACAAATCACCCCAACACCCTGTGACTTACAAAACAAATATGTATAAGTTGGCTGGGTTTGGCTGATGTAGGCTGAATAGAGCTGATCTTGGCTCCAGGCCACAGGATAAGTTAAGGTCTGTTCTATGTGTCTAAGGATATGTTCTCATGGAAATGTCAGAAGCTCAAGAGAGTAAGTCCAACCTTGTGAGCTCATTTCAAGTCTTTGCTGATATAACATTGGCTACATCCCATTGACAGAAGCAAGTCACTTAGCCAAGTCAGGAGTCAAATGGTGAGAAGGTACACTATTCCCACTGTGATACAGAGACAAAAGTGTGGACATAGAACATTACCATAGGAGAGTGAAGAATTAAACCAGTAATTCAATTTACCATACCTATTCTAGTCTCTCTCTCTCTTTCCCTTCCTCTTCCTCCTAGTACATTCTAGTAGTAATAATCAAATCAATGCTTTTTCAAATGCCCTTTCTATAGCTGCTTTGACCCATCTCTTTCTTACATTCCCCTTTATGAATATTTTAGAATCACATTTTTGCGGCAAATAAATCAACTTATTTAATTATCTAGAAATTAGCTTACTTGTGATCTTTAATAAATTATTTTGTGATAAAAGAATTAATTAGTCTTAATGCATGAAATTTATCACCGTTTCTTTTTTCATTAAAGCCATTGGTGTTCATTTGCTTAAAAACAGACCAAATGTCTGTTTGTCTAATGTAATTCCAATTCCATCTCAAACTTTCAAAAATTTTAAAAGTCACATCCTGAATATTAATAATATATTGTTATATATTTTTAAAGTAAGTGTCATAATTATATAAATATATATGTATAATACTATTTACATAAATAAATATTTTGTTTATATATGCTTAGAAGAGTTCAGGTCGGAAGGCTAGGTTACTCTGGGAAGTGATTGTGATGCCTCATTTTTTCACTTTAGGCTTTAGAACTATGATAATGTCTGAGCATTATTCAATAAGCAACCATTATTTTTATGACAAAAAGATGTTAAAAATAAAACCCACATGATTATATTTCAAATATTTTGACAGGCTGCCATAGTTGGTGGTCTAGAAAGATTTACCAGTTTCTAATTCTGGAGTTATCTTTTCAGAGGAGAAGAGAAAGAGGTATGGGTGCTTTTGAGAGGTCAGGAGGAGTCTTTCAGGTTTCAATAGGAGTTTTTATTTTATATTGCTGTAGTTCCAATCTGAGTTATTCCTTTGCTACCCAGTTTCTAAATATTTCTTATTCTAAAACTACCTGTCCTTGAACCCAATTCTAGGCACTCCAAATTTAGCTCAGCTTTCAATAAAGTGAAGTACCTTAGAGAAAAGGTGTCCAGAAGTTTCTGTTTTCTAGCAAAAGCTCCATGGTCTTTATAGCATCATTTTGTGTCATCTTAGAATGACTTGTAGTCAGGCAACAGTTGCCATCTATTCTAACAGCAAAAGCTTTTTTGCAACACTCAAATATTGCTGCTTTTACTTTAAGATAATCTTAATCCTTCAATACCAACTCTTGAAGAGAAAAAATGTACAAAACACAAGTTTCCAAGGCCTAGGCTCCTCCTGGGTCACTTTAGATTATGTCAAAGTTTCTTAAATCAAATTCATGTGCATTCGTGAAAGTTGTTTCCCCCACTCTGTCCACGTGCATATTTTCTGCTGATCTCATGGATAGGAGAGTGGTCCAGTGATGAGAGAAGGCCCTTTGATTCCTGAGACTTGATTCCTGCAACTTGGGTCTATTAACTGCTAAGTTGTATGACATTTGGCTTTAAGGGCATCCAGTCATCCTTAGTCCTGGTAATGGGTCTCCATTAATTAACTGTGCTCCCAACGCATTGAAAGCATTAGTACAAATACACCAGGTGAGAGTTTGTTCTCTAGAGGGAGAAATGATCAAGAACTGTATTAAAATAATCTGCACATAAATCCATGAATTACTGGGATTTAAACTATATCCACTTACATAAGTTATATGAGTATTTAAAAACTGAAGTGTAAACTGGAGCAAACTTGGGAGAGCATTTGCTTTATAATGTTTCTTTTGTAGCTTTTAAGCACCAGTACAGCATATATACATGATTGGATGCAAGGAAAGAAAGAATTCTTTGTTTTTGACATGTATATCACTTTAAAAACTTGAATTAGAAGTCTATAAATCATGTAACATTGTTTCAATTTTACTATAATGCACTTCAGGGAATGAATTTGATTTTCAGAAATATTTCACCAGGAATAGCTTCATTATTCTCTTTCCAGGGTTCTAGCAATTTTGAATTACACATCATCACATAATGTTGCCAAATTTTATTTTCATATTATATATTATCCCTCTGAAATCAATACCTGGAACATTTAATTCCTGTAAATGGGAATTTGCTTATTAAAAATGCATAGGATATAAAACAAACCAATGACTATTTCATCTATATTGTGCAATACGGTCCTCGGCCCTTCAACATATATGCACATTATTTTAATCACACTCTCCCAGAAATTGAAGGTGGAAGAATATTGCTTCACTAAATAGAACATTTCTCAGAAAAATAATATAATGCAGGGATAATATACAATATTTGACAGGAAAAGGAATGGATCTGTCTTAGGCTCAACTATACAAAACTCTTTCTTTTCATCCCTGGTTGCTTTTTCACAGAGCTATTGTGAATGACCAAGGAAGATTTTGGGCTTTTGGTATGTTGGGGTAACAAGTGAGGTCAGAGTAACTCAAGGTGCACTAATAGGGAACTGGCAGTGGAGAAAGGACAGAGTCACATAAGAAATCCTTGCAAACCATTGCTCTGGAGTTTAGAAAAAAGAATTGTTGGCCCTTATGCTATGAATGTAAAATGTTTACCCTGCAAAGAATTCCCAAAAGCCTCAACTCCTTTAAAAGTCAGTCATAACTGGCTGGTATCTGACATGTCAAATGTTAGTGGGCATAATTGGAAATAGATGAGAAATTATTACAGATGTTAATAGGTCCAAATGCAATGCAGTGGTAAAGTAGCAAAGCCCTCACAAAGGCCTTGAGAGGCTTTATGTAGTGTGTTTACGCCTGCCAAATGGGATCTGTCCTCAAAATCCCCAGCTGGAAAACTTTATGCTAAATTTGAAAGCTTATCTGAATTTTAGTCAAGGAAAAAGGTAGCCCTGTATATGGCATGTATTTGCAATTATCAAAAAAACAGCATAGACTTTTATTGCAACTAATTAATTTTTGATCATGGACATCTGCTTTTGTGGAAACAAAGCAACTTAAAGAAGTCATAGATCTTACAACTCTTTTCAATTTAACAACCCTTAAGGAAAAAATCAGATTCATTGCATAACTTATTTTTATTGCTATGAAAACCAGGACTCATTACTCTATTTAGAAAGGAAACTTTATGACCACTGTTGGTATCTTTACAGCAAGCTGTTAATTTTCCTAAATAAAATGTAGATGGCTTTGGCTACAATAAGCATCAATGTCTGTAAGCTTCCTGCCCACAGGCTGCTACCCTCAAAGCCTGCAGTTACTTGCTCCACCTCACCCTAGTGCCAAGTGCTTTCCTGACAACTCCCTTGTACCCACCATCTTTGTTGGCTACACTCCTGATCTTCACATGAGCAAGGGCCAGGAATTAGTGGTCTAGTGTTTGCTACCTCCACCCCCCACAAACCCCTGGACATGTATGAATTTCATTCAGTCTTGCTCCAGGCCTGACAGAACTCTTTGTACTAGCTGGGGCTTTGCCAAGCTGCATGAACCTTGCTTGCTCCTCACCCTAATGGTCGCTCCATGTCTTTCTTGTATATTTATGTTTTCATACTTTCGTAATCTGTAAAATGAAGATAGCAGTGCTTGTCGATAAGGTGGCTGTGAATATTAAATTCACATAAATGCTAAGCATGACCACGATAAACTTATTATGAAGGCAAGTGCTAGGATCTTGATTCTGAGAAAGAAGGATCTGTTGAATCATGCTCTTAAGACTACGTGACTACAAACTCATACTTTCTTGGAGATTCTTGCTTCTGGACTCCTCTCCTTTATCCCTAGGTTGAACCTCTGGGACAACAGTGCCAAGCTGGACTCAGGCTTGGTTCCTGATTTAGCCTGCAGGCCACTTTCCTCCAAGGCACCTGTACAACCTGGTTTGCTCTTTTAATTTTGCCCTCACCCCCAATGCACTCCTATTTTCAGCTTTACTCTTCTCTCCTTTTTCACTCTCTATGAACATTCCAACATGCCTTTGAACCCACATGGGTTATGACAGTAAACAAGTGTTCAATTAATTTCTTCCCTCTATTTCTCCTCGAATAAATTTTTATGATCCAACTAAATTTTAGAAATTTTAGAAATTTGTATATTTAGAATCAGTCTTTATATCTTAGAAAATGTTCATTTTTACTAGGCAATACCAAGGTTGATATTTCAAAAGGAGATCATTTCTTATCTTTCTGAATGAAGAGGAATTATTTTTTCTAGGTTATTTCTATAGTGGTGATAAACTAGGATAACAAACAAAAAAACCAGGAGATTAAGAAAAGCCAATCATTCTTATCTTGATTGCTATAGAAACTGATGTTGTACTTGATAAAATATTACATAGAAATCTATTTTAATTAAACTCTAATAAAAATTTTGTCTAAATTATAATTGTTTATCCCTACCTTTGTAAGTTAAGTGCACTGAATGTCCTCTAATATTTTATTGGTGATCAATATGCTACAGTGACTAAAAGTAAATTTTTTGAAATTCAAAACTCACATTTTAAGATTTAGACATAGAAATGATAGTGATTGAGCTGAATAGGTACTTGTGCTGGTATATATGAGAAAGTTACTTTAATTTACACAAAAGTTTCCTAATCACGTATTTTGGTCATTTACCTTTTTCACCTAAAAGAATAGTGGATAATATTTTGGTTAATGGGGTTTTAGTTAATATTATTAGGAATAATAGCAAGAAAACACACATTGTGCCCATCCTACCACTTCAGTAAGACGGTATACATAAAGTATGCTTATGGATCCATCCATATCAGACTTGCCTCTGTTAAGCAGTCACAATTTTTAATTATGTGAAAAACATAAAAAATTAAGTATTATCATAATATATTTAAAATACTGTGTATGTTTATATCAAAGAGGGAAAAACTGAGATTTTTACAAATTCTCAATAACTCCACGGTATATTATTTCTCCCATAATTGAAAAGTTAGAGCTTCCCTTTTGGCCTCTGATGATTCTTTAAATATAGAATAAAATAATTTAGAAATTATTTTAAAGTTAAGACAAATATAAATTGCTTTGGATATCTTTACTTTTTCTTCGTTTTCATCCCTGTGGGGGATGAAAATTCCACAAAAAGTATCCTCAGATTTACTAGAGAAAAATACAGCCATAGTGAAAAGCCCCAAATTCCTGATTTAGACCTTGCCATGAGCCTTCAGGGTCAAAAATGCAAATGCCAAACCTACAAAGGCCAAAGATTTACCGTATAACAGTGTTTTGTTTATTGTTGTTTTTTTCACTATGAATAATCATCTTCTGACATTTCTGTTTCAAGATAATTTTCTTGGAATAGTTTACCCTTGAATGAACTCATCAAAGGCCTATGCTTCACACAACTTCTAAATATCTAAATGAGAAAACGAGTCTCTCTTACTTTCCTCTCCTCTTTCATCAGGAAGGGTGATTTGGTGTGGAGAAAAGGCTTGTACACTGGGAGTCAGTGATCTTGGTGGTCCAGCTCCTGCCTCTGCCTGTACTGGGAAGGTCCCTTAACTTCTCTGAAATACTGTGATGATCTGTAAAATGTGGGATGTTGAAGGAGAGAATGTATAAAGCCCTGTTTTCTTAAATTTCTTTTTTCTTCTAAATTCATTTACACACTAACTGCAGAATAGGAAGCAGATGGTCTTAAAATAAGTGTTTAAATCACTTTCTATTTTTTCCCCATTAATTTCATTTCTCTGAGCATTTTTAATCCTGAAAGTTGGGATTAATGAGCCATAAATAACACTCAAACCACAAAAAACTTTTGAGTTGCTTACAAACAAAAATCCACAATGACCAAGAGAGTTCAAAATACTTTCCTTCTTTCCATAAAAACTAATAATTTACAAAATCACATAGTTAAGCAATGTAACTAACTTTATAAAACTGTCAATCTTTCTAAGATCAGCACAGAAATGATAGAGCAGGCATAAATAAACATGGTCTTTTAAGAATACCCAGTTATGAAGTGCAATCATAACATCCAGGAAATAAATTCATTTTCAACGCTATATAACTTAAAATTTTAAGTTTTTCCCTAGAAGATAAAGCAAACTGAAATAGCACAACTTATGGGTTTCTTAAGCAAACATATTGAAAAGGAAAATATCAATTCAATGGTAAAATTGTGTTTTCTTAAAGATCATCTCACTTCTATTTGTGTTTTGTTTTGTTTTTCAAGCAGCAACCTAGTCAGTACCTTCACTTACCTGCTTCTTCAACTTTGCCCTCCTGGAAAGAATGTGGAGTACCTCACCTCTGATACTCTTTTCACTTCCCAAACAATGTTGTAACACTTACATCACTGTATCCTACTTGACTTTCTGGTTACCTCTCTTACCATTGTGCAAATTCCTTGAAGGCAGGAACTAAGTTTTAATGTTAATGACATATAGAGGGTCTATTACTCAAACAGGCCAATAAACTCACTGAGAAATCAACTATGTGGTCCCTATAAGTGACAGCAAGTTGTGTTTTTGAAAGAAACCATCTATTATGTGTGCTTTTTTTTTTTTTTTTTTACCAGGTACCAGGGAAAAAAGGACCTGGTACATGTAAAGCGTGTGCTCAGCAATCAACCACTGAGCTACACCCGCTCTGAGAAACCATCTATTATGGATTGGATTGTGTCCCCTGAAAAAATATGTTCAAGTCCTAACCACTGGCCCTGAGAATGTGGTCCTATTTGGAAGCAGGCTCTTTGAAAATGTTATTATTTATGATGAGTCAAAACCAGATTAGGATGGATCCTAATCCAATATGACTTATAAAAGCTTAGAATTGGGCACAGAGAGAGAGAGAGAAGATGACCATGCGATGGAGGCAGAATTTGGGTCATTCCACAAGCCAAAGGATGAAGTGGATTGCTGGCAAGTTATTGCAAGAACCCTACAGACTTCAGAGGAAGCATGGACCTGCCGACACCTTGATTTCAGGCTTCCAGCATCCAAAATGGTAAAACAATAATTGATTGCTGCTATTTTAAGCTATCTGGTTTTTGGTACTTTGTTATGGCAACCCAGGAAACTAAGACACTATCAGTGAAGGGGACTTGGCACAATGAATGGGAATGGGAAATCAGGGACAGTGGGTTACCTCATTGAGCAGGACAACAAATTGGCCAGTGCAGCCACCACACTGGAGTGCAAACAGTCATCACAGCCCAGGTATACAGCTCTAGGGTTAGGATGGAAGGGATGGGTTCTTTACATTCGCATGACCATCTGCAGCACAGTTTGCTTCCCCAGCTGGCTGACTCTTCGAAGGATGTGTGACTTCAATGGTCATATTTAAACTTTGCAAATGGGCAAATGCTTGTAATGACCATTTAATTTTATAATAGACTCTCTTCTATGTAATAGGTTTGATTTGATTTGTCTAGGGCAATTCTCCAGTTTTTTGAAATCTACCACTGTATCCCTCAGCCAAGGCAGTATCTGTCATGAGAGCAATGCATGAACACAGTACCAGCAGCAATAACAAAAGCTCAATATTATTAAACTCTTATTATGCTCAAGGCGCTGTGCAAAGTAATTTATGTTCATTATCGCATTTAATCCTCACAATAACCTAAAGAGTTAGGAATCATTCTACCTATTTTGCAGATTATAAAACAGGGGCCCTGAGATATTAAGTAACTTCCCCTAGGTCATATATACTAACCTATATTTAACTCAAATTAAGAAAACCTAATGTCATTGCTATTAAGACTTCCTATTGCTTGATGGAAAAATAGAAAAGTCCTCTTGAATTAAAATCTGCTATACAACACTGCTTTTACTTATGTTCCCATTTACATCATGTTGTGAACATGTTTCTCAGTATAACATGGAAAACCTGTAATGTGGATGATATTCTTGTCTCTTGCTCCCAGGTTGAGACTGTTCTACATTAACTTCAATTATGAAATCATTTGACCAATTATTTTATCATATGAGTTATTTGGAAAAATGGGGAAAACTACATAGAATAAAAATATGACATAGTTTTTATTCTTAGCTGGAGAGACAGAAATAAGGGCAAACCTGATTGGTGGAAGGCATAGAAAGAACTGATTGCTAAATGGATAAAACAGGGTGTAAGTAATGAAGATTTCCTGAGGGTTGAGACAGTCAGAGAAAGTTTTAATAAAGGAAGAAGTACAAAATAATCACTGTAGTAACTATAATTTATTGAGCACCTACTACATGTCAGAAGTTGTACTACATGTTTTATATATTATTTCTCTCAACAGCCTTGACAGGTAGGTATACTTTTTCACTTTCAGTCTCAGAGAAATTAAATGATTGGCCTAAGGTCATGCAACTAGTTAGAGGCAGAACTGAAGTATAATATTAGCTAGTTTTTAAAATATAAATATGATAAATGTGTAAATAAAAGGGTGCCAGAAACAACTTTTTATTCACAATACCCATTTTCTCTATCCTCCCTTAGGGATAGAATGCCTAAATTTTTTTTGGGCACATACACTTCCAGTTAAAGACTACTTTACCCCAGTTTTCCTTGCAACAAGATGTGGCCATATGCCTACATTCCAGCCAGTGGGACATGAGCTAAGAGATGGGTACAACTGCTTAAAGGAGAAAATGTACAACCTTGACTTGATTGAAGATAACCAATGATTAATCATTTGGGGAATGATAAGTAAGAAATAACCAGGAATCAGGAATGTAAATTAGGAAATTATTCAATAATTCAGATATTGAATGACATCTACTAGAGGATGCAGGTTGTTTTAGTTTGCTAAAAGCTGCTGGGAGCAATATACTAGAAAATGGGCTGGCTTTTACAATCGGATTTATTACTATAAACGTTTACAGTTTTGAGGTCATGAAAGTGTCCAAATCAAGGCATTAGGCAGAGCTGTCTCCCTGAAGGTCAACTGCTGGTGATTCTGGACTCCTGACACATGGCAAGGCCCAATGACAGCTCTGCTGGTCTCTGTCTTCTCCTCCAGGCTCACTTTCTCCCTGAGCTCAGCTGTGGGCAAGCAAGCACATGGCTTGTCTCTCTCCTCTCCTCTGGACATCGTTACTAGTTCTGCTTTGGGCTGCTCTGTCTATGGTTTTTCTTGCTCCTGGGTTTGTCAACTTCAACTTCTGGAGGCATCTGTTACTATGGCTTTTTTTCCTGTGTATGTGGCTCTTATTTCTCTGTTTATAAAGGACTCCAGTAAGAGGATTAAGATTTACCATGGGCTATGCCCTACAGGACCAATATAGTCAAGTAGCCCTTAGCTTATCTAATCTAATTAAAGGTTAACAATAGGTTCAATTTAAGAACATAATTTTCTGTGGACCACATATAAGATTCAAACCAACACACTGATGAACACATTAGAAACTTATAGCATGGGATGAATTCAAGTAGAAGAGAGAAGATGGGATGTTATTGGAGTGCATGGGGCAAAATTTAATTCTGGCTTGTATTATCAGAGATGCCTTTCTATACAAAGTAACAATTAATTTGAGACCTAAAGTATGATCAGAAATAAATCATATGAGGAGAGAGGAATGGTACAGTAGAGAATGTTTCTAGCTGGGGTCAGGTGAGAGAGCAAAGTTCATTCTGGGAACAAAAGCAATACAGCATGGTCAGAATATAGAAAGTGTAGGGAGATACTTGAAGGGCATTCAAGTGAAGTTCCCTAAGTGAAAATATTTTAAAAGAGAGGTGTAGAGAGCTATGAAATAAGAAATACGTATTCCAGCAATAGAAATACTTATTGAGTAGAAAGAATAAGAAGAATACCTGGATGTGGCATATTAAGGAGGTCCCCTTCCCTTGAATCTGGGCTATCCCTTGAATCTGGTGACTTGCTTTCACTAATAGAATGTGATACACATTCGAGGTTTTTCAGACCTAGAGCTTGAGAGATCTTTCAGATTCTATTTTTGTAATCTTAGATACTTGTACCATCATGTAAGATGTCTAACATCCATGCAGAGAAAGGCCAACCTCCTTTATTCACCATAGCTGAGGCTCAAAACATCTGAGCGAGGCTTTTTGGATGTTACAGAACCAGTTGAGCTCCCAGCGAATACAGCTCCATAAGGAACCCTAAGTATCACTACAAGGAACATTACTGCCTAGGTGAGGCAAGCTAACCAATAGTATCACGATACTATTGATAAATAACTGATAAATAAACCAATGTTGTTTTAAACCACCATGTTTTGAGCAGCAATAGCTAACTGACACAGTAAAAGAAACAGAAATTGAGGAGGGCCTGGAGATGGATCAGAATCATGTTGCGTTATGGAAACTGAGGGAAAAACCATTTAAGTAAGGGAGAGTGTTCAGTATCAAATGTAAAGAGATCAAAAAGCATCTCAAATTTAGAAAGTATAGACATTATTCATATTCAGTTTGTAAAAGTAGCATTTTCTTCTCATTTTTCCTACTGAATGAAGCATTATTGTGAACATTTTCTAAAGAGACTATTTATAGTTTAAGCAGCCTACATCAGATGGACCTGTTCTTTGTGTGCCACTCTTCATGAGACTGGATGAAGTCTAAAGTTGTATTGATTCCCTTGTCTTTTCAAGGTTACTCAAACTCACTTAGTCTTTCACAAAGGGATGAGTCCTAAGCTTTGTGCCTCGTAAATGCCAGGTTCCTGCTTCCTAGGCTCTTTTGAGACACTGCCATCTTCATTAGCATCTGGTGCAACATCTACTAACATTTCTCTTTTTGTTTCTTATCTCCTGCTGATTTTCAAGTTGGTATTCAATTGAAAGTGTGGCTCTTAAAAAAGGGGGGGAGGGGGCTCTTGAAATGACTGAAATTAGATAACCATTTACCCATACTCTACAGGGTTTTGCACCAGAACTTGGGCTCTCTTGTGTTGTGCATTCTCATTTGGCTTACCAACATCTCAATGTTCCCACTGAGAGCCCCAGAAGATTCAAACACGAGTTCAGCAATCCCTTATGTTGCTCTTGCTTGCTTAAGGGCTATAATTTTACTTATCATCCTCTCAGTCTGTGCTCTTACAGACTTCCTTTCTTTCTTGGCTCATCAAACTTGTTGGAAATTGGCCTGAATTGAATATCTGGGGAACTTGAAAGAAGAACCCATCTCATCAGTTTTCTCCTGGATTACCCACAGGCATTGATATCTTCACTGAGTTAAAATAGCTGAGCACAATGACTAAAAGAATTAAGATAATATTATATTCTTTTCGAAGTGTTTTTAAAATAATGATGTGATTGAGTAGATGACACTTGGCATTTGATTTTTGTGATTTAGGGTAATTTAAAAACTCTTGAATAAGCCCTATTTTCTTATTATTAATCAGAAATATATCCAAGCCCATTATAGTGAAAATATCTGTTCAAGTGCAAGGAAGGCCACAAAATTTAAACTACGGGCACTTATAAAGCTTGTACCAACTAAGATAATAACAAGTACACTATAGTTCTCAAACAAGCTCATTGGAAAGAGAGGAAATGTGCTGAGCTCTTAACTTTTCAAAAATGAGATGCATGCTCTTTTTATTATATTTACTAATATTATGAAAATTATGCCATGTGAAATATGATGCCAGGTAGCTTCTAAGTACATGATAAAGCAAATTACTCCAGAGGTAATGGGACAGAAAGTTTCACAGACCAAATTAAGATGCCTGAATCACTCAGTTTATTAAATCAATATAGACAGCAAGAAGAGTTAAGAGATGGAACAGATTAACATCTTAGGAAAAGTGCAAGCAGAGCAGAAGTACTCTCCTAGCTGATTCCAGGGTTATGCAGTATTATATATCCTATCTCTCTCTTACTGCTGATTATCTGGTTAGGAGGACCACAGCTGAGGTTTGAACAAAGGGACTTGGTAGATGGAAGGTATTTAATAACAATACATACTTTATAGCAGAGGCCAATACACCTGGTCATGGTTGACGTCCACCAATTAGTCTGATGAGCAGCAAAAGGTTTTACCTGTGTGTCCCCAAAGGGTGGCCAACTTAATACACCTGAATATTTGGCATCCTATATACCTTATGTACACTAAGTGTACGATGCATGTTAGAGGTTTAGCACATACATGCTCTACTTACTACTATATCCATTACTAACAGGTCCCATACTAGCTTACTTATGTCTACACATTGTATAAGTTCTGCCTATGTCTCATAAGCTGCTTGTTTATTTATTATCATTATCTCACACATATTATGAGGTTTTCCTATTACTTATAAATTACAGTTACTCATTATCTACACTTACCATATCCATTTGTTTTCTTGTCTTCTACAGCTCACAGCAAATGCACATTACACAACATTCATTTAGCAGATATGTATTGAACATCTATAATATGCTAGGAAGAATTCAAATGCTGGAGATACAGCAGAGATCATACAGACAGAATTTTGTGCCCTCCTGGCGTTTCTAAGGAATTTCAGGTAGTCAAGACTTTTCATTCACGGTTCTGCTACAATTTCTTAATTCTTGTAATTTTGCTGGGATTGATCTTTACTCAGTGGGTAAAAACAAGTGAGCCTGTAGCTAATTACATTTTAGGCATGATATCTTATTGAAAGCAAAGTGATTGCATGGCTAAAATGCAACTTTTCAATATTAGTTTCAGTCAATATGGGTAAACCAAATCCTTGCAGATGGGATGCTTAGCTCTGATTAGAAAAAGAGGCCAATCTAATGAGTGCAGGTATAGGTCATTCAAAGCCAGTTTAAATTTAATGAAATTTGAAACAAAACTGAAAATGACGTAAAAAAAAATTAGCTTTGACTAGCTATAAAGAGAGAAAGAATTGAAAGGGGAAACCAATCTTAAACTATATGTGAGGATCTTGGGTTTTGAGAATTTAGTTGTAATTACTTTATAAAGGAACTAGAAGAGAAAATTATTTATTAGAGAATTTAAACAGTTTTCTAGATTTAGATGTTGTGCTATTTTAAAGAATTGAAATACTGATGTTTTTGTTGGTATTCTTGTTATTTCAGGCTTTTTAAAAAAAAATATGAAATTTGAATAATTTCCATCTTACCCGTCAACTTGAGACTTTTAGTCTGACTAAAAGAGTAAAGCTTCGATTGCATAAATAATTCTTACTCCATTTCAAAGGCTTTCTAATCTATGATTGATGAAACTAAAGTAAGATAGACTGGTAATATATTCTTGAAAACACAAATTGCAGCTCTAACTCAATAAAAAGATTTCAACCTTACAAATAATTAAATATTGTTTAAAAACAATCTCCAAAGGTATCAAGACACAGAATTGTTTGAAAATGGAGGAGTCCACAGAAAATATTTGGAGTTGGTTTACAACTATGTCTTCACTCTTCCCCAAACATTTTTATGTTCAAAAAGAACTAGAGGGAAGCGGCTGTGGCTCAATCAGTAGGGCTCCCGTTTACCATATGGGAGGCCCCGGGTTCGGTTCCCGGGGCCTCCTGGTGAAGGCAAGCCCGCCCGCACAGCGTGGTTAGCTGAACCAGCGAGCACAAGCAGCAAGGGGGGGATAAATGAATAAATAAATAAAATCTTTAAAAAAAAAAAAACAAAAACAAAAAACTAGAATATAGGAGTTCTGTGAAGATGGTGTTGGAGTAGGCAGGCAGGGTTCAACTGTCACAAAAACAACAGACAAAGGACCAAAAGTTGTCTGAGGGACCTGCTTTCGTGGTCAGCAGACCAGGACAGTACTGTACAACCCCCAGGAGGGTGAGGGACAGAGACATGAAGAACCCATTTTGAGTTACTAAAGCTCCATGGTGGTAGGAAAGGGCACCCATCCAACACACCCAAGACATTAAGCTTGGATAAAACCCCTGGCTCACTGCAGCCTATTAAGAGTGGAACAGATGACTTCCTCCCTGTCAGCTATTACAAGGGAAGAGGGAAGGTGAGTCAGAGGGCTGAGAGTGGTTTCACTTCAGTGAATTGGGTCAGCAGAGACCACTTTGAAGCTCAGTTCTGGCCAGACAAAGAAACACTGGCCAGCAGAGATTGAAAGAAAGACCTCAGTGGAAAGGTTCACCGATGAGCACCACCTGCTGGCCAGCCAAGAAATTCCAAGGAGAAAAACAGATTTTAGGTCTCTCTTTAGCCTCAGCCCTGGGAGAAAAACTACACCCCTTAAGTGAGTCATTGGCCCTATTTTGATAACTTAAGCTCGGCAATTTAAAGACTTAGAATAAGTTGAACCAAAAATCAAAGAACTGTGGGAAAAAAAACAAAAAACAAACAAAAAAACCCACACTAGGCAAAAGAGAGTAATTGACCATTAGAGTAAATTCACTAACATATTCAGATGCTTAGATATCAGAAAAAAATTACAGGACATACTAGGAAATAGGAAGAAATAGCTCAGTTAAAGTAACAAATTAATATCTTGACAAGGTACAGGATTTAAGACAAATAATCAATGATAATCACATAAATCTTCTAAATCAATTCAAAGAATTGAAGGAAAATATGACTAAAGAGATGAAGGATATTAAGAAGACATTGGGTGACCATAAAGAACAATTTGAAAGTCTATAAAGAAACATCACAGAGCTTATAGGAATGAAAGACACAATGGATGAGATTAAAAATACATTAGAAACACTTAAGAACAGTCTGAACTGCTTGAAGACAGAATAAGTGCTATTGAGGGACAGTATATCTGAACTGGAAAAGACAGGAGAAAAGAAATAGAAAAGAATGGAAAATGGAACAGGGTCTCAAGATATTGAATGACAATGCGAAAGGTACAAACATACGTGTTATTGGTGCCCCAGAAGGAAAAGAGAATGGAAAAGGCGCAGAAAATATATTTAAGGAAATAATGACAAAAAATTTCCCAACCCTTATGAAAGATATAAATATCAATATCCATGAAGTACAACACACCCAGAACAGAATAAATCCGAATAGACATACCCCGAGACACCCACTCTTCAGAATGACAAATATCAGAAATAAAGAGGGGATTCTGAAAGCAGCAAGAGAAAAGTGAAGCATCACATACAAGGGTAGCTTGATAAGATTAAGTGTCGGTGGGAAGCGGCTGAGGCTCAATCAGTAGGGCTCCCGTTTACCATATGGGAGGCCCCGGGGTTCGGTTCCCAGGGCCTCCTGGTGAAGGCAAGCCCGCCTGCACGGCGTGGTTAGCTGACCCAGTGAGCACGAGCAGCAAGGGGGGGATAAATGAATAAATAAATAAAATCTTTAAAAAAAAAAAAAAAAAAAGATTAAGTGTCGATCTCTCATCAGAAACCATGGAGGTGAGAAGAAAGTGGTATAATGTAGTTAAGGCACTGAAAGAGAAAAATTGCCAGCCAAGTTTTCTGTATCCAGCAAAATTGTCCTTCAAAAATGAGGGTGAATTTAAAGTCTTTACAGACAAACAAAAACTGAGTGAGTATGCTACCAAAAGACCAGAATTTCAAGAGATACTAAAGGGAGTGCTGCAGCCTGAAAAACAAAGTTTGAGAGACTTGGAGAAAAGTGTGGAAATTAAGATTATTAGGAAAGGCAAATTCAAAGGTAAAAAGAGAGACAATAGTAAGATTTGACAATGGAAAGCCAAAGTATAAACTGGCCGAAGTATTGCCTTTACAGTAATAATATTGAATGTTAATGGGTTGAATTCCCCAATCCAAAGACATGAACTGAAAGAATGTATTAAAAATATGAGCCATTTATATGCTTTCTACAAGACACTCAGCTCAGATGTAAGGACACAACCAATCTGAAAGTAAAAGTTTGCAAAAAGATATTCCACGCAAATAGTAACCAAAAAAGATCTGGAGTAGTGATGCTAATATCAGACAAAATAGATTTTAAATGTAAAACTGTTATAAAGAATGAAAAGGTCATTATATATTAATAAAAGGTGCGATTTATCAAGAAGAAATAACTATACTAAATATTTATGCACCTTACCTGGGTACCCCAAGATACATGAGACACAACTGAAGGGAGAAATAAATATCCCTATAATAGTAGTTGGAGTCTTCAACACACCACTCTTAATATTGGATAGAATATCTGGATAGAAGAGAAATAAAGAAACAGAGAGCTTGAATAACATGATAAATACACTAGATGTAACAGACATTTATAGAGCATTACTCCCCCAAACAGTAGAATATACATTATTTTCAGATGCTCATGGATCCTTCACCAGGATAGATCATATATTGGGTCACAAACAGGTCTCAATAAATTTAAAAAGACTGAAATTATACAAAACACTTTCTCTGATCATAAAGGAATGAAGCTGGAAATCAATAATGGGGAGAAAAAGAAAAAATTCATAAATATATAGAGATTAAACAGTACATTCTTAAATAATCAGTGGGTCAAAGAAGAAATTGCAAGAGAACTCAGTAAATATATTGAGATATTTACTGAATAAATGACAATGAGAACATAACACATCAAAACCTATGGGGCATCGCAAAGGCAGTGCTGAGATGGAAATTTATAGCCCTCAATGCTTAGATTTAAAAAAAAAGAAAGAACTAAAATTGAAGATCTAACTGCACACCTGAAGGACAAGAAAAAGAATAGCAAACTAGTCCCAAACCAAGCTGAAGGAAAGAAATAGTAAAGGTCAGAGCAGAAATAAATGAAATCAAGATTAAAAAAAAAAAAAAAAAACAACCAAATGAGAGAATCAGCAAAACCCTTAGCTAGACTGATAAAGAAAAAAAGAGAACACACAAATAAAATCAGAAATGGGGTGGGGTGGCATTATCACTGATGCCGTAGAAAAAGAGAGATCATAAGGGGATACTTTAAAAAATGGTATGCCAAAAAACTAGAAAATGTAGACAAGATGGACAAATGCCTAGAAACACATGAACCATGTACATGGATCCTACAAGAAATAGAAGACCCCAACAAACCAATCACAAGTGAAGAGATTCAAACAGTTATCAAAACCTCCCAAAGATGAAATGCCCAGGATCAGATGGCTTCACAGGTGAATTCTATCAATCATTCAGAGATGATCTAATACCACATTTGCTCAAGTTCTTTAAAAAAACTGAACAGAAAAAAATGCTACCAAATTCATTCTATGAACCCAACATCACCCTAATACCAAAACTAGATAAAGATACTATAAAAAGAGAAAATTACAGACCAATATCTCTAATGAGTACAGATGCAAAAATCCTCGACAAAATACTTGCAAACTGAATCCAAAAGCACATTAAAAGAATTATACTCATGATCAAATGGGTTTTATCCCTGGTATGCAAGAATGGTTCAGTATAATAAAATCAATTACTGTAATAAAACACATTAATAAATTGAAGAAGAAAAATCACATGGTCCTCTCGATTCATCCAGAAAAGGTGTTTGACAAAATATAGCCTCTTTTATTGATAAAAACACTCCAAAAAATAGGAATAGAAGAAAGCTTTCTCAATATGGTCAAGTGCACATATGAAAAACCTACAGCTAGCAGTGTACTCAGACTGAAAGTTTCCCTGCTGAGATCAAGAACAAGACATGGATGCCCACTGTCACTGTTATTCAATATAGTGCTAATAGTTCTAGCTTGAGCAATTTGGCTACAAAAAGAAATAAAAGGCACCCAAATAGGAAAGGAAGAAGTAAAACTTTCGCTATTTGCTGATGATATGCTCTTATGTCTAGAAAATCCTGAAAAATCTACAACAAAGCTACTTAGAACAAATAGATGAGTTCAGCAACATGGCAGGATACAAGACTAATATGCAAAAAAATCCATTTATAACAGCAACTAAAATAATAAAATATTTAGGAATAGACTTGACCAACTCCATAAAGGACCTGTATTCAGAAAACTACAAAACATTGCCACAAGTAACAGAAGAAGACTTAAATAAATGGGAGGACATTCTTTGTTCATGGACTGAAAGACTAAATATCGTTAAGATCTCAATTCTACCCCAAACTGTTTTACAGATTCAACACAATCTCAATAAAAATCCCAACGGCCTTTTTTGCGAAATGGAAAAGCCAATTATCATATTTATTTAGAAGGGTAAGGGACCCCAAATAGGCAAAAACATTGAAGAAAAAAAAAAAAGTGAAGTTGGAGGACTCTCACTTCCTTATTTTAAAGCATATTACTTAGCTCGAGTGGTAAAAACAGCGTGAACTGGCTTAAAGACAGACAGATTGACCATCGGAACCAAAACAAGGACTCAGAAACTGACCCTCACATCTATGGTTTTTAACAAAGCTTTCAAGCCCTCCCTTCTGGGGCAGAACAGTTTATTTAACAAATGGTGCTGGAAGAACTGAATATTCAAAACCAAAAGAAAGAAAGAGGACCCCTATCATACCTTATACAAAAATTAACTCAAATTGATCAAGAACCTAAATATAAAATCTATAACCATAAAACTCCTAGAAGACAATGTAGGAAAACATCTTCAAAATTTCATGGTAGGTGGTAATTTTTAAATCTTAGATCGAAAGCATAAGCAATAAAAGATAAAATAGGTAAATGGGACCTCCTCAAAATTAAACACTTTTGCACCTCAAATAGTTTGTCAGAACGGTTAAAAGGCAGTCACCTAAATGGGAGAAAATATTTGGAAATCACATATCTGTTAAGGGTTTAATATCCATGATATATACAGAGATACTACAACTCAACAATAAAAAGACAAATTACCCAATTGAAAAATGGGCAAAAGACTTGAATAGATATTGATCAAATGAAGAAATACAAGTGGTGAAAAAAACACATGAAAAAATGTTCAACATCACTAACAATTAGGGAAATGCAAATCAAAACTGTGAGATATCATTTCATACCTATTAAAATAGCCACTATTAAAAAGTCGGAAAACTATGAGTGTTGGAGAGGATGTGGAGAGATAGGAACATTTATTCACTGTTGTTGGGAATGTAGAGTGGTACAACCACTCATGAGGACTGTTTGGCAGTTCCTAAAGAAGTTGAATATAGACTCAGCAATACCACTACTAGGTATTACCCAGAAGAACTGAGAGCAGTGACACAAACAGACATCTGCACACCAATGTTCACAGTGGCATTATTCACAATCGCCAAAAGATGGAAACAATCCAGGTATCCATCAACTGATGAATGAATAAACAAATTGTGGTACATACACAGTATGGAATATTATGCAGCTGTAGACGAAATGAAGTTGTGACATTTATAACATGGATGAATCTGAAGGACATTATGTTGAGTGAACTAAAGCAGACACAAAAGGACAAATACTGTATGATTGCGCTGTTACGAACTAAATATATTGTGTAAACTCATGGAGTTAATAATTAGAATATAGATCACTAGAAAATATAATGGGGGTAGAGAAAGCTGAGGGGTAATCTGTGCAGAATTGGTAACAATGCTGGTAAATCTTTGGAAATAAATAGAAATGGTGAAAGCACACCATAGCGTTTGTAACTAGCAGTGCTATTATTTGGGTATGACAGTGGCTGAAAGGGAAAGTCTATGGACATGTATTTAATAGAAGGAAAACTAAAAAATGTAAAATGGGACTGTACAACATAGTGAAACCTCATGTGAAATATAACTATGGGTAATATTGGATATGTAAGACTGTTTTTATAAAATATAAATACAAATAAACTAGAGAGATGGAAAACAGAATAGCAGCTATGTATGGTAGGGGAAGCATAGAGAACTTGAGAGGTGATGAGGTTTTTAATTTGTTTTTTGTTTATTATTATTACTGGAATAATGAAAATGCTCTAATATTGATTGAAGTGATGAATGCACAGCTATGTGATTATACCAAATACCATTGTCTGTACACTTTGAATGGATTTATGCTTAATTGATATGTATCAATAAAATTGATTTGTTCAAAAAAAAAAGAATTGCCATAGCCATAGCAACAGCAGCCACACATAGTAAAGTGACAGCAAGATGGAGCAAGCACTTGAAAAAGACTCTCTTTTGTTTACCCTCCTCCATTCTCCAAAACGAATAAAAGGCCATTTTGTTTTCCTAAAAAAAAAACAACTAGAATATGGTCACCAAAAATACACTGCAACTCAACAATGATATAATTAACACCTTTTGCTTTTTAAAGAATTTCACTTTTTATAAAATGAACATTGTGATTCACTTTCAAATTTTAAATTACTTGAAATTTATTTATATTTCCTCTGTAAACAATTTATTTTTGATTACTTTATTGTAATTACCTTTATCTGGTAATTTTCACAGGAATGTTAAAGTACAGTTATCATTCATATTATGGTAAATTTTTGCTTGCTGTTATATAAAGTTTTTAAATTTTTATATTTGAAATGAAATGTTTTTTTTTTTTTAAATCATGCATTCTGAACACGTATTAATGAGAATTCTGTCGTTTTTCTCTTGTGTTGCATCATTGTATATATAGCTTGAATCATAGTTAATAGTTTTGAATACTTCCATATCTCCAAATTCAAGGGTAGTACTAATATGCAAACATAATTGTGATTTTTTGGATGTTTGTATGAGAAGAAAATATTCAGAGATTTAAAATTTTCTCAAGTTTCACTTCTCATTGTCTTGTTACTAAACCCTTGATTTTCCCCCCAAGATCAGCTCCACCAATAGCCTTTTCTTTATCAGTTGATAACTTCCTTCTGCTTCTCGTTCAAACTAAAAATCCTAGCATTGTCCTTTATGAATCCTCTTGCTCTATATTCAATGCAACAGAAAATCTTCTGGGCTCTCCCTTCAAATGTATCCAGAAAAAGACCACTTCTCACCACCTTCTCTGGGGACACCCTGGTCCAGGGACCCACCCTCACACTATGATTACCATAATACTTCTGTCCTGATCTCCCTGCTTTCAGGCTGGTGACCCCTCAGCATCCAGGAAGATCCTTTGAAATGCTAGGTCAGATCACATCACTCCTCTGCTTTCAGCGGCTCCCCATAGCTTTCAGAGTTTTCTTTTCAAAGCCCTCACAAGTGACCTGCCCTTCCCCTTTGCCTCCAACAACTCTCTGTTCTGCTCACTCTCCTCCAGTTACCTTAGCTTTGTTGCATTTCGTTGAACATGCCAGTTATAACACAGGCTTAGGATCTTTGCATTAGACATTTGTTTTCCCTGAAATAATCTTCCATTAGTCATCCTCTTGGACAACTCCCTCATCACATTGAAGCCTTATCAAATGTTTCTTTTTCAGTAAGCCCTATTCCTAGCACCTCATTTAAAATTGCAACTCACTAATCACTCCTACCCTAACATTCTAGATTGCTCTTACTTTGATTTATTTTTTTCATAATGTATAAATACTATGTAATGAACTGGTTATGTTTATTATTTATGTCTCTTTCAACCCACATAGTTTGGAAGCACCTCAAGGAATAGGATCTTTGTTTTTTGTGTTTTCTGATTCATCCCAATGGACATGAATGTACCTGATACAAAGAAGGTTTTCAATAAATATTTGTTGAATGAGTGAATTACAAAACTATTAGGCAATATTTCCATCTTGCACACTTGAGAATGTAATCATTTTGCTCTTACTAAAGAAATTAGAAAACATTGCTGTTGAGGATTTTAAAAAATATCATCTTTCCAAACCATTTCACTGATTTATATTGTAAATTATAACTTAAATAAAATTACTATAGACTATAAGACCAATAATGGGAATGATTATTTTTTGTCATCATTTAGCATTCTGATTGGCTTTACTGGAATAAAAAATTCCAATAAAGTGTAGAGAAAGAACACACATTAAAATATGTAGATTAATGTTTATGGAATATATAACTTACATATTCTATTTATATTTGCTAGTTTATATTGAACTATCCTTCAACTTGATTTATGGTATATGGAGTTTTAACAACTTGGATGAAATATATTAAACTTCAATAACCAAGATCATCTGGAAACCCTGCTGATGTTTGTGTTGTAATAATAACAGCTAATAAAATAATAAGAATAAAACAATATTAAATTTAATAAATATTAAGTAATGTAATAATAGCTAAGATTAAGTATTTACTAGATGCCAGCCACTCTGCTAAATGGCAATCATGCCTTACCTAATATGATCCTCACAGCTACCCTATGGGATAGTTATTGTTGGTATACATTTGTCAATGAGTAAATAACCTTAGGGAAGTAGAATAATTTTCCCAGAGTCATAAGGATAACAAATATCTGAAAATTCATTTCTTAATTTAAAATGATAGAAATCTTTCTATATCAATATAAATCCATCTATCTCATTCTTATTAATGGCTCCGTACTATTTAAAAGAACCAGCTTGTTGTTTCATTTATTTCTCTATTGTTTTTCTGTTTTCAATTTCATTGATTTCTGCTATTACCTTTATATCTCCTTCTTTTTGTTTGCTTTGGATTTATTATATGTTCTTGTTTAGGTGGGAGCTTAGGTTACTGATTTGAGACTTTTCCTCTTTTCTAACTTAATGCTATAAATTTCTCTCTTAGCACTGCTTAGGTGTGTCCTATAAGTTTTGATATATTGCATTTTTATTTTCATTCTGTTGAATGTAAGTTTGATTTTCTTTGGCACTCCTCTTTTACCCATGTGTTATTTCAAGTAAGTTGCTGAGTTTCTAAATATTTGGAGATTTTCCTGTCTTTCTGATTTTGATTTTTAGTTTCATTTGATTCTGGTCAGAAAACATACTCTGTATGACTTCAATTCTTTTAAATGTTTTGAGGTGGTCTATCATGATATATATTCTGTGGTATTCTAGGAAATAATGTGCATTCTACTGTTGGGTTGAATGTTCTGAAAATGTTGATTAGATCCTAATGATTGATAGTGTTGTTGGGTTCTTCTGTTCCCTTGGGGGATCTACTTAGTTTTATTATCAACTTTTGAGAGTGAGTGCTGAAGTCTTCAACTGTACTTGTGGTTTTGTCTATTTCTCCAATGAGTTCTATCAGTTTTTGTGTCACATAACTTGTAGCTCTGTTATTTGGTACATTCACATTTATGCTTGCTATGTTTTCTTGGTGTCTAAACCTTATATCACCACCTGTGACCCTCTGTGCCACCATTATTTTCATTGATCTGATGTCTATTGCATCTGATATTAATATAGCCACTTTTGCTTTCTTTTGATTTATGTTGGCATGATTTATCTTTTTTCTCTTCTTTCAGTTTCAGCCTTCCTATATAGTTATATTTTAAGTAAGTTTTTTGTAGATATCATAAAGTTGGGTCATGTTTTAAAATCTATTGTTGATATTTTTCTCTTAATTGGTATATTTTAATATAATTGCTGATATGTTAGGATTTAAATCTGCAATTTTATTTTTTGTTTTCTGTTTGTTGTGCATTTTTCACTTCTCTGTTCTATTTTTCCTGCCTTCCTGTGGGTAACTTTTCTATTTTGATTTATATATAGTGTTTTTGTTAAAAAAAAGTCTTTGTATAGCTTTTCTAGAATTTTTTACAGTATTAAGATATATATAATTACATTACATATAGTTATATAACTTATCACAGTATTGATACCAACATTTTACCAGTTCAGGTGACATATATACATTCTTTTCTAATAGCAAAGAATTCTTGCACTTTTTATTTTGACATAAACTCGCAAGTAGAAGATAAGCTGCTTAATAAAAGTTATTTCATATATACAATATACAGAAATTATTTAAATGTCTGTTCATAAAATGGATTCTTTGGATACTAATAAAAATTAAAGATACAACAATTGACTAGAAATCAAACCATCACTAAACCAAAATACCAGGAACTGTATTTCATTTCAGAAAAAAATCCAAGTAATTTTTACTGTGCTACAAGAATAAAGCAGATATGTCATAGTATACATTACCATATTCCCTTAAAGCAAGGACTATTTAAAATTTTCATATTAAAAAATGTTTAGGCTTATTTCTGTCTGTGTACATTCAGGAATTATATCACTGGTTGCATACAATTTTCTCATCATGCAAAAATATCTCAGTTATTTTCTACCTCCTTTTATGTCCTTTTACCCTTTCCCATTTAAAATATAATTGTTTTAAATATTTTCTATACATACATTTAGAACCATATCAGAGAGTGTTATAATTCTGGCTTTAACCATCAAATGTAGTTTAGAAGACTCAAGAGGAAAAGGAAAATTTCTTATGTTTACCCATATTTTTGCTTTCTTTGGTCTGTTTTCCTTCCTGATATTTGAAGATTCCTCTTTTCTATTTTTTCCCTTCTGTTTAGAGAAGTTCCTTCAGCCATTCCTTGGGGGGAGGTTTGCTAGCAACACATTTTCTTAGTTTTAATCCATGGAACCGTACAACGCAGTGACCCCTAAGTTAAAACATCCCAAAGGATATTTTTTTGCTGAGTATGTGATTCTGGATTGGCACTTCTTTTCTTCAGCACTTACTTCAGCTTTCATGGTTTCTGAAGAGAAATCTGCTGTCATTCAAAATGATTTTCCCCTATAAGTAAGGTATTTCTTTCTATCCTTGCTTTCAAGATTTTTTTCTTTGATTTTGTTTTGAGAAATTTGAATTTTGATGTTTCTTGATGTAAATTTCTTTAGGCTTATCTGTTTGTGATTAGCTCAGTTTATTGAAGCTATGATTTTATGTCTCCTGCCAAATCTGAGAAAGTTTCAGTCATTATTTCTTCTAATACTTTTTCAGTCCTGTCCTCCTTCTCCTCTCCTTCAAAAAATCCAATGATATGGATGTTAGAAACTTTGTAATAGTACCTACAGTTCTATTAACTTTCTTTTCCAGTTTATTTTTTTCTCTGTTGTTCAGATTGGATCATTTACATTGTGCTATCTTTAAGTTTACAGATTGTTTCCTCTGTCTTCTCCGTTTTGTTGTTGAGCTCATCTGGTGAATTTTTTAAAAATTTAGGTTATTGTATTTTTCAGTTCTAATATTTCCATTTGGTTCTTCCTTACAACTTCTCTTTCTTTGCTGAAAATTTTTTTTGGCTGAGACTCTATTTTTAAATTTGTTTTAGACACATTCACATGCTGTGAAAGCATTCTTATGATAGCTATTTTTAAAATCTCTGGCAGCAAATTCTAACATCTCTGTCAAACCTGTGTTGGCATCTATTAACTATCTTTTTACATTCAGGTTGGCATCTTCCTGGTCTGAAAATGATCCTTTGCTATAGCTGCTTTTATTATATCCTTTGATTGGCATAAGATAACTGGGGCTCAGAGGGACCCAAGAAGACAGCTTTAGAAATGGGACTAAGACCTGAGTCTAGAATCCAAGTGGGTATGAAATCAATGCCAGGCTCTTAAGCTCTCAGATTATAGGCAATATGTACAGTATGATTCTATTTTAATAGAAAAAATATACTGCTAGATATGTATTTCTAGCATAGGGAAAAAATGTCAAGAATAGACCTCAAAATGCACCTGGGATTTTCTATGAAGAGTAAGATTTGGATGATTTTCACTTTTGTCTCTCTGTACCTAAAAATTATCTACAATAATCTTAATTTAATCACCCATCCATCATATAATTTTGAATAGAGCTCTGAGTATGTTGGGTGTGTAAATTCATTAAGAGAGTGCTTTCCAGGTTTTTTTCTCAAATCAACAGTAACAACTTAGGTATATAAAAAGATTAATTGTTAAAAAGTATGAAATAACTCCAGTTTAGACTCTTACTTAGAGGAAATAGATTTAACCCATTTTTGTAGAGCAGCACATTTGTTTCCTATTTATTTTTATCATATTCTGTGTTTTGAATATAAAACTTTTTAATGAACTTTATTTAGAAGTTAGATCAAATTATTTTCAAACCTGCATTTTCCTAGTAGAAAAATTAAATATTTTCCCTGGCCCCTTTATTATCTCATCCTCTTCATTTTTTTTTTTTTTTTTTTTTTTTACTCCTTTATCCAGTATTTGCAACAAAAACCTTTGGAATGGTAATATATATTTTTTTCTAACAGACTTGAATGACATGGTGTATTTTCACATCATGTTGCCATGACTACCAAACCCTTTAACTCCTCTTCATTTAAATATATTCACTGTTAAATTAGAGATACAGCTCAAGCAATTTGGGATACTTTATAATTTTTGTTTAAAACATTATATGGTAAGTCTCAAGTTCACTCTTTTTTTAATTAGAGAAGTTGTTGGTTTTTGAACAATCATGCATAAAATACAGAATTCCCATATACCACCTGTAGCAGTTTGGCAGTTTGATATCGTTATGAATTCCAAAAACAGATATTGGATTATGCTTGTAAACTGGTCTGTTCATCTGGGCATGGTTGAGTTATGATTAGGGCTTTCATTGGGCCACGTAAATAGGGCATTGAGCCCTGCCCCTTGGTGGGTGGAGTCTTAAAGAGAAAAGACATGGCAAAGGACAGAGTTGGAGTTTTGAGTTGGAGTTCTGAAGCTGTGTTTTAATGCTGGAGCCTGGGGAAACAAGCACACAAGGAGCTTGGTCGTGAGGAAGGAGAGAAGGTCCCAGGATAGAGATGAGCCATTCACCTGACAGTTCACAGCTGGCCTTGTGGAGAGAGGCAAAGCCTAGAGAGCCTCATAGTCTACAGCTGACCTTGTGTAGGAAACAGAGGAGCTGAGCCCGGAGAGAAACGGAGCCCCGGAAAGAGAGGAACCCAAGAAGCCTGAACCCTGGCAAACGTCAGCAGCTGCCTTGCTCCAACACGTGGCAACAGACTTTGGTGAAGGAAGTAACTTGTGCTTTATGGCCTGGTAACTGTAAGCTTCTACCCCAATTAAATACCCTTTATAAAAGCCAACAGATTTCTGGTATTTTGCATCAGCACCCCTTTGGCTGACTAATACACCACCCTATTATTAACACTTTGCATTGGTGTGATACATTTGTTACAATTGATGAAAGCACAGTTTTATAATTGTTCTATTAACTAGACTCCATGTTTTAACTTAGGGGTCACTGCGTTGTGCAGTTCCATGGATTAAAAAAATTTTTTTTATTCTAATAATGTATTTACAACCTAAAATTTCCCCTTTTAACCCCATTCAAATATATAATTCAGTGCCATTAATTACGTTCACACTGTTTTCCCCCCATCAACACCATCCATTAACAAAACTTTTCCATCATCCCAAATAGAAACTCTGTATATTTTAAACTTTAATTCCCTATTCCCTACCTGTACCCCACGCTCTGGTTACTTATGTTCTAGATTCTGACTCTTTGAGTTTGCTTATTCCTCTTATCTCGTATATGTTAGCTCATACAATGTTGTCCTTTTGTGTCTGGCTTACTTCACTCAATGTGATGTCTTCAAGGTTCATCCATGTTGTCACATGTATCAGAACTTTCTTTTTTAATATTGTATATACATTGAGTGTATATACTACATTTTGTTTATCTATTCATTGGTTGATGGACATAAGGGTTGCTTCTCTTTTTTGGCATTTGTGTATAAAGGCCAACACTTGTCTAAGAAAACTTTCCAAATTCTATATAGGAATTTGTCATTCAGGTTCAGAGCAAAATTTATATATATCCTGAAATAAATTGGAAAGCTTTTCCAAAATTCTAAGACATCTGGATTGATTGTTAGACATTCTAACACACCCATATCCCTCACCAGAATATTGAAAAACCCTGAAATTACAAGAAAAGTCTATTCCTGGTTGATTTAGAAATGTCTGTCTAGACACAGCCCCCCTTCATCCCTTCTTTGTTTGAAGGTGTGACTGTTGCATATTGCAGAGAGGCAGCAGGGAGCCAATGCTAACTTGCTGCTCTGGAGTGAGGAATGCAAAGATATACAGCTGTGGCATCTTAAATGAAGAGCAGTCGGCATACAATAAGCATATATTTATGAGGCTTATGTTGCAAGGATAAATAACTGGTTTGATCGTGATAATTCTTAGATTTGATTTTTTCAATGCCAATTCTTTAAATTTTATGGAATTCAAAAATAATACAAATATATCTAGATTCTTCCAGTGTTTAATTATATGGAAATGTACATAACAATATGCATCACTGAATTTTCTAATGCTGTATTTCATTCTCAGACTATTAAAAATATTATCTTAAAGATATGAGGTTTTATGTTGTGAAAACTATTAGATTAGATGCTAAACTCAAAACTGTAAGGTCAAGTAAATAATTGTGGACAAATACATGGAAATAGTTGACATACAACACATGTTTTTATTAGTAAACCTAATTTTGCATAGCATATAAAAGGTTTTTAATAAATGAGCTGTTCATAAATCCTAATGCACTGTCTAATCTCCCTACTTTCAATTTTTCTCAAAATGCAATGCTAAAAATAATGAACAAATCAAAGCAGGGAAAAATGTCTAATAATCCTTCACTTTGAATTCCAGGATCATAGTCAGATAGTCACTACTTATTGCAAATGACTACTGATCTGATTTTGGATTTCAGTAAAGCAAACCAATAATAAATTAATTAAAAGTGACCTTTTCATTTAAGTGAAGCAGGTGGAATAAAATATTTAACAGGTTTAAGAAAGCAAGCAAAACAGCATGTGTCCTTAGTAGATTTTAATTTGCCTGAGAAAATGTCTGTCAGCTCAGTCCCTTACTCTGAAGGTCAATAGAAGTTCAAAGAGCCAGTAGTTTGTGGCCACAGAGCATAAGACTACTCTGCGTTAGAAACCAAGGGTATTTCATGTTATTGAACAAAATCCAAACTTTTAAAATTTGTCCACAAATTCCTTATAAGATTTGCCCCCTTCCTCTCTCTTTAACTGATATTCTTCCTCAGTGCATCACTCTCTGTTATTTATCCTCACTTGCCTATTTCCAGTCTTTAAACATGGCAAACTCATTTCTGCCTCAGGGCCTTTGCATCTGCTTGGGATGCTCTTTCTTCTTTGGCTCTTCACAGCTCTCATTATAAATGTTACCTTTTATATCTTTGCTGAGCTTCTTTGCTAAAGTAGCCCTCTCAGATGCTCTGAAAATTATCTTAATAATTGATTTACTTCATTTCTCTATGTGTTTCCTTTTGCTTTCTCTAACTATAAAAGTGTATAATCTTCTTTTAGAACCATGTGTAGAACTGTGCCTGACATATATTATGTGCTCACAAATATTTATAGACTGACTGCCTCTTAAGTTATTTCAAAGATAGTCTGGGTGGCAGTCTGCGTTTGTCTAAAGAGTAACATTTGCAGTCATTTACAACTTAACAAGGTTTCTATGTACATGTGTTGTCATACCCTTAGACCCTTATACCATTCGAGAGGTAATTAAGGTAAGGTGATATTATTCTCATTTCTAAAACTTAAGAGTAGGAAGTGGCCATTTTGTGGTCCATATCCAGACTTAAGTGATTGTCATTGATATTGTTTTTCATGCCCTTCACTGTCTTCCACCTTTTGTGAGTCCCAGATAGCTATGATTAAGTGATGGAATAGCAACACATATTCTGCAGATGTCTATGTGGACTCTGTTAAACATTCTATCCACATTTTGGCATCAGTACTACAAGATGTGACCACCAACTTGCTACCACCAAAGGGCAAAAAGTCACATTTTTCTTCTATCATATTAATTCTGTTTAGAATAATGGTGAAATAATGCTTTGTCATTTGTTTCAGTTTGCTAAGGCTGCCAATGCAAAAATACCAGAAATGTGTTGGCCTGTATAATGGGAATTTATTAGGGTAAAAGCTTACAGTTCCGAGGCTGTGAAAATGTCCAGCAAGGCATCATCAGAGATGCTTCCTCACCAAAGGTCAGCTGCTGGACAGATCCTGGACTCCTGCCATGTGGCCAGGAAAAATCTCCTTGCTTTGGACCTGTTCCACTGAGTCCAGCCTCCAGCCTCTCTCTCAGCCTTTTGGAGTTTCTCTTAGCCTCTCTCTCAGCCTCGCATGTTAACTCTGTCTTCCTGAAGTCCTCTCTCTCACTTGGCTTTCTCTGTGTATGTTTCTGCTTTCAGTTCTCAGTTTATATAAAACCCCAGCAGGAGGGTGGAGACCTAACAACCCAGGCCACATCTCAATGATGTAGTCCAATCGAAAGCCCTAAAGCAATGTAATTAAAAGCAATCTAATCAAAGGTCCCTTAACTGAATCTAATGCAATGAATGGGTCCTACACCCAGAGCAATAGATTAGTTCTAAGAACATGATCTTTTCTGGGAGTCACAAAATTTTCAACTGTCAGTTGGTTAAAGCTATTGAATTTTCATTAATGTTAGAAATATACCTCCTGGAAACTTCTATCATACCCTAGAAGAAAAACTGAGGCTTATATTTATCATTAGATTAGGTATTCTGCCTGAAACATGAAGATATTCTTTTTTGGAGTTATGGAATCTTTGGGCTGGAAATCAGCTCTTCCAGGGGAGGAAAGTAAGGACAAGAAAGGCACAGTGATCTGACAAAGGTCACTTGGCCAGTTAGTGGTAGAGCCAGTACTGAACACAGATTATTGCCTTTCCAGTCTATGCAATTCATGCCTGTATAGAGATTAAATCAGACCAGGTAATTTTTCAAGGCACGGAGATATGAAAACAAGGAGAACAAGATGGAAATTTAAGTAATTTGTAGCTGTGCTTATACTCAGTGGTTTGTATTTAATAAATACAGATGAATCATTGGTCATTTGAAAATGTTTATTCCATGCCTATTTTGTTGTGGGTACACTGTTCTGCAGTGGGGCACCAGTAGAGAGCACAACAGTATCTCTTCCTTCAAGAGCTC
This sequence comes from Tolypeutes matacus, assembly GCA_026826555.1. NCBI lineage: Eukaryota > Metazoa > Chordata > Mammalia > Cingulata > Chlamyphoridae > Tolypeutes > Tolypeutes matacus. The sequence goes on from JAKSZT010053928.1 coordinate 11,056,304, forward strand.
ATGATCACAAGGGGGACACCAGCCAGTAAATGTTCAATTTCTACTCACTATGTTAGAAGCTGTGACAAAGAAAAGCACTGGGAGCACAGAGAGTGGGCAGCCAACCCAGGTGGTGACAGCCAGGAAATCTCTTTGGAGAAGATGGCTCCAAAGCTGAGACCTGAAGGATGAGCAAGAAATAGTTGAGGGAAGAGGGAAAGTGTTCCAGATAAAGAGAAGAGCGTGCACGCCAATCCGAATGCACTAGTACACTCTCCTGTCCATCACACCCCAAACACAAAAATAGAGTAACAATTATTCCTATTGCCCTGTGTTCTTTTGTACCACAATCCCATGTGAGGAATTACACATGGTACCTCAATACCTGGATGGCCTTGGATGTAGTTTTATCAGAAGTATTTCACTTTATAACAAATTGAGCATCCTGGAGAAGGGGGTTCTAGTGAGATTCCAATGCCTGGAACTGCAGAACGGTCAAACTTTGAATAAGGTGAGGTTCATATTCATCTTGCTCACCCTGCACCTGCCTCGAAAAGTCTTTGGTGCCGACCCCCACTATGTAATGGAACGTGAAGACATTAAGGAAGCACCATGCCTGACAATACAAGTGCACTGTCACAAACGAGCAACATAATTTTGTTCTTGCTCTAACTGCTTAAAGCTTTTAGGAAACATGTGCCTTTGTAAATTAACAACCCTGAAAATTAAAAGCAAGTGAATTGCTTTTCTAAAATTCTACATGTTTATGAATCAGCTTCACCATAATCATAATAGTCATAAATTAGAATTTCTTCCCCAAAGGTAACCAGAAATAGATGTTAATCAAAACCAAAGCTGAATGCTGTGTATTTTTTCAATATTTACCATTTCAGATATTTGTAAAAACCTCACGTTTCTATTAAATGATGCAAAGTAATTTTGAGTATACATATTGCTTCCTTCCTCCAATTAAAAGTAATTATTGAGAGCCATCCATTTTCTAAGCTCTCTCCTAGGTGCTGGGGATATAGGTTCCTATCTTCAAGGAATTTATGGCAAGGGGAGAGAAGCGAGGGGTAGAGTGAAAGTGAAGGAGCTGCCAGGAAAGAAGGACCAGGAAAGACAGTGCCTGTTCTAGTATAGGCTTGATCCTTTACACTTGCCACCTTGGTAGTACTGAGTCAAAATCGAGGAGGGCTGGGCATGGAGAATTTGCATATTTAATAAGTTCCCCAGGTGATTCTCATACACATTCAAGTCTGAGAACCTTTGCTTTGGCAATGGAAGATCACTGAAGAGTTGTAAGCAACACAGTAGGCTGAGTGTTAGGAAGTGTACAGGGAGGCAGGACATTGCTTTTGCAATGCAAAATGGAGCATTTTGATGGCATGGGCATCGGTTAAAGAATGAGGGATAGGGTGATCCACAAGGATTGAATGACATTTAGGACTCAGGTGAAGAACCTTGTTCCACACCTTATTAATAAGTTGCAAGTCTAATACTTTTATTTAGTTTGTCTTTTTGTAAAAGCTTATTCCATTGGCTCAAAATTCCTAGTTAACTCTCAGATAAAAATGGAGACAGTGGATTGGAGCCAAGCAAGAATCATGACAGGGAGGGCACTGCAATAGCCCATGGGAGAGGGTGAGACCCAAGGCATCTCGGAGGGGAAGAGAGCCATGCAACAACAACACAGACAAACCAAAGGCCTTGGTTTCTAATTGGATGCAAAAGACAAGGAGCCAAAACAGCTGTGCCATATTTTAAAATAAAAATTCATTGTTTTGGAATTATTGCAACATGGAACTGATTCAATGTGATTTACCTTGAGATCCCTTCACAGAAGTTGGTTCAAAGGTAATCAGGCCTAAAAGAAAGTCCACACAAACATCTCCCACAGTGTGGCCCACCAACCTCAATGAACTTACACATCCTGGAGCCTTGCCACCAACCATAGACCACAGTTCACACTGTAGACCACACTCTCTCCCACTCAGTTCTGAGTGGTGGGCAACATGGGAATCCCAGTGGGTTCCGTGTAATATTTTAGGTAATCTAATCACCTCTTAAAATATATGTATATATATATATATATATATATATATAAATAACATTTTTGTAAGCAAATACACATATATGCATATATATTTATATATCATTTTACAAATGTTTGTATGTATTGTGAGAATTTTTATTTTTACCCATACTAAAAAAAAAAAAAAATAAATAAAGTCCAGCTCAGCATAATCCTTCACTAATCTGAAAACAAACTGCACTGATGACAAAAAGTTTGTGTATCATCTTAGATTTACAGCTAGACTCTCTGCTTTGGGCCTCACCATACTGTTTCGCAACTATGTTTTTGTACCTGACACTCGCACTGCACCTTGGCTATAGGACCCGTGTTCCTCTTATATTTGCACAGTGATTTGTACATAGTATGCCTTTAATACATGCTCTTAGATACATGAACTGATTGATTAATTGTGGTGCTGAAGGATAGTAGCACTTTATAGCTTAAAATAGCTTCCAGAGAACACTTTGTGCAGGTCTCTGCTTTCAAACAAGGTCACACCTAAATATACCACCAAAACCAGTCGTCCTCTGGCAGTGTTCATCTACTGCAAAGTCCAAGTGAAAGTTGTTCCAGGGAGACTCACAGTTATTTAGGATATTGTATATCATATCAGGGAAGAATCTAAGTCTGAGAGCCCCTGTGTGGATTGCAGCAGATGGCTTTCCAGATGTTTTCCTGGGTAACAGCAGGCATCAGTTTGACTTTGGAGAAACGACCTGGGTTTGCTGGTGGTCTTTCAGGTTGAGTTCTGCAAAGCTCTTGCATGAAGAGCTTGAAAGTACTGCTTTTGAAAGGTTACAGTTAAATTTGATTAATAGGATTTTTAGAAACGAATAGGAAAATTTAAGGCTTTGAATTTGCTTTGAAGACATTAGTTATTAAAATTCTCTCAGTTCAAGGGAATTCTAGAAAGTTTGAGCTGAATGGGACCTAAAAGATAATTTTGTCCTGTCCCTATCTTATAAAGGAGGAAATTCAGATGTATAAAAGTTGGGTGAAATGTGCAAGATCTGTGCAGATATGTAATCACAAGTGCAGGGACAGATTTAGAATCAAGTTCCTGTGGTAGTTTATCCAATGCATAATGATTCTGCTTTTGATAAAGTGCTTATTTCACTCTCTCACTATTGCCCATTTCTTCTTAATTTTATTCCAATTCTTTGGTGCTCATCTCACCTATTTTCTCCCCAATTTTGGATGATTAAAGTTTAGTCAAATAAAGTGACTCTAATGAAAATCAGCAAATATCATATTGTATTTTATTTGGTGAACACAGAGTTCATTTTTATGTAAATAAATTATTTCCATAGTATATGGTGAAACCAAGAAAGAAACATCTTTGGTCAAATTAAAATTTTTATTCAGTTGGTCTGACCTTGAGTTAGAGAAAAGATTTTTGCTACCATTTGTTTAAATGTTATTAGCACTGTGCTAAGTCTTCCATATATATATCTTTATATTTAATCCTCATGGTGACCCTATGAGGTAAGATTATTATCCTTACTTTACACATTAATAAACTCAGGCTCAGAAATATTAAATGACTTCCCTGGTCATGCCGCTAATAAGTCACAGAGTTTGGCAGATAGTCTGTGTTTTAGTTTGCTGAGCCTTAGCTCAAAGCAGATACCATGAAATGCGATGGCTTCAACAACAAAAGAGACAAGGAGGAGAGACAATGAGAGACACAACAAACCAGGGAGCTGAGGTGGTTCAAGTGATTGAGTGCCTCTCTCCCTTATTGGGGTTGGTTCCCGGTGCCTGATAAAGAGAAGATGAGAAGAGAAGACAAGCACACACAGAAAGCACACAGTGAATGGACACAGAGAGCAGACAGTGAGCACAAAACAACAAGGCAGTGGGAGGGGGGAGTAATAAATTAAAAAAATTAAACTTAAAAAAAAAAAAAGATCCTATTTATAATAGGTTTAAACCTACAGGAATGGATTAGCTTAAAAAACATGCTTTCTGGGGTACATACAGTTTCAAACTGTAACTGAAAAATTAACAGATATGTTCTGTCTCACTGAATTCTATTTTAAGCAATTGCTAACCTTCTCATATTTTGGAATGTAGCCAAAAGAAAATACCAATAACTATGATAGCTTACTAAATTATAGCCTTGATGCATGTTAGCCTTTTGAAGTAGCCAGAAGCAGGTATCTGTAACTGTTGTAAATCACTGCACTGTAACCCAGATTCCTTGTTTGTATCTTTAATGATGATGCTATGTTTTTGAAACTTCATCACCTTACTTGAGACTGGGCAGTAACAAGACAACTAGCTACTGTCCCCACTTGTATCTTATTATCTTATTTGCAACCCTGAAGTGGGGTGCCCTTGCGCGTAGCCCCTGAAGTCAAGTGCCATTGTACGTTTATTAAAATGAGACAGCCCAGAACTGACCACCCCAAATTCCTAAATTATCTTGCTAAGTCAAAGCAGTTTTAATCAGTCAGCCCACCTGACATGCGCAGTAGCTAAACTTTATACCAAGTAAACTAAGCATGTAACCGATCTGTGGATGTTCAGCAATAAGACTACCTCTAACCCTGTTGTCATCCTGAGCTTGCCTGCCTTTGTTTGAATACTATGAAACATTGTAAGTTTCTCCAGTTCGAGGAGGCAGATTTATGACTAATAGGTCTTCTGTACTCCTTGCTTTGTGCTCAGCAATAACCTCTGTCTCTCTCTGAAACTCTGGTATCACATAATTGGCTTTCACTTGTGCATCTTGCAGAAAACTCCTGCATTGATCGGTATCAAAACTACCACAGTCTGGAACCCAAGTGTATCCAATTCTCAAGTCTCTGCCCTCACCCACTTCAGCCAGAAGGAGCCCTGTGGACTTCCATGTGAACCTTCTCTAAAAGGGTCAACAAGATATATTGGGGGCTGAGAGGGTGAGGAGGTATTTGACAATAGAGGTAATGTCTTTCCTTGCTAGGAGTGCTATAAAAAAGTACCACGAACTGGGGGGCTTAAAACAAGAGAAATTTATTGTCCCAGGGTGTGAGTCTAAAATCAAGGTGCCAGCAAGGTTATGCTTCACCTGAAGTCTGTAGGGGAGAGTCCTTCCTTGCTTCTTCTAGCCTCTGGAGTCTGCAGGCAATCCGTAAAGTTTCTTGGCATGTAAATACATCTCTGCCCGAATGCACATGGGATTCTTTCTTGTCTCGTCTTCACATGGTGTTCACCCCTGTGTCCTTGTCTGAGTATCCTCTTCCCTTCTTAGAATACCAGTCATACCGGATTAGAGCTCATCCTAATGTACATGACCTCTTCTTAAGTAATAAGATCCTATTCCAAATAAGATCCCACTCACAGGATGGTGGTTAGGACTTGAACATGTCTTTTTGGGGACACAATTCAACCCTTACAGATGGTTTAGCTGGCTAATTGGGTCAGTAGAACAGAGATGGGGGGAAAACTGACTCAAATTCTTTGTTTTATCCAGTATAAAATGCCAATTTAAAACAGATTTGGGTGATGGAAAACATATCTGGTGGCTGCAACTTTACTTCTTGAAAGCAAAATGCTATGACAGGGATTAATAGATCCCCATCACGTGGCCCTCTCCCAAGCTGTGGGTCTGCCACAGTGTGGTTGACATGACATCCTCTCGCCATTCCCACTTCCCCCATTCCTAACCTCATTTCTGGGTAAGCAGGGCTGTCATGTTTTAAACTTTCTGGTTAAACAACAACCACCACCTTGCAATTATAAATTTAATAAAAAATGATTTAGCTTTAGAATTTAAAAAAACGACCGGAAAACATTTACAAATGTTTTCCAATGACAAATTTTTTTAAAAAATGTCATTTATATATAGTAGATCAGATTTCTGCAAATATGTGCAACTTACTTTGTGTTATATTTTATTTTGTAGATTTTATCATATCAGAAGTATAACGAGAATATTTTATGATTTCAGTTCTTTGAAAGAAGTAAATTCTGCACCAAAAATCAGGGAAAATATGAGAAATGAAATATGAAATTCTCATTCCAGCCCTGTCCCTGACATTCTCTGTGTCCTTAGCCAAGGAAAATTTCTTAACATTATGAGATATCTATTATATCTACTAAACCCACACAAATCATAAATACTAGCTCTTTAAGAATCTTTGAACTTCAATAATATTGGAAAAAACATTTTGACCACTTAAAAATGCAAGATAAGAATGGAGGGACTAGGGTACCCCTTCTAAAAAATCCTCATCCAGAGTCCAATGCTTTGGAGTCTTGGTTTTTTAGTTACTTGGTCATTAGAAAGGTTGCCTTCCCACTGTGCATCATGCAAACCACCAACAAATTTTGATTGTGCTTGTGAATGCTTTAAAAGTGCTACCATCACACATATACGCACCCTCTTTCTCTATATTTTGAAAGCTTTGTTTATGGATTTCAATACAAAACAACTTAACAGATTGACTTGTTAATAACTTTTTACACGCCAGCTTCCTGAAGTGAACAGCCCCCCCTCGCCCCCCGCCAAGCTGGGCTCTGGCAATATGGTGATTCTAAATCACTGATACATATTTATAAATCTGTTCCCTGCATCGGAAAGCAAGGTTTAACTTTCTACGTGATATTTTATATTCACAAAATATTTATGTAGAACTAATCCTTCATCAAAATTGTGTGTTTGGAATGAATTAGCAGAGTGAGAAAAGAAAGCAATTAGCATTTAGAAAATGCCAGTCTCCAAGGTTTTACCAAAGAGCAGTAGGGAAAAAAAAGGAATTTAGACATTGATATGGTTTCTTAAATAGAAAGAACTCGTGTGATTATATTAGGAGTTAGAAAGACCAATATCAGATAATACATTCTATCAATAAAAGGAAAACTAAGAAATAAATATCTGCTGCTCACATCAATGGAAGTGACAAGGGATAATCAGAAAGTCTAATAGAAAGATGAGGTACTTAATTTTATAAAGCAGCCAGCCTTTCCCCCAAGCCAAGTAAGAAATTTTAAAGTAATTAACATTTACGGAGGGTGTACTATGAGACAGGCATTGAACTGAGCTGTTTGAAGACACTGAGGTAGGTATCTCATCCACATTTACAGAAGAGCAAACTGATGTTCAGAGATGATGGGCTACTTTGCTCAGTGTCATCCAGCTAGTAAGTGGTAGTGCCAGAGTCTGACGGCTTCTGAGACCCAGACTATTAGCTACTTGAAGCTCTGACATCTCAAGAGATGGAAAATTCTTATGGAGCTCAATATGTCTTGAATTAAGAAAATATACTGGAGAAAAAGGAATGCAATTGCCATCAGTGGGTGAATACAAAGAACAGGTATGAAAGTTTGGAAAGGCTGAGGTTGCAGACAGTTAATAAAAAAAATCTTTCTTTGAAAAATAGAAATAGAAATATATTTATTCCTTATTTAAGGATATTTATAAAGAAAAATCTATTTAGTGTAACAACATGAAAAATATATATTACCTGAGTCTGAGATTCCCTATTGAATCAGCATATTTAATAGATTAAAATGAAGTTTGTTCAGGAAATAATGATAAATCTATTAATTGAATTTACTTTGAAATATTTTCAATTTCTATTACCATTTGTGCTACACACTGTTGCATTTCAAGAGATCTTAAGATCTTAGTTTTATCAGTTTATAATGTAGTGAAAACTGGAAAAGTAGAAATTGTTATAGGGAAGCCAATAAACATTTTATTAATTTTTTGAGTGAAAGTCCCTCTCTGGGTTGAACCCATAAAGAAAGCACTTATTTTGATTCTTTCAACAGGAGTTTTTAAGACTTATTAAGTACTGGGTATAGAAAGGCAAATAAGATGTGAGCAAAGCTTTAAGAAGTTCACAGTGGAGCAGAAGGTAGTAGATATAAAAAATAAGCAAAGTGAGCTAGTGGACAAGCAGACCATGTAAGTTTAAATTGTGACACCTCCACTTCCTAGACATGAGTGACCCTGGGGAAATTATTCAGCTTTTCAGGCCTCAGTTTCCTCATCTATAAAATGGGGATACTATTAGTACCTATCTCATAGGACTATTATGAGGAATACTTGTATTAAAACAAGGAATGGGTTAGAACAGGGACACTACAATCAATCAATCAATCAATCAATCAATCAGTTTTCACTGTTATTATTCAACCTGTGATGAATGCCAGAACAGAGTGTGAAAGGAACACAGAGGATGAAGAAGCAGTGTGAAGGAAAATATCTCCTCCAGATGAGAGCTGATAGACAATAAGTAGGATTTACGTGGGTGACTGGTGATAAGGGGTCCAGTGGAACCGGAATACTGGGAACAAAAGTCCTGAACATTTGGAGGCATTTAGTGAAATGCCTCTGGCAGGGATGGTTGGACGCTACACTGTGAGGGTGTCTACAGTGAGGGAGGGGTTCTGGCCCGGAGCCTGGGAGGCCATGTGGGGCCACACTTAGAATTTGTTGTGATCCTGTAGGTCAAATCCTTCTGAATAGTGCTTTTACTGGCCCTGTGAGAGGGTTCTATAAGCTGGTCTTAGGAGAAACCAGGCCTCCGCCCTGGTTCTAACCCAAGCAGAACAGCTTGTATCAGCTTCAAAGACTGGGTTTTCATGTAAGATTTTTATCGGAAAAAAACGATCCACTCTTTAAAAATGATTTGATTTTGAAATGAAGATTCAATGAAGCCTTTGATCAAGGAAGAAATATGATCAGATTTGAATTTTTGAAAATTTTGGGAGTTTTTATTAGTCATTCAGCAAAGATTATATAGAATTTACAGTGTGTCAGAAACTGTCCTAAACATTTTATAAATATTAATTCATGGATGTTGGAAAGGAGGAAATGAAAAAAATAAGGAGAGATTTCCCTAACAACTCATCAAATCCACCTTTACTTTTTACTTTTGTATGGAAATTTACTTAAAAAAACAAAAGCCTCCACCATCAGTACTGTCTGCTTCTAAACCTTACATTTGCCTTCATATATTGTAAGAACTAACTTAAAAATTTGTAATAAAATATTTTTCACCACTTTGCATGTTGGACTTGGTAGAAATTACTTTTAGAAAGAGGATGGGGTGTTGAGAAGAGAACAGTGCGCAGATGCTTGGCCAAGCAGGGCGAGCCATTTGACAAGGTGCATTGGGAGAGGTAAAGGCGGCACAGCCCACCAGGCTTTACCAGGGGTACCCGTGGGGCAAGGACAGAAGAGTCTGCCTCATTCTGGTGTACAGAAAGTCATTGTGGACCTGGTTAGGCTTTGCCAGGACTGGGGCGGGCAGAAGTGGTGGGTGATGAGATCCAGGCAAAGTTCTTCACAGCACTTGAGGGTGTTTGGAAATCTCTGGGATGAATTTGTCACAAAAATTGACAGGGTGGTCTTGGCATTTGTTGGGTTGGCACCAGGGATGTCAGATACCCTGCAAAGTACAGAGTAGTCCTCCATCCTGCAAGGCTTTCGCATGTGCACAAAGATTAAAAAACAAACAAACCTGTGTATAATTACAGAAGGCTGTCACCTAACTTTTTTTCACATTGAAACACAAAGCATTTTTGGCATGGTTTTAAAATATGCTGAATTTATCAGAAATGGAACTACTGGGTAAATGGGGGACAGACCGTATTTTGTTCCTATTTTTGCCAGGAGTTCACTGTTTTGGAAAATAGCATCACAGGGTAGCGGCACTGCTCATGGCATCTGAATTCCCCAATCACTCACCTGTATTAGTGTGCCTTTGTAGTGCTCACATTCACCACGGGCCTACTGTGAGTCAACCTCTTGAGAGATGCAAGTGTCTGATTGCTTCATTATGTCATCTACTCTGGTCTGCTTGGGGGCATTTATATATTTTTCCTTTCTATTACATGTAGGGCATTGTATTTATTTCTTTGGAATAGTGTGTGTGGTAGATTTTATCTTCAGATGTTTTTAGTAGAATAAATTATTCCCTAGCAAATCATAAAATATTTGCTATAAAAATGAGGCTGTGACAGGGTTGTGAGGCAATGTGTCAAGATAGCATAAAAGTGTTTTCAGCACTCAGTTTCTCTTATACTGGATTGAGAGTCAACTTTATTTTTTAATTTGTCTTTAATGTTTTCAAGCCATTTGTAATTCACACACTATAGAAAATGGAGGAGGATAAAGCAAGTTGAGAGCAAGCAAAGCCTGCACGGGTGCCACGGGTTCATCTGGTAAGCTGAGACCACAGTCCTGGATGAGACTTGAAGCTGTCTGTGTCTGTGATTTGGGAAACTATACTTCCAGCATCAAGTCCCATGCCAGCTGCCTGTCTTGAAACCCTGTCAAAAGTAATTCCAGGAAATGATAAATTACAGCTCTGTCTTTATGTATTGGAGGCAAGTTGTTAATAATTTGTTCATTTATTTTATATTTGTGCAATTACAAATATGTAAATATTCATTATGCTTAGTATCAAATTTTACCCCAAATTAAAAAATAGTCAGAATCCAAATTCTTTAAAAAACAATTACCATTTTTAAAACAACATGCAAAATCTTAACTTTCTTCTCTGGTCCTCCATCTCTCTGGCCTTATATTATCAACAATCTGTGCCCAGGTTATCAGTTACGCATTTGTCAGTATATCATTAACAATACATCCCAAACAGGATATTGCAGACTCTTTTGAGTAAACCTGGGTCTACACAGCTCTGAACAAACTGAACTAAAGTTTGACTATTTGGTTAATTCATGCCCTTGTCATTCTTTGTTTGACAAAGCTTCTCTGGAAGCTGCATCAAAATGTTTTTCAGTCCAGACATGGCCCCATGCCGCATTACTGGTCATTTTATAAGCACATTTCAAAGTGTTAATCTTTTTGTTACATGAAATAAATTGGCACATTTATTAAAATTTTTCCCAAAGAAAATGAGAAAAAGATATATATCTAAAATGGGACAGGAAGCACAGAGAGAGAGACAGAGACAGAGACAGAGACTGCTTTCTACTCATTAACTTTCCATTAATGAACTAAGATAAATTCTTGCTTTATAACTCTAATTGCTATTTCAGAACATATTGTTGGCAGGCACCATCTTAATAACGAGTAAAAATATTTGATTCACAGCCGTAGAGGCCCTGAACATGAACATATTTTTTTTCCTCTTTTAATACAATTTAATTATATTTAATAACACAATTTTTAGTACGAAATTAGTTATATCGAATGTATACTAAATCCTAGTAATTGGCAGTTCACGTAGATCTTGAGACCACTTATTGCTATTTACTATGGTTGTATCTTTAATTAAAACCATAATTTCCACGGGTAAATAGAATAGCAAACTTAAGTCACAACTAGCTAATCTCTAGCTTCCAATTTATAACTATTAGGCTTAATCATGCGAGGCAAATGTTAGAGTAATCAGTCATTACTTTTTATCTCTGTTTAGAAATGTAATGAGGGGGGCAAATTTTCTAATTATTCAAAAGTCATTGGAAAGAACTCACCCCCAAAGGCTTTTCTAGATAACTACCTAGTTAATAATATAGACTATATTCTAATTATATTCTAAATATCTAACTAGATAATTCTAAGTTAGATATTTCCTGTGACTCTCATGAGTTTAACTGGGCAATTTGGAAGTTGTATGTTAATATTATCTTCTAAAAAATTAGAACTTCTCTTAGGCTCTCAATATAAGGATTTTGGTATTAATTTTGTAAACATTTATTTATTAAATAATTATTGGCTATGAGCAAGGCAGTATGCAAGGTGCTAATCTTGTTCAAATGTATCCCTAAGAGCTTGGCACAGTGGGAGTACAGGGGAAAAACTAAGGAATTTAATCTGATTAACAGCAATTACTCTTTCCAAGGGTCACCACATCTTCAAATAAGTACTACCCAATCTCCTACAAGAGTTAGTGTGTCAGTTTCTCTTATTTCAAGACCTAATTATTTTCTTCATGGGCTAATGCTTTTTCTATCTTTTAATTTTCTTTATACCCCACATTAACAAGTACAGAGTCTTGGTTTGCCATTTATGGCTCATAACAAGGTGATCCAAAACCGGCCTTTTCAGTCATTTCCCTCTTCTCTTTCTATACACTGAGACTTTCTAGTAGGAAGAGGTTTTTATCCTTGCCCTGTTCTCTAAAACATTCTCCCATGCTTCATCATAAGTATCATCACATTTGATCTTGTTTCAGAATTCTTTAGGTATACCACACATTTCCTCACTTCTAACATTGCTAGATTTCTGAGGACAGTATAGGCTTTTTTTTTTTTTAAATAAATATATATATATCCTTCTAAGAATCCCCACCAGATATCCCAATGCAAACACACACATACACACACTTCTATTTCTACTCTATTGGTGCTTTACAAGCCTTCAATTAGGTTTGAGGAATTATTGCATTGGAATTAATAGGCTTGCAATAAAATCTCCTAGAAATTATTAAATAATTGGATTCCTTTATCCACATATTATAAATTAGGGTCATTTAGTAACTTGTGATCTTTCCTGGGTGATAAAATTTATTTCTCCACCAAACTATAGGGTTTATTTATGTAAAAATCTTTACACAGCACTTACCATGTGCCATGCACTGCTCTAAATGCTTTGCAAATATTAACCTATTTAATCTGTGTTACAAACCTAGAAATAAGTACTTACTTGTGGATGAGGAGTTTTAGGCATGGGAGAATATACTTTTGCTATAAAGTTGTACAAGTATGTGGCAAAGCTAGCTTCACACCCACAATGTCTGGCTCTGAATCATTGTATTATGCTCTTTTCAATTCAGTAGAAAAAGAGTTTCTCTTCCCAGGCATCTCCAGATTCTGATGATGAGTCATGTAGAAGAAGAAGGAATGAGGGTGAACATCTCCCAGTCAGGCTGTGCATTTTTAGGCCCAAACCAGGACACATGAACCCAAGGTTTTTTCCTCTCCCTGCTTCAGACTTTCTAAGTAGCTTAGTTTCACTGTCACACTAGTTTTTCCCTGTGCACATGTTTTTCTAATCTTGTTCAAATGTATCCCTAAGAGACTGGGAAAATATTGTTTTAAACCTTACAGAGTGTCAGTATGCGACTGGTATGGTTCATAGGTGTGACATGTCTCAATGCTTGAAAGGCAGTTGGAGGGCTGTAGGGAGAGTAAAAGTGGTTGAGGTAATGGAAGGTCCATTCAAAAGTGAGGAAGCAAGAAGCTTCTGAGAAGTTTCAAGTTAAAGTTTTTTAAATGCATTATTGAGTTTGGAGTATTTTCATAAAATACATTGATTTCCATTACCAAATTCAGGAACAATGTCAACATCATGTTCAAACTATTACATTCTCAGAAAGAATTGGGATCTATAAGTCAGAGTTCAAAAATCAAAAATGTGATAGTACAATAAAGAAAGTGTAACATTTTTTATGGGTATGATTAATTTAATAAATAGATTTGGCTTCTTACATGACAAAAGCTTCCAAAATTCCTCTGAGATCTTCAGGCACATCCATTTGGTCACAATTCACTGCATCTATTTTGATTGGTTGGTGGTGGTCCATGACTTACCAGTTTTTGAGTATTTCATATACGGCTCCAACATATCGACTCTTGCTTGATAATTTTCAGTGTCAAGGCACGGGTATCTTCTTTTCCATTCTGGTGTTTGAATATATTATTGGGCAAAATAGAAAAGAAAATGAACCCCAATTCTTGCTGTGGGATTAACTAAGCCAAAGCTGCTTACTGTAACTCTAAGACCAAAGGAGTTCATGAAAAAAGCTATCACTAGAACAAACAGCCAATAGCACTGAAGATAATATGCATATAGATGAGGCTGAGCTTTGTGCAGTTCTGATGAAATTAAAGTTCTGGGAATATATTTGCTTTGGGGCCATTATATCCTTTCAATATTTGACAGCCACTCCTTTAAAAAAGTAGCTCTGAAATTCATTTAATTGTCTTTCAATCATTCTACAAAAAACAAAAATAAAGTTTAATAATATATAGCCCTCTCCTTTGATAAGAAATGTTTCATTTATATTGTTTTTCCAGTGAAATAAAGAGAAACATGCTCTTTAAGTTGTCATAATTCTTTCTCCTCAGAATTTGTATTCTTCTTTAAATTGAGGGTTTTCAATGGAAAAACCTTTAGAGATTTTTAAAAATATAATTTTCTTGACACTGTCTCAGTGGTTTTTTAAACAAACTCATCATTTCTCTCACATAATAAGCAATGTAGTATTGCTTCTACTTTTGAAGGCAATGAAGATGTACATAGTTTCACTCTCAAGTCATTTTAGAAAAAAAAATCTGTAACACTTAGGAAATTATAATGAAATCTGAAACACAATAAAAATTAAATATGGGAACCACTGATAGAAATACCTTGAGTTACTAACTTGATGTTTGAAACTTTTAATATACATTATATACTAATATTACATATTAGTTCCTAGATGAATTAAATTTTTCATGGTCTCAAAATGCACTTTCCAAGAAATAAAAAAAATATTTACAATAATAAATCTTAGACACTTTCCTCTTTCCTCATTTTGATTCACCATAAGATAATAATCTAATCATTGATATTTCCCCACAAAATTGATGTTTAATTCAAAATTTTGATTCCAAAAATATTTAATGAATTTCATATTTCACAATAAGAAATTATTTGAATTGTAAATTATTCCTCTCCACAATCGATTGCTTTGTTTCTTAAGGCAATGCGTATAAAAAAATATATTACCACATCTAATATAATTTCAAAGTTCATTCTTTGAAAAATCGAACATCAAGATTTCTTGAAAGTTCATGATCTTTCTTGAATTTTACACTTTGAAAATGAATTTTGTTTATAATGCCTAGCACTTATTTAATGAATTTCAAACCACATCACAAATCTAGCTTGAAAATTATCAAGGACCCATTCAATAAATATGTCAAAAGCACTTTTCAGGCATTTGGGATATATTAAGGAAGAAAACATTAAAAATTCTTTATCTTCATTGAATTTTTTAATTTTGGGGGGAGAAGTGGAGGGCACAGAACAAAACAAAAAGTATTTAGTATACAAGAAAGATAGGTGTTATGGGGGAAAAAGAGGAGGAGGATAGGGAGAGCAGAGGTGGGTGGGAGTAGGAGGCAACTTTAAATAGGGTGGTCAGAAGTGGCCTCACTGAAAGGTGACATGTTAGCAGACTTGAAAGGAGGTGAGGGAGTGAAGCATGTGGAGAGCCATGGAACAGTCTCTCAGGCAAAGGAGAGCAGGTGTGAAATCTCTGAGACAGAACCTGCCTGGTGTGTTCCAAGAACATTAGGGAAGTCAACGTAGCTGGAGTTCAGTGGGTGATGGGGAGAGAAACAGAAGATGAAATCAGAGAAGTGGGACTGTACAGGTTAGTGGATGGTCTTTAGCTTCTACTCTAAGTAAGATGGGGAACCATCTAAGGGCTTTGGACAGAGGAATTATGTGATCCCTGTGATGCTTAATAGGATCTCTCTGGCTTTTCCAGTGTAGAGAATTAATGAGCCCGATGGAAGCAGGGAGAACAGAAAGTGGTCTACTGCAATAATGCATATAAAACATTATGCCATCTGCCATCCCATATTGGTACAAAATGAGCACTGATTGTTGGAGGTGAGGACAAACTTAACTTATTGTACTACAACACTAGGTACATTGATTTGTTTATCAGCCAATCTCTAGATTTTTTTTACAGCTTGGCTCTCCTGGAAGTAGAATTAATGGTGTTCCACAATGGGCTTTTCCAAAGAGAAACTCAAGCCACAGTTAAACACCTGCCATTGTATATTAGATAAATCGCTTTGGAGACTAGTGAGACACAAAGAGCTTTAAAGCATCTTCAGTAAAATACAAGACTTCACACATTGTAATTGAAGGATAAGAGTGTGACAACCTTGCTTCCCAGATTTAAAGGAATATTTCCCCACTTAATTAATTTCTTTTGTAGTCTGAGTGATGGTGAGGAATGTCCATCCTGCGCTAAGGATTTAGGATCCACTGCATGAAGAAGAAAATTTACAGATTATAGTGCAGCCTTCTCCCTTTTCATTCCAGTTGATCAAACACAGATCTGATGACTACAAATTGCATTAATAATGAAAAACTATCAGGAACAATTCTTCAAAGGCTATTTATCAAATTCGTAAATGTAACGGGACAGTACAGGAGATTTTCCATCATTACCTTATTTCATCATTTTCACTTTTTAACCTTTCTGAAACAAGGTTTATCTTACAGTACAATGCATCATACAATTACTGTCAGATAGATTGCAGTCCTGCTGCAGGCTATGTGAAAACTTCTGATAAGATCACGCAAATGTCAGCATCAGCATATCCTGAATTCAATAAAATAAGGGTGGTCACTTAGGAGTCTGCTTTTAGGGGTATAGCCAACACCCTCTCACCACGATGAGACTGACATGCATATTGAAAGGAGGGTCCACATCCTCAAACTAATATTTTGAAAGACTCTCCATAGATATTAATTCACACAATTCCTCAGCAAATTATTCTAGTAATAGTATGCAAGCAATCAGAGTAGGGAAAATACTCAGGTCCCTGAGATCTGAAAAGTCAAATTTCAATAATAGAATTTTGCAAGAGACCTTTGCAATCTTAGAGAACAGCAAACTTGCTCTTCTACTGAATATCACTTGGCTTATCTTAACTGCACTAAAATCCTTCCCTGATGTACCAAACTGTTTCTTCAGAGTATATCCCTTCAAATATACATCAGGTCCCCATCGCAGGAGCAATCACTATTCCATTTCTCTTACATGGAGAACCACACAAGCAGGAGGGAGGACAAAACAGCAACCAGAGCAGTTTTCTGTAATAACTTCTAAGGTTTGCATCTTTATTATGATTTAGGAACAGCTATAAAAAGAGAGAGCTCTAAATTCTCAAGTGACAAAATCCTTTCCCTGAACATACTGCATAAACTTCAAATTTTTCCTGCCAAAGAGCATTGCTATGTTTATTAAATGTCGCTGAGTTTACAAATAGACAGCCCTTCTACCTGGAGCTGAGCCAGTGATATGGAGAAAAGTTTTATGACAAGGGCTTTTTCCGGGAAATAACCTTCTTCCGGAAGGGAAGACATGGGCCAAGACAAATTGGACCTCTTGGAATGGGGCTAAAAATGGAATTGGGTACCACTCATCTCTGGAATTGTGGGAACCATCACCACCAGTTGTCATTAACTAGCAGGCACAGCTGGAGCTCTGGTTCTAGGGTAGCAATGGAATTTTTTCTCTACTCTAGGAATAAGGGAGGTAATTCTCTCTGAAGTATCCTAAAAGTCCCAAGTATAGGTGATCTGGTAGAACCATCAACTGCATTAGTGTCTCTATGCAAAAGAACCCTCACATAAGCAATCCACATGAGAATACAGAAATACTTTTCAACCACAGTTGTTAAAATGATCTTTTCACTAATGTTTTTTCTGACTTCACCATAGGCTAGTGAAGAAGCAAGAAGAGAGCACAGGTGGGTTGTATTTACATATACCACCCACAATCCACTGAAAATATTGCTTTACATTCTTTTTGCAGACATCTATACAATTTATGCAAATATCTGAGGATACAAGGTCATCTAGACAGTGTTGAAGAAATAATGTGCAACATAAATAATCCACAAAGTGGTAGAAGAAAATTTCTAATATAAATAGTGTCAATGTTTAGTTTCTCTTATGGATTATTTTGGTAAAATTTCAATGCTTTCTTGTAGTAAGATTTAGATATTGAAGTTTTCAACTAACTAGTCACTTGCCAAAAGGCTTTGGTCCAATTTTGTACATCAAACTACACTGTAGAAGTTCCATTGCAACTTAAAGCCAAAGTAGTATAACAGAATAACTGTTGACAAAGGCCAAAGATTTTTTGAAATTACAAACAAACTAAAAAACATGGAACCAGAATGATTTTTCTAATTAAAGCTTTTCTACCAGTTTCACAATTTCAACCACTCATATACACCTCTTGTCTACAACTCTGATTGGAACTTTGGTTTTTCCAAATTGCAATCAAGATCTGAATCACAGAATTATAGACTTCTCAAATTGAAACTTAATGAGCAATTGAAAAGTAGTGATAAAAAAATAACGAAAATAAGAAAAATGGTGATTCTTATATTTACAACTCTTGGAGAAAATTTGAAATGCTAGTTTAAAATGTCAAAATGTGAGCTAAAATTTGTTGTTCCACAGCAATCACCTTTATAACCATATACTCTTAGAGTTAGGGAGGAATTTTGGGATCATTTAGCTCAAATGCCTACCAGATACATGACTCTATATAGCACCCAGTGACAGCAGTCTTCCAGATTTTATTTAAAATTCCTCAAATCTCTTATACACCACTCTCTGTTGATTACCTTGCTTCATACTTCATAAAAGTAAATAGATATTGTCAGGCAGGAAATGCCTTATCTTCCTACAATGACATTGTAGGTACTTATTCTACACTTTGTGAATGATGTGCTGGTACATGTTTAACAAACAATAGTCCAAGGAAAAAACAAAGCCCTGATTAGAAGCATTTGCTGATTCCCATGGTGTAAATTCCAATTTCAAGCTACCAATGTGAAGTCTCTGAAGGATTACTTAGGACGAGGTGGGCACAATCTGCTCTCATGAGCAAATAGACCTTCCCTTTTTTTACTATGATGAGCTGGCTCTGTCAAAGGCCAATCTCTCAACTAGAATTTTGGAACCAATTCCCTTGAATTTTTTCAAAAATTCTCTCCTAAAATTAAACTCCCCCTGTACTAAATCATTGATGTTTTTCCTTTATGGAGTATATTTCCACAGGTATCTAACATGTTCTAGTAGCTGCTATCTTTAAGGAAACTCTTCCTTGGTTCCAGATCTTCTTCCAGTTTTCATCTCATTTGTCTGTTCCCTTTACAGTCACTATTCAATAGATCTGAGTGCAGTTACAATCTCCATATCCTTCCCTCCTCATAGTCTCCTTTACCTAGTCCATTGTCTGTCTTCTGTCCTCACCATCCCACTGTCCAGGTCACCTAGCAAATGTCTTTGTTCTCATTTTATACTCCCAGCAGATTTGACAGTGTTCGTCAAGCTCTTACACTTGAAGCCCCACACTCGTTTCCTTCAACATCAAGGGCTGCTTTTCATTAGTCTTCTTTGCAAAATCACTCTCATCCATTTAGCCTATAAAGGAGTGTCATAGGATAACTCTCTCACTTCTTTATCTACACATTCTCTAAGGTGAAATCATCCAACCTCATGACTTTATACCATTTATATGCTGATGACCCCATAATCCATATTTTCCTGACCTCCACATGTAACTCCAGACTCATCTCTCTAGATGTTTTCAAACAGCTGATTTTTTTCCCTTATCACTTTCCTCCGAACCTGATCCTCGTATATGTTTCAGATTTCAGTAAAGGTCTCCGTAATTCCCTTTGTTACTCAGGTAAAAAAACTAAAGAATTTTCTTGACTCCTATTTTCTACACAAAATGTTAGTGATTGTATCTCTGTCTAAGTTTCTTTTCTGCTATAACAAACGCCATGCAATGGGTTGGCTTAAAAAATAGGAATTTATTGGCTCTTGGTTTCAAAGACAGAAGTCCAAATTAAGGCACTGGTTAGAAGGCTTGGTTTGTTCAAAGGGTTGGTAGTGTTCTGGCTGGCCTTGAGATTCCTTGGCTTTCCCATCATATGGTGATGTCCTCTCCTAACTCATTGGGGTTCTGTGGATATCTGACTTCCAACTCCTCCCCGTGGCTTTCTCTCACTATGTCTGAATTTCTTCTGCTTATAAAGGATTCTAGTAATCTACATTAGGGCCCAGCCTCCTTCAGTTGGGTTATATCTTAACCAAAATAACATCTTCACAAGATCCTATTTACAATGGGGTCACACCCACAGGTATGCAGATTAAGGACGTGTGCTTTTTGGAGTACATAATTCAACCCACCACAACCTTTAAATTATATTCCCAATCCATTCACTGCTCATATCTACTGTTAGCACCCAATCCCAATATTACCATCATGTTTTGCCTCCACAAATGCAACTGTTTTCCTTTGTTCTACACATCCTCTCTCATAATGTAGTCTCTACATAGAAAAGTGATCTTTTCAAATCATCCAGAATGTTTCCACTTCTGTCTAACTGCACTGTTACTATCTTAGTTCAAGTCACCATCCTCTCCTACATAGAACAGTGCAAAACCTATTCCTTTGTTGTCTCCTTGGTCTATTCTCCACACAGCAATCATCTCTCTCCTCTGGTCAAACTCTCAAGAATCATTCATTCTTCTGGAATAAAACCCAAACGATTTACTCTAACTTCAAAACCCTGCTTTTCTGCTCTACTTCATCTTCTACCACTCTATTGCCATGCTCAGTACACCCCAAGTGCAATGAACTTACTCTTTTTTGAACACATGAAGCTTGTTCTCACCTCAGAGCCTTTACATGATATATTTTTCCCTTTGTCTAGTATGCACTTTCCCTAGATCTTCACCTGGCTGGCTCATTCTAAATTTTCAAATCTCAATTTTAACCTGCCTTTGGGACAGGCCTTCTTGTCCATAGAATCTAAAGAAGACCTCCACCCTATGTACAATAAGAGCACTCTATTTTATTTTCTCAATAGCACTTGTCACTACTTGATATTTTTTCTTACACATTTAAGTTTTTAGTTATATATAACTATATTCTGTCTCCCTCAACTAGAATGGAAGCCTCACAAATACAGAGTCCTTTTCTGTCTTGTTCACAACTTTATCTCTAGAACCTATGGTAGTTCCAGGCACACAGTAGGTACTCAACAAATAGTTATTAATATGTGGGAATAATAGGAAACTTCATCATAGAGATTTCTGTTTATGACAGCATTTTCTGTTATAAATTTCTTCTTAATGTTGGGTGGCCTCCCTGACCCTCCCCACTGGTTTTAGGTATGCCCTGACTTTTGTGACAAATGAATAGAAACTGCATGCTGATATTCTAAGGAGTAGGGAGAGAAAAGTGCACACATGCATCATCAAAATACTTTAACAAATAATTTGAGCGAAATATATCAGGTTAAAACTAATAAAATGTACACTTTACTGCTCTTATATTGAACATTATTAAAAATAAACTATATTAATTTAAACTGATGTTTATTGGTAAATGTCCTGACTATTAATGTTCAGGAGATTTCAATAAAAAATAAATAAATAAAGATTCTACTAATTGGAATTAAAAAGGCAAGACTTGAACAGGAACTTTACAAAAGAGGTTATCTAAATATATATATGAAAAAGTGTTTAACCTCATTAGATATCAGGAAAATGCAAATTAAAAC
The DNA here is from genome assembly GCA_026826555.1 of Tolypeutes matacus. Lineage (NCBI taxonomy): Eukaryota > Metazoa > Chordata > Mammalia > Cingulata > Chlamyphoridae > Tolypeutes > Tolypeutes matacus. The sequence goes on from JAKSZT010053928.1 coordinate 11,077,647, forward strand.
GGCAAGATACCATTACACACACAAAAGAATTGCTAAAGAAAATGACAATACTAAGTAGCAAGGATGTGGCACAATTGGAACTCTCACACGCTATTGATAGGAGGGTAAACTGGTTTAAGTACTTTGGAAAACTCTTTGGCAGTACCTACTAAAGCCAAACATAATTCTATCCTTGGACCAAAAAGTTCCCCAGGTATATTCTTAACAGAAATGCATACATATATTAATCAAAGAACATATACAAGAATGTTCCTAGCAGCATTATTTATGTTAGCCTCAAACTAGAAACAACTCAAAAGTCCACTAACTGATGAATGGATAAATAAAATAAGGCATGTAAGTATAATATTTAATGGCATACTATATAACAGTGAAAATGAAGTAATTATTGCCACATACAACAGCACAAGTAAATCTTAGAAACATAATATTTACTAAAGAGGCTAGACACATAAAAGCACACAGGGAATGATTCCATTTTGGAAGTTCAAAAACAGATAAAACCAGTACATGGTATTATTAGTCAGGAGAGTTATTACAGTTGGGGGCTAAGTGGCTGGAAGGGTCCTGAAGGGGGCTGCTGGGTACTGGGGTCATTTTATTCCTTCAACCTGAGAACAGTGAGTAGGATTTCTGCACTTTTCTATGTAATCTATAAACATTTTACTTTTTATTTAAGGTCGAATCTCAAAGGTGGTTTAATTCTGTGGTTAATATATTACCCCAAAATAACTTACGAATGGTCATTGAGAAGAACGTCCATTCTGATTAACACTAAAGATGAGCTAATATTCATGATCAAGGAATTAAAAAAAAAAAATCTTTGACCCTCTATCCTTATTCCTTTGTTATAACTCCTGGTAATGAATTATGAGATATTTATCCAAATTCAATGTCATATATGTTTACAATAGAAACTTATCAAATTTTATCTGAATTCCAAGCAGAGGGTCTTTCTTAAATATTGGTCTTGGTAATATATGACAACGTAACTCATCAAGAGAGCCCCCACCTCCCTTCCTGCCATGCCGATATGCTGGGTAGGTATCTTCAAGCATTGATATTGACCCTTTTCAGTCTCCAGTGCAAGTTCCCTTCCCAAACCACCCCTTAAATATTAGTAATCTTGAGGGATTTTCCCTGGGCTTTCTACTCTGGTCTCTCTGCAGACCCTCCTGTGGTGATCTCAGACTGTTCTGTCGATTCAATGACCAAAAGCTAACAATTCCCCATATCTTATTCTCCAGCCCAAATATCTCTCCTGACCCTAGAATTTATAAACTCTACTGTCCACCTTCATTTAGATAATCCACAGGTATCTCAAAGGAACATGTACCAAACCAAGCACATCCTCTTTCACTCCCAACCAAGCACAGCATACTTCTACCTCTTAATTTTGCCTATCTCAGAGAAGAGTGCCACCCTCTATACAGTTGAAAAACTTCCATTTTTTTTCTTATCACAGCCCTTGATCATACTCTCTATGAGTTGCCCCTTTCCTTATCTATCTCCCTCATTAGAGAGTAAGTTCTATCTTGTTCCTTGTAGTATCTCCTGCACCAGCTCTGTGTTTAACAAATACAGGTTCTCTGTAAGTATTTGTTGAATATCTAATTTTCCCTAATAATCCTGTTAGGCTTCCATCTCTCTCTCCAAAATCAGAAGCTACATCTATTAGGGAAGTGCCAAAATTAAGTATTTATTAAGTGAATGTAGTCAAATTCCACATAAATTATATACAATTGTGGCCGTTGGGAAGTTTGATATAATTATGAATTCCAAAAATAAAATTGGATCATGCTTGTAAACTGATCTGTTAATCTGGGCATGATTAAGTTATGATTAGGGCGTTGACTGGGCCACATCAGTAGGGCGTTGAGCCCCACCCCTTGATGGGTGGGGAATCGAATATAAAAGGCAAGGCAAAGACCAGACAAAACAGTCTTTTGAGAAGCAGTTTTGATGGTGGAAAGAAGGCCTCAGGAGAAGAGAAGCAAGCCATTCGCCTGATCGTCTACAGCTGACCTTGTGGAGGAACCAGGAGCTAAGCCCAGAGAGAAACGTAGCCCCGGAAAGAGAGGAACACAAGAAGCCTGAACCCTGGCAAACGTTGGCAGCTGTCTTGCTCCAAACGTGGCAATGAACTTTGGTAAGAAGAAACTTACGCTTTATGACCTGGTATCTGTGGACTTCTACCCCAAATAAATACCCTTTATAAAGACCAACCCATTTTTGGTATTTCACATTAGCACCCCTTTGGCTGACTAATACAATGATAATCAGTTTTCCCTTTGCTGAAGCAACAGTAAGCTGTAGGATGGTTAATCCAGTATGTCACAAACTTCAAATATGTCAATTCAATGCCTGAATGCCTTGTCATTACTCTCATGTTTGATGACCTTTTCTTTCCAATTACATGCTTGAAGCACAATACACTGAAATACAATTTTTCCTTGATATCATAGTAGTTTAAATCCAGATTCCTTAGGCTTTTGAAGGAAATATGTATAAAGAAGAGGAATGAAAAAAATTGTTAAACTTCATAAGAAAATTCAACTCTACTAAGTGGAACTGTAAAAGAATAAGTCTTACCCTGATAAATTTCTCTATTCAACAATGAATTTTATGCTTATATTTGCTGTAGTGACTTTGATTGTTTTTGCTCTTTGTCTTAAAGTCTCCAGAGGTCCACGGCATGATTGGATCCAGGTGCTGAACCACAGGGAGGTCCTAAGAATGGCTAATGCCCCAAAGTGGAGCTGGGCTTTGCTAGAATGTGGGAAGGATGTGAGGAGAACATTAGAATAGACAGGGTACCATTAGAATGAATGGGAAGAAGATTACTACGTGGTTTTCAAGCTAAAGATCTTTACTGGCCTTAGAAAACTCAACATTCTGCCCTCATATAGATCTGAAGGATGCCCGTGAGGATGAAAACGGTGGGAACAGTGAGGTTATGAGTCCACTAGACTGTCGAATACCTCACCTGACAGTGAGACTCACTGGAGATGTTATCAGAAGGAGAGGAGCCCCAGAGTGGCTGGCCCAATGTAGGAAATATGCTGGCTCCTGTAAAGCACTGTATTTATATGAATGAAAACATTGTGGTGTGTGAGCATGAGTATTTGTAAACTTAGCCATTTTCATTGGTTTGCCGACATTTACTCAAATCTTTTAAAGTCTTTTGGAATGACTAATGCAGAGATCTACATTGTCAATCTTGACAAGGACTAAACAACATAAAATCAGTCCTAAGAACAGCTTTGACAGAATTTAATAAATTACACAAAGAAAACTTGTAATTTACATAGGCTAATTTATACATATGTATAACTGAGAAATGCATTTAGAAGAAGCTAACCTCCCATCTGTATCATACAGGAAAAAATAGGAAAGATGATTTTCCAACTGTCAATAAACAATTTTAAATGCATTCTCATGTTCTTATCCAAAAATAAAATTTCCAATCCCGAAATATCTTTTCTGAGCTCTCGTGCTAGTGGAGTTTTTTATTTCCATGTGATTCCTTAAGTTCTCTCTCTATGTATGTATATGCCACAATATGTTGATTTTAAAGTTCTAAATTATTATTTTTAAAGACTGCATAACCAAATTTAGTTGGTGTTATTTGAGGTTGAGAAACAAATGGCAGTGATTTGTGTCAGGTCAAATGCATGGGATGTTTCTTCAGTTCTTACTGTTTTCTTAATTCTTGAATCCTCATGTTCTTCCATTGAATCTACAATTTCTGATCTCCTGAGCTATATTTTGGCATTGCAACACATATCAGTCCGCCTTAGGCTTGAATGCTGCTTTAAATTGAGTTTCTAGATTACAGAGGTAAGTAGTCTTCTTGTTCATCTTTAAAGCATGTATAGCCAATAATTTTTGCCAGTGTTCAAAATGGGATTTGTGTATACCATTGAGTATGGTATTTTTTTTCAGGATTGAGTAAGTTTGAAGAAGATTTTAGTACAAATCTCTAGATAAGAAGCATAGTTGCAACTCTAATGGCAGAATATTGTTTCAAAGAATATTAATCAATTCCTTTTGCCTCCTTCACTCTTGGAATTCATTAAGTAATTCTACTATAAAATTTTTTTTCTATCCTCCTCAGACAACTCGACAGAAGCACTAATTACTGCTTTAGTTGGCAGTTACCTGTGGTAAGAGGGATAGGAAAGGTCTCATTATAGAACCTATGAGTAAAAAACAACATGTTAAGCTATTAAAAAAAAAAAAAAGAAAGAAAAAGCAGTTGAACAGTGGATCTGGGCAGAAGAAAGAAAATCCTGATGAAGACTTGCAGAGTAAACTTTCAGCTCCCTTAAGTCACTCCTTCCAGGGCTGAGAGAGGTAAGAAGCAGAAAGACTGGAATAGATTTCACAAGGTGAGACCTAAGAATTCAGCCTGAACACCAGCACCACAGCTTGGCAACAAAGTAGAGTTGGTAATAAGGACTTGGACAGTTTGGTCTTCTCGGTTACATTTGAAGAGGCTAATGATAATTGTTAGTATTATTATTGTGTATATCTTAAATGCCAAGCAGTCTAAGTGTGATATTTTTATGAACTCATTTAATCTTCCTAACAATCCTGTAACAGGTAGTATTATTTCCATTTTATAGAAGGAGAAACAGAGGCATAAATGTGACAAGCCCAGGATCACAGAACTAATAAGTGCTAAAGCCAGGTTGACAAACCAACCAACCTGACTTTAGAGTCACTTTAGATGACTTTAGAGGCAACACTCTTAACTACCACTCTATTGCCCTTTCAGAATGTTCCATTCTTGCCCACCAACCCCACAGATCTACTGTGTGTAGATGGTTCCCATTTCAACAGCTCAGAATAATCACTCATAAACCCCTAGAATGCTTGGTAAGACCCTAGATTATTGGGGTGGTAACGAACTGGTCAAGGAGGGACCACCAAGCCAGGACAGTGGTGGAACACAGCTTTTGATTCTTTCATTCTTGTGGTTTCAAGAAAACCAGAGAAGAGACCCTCAACACGGGATGCAGGCACTGCTTAGCAAATGGGGATGTCTATTAGGAGGCTGAGCCTGCTGGCTTGTAAAGTCCTTTCAGTTCACAGACTTGATAATTTTATGATTCCAGGGAGATCGCGTGGCTCTTTCTGCACTTTCTTTCTTTAAAAGTTGGCAGTTCAAACAGGTTCTGGGGTGCTTGGAGTGAAGCTACTTATTAAAAAATAATTAAAGTGAGATCATCACAGGCAATTCTAGATTTTAACAAGAGAGTTCATAGAATTTTTAGGGTTTTGAAACTCTCTAGGTGAACCTGAAGACAAAAATTGCAACAATGAATAGGAAATGAGGCACAATAGTTAATGTCCACATTGGCCTCAATTAGGCAACTACCTGCTGTTTTGAGTACTGATCCTTTAGACCTTCTTTTGTTAAATACTTTTCAGGACAAAAGTAGGCAAATAGCCACCCAAATTAAATGACAGAATTTTATTTGTGAAGCACAACAGGGGTGTATTCTTCCAATATTTTTAGCATTTACTATATCTAAACATTTTTAAACAACTTTATTTCAAATTCACACAAAAAAAAGAACAGTGAAAGGCAGCTCAAGAAGTAATGGAAACTTACTCCTAAAAAGCTATTTTTCTGGCACTTTTATCTTATCTAATTCCAACTGCTAACTCAGTTGTTCCTCTAGTGTACAGAAAGGTACACAGATGAACACAGATTAGCTAAATGACAGTCAAGGTCTCCATATTAATGAAAACAAATTGAAGAGAAAAAAGTGCTTAATTGTATTCATATCTCACAAAATAAAACCCCATTTTAAAAAGTCTCATTTATAGGTATTTCTTTCATTGAATAGGAAAGGTGTTTTGTATAAATTCTGAGCATGTGCAGACACCCAGCTCTTAATGAAGGTGAGGTCCTTTCTCATTTTCTACACACACACACACACATACACACACATACATAAACATACACACATGTGCATACACACATACTTGTAAAATTCTTCACTATTTTTAGTTTTCAAGTAAAAAATGTATGAAAATGTAGCACAAAGAGATGAAGGAGAGGCATGCATAGCAGTAAATATTTATTGAGTACCTACCATGTATTAAGATTTTTGGCAGTCATTGGTGACAAAGATGAATTAGGCATGGGTTTTGACCCAAGGAACTTCTAATACAGAGGGGGACAGAAGGTAAGAAATGTGGGAGATAGGTAAGTCTGTAACTAACATGCAACCAGGTGTACCACATCCAGACACAAACAAGCCTTTGGCAAGGGCTCTGTAAGGCAGGCATCCTGAGCTGACTACAGACTCTTGACAAGAGACATGTTGGAACTTTAAGGAGACTACCAAAGGATTCATTTGTAATGACTAACACACAATTCAGAATAAAAGTAACTGCCATTTATTAAATGCCTACTTTACATTCATTTTCTCTAATTCTCACACAGTCTTGTAAGCTTGCTCTACAGACAAGAAAACTAAGCTCTGGAGAGGTTCAGTGAAACATATAATGTCACAGCGGGAGCATGGCAGAACTAGAGAATTCAATCTTAGCTCTATCCACAACCCCACACTGCTAAAACAAGAACAGGCTTGTCTGGCCTTGGCTCTGCTGATCCTCTTCGCTGTCTCCTGGCCTCTCTTTCTCAGGTTATCTGTTCTGTGATTGGCTGCTTCCCTGTTCCTGCACTCCTATGCTGTTGGTAGATTATGTCACTCTTGGCCGCTGAGATTGTGCTGTGTACAGTCTCTATCAATGGCTTCAAGGTTTTGCCCCCCACTCCCACACACAATATGCTCAGCAAAATGTTGGCTTCCTGCTCTCCTTGTTAACCCCTGGTGTGGCTCTTGTTGGTTTGGTTGACCCTGAAGCCTTCTGTCTATTGTGAGCATTCAGCATTCTCTGTAGCATCAGTGTGCTGGAGCAAAGGGAAGGAATTTATTCTACTCCCTTTGGCAGGAAGAATTACTTCTTTGTCAGGGTTAGAGTAGAAAAAAGATGCCCCTTTGTGCAGTGCCACCATACTTCCTGGGTAACACCATTAATGTTTCCTGGTAAGCAGAAGCTCCAGGGTCATTGCTGAATTACTATTTAACTTCCCCTGCTAAGTAAGTCTTAGACTGTCCTGTTCAACTGCACTATTGAACTCTGAGTGTGATGAAAGTAGAATGCCTCATGAACTCAATCTTCAGCAAAAAAAGGGCAGAGACCAGTCTGTTTACCACTGTGAACCCAACGCCCAACACAATGTGTACATGGCACATAGTAGGCATTCAAAAAAGCTTATTGAATGAATGCGCTAGAAGCAGCTGATGTGTGTGTGTATGTGTGTGTGTGTGTGTGTGTTCTTCCTCACAGATCTCCTTTTCACCCTGAATGGAGAAACATAATTCTCTATGCTGTTTGCAGAGGCTAAAATATAAATTAGGTGATTGGATTGTAAGGGGCAATGGGCATACAGGGAAAGTAATGAAGATGTAGAAAAGACCAAAAGTAGTTTTGGGGGTAAGAGTAATACTGTCTAACTAGACTCAAATCCTTTCAGAATCACTAGCAATTACAAATAAGGTGGCTATTTAACCCTCTCTTTTATATACATGCATGCATGTACATGCACACACATACACACACATATACCTTTTCTGCTCTTCCCGGTTTATATTTGGGTGTGCATACATAGCTAATACACCATTTCTAGGAAAGACAACATGACAAGAGAAGTATTGGGGCAACTGTATTCTGAGTTCCCTAATAGGGTTGGCTGAATAAAATACTTAGACCACTTTTCTATCTTATAGCCTCAGGACGATTTACCTTCTTGATTTACCTTCCTGAAAAGGCTCTGAGAGGTAAAATCAATACCTGTTTGCCATAGGAATTTTGTTTCAAAGCACAGAGAACACATTTTGGTTTGCTTTAGTTAAGAAACTGGCTTAACTCTAGTTAACATATTTCCATTTAGATTTGCTTTCAAGGAAGGAAAAATAAAATGTCATTTAAAAAAATAGAGGGCTATTTATGAAAAGGGGTGGGGTGGTAGAGCTGTAGCCATAGGAACAACGTCTCTATCACAGGCCCTAGTGAGTAAACAACCATTATTAGCTCATACCGTAGTCCTAGAATAGTGTTATGATGTTTGAGCAACTCAAGGGCTGTAAGACCTATTCTCATCCCTTCTGCAGTTTCTAATGTGGTTAAAGAGGTGACCATGTGCTTGATGCCTCCCTGGACAGGCAAGTGCCAATGATTTGAATAGATATACTGCATCATTATTTCTCAGAGGACTCCTTTGTCTATCCTCTTGCATTTGTCTATTCTGATTAGAATGATGAGGAAATGGAGACTTGGTGAGATGAACATTAACGTGCATAGTTCCCATATATCACCCCTCTACCGACACCTTGCATTGTTGTAGAACATTTGTTACAGATTATGAAAAGACATCTTCAAAATATTACTACTAGCTATGATCCATAGCTTACATTTGGTATTGTTTTTCCATACACCTTCTTATTATTACATTTTTTATAGTTAATGAGAGAAGACCCTCATGTTTGTCCTGTTAACCATAGTCCATCATCCACTACATGGTTCACTGTTTTATATAGTCCCATGCCTTGCACAGTCCACTCAAAATGTACACTCAGCGGCTCTCACTTTCATCACAGAGTTGTACAGTTATCACCTCAGTAAAATTTTGAACGTTTTCCTTAGTCCAAAAGAAAAAAATCTCAAACCCTCCTAATATTGACCTTTAGCATTCATATAGTACCTTCTTCGATGTTGATGCAAGAATATTATAATATTGCTGCTAACTATAGTTATATGTTACATTAATTGTATTTTTCCATGCATCACAATATTTTTACCCCCTTGTAATAGTTCTAGTTCATAGAAGAACATTCTTGCACTTGTACTATTAAACACAATCCTCATCTTTGAGAAGTAAACTGAATGTCACTGAGGTTGAGAAAGTGCATGTCCAATATAAGCTGGCTTTTCTACCAGGTGCCCTGAGAAGAATCTATTCCAATAAGGGCAGTTTTTCAGTGTCCAGAGGGCACTGAGTGTCAAAGCAACAAAATAAGGCCAATCAAACTAAGTCAAATGAATATTACATTTATTCTTTCCAAAAAGAACATCTCTGGAAAACTCTGAGGACCCAGTGAAACAACAAGGTCTAGTTAGTGAGTCAAGAGAAGGAAAAAAATCATGCTTCTAGGTTAAGATTTTGTAAATGATGCCAATAAATAAATAAAAAACTTGTTAATATCCATTCCACTTTCAAAATTCATTGTAGAAAATGTTACATTTGTAACAAACAATCACTAACCAGTTTAATGCTATTACTTTCTTTCCCTGCCATTTTTTCTTTCTTTTTCTTTTCACAAGGCTGAGTGGGTTCTCACTCATCTTCATTGGGTAAATGGCTTCAGATACGTGCTAATTCACATTTGTTTGCTGGGTGCATTTTTATAATCATCTGATTTTCCACTGCTGTACTATGAGTTTAATGGATCATATGATGGTGGCTGAGGGTGGGGGTGGGAAACAAAGCAAAAAACAGCAACCAAAAGATGCCTGCAAAAGTAGCTACAGCTTTGTCAGCAGCCCCTACTTACCAGTAAGTGGGGCAGACCAATGGAAATCAAGGTGGGCAGGTACCAGAAGAAGAGGAGAAGGGAAAGAATGGGGTAATAATAAAAGAGTTCCCTCTTGCTCCCTTCACCCCAGGAAAGAGCTCCTTTTTCTGATCAGGAAGACAGATTGAGGTGAGCTGCCCAGAACCCTTGGGTCCTACCTATGACAGACCAAAGAGTCTAAAACAAGGAGGCATTCAATTTCCTTGCCCAACCTTGGTTCATTTAGAATTGCCCTTGGATTTTTTTTTTTTGTTGTTGTTGTTCAAATTCAGTTTTATTAAAATTATTTGGCCATTTTGGTAGCAGTACAAAGTCTTTGACTGACTACTGGACACATTAGACATAAGTTTATGTTTTGGTTTGTTGTAGGTTTGGGTACATGTACTTTCTAAGTCTCCTGCCCTGTATTTCATTACCTAATGCCAAAAATGCCTTAAGTTTCTCTATCTACAATAACATAGAAGAGGAATTTGTAAAATTTAAGATTGAAAAAATAAAATCCACAGATTTAAAAAAAATCCCCTCAAATATTAAGAACATACAATTATATTAAAGACAAGTACATTTAGTCCTTGTGATGGTTAGGCTAATGTGTCAACTCAGCCAAGTAGTTGTGTCCAGGTGTTTGTTCTAGCAAGCACTGGGCTAATTGTAATACAAGAGCATTTATGGACTTCAATCATCAGTGAGTTTACTGCGTGGATGCCTGATTACATCTGCATCAATCAGGGAGATTACATTATCAATGGGTGGAGCTTTTATCCAATCAGTTGAATGACTTAAAAGTGGAAGTGATTTCAACATTCAGAGAGAATTTCCCAGCTCGTCGCTGGACAGGCAACTTCTCCCAGAAACTCATCAACGACCCTTCATGGGGCTTTCATCGGAGCCACTGGTTTGCAGCCTGCCTGCAGAACCTGGACTTGTGCATCCCCACGGTCGCGTGAGAGACTCTTTTAAAATTTCATATTATTGACAGATATCTCCTGCTGATTCTGTTTCCCGAGAGAACCCTGACTAATACAGTCCTCTAGGTAGCAAGGCAAGCATTTGATGTCTGCAGTTTCTTGTTTTTATTTATTGCTAATTACAGTTCAGAGCTCAAAGAGATTCCAAAGGCTAGAAAAAGCCTTACTGACATTCCCAGTATGGTTCCAACAGCATTAGAGGACAGAACCACGAGAGCACTTGATTCGGCCTTTAATATCATAGAGACTTTTTCCTTTAATGGCACTTTTCTTCTGCAGTAGCTCAGGATACTATTTGCTCACTTAATGCCTTACAATTAGCACCTGCCCTAGAGTAGATCTAACTATTGGCTTATAGAAGAGTGTTACTGGACAGCAAATGGTGGGAAGCTTTCCTCTCCATAGCAAAATGTTCAGCAAACCTAAAGTAAAACTTCAGAGGGTTCAGTGCTCCATAGTTGTTCTCCTGTGAACCTGAATTTGTGAATGGAGTCCTGATTTCAAATTTGCTATGGAATGTCATGGTGACTTTGTTTTTATGTCCTGTTCTTTGATCAACAGTGTGGCATGTATCAAAAGGTAGACTGTACAAGTGAAGGCTCACAGCAGGTCCTGTATGGCTGATGTTCTCTATCTCATGCAAGCCAATGGAATCACTGATGTAGGCACACTGGTTTTCCCTCAAGATTCTTTCAGACTTCTTGATTATCTCATTGGATTTTTTATCAGGCCAGGCAAATAGTATCTCCTTTAGATTTCCCTGCAGCATCTTCATAAAGCAGTGGGAGGTGGTGTGATCGTTGATACTACTGCCATGTCTTTCACCCAAACACAGAATCATCAGATTAAATTTTCCATTTCCTTGATCCACAGATTTTGAGTATACCTGCACTGGTCAAACTTTGGGTATACTGCCCACTCGGCGGTGCCCATGACGGCCTGCACTTCCTCAACATTGACCTCGTGGGTGAAGAGCTGGTGTAGGATGTGGATCAGGTCAGCCAGGGTGCATGGCTTTAGCCCCTCGGTCAGCTCCCTGCCAAACGGAGCTGGCGGTGCTCCTCTTGCAGCTGGGTTGCAGTGGAGGAATTAAGTCAGCCACGGAGCCGGGGGCGCGAGGGACCCTTGCTGCCGGCTAGACAGTGACACACACACACACACACACACACACACACACTCACACTCACATAATCCCCAAACGCTTGAGTGCCAAATGTAGAGAAACCCTTGCAGAGATACCAAGAGCCCTCCAGCAGCATGGCGGGTCTGGGATTGCGGAGGACAAGTGGCTCACACTAACCAGGACCAAATCTGCTCTTGGATTTTTATTAGGCCTGTGGCAATATTTATTGAGGTTGTGGTAACTAAAACTAGCTAAATTTGTCCTCAGGACATTTAATTCACTATATCTATACCAAACCATTTCTTTTCACCAAGCTTCAGTTGCCTTTCTACAAAAAGTGGATCAAAAAAGATAATCTCAGAGCTTTCTTCCAACTTTTACATTTCATGATTTCAGAAAGATAATGGGAAATGTTCAATAGGGAAGGGAATTCAGGCAGATACCATTCACCCACAAGACACTTCTACATTTTCATTCATAGATTTCTAAAGCATTTTCCTAATGGCTAACACCAACATTTCACATCTGCTACAGTCCTCCCTACTCTCTCATGCCAATTATAATATTTTATTGATATTATCTGGGGGTAGAACTAGTAAAACACTTCTAAAACCACTGAAGTATTATGAAATGTGTCAACAACTTAGGCCTTGGTGTAGCAGGGTCTGTTATTTCTGACAATATCCACAATTTGCCCCTTTGAGTTCAGAATTTGATAGTTAAGTATTTTATTTTGTCTATATCACCTTGCTGGTCTTAAAAGCTTTTAAGGAGTTTTTAGAGAAGAATGTATGCAAATTATTGCCAAGAATTTAAACCATTATAGTAATTCTTTTTTTCTTTTCTTTTTGTCTTTTTAGTATTTCTAGAAAAGACTTGGAAGGGCTAATGTTTTAGTTTTCTGGAATTTATTGGCTCATGGTTTCAGAGGCTAGAAGACTTGCTTCCTCCCAGCTTGGTATCTTTTGGCTGGCCGTCAATCTTTGCAGTTCCTTGGCTTTTCCATCACATGACAATGCACATGGCAATGTCATCTTTCTGTTCTGTGTTCCTGTTGACTTTCAGATTCTGACTGATCCCCGTGGTTCTCTCTCTGTGGCTTTCTCTATAAGGCCTCCAGCAACAGAATCAAGACCCATTTTAATTTAGTTGAGCCACACCTTAACTGAAGTAGCCTTATCAAAAGATCCTATTTATAATGGGTTCACACCCACAGGAATGGACTAAGATTAAAAACAGGTTTTTATGGGTACATAACTCCAAGGCACCACAGCTATTAAAAATAAATCAGGGTGGTGAGTATATGATGATCAATTTTGCAGTCAGGCTTTCCTGAACAGCAGTGGGTAGGTGAGTACAATTCAAAAGCCCCTTAAGCTTTGCCTCTGTCAACAGTAGTTTTGCTTAAAGATAACAAGAGGAGCAGATTGTGGTGGAAGATAAAGAAGGCTCTTGGCTAGTATTCTCTGTAGCACTGTATTCAGAATAAATGGGAAACATATTGAAAAATATTCTGAAACTGAAGTTTCAAACTTCCTGAAGTCAATATTCAGTAGCAATTAAGCACTGTAGGTGAACATGGCTCTGAGTCTGAATGGTGCTAAAGGTTAGAGAAACGCATACGTTATATTCTGGAAAGAAGCCTTCTATTTGGAAGAGCAAGAGAAAAATCTATTAAGAATATATAAGTCAGAATAAAAGGTGGTAAAATATTTTTAAGATTAGCTCAGTAGGTGAATTTGAAAGATGTTTCTTTTAGCCACTCTGTGTACAGGGTGTTCAGGCCTTTTTACTGGACAATGATGTGAGTCAAATCATTGCTGGCTCTCCTTTCAAGTCTTCCAGGAAACAGTACCTCCCCTGCCTTTTAAAAAACAGATAATAAGGGTTTTTTTTTTTTTTTTTTGTCTCTTTGTATTTATTAGTAAGAGCTTGTTCTCTGTCATCTGAAATATCTCCAACTCATTCATAAGTATTCTTGCTTTAGATCCAACTTTCTGACTTTTAACCATAAAAATGGACATTCCAATGACTGCCCACTTCTGTAAGTTTCAAAACAAATAATCAACATGATAAAAAAAAAATCCCTGCCAACAATTCTAAATAACATCTTCAAAACTCTGAACAATGAACTCTTGTAGTTATTTTATGTTACTTACATTTTGGTTTTAGGTCGTATTTTGCTCCTCTCCTCAATTCTTTCCCCATCTCTAATCTCATCCAATTTAAAGACCTTGACAGTGTCTATCCATGAAAAAGAGATGGCGGTAATAAGGCAGTTCAGTCCTCCAGTTCACGCTGCACAAAGAGCTATAGCCATAAATGAACTGCTCCCACAGACCAGTCTAAATATGGCACCCGAGGTTCTCAGACCTATGAAAATCACACTGCCATTTACCCATACCTTATACATATGTAAAGAAGGTTCAGTTTCAATGAATATCATGAAAGGGAAAATTTATGGAAGAATGTGTTATATTTGGAAGAGTTAGGTATGCCTGGAATCTGCCATTTAGCATGATGACTGCAGTGGAAGGAGTAATGGCATGTCTGTCTGTGTAACTCTTGAGTAAGTTGGGAGAGTCATCTTTTTCATCCTCTCCTTTTTCTGCCATCATTTGTGGCCAGCATCCCACAATTAGGCTTTTCCAATTCTCCAAAGACTACTTTTGTTTCACCCTTTTCTTTTCTTGCCTCTACCACTTCACGTGAGACAGGGACATAAGATTGCAAGTAATGCCAGGGCACCTCCATGACAGATTAAGCCATCAGCAATGCCATGTGATGGATGATGCTGAAAACATGGGTGTCATGGATTGTGATCATCTGCATTATGTGCCATTCATAAATGTGATTGGTGGCAGCAGGGATAAAAGGAGGAAATATCTTGAACACATTTGAATAATTAACAAAGAGTGAAGGACAGACTTTGAATTTCTCAATGCTTAATGTAGGCATATAATATCCCCTAGTACTCAAAGACAGATTTAGTAGGGTACATTAGCTTTATATTTCCTTTGTAACTGAGGATTCTCTAAATGATATGTAAACAAAGCTTATCTTACTTGCATGAAGAATTATCTTCATATATCCTAACCACAGTTATATGTTAAAAGTATTATAAAGTAAACTGCAGCTCCAAACAAATCCTCGATGGTAGGTTCCTTACATATAGGAATGGTCTTAGATTCTTATGTGGAGAAATGATGAAGGATGAGCCCTCAGCGAGCACTCATTCAGTTAAACATTTTATATATATCCTACACATTTATAGTTATTCATTCATTTATACATCTTCATACCTATTAATTGCAAGTTTAATATAAACTCATGTTTTAGGTGCTTGGATACAATAATGTGCACAATATATGAAACCCCTGTTCTTGTGAACCTTATATTCTTTAGGAGGGATACAGATAATAACAAAAACAATCATAACAGAAGCAACAGTGACAAACATCTCAACAAATATATATACATTTAATATATTAAAAGAAAAAAATGAAATAGCAAGTAAGTGAACACAGAGTGATGAGGTGCAATTTCAGATTGGGATATCAGAGATGGCTTCCTTAATAGGGTGGCATTTGAGCAAAAACCTGAATGATGGTCTCAGGAAGGATATGTGAAAGAAGGGTTATATTCTGATGGGTTGTTTTTACATAACACCAACACAATAAGACAATGTTAAAATAAAATTAAGTAAACTATTTGGTCTAATAAACATGGACAAAACTGGTTTGTAGTCTGAATTTTTCACTTTTCACATAGGTGTTTTCATGGCATGTGCATACACACTAAGATATAGCCTTTGATTCACTGGCTCTCAGGGCAAAATAAAATGGCTGCCTGGGGCCCCTGATGGAGAGTAATCTTTGTGATCATCATCCTTTTTGATTCTAGAATTTCATCAGTGTGATAAACACAGGGAATATTTGGAAACAGTGATTGCTATTGAACTCTATCTCCCCGAGTCCACGGTGTGAGGAAAAAGCTGTCACAAGACAACAGGATGTCTGCAAACTAGATGGTGCTCACAGTGATCACTCAACCAACAGAGATGCATTTGAGTGATCTGAAACTTTATAAAAATCATTCTGCTGCGTTATGGAGAATGGACACTCTGGAGAAATAGTAGAAATGGGAGAACAGACATGTGGAAGGAATCAAGAGTTCAAGTTTGAGATGCCCAATAGATAAGTTCCGAAGGTACTTGGATATGGAAGCCTGGGGCTTAGGTGATAAGTCAGGGATGAAGATATAAATGTGATAGTTGTGAGCACACAGATGGCATCTAAAACCATGGGACTAGATATGATTACTTCCAGAGAGAGAGAGAAAGTAGATAGAAAAAAAGAAGAGGCCCAGCATCAAGCACCCCAACAAGGAGAATGTGTCAGCAGAGTAAAGCAAAGCCAATTGCATTCTGGGGAAACCAGGAGAGTGTGATGTCAGAAAATGTAAATCAAGAGATGACAGTGTTTCAAGAAAAAGGGAATGCCCAATTTTGTCAAATATTGCTATGAAAATGAGTAGTAATATTATTATCAGTAGTAGAAGTAGTAGTGGTAGTAGTCATAGCTAACATGTATTGAATGTTTATGATCTGCCAAACACTGTTTTAAGAGCTTTACAAGGGCTTTATCATTCAGTCTTCTCAATATGCATAAAATAACTTGCTCCTGGTCATGCAGTTGGAAGTTGGAGAAGGCTGATCCTAAACAGAGCTGTCTGAGTAGAGAGCGTGGAGAACTGGACTGATTGGAACAGTTTGACAGTCAGATGGACAAGCCCTACTTGCTAGCATTTAGAATATTCAATAAGTGAATTATTCAATTATTGAATAATTACATAATTATTAAAATAGTGCTGATTAAATTCTATTGTAACTATTCTTTTAGATGACTGCCTTTCCTGAGGATTATGAGTACTTTGAAGGCACACACTATATTTTTTATCTCTGAATTTCAACCTTTATCCCAATTTCTATCATCTGCTAAGTTTGAATTAGTGTTGATTAGGGTTAAGATAAGGAATACAATAATGGGATAAATTCATTTTAAAATGACTTTATAGATGGATAGGGCTTGAATTGATAGAAAGGTCAAGTATAATATCCCCAAAGATATCCAGACTATTATTGCTGAACTCAAAATACAAAATTTTATGACATAAGCCAATATATGTCCAAAATGCTCATTTATGGGATGATAGCTCTGTCTGTCTAGATCAGAGTTCCAAAGCTCAAAAGCCTACAGAGGCCAGGTCACAATGGAAACGAGTAAGATGAGTCAGTTCTAAGCATTGGCCTATGGAGAGTAGGGCACACCGGAGAGAAGTCAGAAATTGGAAACTCTTACATAAAATCTCTCTACTTTTAAAACTGTTATCTAATTCAATATTTTGAAAATATTGTTCAGTGTAAATAGAACAAATCTGTGGGATACAACTGCACAAAGGGGCTGTAGTTTATGTTATCTGGTCTGCACGATATCAATCCACCTAACAGAGTTAATTCAGGGAAAAACAAGTCAAACTTATAGTAAAACAAGTGAATTAAGGAATTTTTTTGACAAGTTTATCAGAATTTTAGATAGTAAGACAGCTGATAGTTTAAAAGCAAAAACCACAAGAGAAAGAAAATATGTATTTCAAGGCCTTGAATATGAGCAGAAAAGTATAGATAACCTGTCATCCTTAGTCCTGAAAGCTTATCTGCCTGAAAAATGGTGTGATCCAAGGAAAACCCTAGTGTATGGGGATAAGTCTGGGGACCACTGGGAGATGAGCAATGTGTTATACCTCTCCTCTCTCCCTGTCACCACTCTGAGGTGACAGCCTTAGGCAGCATTTACGAAAATAAGGGATGTGAGTTCAACTTTTTCTAAGGGGGAAAAAGTATCTTCTATAGTCAGGTAAATATTTTATAACGGCTTGGCACATCTCATAGCACATTGCCTAGATCAAAAGAATATATCTACAGAAATGTTATTTGGAACACCATATTATATAAAATCACTGCCTGTTGCAAGGCTGACAAATAATATGTGAAACCGTCATTTAGTCATTTAGTCATAATTTTTTTTTTTTTTGCATTTCAAATTACAATGTCTCCCAGGTAACCTCAAAACCTCAAAAGAAGCTTTCTTTCATCCACTTTCACATATCACACTGTGTCTCCTGGTGGGGTCATTGGGGTTTGACATCAAGGGACTGTGGATCTGAAGTGTTAGCCATATTCAGGGACTGGCTAATTCTTCAATGATTTTGATATCACCTAAATAATTTCTTTTGATCAACAATGGCAGCAGAATGCCTTGTCTCAGGAGCTGTGAAATAATACATCATTTATACACAGATATACCAAAATAAGCTGATGCATTCTGGAGAAAGAAAGGGAGTATGGAATTTTAAAGTGTATTGTTGGTACAGGTTACTTTACTGGGTTGCATAAGTAAAAGTTAGGGAGTGGGAAGTGGACGCGGCTCAAGCAATTGGGCTTCCGTCTACCATATGGGAGGTCCTGGGTTCGTTTCCTGAGGCCTCCTGGTGAAGGTGAGCTGGCCCGCACAGACAGCTGGTCTGCACGTAGAACTGGTGCAACAAAAAGAGACAAAGAGGAGAGACACAACAAAAAGCAGGGAGCTGAGGTGGCTTAAGCAATTGGGTGGCTCTTTCCCACATGGGAGGTCCCAGGAATGGTTTCCAGTGCCTCCTAAAGAGAAGACGAGAAGAGAAGACAAGACAAGACAAGACAAGCAGACACAGAGAGCACACAGTGAATGGACACACAGAGCAAGACAGTGAGACAAAAACAATGGAGGGTGAGGAGGGGAATAAATAAATAAAATAAATCTTAAAAAAAAAAGTTAGGGGGAAGCTGATTTGCCATAATACTGTCCATCTAGTTCTCTGTCTACGTCTATGGTAATCACTTTGATAGAGCATTTTATGTAAAATAAATGTGGAATTTCAATTTAATCAGAAAGTTATTATGAACAAACAATGTAAACAAGCTATCTAAAAGAATGTATTTTTCTTTACTTATAGTGTTTCTGTTTCAAATGAATGACCTTTATAGGTTTGGTACTGATTTTAAAAAATAATTTCAATAAATCTCAAAGTTCAAGTTAAAAGAATGTAAACTGATTACTAACATGTAGATTGATTCTGATTCTCAAATCACAGTTAAACCAGGTATAAGCTACCTAGTACAGTACCTGTAAAAGAGTCAACATGGTATTTCTTAGGCCTGGTTCTTACATGCAATGATAGTTCCATCATGGTTTGCAATATGTAACTTTATATCTCTATCTCTCTGAGAGATAATATATGACCTGGCAGTGGATAAAACTTACAGACTTATTATTTAGGCTTCAGTAGATAATCTTAACTCTAATCATTTTTAAGTACATATAAGAGCTTATGTCTTAATTAGAACATTCAACTTGTGAAAATATTAACTAAGCATAGTTCCTTGCCCTCACCATAATGAAAGTCCTATGGTATTCAAAAATATAACTACAGAACATTAGAAGAGAAATATTAGGCCAGGAAATCAAGGGCCAGAACAGCAATGTGCCCAAGTCTGTATAGCTAATCAATAGCAGAACTGCAACTAAAGTCCTGGGTTGATATACCTTTTTTAAAAGACTTATTTATTTATTTCTCACCCCCACCCCCACCGCCCCCGGTTGTTTTACGCTCGCTGTCTGCTCTCTGTGTCCATTCGCTGTGTTTTCTTCTGTGTCTGCTTCTCTTCTCTTTAGGCAGCACTGGGAACTGATTCTGAGACCTTCTGGAATGGGAGAGAGGCGCTCAATCTCTTGTGCCACCTCAGCTCCCTGGTCTGCTGCGTTTCTTATTTGTCTCTCCTCTGTATCTCTTTTTGTTGCGTCATCTTGCTGCACCAGCTCTCTGAGCGGGGCAGCACTCTTGCGTGGGCTAGCTTTCTTGCGCAGGCCAGATTGCCACGTGGGCCAGCCTGCCTTCACCAGGAAGCCTGGGGAATAGAACCGTGGACCTCCTATATGGTAGATGGGAGCCTAATCGCTTGAGCCACATCTGCTTCCCTGATATACCTTTTAGCCTTTAAACTGACTCAAAATCAAAAGCATGATACTCAAGAAAGACATGGGAACTTTATAAATAAGATTCTAATTTTTAAAATTTCTTGCTATGGATATTAGCTTAACTTTTTTTTCTGTAATGAAGTCACAAAAAGCATACAATAAAATCATCAAACTTAATGGAGACAGTGTTAATTTTTAAATTATAGATCAAAATGCAAAAGGGTAGGATATTATATCACTATCATTTTTGGAGATAGCTAAGTTATTCTACACTGACCTCTAATGACCTTATCATGCCTTTGGATCTCTCAAGTATGTGGCCCCACTTTTCTTTCCCATTCTTTTTGACTTATGAAGCTTCCCATACAAATCTCATTGCTTGGTACAGTGAAACATGAAAATGACAGTTGTCAACTATGGAAAGACAAAGAGCATGGCAGCTTACTTTAAACAAGATCATTTAAAAATCAGTTTTGCTATAGGTTGATAAAATGTCACTTCATTAAACTATGTTTTCATTTATGAAATATGACTGCCATGCCAATGCTATTTTATTCTAACAGCGAAGAATATATAAAAATGTTTTTAATAATAAAATGGCATGAAGCACATTTTAGCTATATTTTATTGAAATACTTATGAAATTATGGATCTTTAAGATTAATTTTGAAACCAATAAAATCCCATAGGTTTCTCTATGCATGAACTCACTTCAAGGGCACATCTACAGATCTGGAATTTAGAGGTATGTCATTTATTGCTCTTGCTCTGCATTCAAAGAATTATTATATAATGTCCTGTTCAGGACAAGTACTTGCCACAGATTGATAAAGGAAGCAGCTGGGGTGCTTCTGACTTCCTGCCTGATAAGCGTTGCCATATTATTGATTGAGCCTCTCATTTATTTCCATTATTGGCCTGGTGACTGTGGGCAGAGATTTCAGACAGGGAAGGTGTAGAGGTAGGCATGCGAATTAGGAAATCAATGGTGGAGGCATCTGTTTCAGTCTGCTGGACTGCTGAAATGCAATATACCAGAAATGGGTTGGCTTTTACAATGGGAATTTATTAGTTTACAAGTTTACAGTTCCTAGGCTGAGACAATGTCCAAATCAAGTTACCATCAGGTGACAAAGACCAGCTGCTGGTGATCCTGGATTCTTTTGGCACATGGCAGCATCTGTTGGTTTCTCTCTTCCCTTCCTGGTTTCACTGATTTCAGCTTCTGGTTTCCATGACTTTTTCTCTCTCTTCATCTGAATTTCATTAATTATAAAGGTCTCCAGTAAGAGAATTAAGACTTAGAATTAAGAATTAGAAGTAACCTAATCAAAAGGCCCTTACCTGAAGTAACCTAATAAAAAGTTCCCACCTACAATAGGTTTACACTCACAGGAATGGATTAACTTTAAGAACATGATTTTCTGGGGTACATCCAGCTTTAAACCATCACAGGGTCTTCCCCAATTTCTAGGTGGGGCTAGGCTACACCCATTTTACTGACCCTAGGAGGTACATTGCTCCTGCCCTGCCAAACAGGCAGGAGAAGAACCGTGATGGAAAGTTCATATTACCTTGAGAGTCTTAATCTCTTCAGCTTCTGACAAAGATACTTTTAAGTCTCCCCATTACTTCATAGTTCAGTTCAATTTCTTTTTTAATCTCTTCAAGAAAGGAAAGGTAGGTAAGAGAGAGAGGAAAAAAGGCCTAAGAACCCTTATAGCTCTCCATACACTACAAAAACTGCTGTTCAACTTGGACAGCCAAGAAAACTTTACTCAAAGAGCAATTTAAAGAATTATAACAGTGAATATGACCATTTAAACCATCCTGTATTTTTATGGCAAATTGTAGAAACGGAGGAACAAGTATCTGAATACCATAGCCTAAAATTTCAGTTTTCTTTCTTCTATTCAAATAACTGACAAGTGAGCAGGCTACACTTTTTCTTCTCCAGGTGTTTGTACTCTGATTAAACCCTCACTTTCTTTATGGTCAAATCAGTATCTATAATTGGCACTTTGTACAAAATCATTGGTTTTACAATGTGGTGCCCAGAAATATTCAAGGGAAGATTCTAGTTTAGAGAAATACTAATAATTTTACTTAAATCGTTAAGAATAATTATAATATTTTTGGCAGTGGCTTTATTTTATTTTAACATTAAAATTAAAATTAAAGCAATATATGAGCATGGTAAAAACTCAAAAACAATATTGAAATAAATGAAAAGACAAGTGAAATCTTCTCTTTATCCCAATCCTATTTCCTTTTCTGAAAAATAAACCATGGTTTATAGTTTCTTTCTTATTCTTCCAAAAAGGAAGGGACGGAGGGAGGGAGGGAGAGAGGGAGGGAGGGACATTCTGCATTTTTTGCTTGATAGTGTATCTTGGAACGCTTTCTCTATCAATGTATTTGCCCTTTTCTTTTTTCAGAAATGAGAATTTTCAAATATTCAGGCAAGTATAAAGTTTGGTACAATATGCACTTGATTAAAATGATCATTTTACCCTATTTGCTTATTTTCTCTTTCAATCATCTATGTCTATATCTTTATCTAATCTCTCAATCAACTATATTTATCTACTTTTTTTGCTGAATTATTTCAAAGTCAACTGCAGAAATTATGCTACTGCATTCCCAAATACTTGAGAACTTATCACTTAAAACCGAAAACAGTATCCTGCCTATATAGCCATTTTGTTACCTAACAAAATTAACAATAATTTCCAAATATAATCTAGTATCCAGCAACTATTCAAATTGTTCCCATTATATCCAAAATATCATTCATAGCTGTTTTTAAGAACTTGAATTTAATTAAGGATCAAACATGGAATTTGGATGTCAAGTCTTCTAAATTTCCTACAATGTTGAACAATGCTCCCTTTCTCCACTTTAAAAGATGCATCAACTTTAAGATCCATTTTGTTTGATTCTTATCTCAGAGTGATGTTTAACTTTTTCTTCTACTCCCTCATCTTCTTCATAACTAAGCATAAGGGCTACATTTCATAAATTGTGGTAGGTATATTTTATGCATTCAATCTTTTTAATACTTACAACAACCCTAAGACGTTAATAATACTAGTATATCTAGTTAGGCTAACTCAATTCTCTGAGGTCACATATTGGCTTTGTTTTCTTCCCTATTATTTATCTGTATCTAACATATAGTTTTGTCTAGTACTCTGAAATTTAGAGTTAAGAAATACTTGAATTTACATATGAAGAAAATGAGGCACTGAGAGATAAATTGTGTGATGTGCCTAGCATGTAATTATTTAGGACATAGTTTTCAAATGTAAAACGCACTTAATGAGCTGGTATCACTGGAGAAGGTCAGCTGGCTTCTCACAGGGTAGCTTTACACTTGTAAATTTGCCAAAGTATAGGGCAGTGTTTAGAGTGCTGCGTGTAAGAACAAATAATTTTTATTTCATAGTTACATATTTATTTTAATGCATCATAGGGAAATATAAGTAGCACACTAATTTCAGATATTTTTTAGGCTGGGGGTCAGTTACAAACAAAGGTAGAATTGATTTAAAGCCAAGTTACAGAAAAATGTTCAGAAAATAATGGTATTCAGTTAAGGCAAAAAAAAAAAAAAAAAAAAAAAATCATGATAATGGAGAGTAACGACTCCATAAAGAAGCTCTGTATTTTAGGGTGCTCTCATATTAACTTAATTCATATGAATCCAGAATACAAATTTATTAACTTATGATGAGAAATAAAACATTTGTGTGCAACTGAGATTCTCACTTATATGACCAATAAATTGTCTGCCTGTAGGCAGACCTTGAAATTAAAACAAAGAAAATTTATCTATATGATTCTAAGTTTTAATAACATCAGGTCAAATAGGTCCAGTTCATCCATCTTCAGAATAGGTCTGGCCTTGCCAATGGTACCTTCACACTGAAGCACAAAAGTCCAAAATTTCCTATCTCCTGGACATTACATGGATGGACTTTTAGGACATTTGCTCCTGTGAATCTTTTTCCCATGCATTTTCCAAGATGACCAGTCCACTCTTCTGTTTGAATAGATATGTTAACATTCAACATGGTTGTTGGAAAGTCATGACTGAGAAAATATTTTGCCCCTTTAAGGAATCATTACGTATCTCTGCTGCAATCCATCACCTGTTGCATATGCCATGTAACTCAGAGAGGTTACTCTTACTTTCTTTATGTCTAATTCATGGTAAGCTCCAAATACCAACAACACTTATTGGTGAGCTTGTCCTGAATTGCTGGCTTCTTGTCTCCTCACCCTGTATGCTTTCTCCTAAACCATTTAGCACTATCTCAGTAATTTTCTCAGAACAAATAAATTTTCCTACTAAAGGATCTGAAACTATCAAATGCCTGATATGACAGATTACCACCTTACTTGTTTGAACACATCTATAATAAGTAAAATATTTAATAAGTAAAATATAGGCCTTTACCACTTACAGTTAGCACAATGAAAATTGAAGTATGGTAGCATGCCACCAAAGCCCCATAAAGTTTAAACAATTTGTCCATGGCTATCTTTCCTTGCTCTATTCTTTCATTACATTTACCTAGTGAGCTACATAATGAGATGCCATGACATACCTATTAGAATGACTCTAATAAAAAGATCTGATAATACAAAACGCTAGCAAGGATGCAAAGCAACTAGAACTTGTGTTCATTAATCCTAGTGGGAACACAAAATGGTACAATCACATTGAAAAACAGTTTGGTAGTTTATTTTAAAAAGTTAAACCTATGTTTATCATATAACCTAGTCACTCTACTCCTAGGTATTTATTCAAGAGAAATGAAGACATATATCTGCATAAAAACCTGTATATGAATGTTTATAGCAGCTTTATTCATAATTGCCAAAAACTACAAACAATCCAAATGTCATCAATTGATGAAGGGATAAGGATATTGCATTAAATTCATACAATGTAATAGAATAAAAAGTAATGAACTTCTGATACCTGTGGCAATTTGAATGAATTTCAAATGCATTATGCTAAAAGACAGATGCCACACTCAAAGGGCTACATACTGTATGATTTCATCTGTATGTCATTCTGGAAAAGGCAAAATGATAGGGACAATAATCAATTAGTGGCTTCCAGTAGCTGGAGGGGAAGGGAGGGGATTGTTTATAAAGGATCATGAAGTAGAACTTTTCAGGGTGATGGAAATATCCTTTATCTTTATTGTGGCTGTCTTAGTTTGCCACAAGGCTGCTGATGCAAAGTACCAGAAATGGGTTGGCTTTTACAAAGGGGACTTATTTGGAGTAAAAGCTTACAGTTCCAAGGTCAGGAAATGTCCAAATCAAGGCACCATCAGAGATGCTTGCTCACCAAAGTCAGCTACTGGTGATCCTGGCATCTTGCCACGTGGTGATCAAGCATTTGGCAGGGTTCACCTCCTCAGCCTTGAGTTGCTCTGAGCCCCTGGGGGCCTCTTTCCCTGCCTCTGTACTCTGTCAATTCCAGACTCCAGGACTTCTCTCAGCTCTCGGGCTTCTCTATTTTTCTGCAGTCCTCTCTTTTAGACGGCAGGATAACATGGCAGCTTCCTTTCTCTGTGTGTGTCTCTGTTTATATAAAGCGCCAGTAAGAGGGCAGAGAACCAACCTGAGTCATGCCTCACTGATGTAGTCCAGTCAAAAGGGCCCTACATCCATAGGAATGGATTAGTTCAAGAATATAATCTTTTCGGGGTGGGGGGGGGAGTTCATAAAATAACTTCAAACTGTTACAGTGGTGATGGTTATATGACTGTATAAGTTTGTCAAAATTTACAGAATTATACACCAAAAAGGGCAAACATTATTTTGTAATAATGTAAATTAAAGCATGTAGTTGTGTAAATTACATGTAAATTAAACCTAAAAATAAAAATCACTGATTTAAACACACACAGATGGAATTACTTGCATCATGGAGACCTGAGACATACCGACCCTAAACCATAACTAACAACAACAGCATTTTATGTCATGTTATGCTTGATATTGTAATGTGTTCTGATGGATCAGAGAGCTGTTGCTCCCTGTTGGCAAAGGAACTGAGAGAATAGTACTTTTTTTAGGTTCTTTTTCTGACCAATTGGATGAAAACTGAGGATGTACTATTCATTAAACAAATATTTATTGATAACCTATTTTGTTCCAAGCTCTGTTTTTTTTTTCACTTTATTATTTTTTTACTTTTTACTTTTAATTTTTAAAGAAGTTTTAGAATATATAAATGTTACATAAAAAACATAGGAAATTCCCATATGCCCCATCCTCACCCTCTCCCAGTTTCTCACATTAACAACATGCTTCATCAGTGTGGTACATTTGTTACAATTGATGAACAAATATTGAAGCATTGCTACTAACGGTGGACTATAGTTTATATTATACTTTACACTCTATCCTGCACAAATTACAAGTTATGACAAAATATATAATGGCCTGTATCTTTCATTTCAATGTCATTCAGAACAATTGGGGACATTGGAATGTCCCCAAAATGCCCCCATATTACACCTATTCTTCCTTCTCCCTCCCCTCAGAACCTCTGGTTGCCACTGCCTTTCTATCAATGATACAACTTCTTCCATTGCTAGAATAATAATAAACCTATAATAGAATAATAAGTCTACTTTAGTCATTGTTCATTCCCCAATCTTGAGGATTTTGGGATGGTGATGCCCACTCTGTTTCTAATTGAGAGGAGGCTTAGGTCCCATGGGGCAGATGGATAGAACTATCTTGTTTTCAGTGACAGACACTCTCTGTTCTTTGGGATGGTTGTTGCCATTCATCTTCTCCTGGTTAGTTGTCCTGGGTGAGTCCAATGAACTGGAGAGTGGGTGTTGCAACTCTGCTGATATTTAGGACTCAACTGGCATATGAACAGACGAAAGATTTAAGTCTCTGGGACATATATTTAAGAAGTATAGTGCTAATTATAGGTTCAGATAAAAGGGGCAGAAAAGCCATTAATGCTGGGGTTAAAAAACAAACATAGCACACAAGAATCTCTACCCTCAAGAAGATTGCATTTTTGTTGTAGGAGACAAACAATAAACAATGAATGAAATAAGATACATAGAATGTCAGATGATAATAAGTGCTAAGGAGAAAACACAAAACTGCAGGGAGGTTGGTGGGTATTACAAAGTTCCATCATAAAGTCAAGAAATGTACATGAAGAGCCTACTATGTGTCTTGTACTGTAATGGGCATGAGATAAAACGATGAGGAAAATTAGAAATAGACCCTGTCCTCCCGGAGCATTCATCTAGCAGAGAGGAGCTCTTGTATAACTTTGAGACCACACCCTGTAAAAATCACTTTGTGTTTTATAGAAAACTAAGAGAGCAAAAGAAAATGTCCTTTGATCAAGTAAGTCTGGGGGACCTTGTACATCATATCCACGTCCATCTATTCCCTTCCCCCCTTATGTATTCAAATGAAGATTAACATATTAAAGACCCCAAGAATGTAAATCCATTTAATTTGAATATAGACCAAGTATATATTGTGAGATAATTTGCCTACTAGCATTTCACAGAATACTATATGTAATAAAACATAAGAGTAAAAAACCTTTTTTTTTTTCAATTATTCTTTCTTGTTTTACTAAATTGCTAGTAACAGAAAGCCAGTCACTGAGGGAAAATAAACAGTTTTATTTTCATTTGGTATTTCGCTGATTTTTGGTTTTTGAATTAAAGCATGAATCAGTAACTATAAAGAATTGTGTGCTGTCCTCAGATCTCTTTCTGATGAAATCCATCTGCTAGTAATATTTTCAGCTTTAACATATATTATCCAGCTACCAAATGACTTGACATGGAACTACAAAGAAATCTTGAATTTTACTTAATAGGTTTGTTGTGGTGGTATATTGCAGGGTGGAGCAAGTGAGTAAATATACTGACATTGTTGAGTACAAAAGTTCTTATTGTGGGATAAAGAAGATATAAATACTTAATGGGGGAAGGTAGAGGGGGTCCCTGTGGGGTTGTATTTGGAAGTAGAGAATTTATAATTTATAATTGTTATGAATTTATAATTTTAAAAAAGGATTCTTGATATGACTGGGGCACACTGTCACTTTAACAAAAATTCAGAAACATATGGTATACTAAAATATTTCTTATTCTGCTCATGACCAACTTAAGTTTCTTTCAAATCACCTTCTCTTTTCCTTTTTCCTATACCCCATTGCTGTCGTTTCACTTGCATTGAAAATTGTTCCTTTCAAAGTGAAATTGTTTTGAAGTTTTCAGCAACCATTGCCATGGCTTAGATTTTGAAATTCCTAATGTTAAAAAAAGTATAAAGGAGCTTAGATGTTGACTTTTCTATCATCTAGAGTATTCCTAATTTATATGACCTGACTTCAAGTAGAAAGAAAACAGCACAGGGAAGCGGATGTGGCTCAATCGATAGGGCTCCCGTTTACCATATGGGAGGCCCCGGGTTTGATTCCCGGGGCCTCCTGGTGAAGGCAAGCCAGCCCGTGCGGCGTGGTAAGCTGACGCAGCAAGATGACGCAACAAAGGGAGACAAGTAGACACAGAAAAACGCACAGCAAATGGACACAGCGAGCACAAGCAGCAAGGGGGGATAAATAAATAAATAAAATATCAAAAAAAAAAAAAAAAAAAGAAAGAAAGAAAACAGCACACATTCCAATATTCATTCACCTTAATTTGCCACACCCAAGATAATTTTGAAGTCAATGGACAGGCATTACAGAAAGAGAGATATTAAATGGGGGGATGAAACAAAGCTAGGTTCCAAAACTTAAAAGGATGAAGATTAATTACAAGAAAATTACAGGGAAACTACAGCTTGGAAGGAATCATGCCATACAGTTAATTATAACACTAATCCAAAGTTTCCCTTTGACATGGAAAATATAGGTATTAGAGAAGTTTTTCTTCTGAATGCAAAAAATACAAATCACTGTGTGGGGTGGTTTGGTTTATTGTTTAATATCTAATTTCTTCCTTTGACATTTGTCTATTTACATTTTCATTTTACTGATGAAATAATTATACTATATGAGCACAAACATCTGTTTTGTAACTGCTGCATTAAATACTGATGTTTGGGCAAAGCAAATTGTTAGCTTGCTATATAATATTTAAAAGCACTCCAAATAAAGGAGTGACAAAGCAGTTTTTAACACTGGGCCAGCAAAGGTGGTAATGATTGTGGCCAGGTTAGCCCTGCCTTAAAGGTTAGCCATTCATTTTTATTTCTATGGCATTTTGTGGCCTTTTAGAGTTGCAGACTGGTCTATACTTAAAAATATATAAATATCAAAAAGTACACGACTTGGAATTTAAATTGTCTGAGTGAAAAAGACAGAAGTGTTTATATTTTCCTATTTTAAACTGCACTTTAGAATCTGTAGACTTCCGGATTTTTTCCCGATGTTCAAGGCACCTCTGTGACAAGTTATTTGTAGAAAATAAAATAAAATCTATATCTTTCATGATGCATGCCCGAGATTTATTCTCCAATTAGGTTTGGACCTCTGTTCTTTATGGAATGAAATTTGGCCCAAGAGAACAGTAAATACTTTAAACTGATAGAAAATTGCTAGCTGGTTGATCAGTTGGGATAGGTCAATCTTTAGACAGATCTTCAGTAATTTGTTTAATAATATAGGTAATTATAGGTTATTTCCTAGTAATAAATATTAGATATTCTTCATGAACATTCTTCATATGTTTTAATGCAAATAGCAAACTAAAGCAAACAGAGCTTTGCAAGAACAACAAAAATAAAAAGACATAGAAAAATACATCCAAATCCCCTTTCCAACATGGCAAACCAAAGAGCTAATCTACCTATTTAAAGCCAAACTTTAGAACAGATTGGGATACAGTGTAACATAGTGAATATAAATTTAAATTTTGAGGTGAGACAGACCTAGAGTCAAATTCCAGGAGTTATTTACTAGTTGTCTGACCTTAGGCAAGGTATTTAAACACAGTTTTCTGACTAAAAAAAAAAAAAAAATTGGAGGCCATCGTAACACTCCACATGTAAAATGCTTTGCTTTGTGCCTGGCACGTAACAGATGTGAACTGTTTTGTTTTTCATTTTAATTACAAATTACTAGGAGTGTTTAGTTGCAGTTTCCTTTCTATCTCTGCACTGAGTTGCCCTAAGTATCTTGGGAAAACTGTAAGAAAGTATATTAAATAAAGCAGGAGGTCCAGTTCTTGCTTTTGAAGGATTCCAACATAAACGAGAATGGAAGGTAGGGCTGGCCAGTGGTCAAATATTTAAACTTCATTACTATGTTTTTCTAGAAGACCTAGGAGAAAGGACATTTTGTTGAACTTCAAACTATCCTCAGCCTAGCTGTCAATGCTATCTCCCATTATTATACCCCTTTTCACATTTTAGTTTTAGGCCTCACTGTTCCTGGAATATACTCTGGCCTTTGCAAGTTCTATGTTCTGTTTGGACAGGTAACTGTTTAGAATATCCTTGACCCACTGCATCTTCATCTGTCTATATCATATGTATTCTTCAGAGTTGAGCTCAAAAGATTCTTCTCATTGAAGACTTCCCAACATCCCCAAATAGTATCCATTTTAATTTTATTGGTGTTCTGGTATCAGTTTATACTATGACTAAAACACTGCTGTGTGTTACAGTTACTTGTCTACATGTCTTGCCTTCCCTAAAATATTATGATTTAGTTCCTTACACCTCCTATGCCCAGTGAAAATGTCCTGCTACATAGTAGATTCACAGTTGGCATAAAATGTGCAAATTTGTGCATCTTACAATTGATGAAGTATGAAAGAATAAACTCCTTAATGATGGCCCATCATAGGATGCTTTTGGATGCAGCTCACGGAAGACTCAAATAAAAATGGCTTAAATATTATTGACAAAAAATTTTAGATAACAAAATAGAGTGGTATGAAATTATCATTGAGTAAATGACATTCCAAACCTCTGGAGGTGGTGATAAGATTGCTTTTCCTGAGAACATGGGCATGTGGAGTAGAGCACCTACAAAATTTTGAGTTGCTGCCAACAAAAAAGAAAGGGGAGGGGTTGGATGTGGCTCAACTGGTTGGGCGTCCGTCTCCCATATGGAGGGACCTGGGTTCGATCCCCGGGACCTCCCGGTAAAAAAAAAAAAAAAAAAAAAAGAAAGGGGATAACAATTTGACTAGGTAATCGATGTGTCTGTTACTATCTTTTATTTATGCCTCTGCTAATAATATGCTTCTAAAGCCAACTGTTTGCTAAAATACTATGTTTTGTCTAGATTCTTTAATCTTTATTACTAGAAGATCTTGTATTTTATTTTTAAAATGTCTTATGGATAGTGGCAGAAAGATTCATAAACTATAAATTTCTTACTTAGAAGCCCCTCTGATCAAGTAAAAAACAAAAACCTCACTTAAATTGATGGATAATTATCCATAAAAATAAAAAGTGGACAGTTCAGAAATTCCCCAATTGCAGCTAGCATAAACTATTTTGCATAATATACCAACCCCTCCACTATGGAAAGAAATGCATTCTTCAGGTTGATGGCTAGGGGAGGGGAATATCTTTTTGAGGCTTTCTAGATATGATTAGGTAAAAAAATGTGCTATTACAGGCTAATTACAAATTGGTGAAAAAGACATTCCCTGACAGAGAGTGATTTGATAGCCCTTGAAAGTCTAGTAAATATAGGTTAAACAAATAAATGAATTAAGCCCGCACTAAATAGAAAAATAAAATCAACCACAGTCTGTATGAAATCATCAATATCAGTATTGTTCTTTGAGAGCTTTTTCAAAAGAACCATATTTAAATGTCTAGTTAAGCAAACACTTTAGTTAAAATATAAACACAAATCCAATTAGCTCATAACATAACAAGCTATTATTATAAAATGGAGTACTTGCTCGAGAGAATGGACACAGGATGGTTAGGTTTGGGAAAACAGTAGAATGAGAAGAATATATGGGCTGATGGGATCATGACTACTCTGAGCACCTGCAGCAGAGCTGCTGACAAGGTCAGAAAGGCCCCCAAGGAAACCCTGCCCTGGACCTTTACTTCCAGAATATTTCCTCTTCTCTTGAATTTGTACCTATCACCATCTCTGAAGCCATCACCCTGATTTAGGCTACATCATCTCCCATGTTTCTGAATAGTGCTTCCTGCTTCAATTCTTGTCTATACCCCACACTGCAGGTGAATTTTTAAACCTATACTTTGAATCACATGCTGTCACTGCTTAAAATCTTTAATGACTTCCCATTTCACTCAGAAAAATGTACAATCCAAAATCCTTAACACAACCTATAAGACTGCTTAATCAGTCCCCAGACTATCTTTTGATAGCCTCACTAGCCACTTTCCCTCGTCTACTATGGTTAAGCCACATGGACTATTTATCAGTTCTTAGGGTATTCTGAGCGTGTCCCACCTCTAGGCTCTCTCACACATAATTTTATATTTTTCCCTCTACACTGAACTGTTCTTCCCCTCTTTCTCTCCTCATCCCCCCACATGCACACACACTCTTCACACAGTTGGCTCCTTTCTGTCCCTAAGATCTCAGCTTAAATATCCTCTCATCAGTGAGGCTTTTTAAAATCACGCCATTTAAGTAGGTCCCTCCCATTAATGTTTCTCATACCATCCTTTTGCACTTTCTTACAGCTGAACACAATTAGTAGTTAGGTATTTATTTATTTTTCACATGCCTATCCCTCTTACTCAACTGCGAGCTCCATGAAGAGAGGGACCACGCCTTCTCTGATCACCCTGTGTACCCTCCTTCTTTAACATTGTGCCTGACTATAGCAGTGCCTCAATAAATACAAGCTGACTGGCTGACTGACCAAATAAATGAAAAATAGTACTTAAAGCATTAACTACTTTTCACTATACAAAAATTTCCTGGTAAGTAACAAGTAGTAGCTGGGCAAAGTCACTTATATAAGACAAACTCTTGGTCAATTCTACACACAAGCTCAGAAGTTTGGACTTGTAACATCTGTCTCCCAAGTACAAGAAGTTGGCCCAAATACTGCTGGCAGAAGGATGCCACCTCACAGGGCACCTACTTTGGACACGCTTTTACAACAACCGGTAGAGAGCATCACTGCCAAATAACAGCTGGGGGAGATAAGGTAGACAGAACATGATAGAGCAAAATAATCTGTGACAAAATGGCTATTTTAAAGGAAGACACAGTCCCTTCTTTATCATTTAATCCAAAAGTTTTTGAGCTTCATGTGCAAGTTCAGTCATTCAACAAAAATTTACTGAGCACCATCCATCCTTAGACAATGAGTATCTCTAGGCATTGAGGACAGAGCAGTGAACAAAACAAATAATACAAGTAAAATCATGTTGCAAAATCATAAGAAAGAATGTTGTTATTTCCATATAATGGAAAATTAACATACATGGTAGAGTTGTGACAAAATATGTGGGAAGTGTCACCTTATCAAATAGATGGAACCAGCGAATATTGCATCTTAGTAGGTTTTCTTTATCCTTCCTGCTATATTTTCTCTTTTCAATGGAAATGCCAGGGCAAAAAGCACAGTGCAATGTACATGTGAGTTTAAGTCCTCAAAAATATTTTCAGGGAAGTGGCTGTGGCTCAATCAGTGGGGCTCCCGTTTGCCATATGGGAGGCCCCGGGTTCGGTTCCTGGGGCCTCCTGGTGAAGGCAGGCCCGCCCGCGCGGCGTGGTTAGCTGACCCAGCGAGCACAGGCAGCAAGGGGGGATAAATGAATATATATATATATATATATATATATTTTTTTTTTTCAGGTATGACAGTGTTCCAAAAGGCTAGAGAACAAT
Organism: Tolypeutes matacus; assembly: GCA_026826555.1. Classification (NCBI taxonomy): domain Eukaryota; kingdom Metazoa; phylum Chordata; class Mammalia; order Cingulata; family Chlamyphoridae; genus Tolypeutes; species Tolypeutes matacus. The sequence goes on from JAKSZT010053928.1 coordinate 11,111,336, forward strand.
TATTGTGCATATCCATGAAGACAGATGAGAAAGAATCAAGTTCAAAGGGCAGCAAAATGGGCTTAACTTGGATAGTGAATAGTGAGCTGTATAAACTAAAGGGATGAATTATGCAAGGGTAGTTGTGTCTTCTCTTAAGACCTTTAGAAGTTTGGGGATAAGATTGACCCTCAAATATTTGGTTTTGTTCTTAAGTATGTTTCCCTGTAAACTATTTACTTTGGAGGAGGTAACAGACAGATGGGAATTTAGGTTAAATGATTTCATGATAAAGATGATTACTACCGAAAGCCAAACTACAATGTCAGAGGAACTTTATTTATATGAGGATTTAAGAATCAGAATATACTGAAGATCATTTATCAAATATTTAGTATTAGTATAATTGAGGCATATTCCCCCTTTTTCACATTTAGTTGCTTTTCATATCAGATTCATGTATTTTCCTTTTTTAAATCAGTTCAGAATTATTTCATACCATTTCCAACGTCTTACCAAAAACATATAATCTCTTCTGTTTCTAAGCAGACACAACCCATCTCAAGTGAAACTGGAGTTGTGAATTTTATTGAGAGCTGTTACCTACTTAGAAAGGTCTGTTAATTGAATAATGTCTCTAATCTAGTCAGAGAAAGATGCTTAATAGTGAATTCTCAACAAAAGTGTACATTGTAAAAGTAAGAACGAAATTAGAACATTTCAAAGATTTAAAGCATTATTTATTTGAAAGTAGATTCATTTTCCATTGTTACAGGTTTCTCACACTGAAGTTAAAACTAGCAAAGGTATACAGTTTTTCATTAGTTCAAGTTTTTAATTGCTTAAGAGTTTTGAAATATCTAATCATAATGGATTTTATTATCAGTTTTTGCACAATATTTTTATAGATCTATACAGAAAACAAACTAAAACTTTTAAGCTCTTTGTAGAATAAAATTTAAAACAATTCATTGTAAGAGAAACAAACAATATATTTGTATACAAACTATTTATTCAGTCATTTAGTCACTCAACAAACATTACTGAGGAGCTATTATGGTCAGGAGGGCCACTGGATGCTGGGTAAAAGAGAAAGACCTTGTCCTTGCCCTCAGGGAACTAGCACCTAGTAGGAGGGTGGAGGCAGCTATTAAACAAGTGACCATATATAAATATATGATTATAATTTGTGACAACTGCTAAAAGGTAAACTAAAAATGCTAAGAAGGAGTACAATGGGTGGAGGAGGGCAGGGGAAACTGAGAAGAAAGTTTTATGTGGAGTTGTCCATGTGAGAGTCATCAAAATCCAGGTGTGTTGTAAAGCCATGGAAGAGGGTAGGTGCTTATTAAATATGTGTGGAACAAAATAGAATAAAACCAAAAATTCTCACAAATCGAGGGAAATGTTTCTAGACACTTAATAACTGATTGTAATATTCTCATATCGTTTTATTCTAAAACTCTGCTAATACACATAACACATGTAGAGGAAGAAAACAATCAGCTTGCCTACCTTTAAGCTGAACTTTCTCTAATCTCAGCACCATTTTTATAGAAATATCCATGGTAAATAATAATAATGAAGATTGCTGACCACTTGCAATGGGTTCCTTTATATGCATTATCTTATGTGTCCATAAAATTGTCATGTGATATATTGAGGCAGAATTAGGTACTATACACAATTCATTTCACCATTTTACAGATGAGGAATTTAAAGTTTAGAGAGGTTAAGTAATATACGGACACATAGCCGGTAAGGAATAGAGCTGGATGAAAACCCAGCTCCTGCATTTACCACAAGTCATGATCCATAACAATAACAACTGCAGTAAATCTTCATCATCTGAAAACAGCACATGTGTGTGTGTGCGCATATGCTGAAATACAGCTGTCAACATGTCATCATGTGTTATGAAATTGAGGTTTTAATAAGAGGCACTACAAAGGAATCACTCTTTTAAGACTATAGTTCAGTAGCTGTAAGGTAAAGGATATAAAAAAACAATTGCAATGTTGAGAAGCCAAACAGTTGTTGCAAAAGATACTATTGTAAAATTATCTTCAGAGAGAAAAAGAGCATTTATATGGTTTTGTTTTCCCCTGGCACCTATACAAGTGTCTCAACTATTCATGAAATTTAATTTTTCTGAGCATAAATCATAAACACAAAATTAACATATAGGTATAGTTCTGCCAGCTTGGAATTTAGAGCTTACTGCATTTAAATCATCACTGGTTTACTTATTGTACGCAAAGCATATAGAAAAGATTTATCTTCTGGAGTACTGATGAATTTTAACATTGAAACTTTAATAACAATTTTATTTATCCACTTTTTAGTAGTGAAGAGAGGCGATGGCAATTCTAAACCAACACAGGAAGCAGAAAGAAGAGGAGGATATTTTATTAGGACAGTAAGTTCCATCAGTATGATGCTCATAAACTAATGAAGAAAAGTGGAAGAACTGGAAAATATCTTATTGGTTTAGTGCTTGGGATTGAATAGTGATGAAGATTCAAAAACTCTAGTCTATATAAAATGTCTGTTCATCCACCTTTCCACCCACACATCAATGCATTTATCCATTAATCCATCTTCTACTCCAAAATTTGATTCTATTGAAATTTGTGGAATGCTAACTGTACTATTACAGAACTGTCTATAAATAGAATTTAGAACATTTCTTGCATCAGTCAATTCATGATGATTTTTTCCATGTGTACTTTAATTCAACCATGTATGCTATATGTTGGACTCTTGTTGTTTTTCCAGTGGTATATTATATGTCAAAATCTATTCTGTGAGCAACAACACCCAAGTAGCAATGAACATACCTAATGACCAGAAAGTGGCTTTTGGTTTTTAAACATCGTTCTCTGCTAAAAGAATCAAAGACCATTGAAAACTGACTGATTTCAGGGACTGGGTGAGGAAGTGCAAGATAAGCCTCGAATAACTTGCTCTAAGTATTCAAATAAAGATTAAGATGCGTCAGCAGGATGCACAAGCCTGCTTGAATGAGTTTCCCCTGGCAAAATCTGGGGCAATCTGAGTGTTAAAATAAATAATGATAGTAACAGGTATAACCCATATAATAAAATAAGAATCGAGGAATGCATACTGATATAAATAAATATATAAATGGTAGGGAAGGAAAGCTGTTTCTTACAGAAGAATGCCAATTAATAAATATAGTATGGATAATGGAATTAGAAAATCATTTGACAGCCCCATATTATAATTATTTAAGACAAAACCAGTGGGTGAGGAAACAGAATATTTAGAGTCTCAATATATATCTCCCCTAAGATGCATATTAAATACAAAGGGAAAAAAAAAGTAATTTTAGAGTGAAGAGAACTGGCAAGATACCACCTTAATCAAAGAATCAATCATCAGTAAAAGAAAAAAATTGACCTCATTTGCCTCTTGATATGATTCACTAAGAAGGATACAACTTTACTTCTCTGGTATTTCTACCAAAAATGCTTAACTTGAATCTAACCATGAACAAGATAGGCAAGCCAAATTTGAGGACATTTTATAAAACAAATGGCAGTACTCTTCAAAAGAGACAAAGAAAGACTGAGGAATTGCTCTGGATTTAAAGGATAAAAGGGCAATAAAAGGAAATGACAACTAAATACAACAAATGATCCTGGATAATCTAGACTGTAGCAGTTTGTTATTGCTTATGAATTCCAAAAATAGGTATTAGATTATGTTTGTGAACTGGTCTGTTCCTCTGGACATATTAAAGTGGATTGGATCCAGAGATTTCACTTTTACTTGATTAAATAATGGTTCAGGCTTTGATTGGCCCAGGTCAGTAGGATGTTGAGTCCCCACCTCCTTGGTGGGCGGGGACTAACAGAGAAAATGACACAGCAGAGAAGGAAGTTGGAGTTTTGATCCTGGGTCCTGGGAAGTAAGCACACAGAGGAGCAGATACGTGAGGAAAGAGAGAAGGCTCCGTTAGACATGGCAGAGGCCCTAGGAACAAAGACGAGCCGGACAGTTCACAGCTGTCCTTGCGGAGAGAGCAGAGCAGCTGAGCATGGAGAGAATTGAGCCCCGGGAGAGAGATGAGACTTATCCCAGGCTATAGCTGATATTGGAAGAAGTTGGGACCATGGAGCCTTAAGAGGAAGAGGAAGCCTGAACTCTTTCAGAAGTCAGCAGCCATTTTACTCCAACAAGTGGCAACAGAATTTGATGAGGGAAGTAACTTACGCTTTATGGCCTGGTAAACTGTAATCTTCTACCCCAATAAATATCCTTTATAAAAGCCAACAGATTTCTGGTATTTTGCATCAGCACCTCTTTGGCTTAATAATACAGAGACTAGAAAAATTTATTTTCTTTTGCTTTGAAGAACATTAATAGAATAATTGGTGAAATTTGAATATGGTCTGTAGATTAGAAAATAGCACTGTATCACTGTTACTTTTTGGATTTTGATCATTGTTTTGTAATTATGTAAATTATATCCTTGTTTTAGGAAATACATATAGAAGTATTTAGGAGTAAAGGGCTATCATGTCTGCAGCTTATTCTAATGTTCAGAAAATTTTATACACTCATACACATAATAGAAAGATAAAAGAAACATGTTAAAATGTTATCTGGGTAATATGGATGAAGAGTACATGAGTATTCTTTGTTCTATATTTGCAATCTTTCTCTAAACTTAAATTAATAAAATGTTTTTAAAAGTTCTGTGGAAAAATGTGATTTTAGAAATTTTGTGCTAGAGGAAACTGGGGAAGCACTAACTATTAAGAATCAGAAACTGAGGAAATATCTCAAGCAAGGGGATGGAATAGAGGTTCAAAGACGACATTTTCATAGTGGGACAAGGTAACAAGAGGAAAAAGGAAGTTCCAAGCAATTTATACCTTTGCTTCTGTTTTTATTTGGTATTGTTTGCTTCTTTATTTGTCATGGTGAAATGTGGCAGGAGTTCACTTGAATTCAATAAGGACTAAAGTGTTTGGAAGCCATAAAATGGTGTGTGTGTATCCATCTTAATCTAAAAGCAAAAAGCTGACAAAAACAATAAATAAAGAGAAGCACATTGTAGCATTGCTTTTTTTAAATTTTTATTTTTAAAAAGATATTTAGATTATGTAAATTTTAGGTAAAATATATAGGGGATTCTCACATGCCTGACTCCCCATATCTCCCATACGTTCCCACATTAACAACATCCTTCATTAGTGAGCTACATTCATTGCAACTGATGAACACATTTTGGAGCATTGCCACTAAGCATGGATTACAGTTTACATCGTAGTTTCCACTCTCTCCCACCCAATTCTTTAGGTTTGGTGAGATATATAATGGCCTGTATCTGTCATTGCAATGTCATTCAGGGCAATTTCCAAGTCCCGAAAATGCCCCCGTATTATATCTGTTTTCCCTCTCCCTGCCCTCAGAACCTCCGGTGGCCACTGCCTCCACATTAATGATATAAAAATATGGAAATCTTCACGAATTTGCATGTCATGCTTGCGCAGGGCCCATGCTAATCTTCTCTGTTATCATTCCAATTTTAGTACATGTGCTGCCAAAGAGAGCACAGCATTGCTCTTAATTACCTAGATTCAAACATGGCAGAGACAAAAACATGGGAGGCAGTGTGTTGAAGAGGAAATCAGAAGGCTGGACTTGGATGTTTGATTATAAAGCCAAATCATGTGGAGTAGATTATAACCTTGCTGGACTCCACTTACCTCATTAATTAATTAAGTGAATTAGACTGGGTGATTTTTAAATTCTTTCCTGGTTCTAAATTTCTATGACTCTGTATCTCCCAAATTACAAATTATGAAAGAATGTGGTTAACTTGGAATGTGGACTAGCTAATTTCTTCAATAAAAACCACAAAGGTTTTGTTTTACTTTGTTAGCAAGAAGATTCAGTTTTTATGTGAGACATTTCTGTGGCCTACCCAACAGCCCTCACCCTGTTTTTCACAGCAAAGAGAACTCTAATTTTGGATAGGTGAGGGCAGGGTAATGGGAAATTCCCTAATATTAGTGAAAGAGGATTCTCTCCCAGCCCCAGGGAATGCCTCACAATTGTTCTAAATAAACTGTGGGAATCCCATGTCTCTTTGCCAATGATAGGTCTAAGGGTAGACATGAGTTTTGCCAATGACCATAAGGGGAAGTTAGGATAGGAAGACTCTGGGAAAGAGTTTATTTTCCGAAAGAAAGACAGAGACTTACAAGGAGGAAGTATTTTTCCCTTATCCTTTAGTTTTCCTGCCTCGAATGTTGCTCTTTGACCATGAGGCTATTACGCCTATGCTTAGAAGCCAACATGCGAAGAGTGGGAGATAGCAAAACAGAATATGCTTGAGTACTTCATGGCATTGCTTAGTCACTGGACCAAACCTAGAACTGCTTACTTCCAAAAGTCAAGTTATGTGATGAAAGTAAATATTTTTATTCTGAAAGCCACTATTGTTTGCCAAAAGCATTCCAAAATGATATGGCTCTCTATCTTCTTTAAAGCTTTAATTAATGAAAAATCTTTTCATACAGAGTTGAATTAAATCAAACTACTGCCAAGAAAAAATGTTTTAAATAGCTGTGGTTTTTTATTATATATGAATTACACGGCCTTTTGCAAATAATTCAGATAATAAAAAAAAATTTTTACAAAGGGAAAAATAAAGATTTCAGTCAATGAGAACCACTGTTAACATTTTAGTATATATCCTTTATATATATATTAATAAAACCATGCATGTTCTTTTGTAACCTATCTTTTAGTTAATACAATATGGCCATATCTCTGCATTAATAAATATAATATGAGCTCATTTTAATGAATGCACACATGCACTTATATACATATATGGACACTTGCTTAATTGTTTACTTGGAGCAATAATTACTGGGTCAAAGTATGTGATTAAATTTTTTTATATAAATAGTTTGCAAAATTGCCCTCTAGAAATGTTATGCTCATCTATCAACATAAGAGTTCCAGTTTCCTCACATCCAACTCTTCAGGAGATTTAATCAACTATTTAATCACTTTCAATCATTGTTAGTCTAAGAAATTAAAAACTCAAGTACCCTTTTATTTTTTCATTTTTTGATTTGTGAGAAGAGCATAGTCTTTATATTCAGTCTATCTGGGTTCAAATTTTGGTCCCTGTACTTACTAGTTGTCTGACTTTAGACAAGGAAAAGCATTTCCCTTCTTCAGTTTCATTGCTTGTAACAGTAGGATAACAAAGTGAGAGCTGTTGGGAGGGTTAAATGAGTTATATGTAAAACTCTTAGAATAGTGCCTGACATATAGAAATCACTATGTAATTGTTAGCTATTATTATTGTATCTCTAAAAGATATTAATAAATCTCATTAATATTTACTATTTGCTTTTCACCTCTTTACATGGTGCCATGTATCACAAAATGTTTTGTATATCCATGTGGTTAAACCCCAACAATCTTCATCTATTACTTCTGACTCTGGTACTATGTTTAGGAAGCCCATCCTTGGTCCAACATGTATTTAAAACTCTTATGTTTTTTCTAGTACCTGTATTGTCTTATTTTTCACATTCAAATCAATCTGGAACTTATTTTATTTAGGAGTAACCTGTGGCAATACACATGCCAAGGAATAACCTGTGGCTGATTGTCTCATTTTTATTACTAAATAATTTAACCTTTTCTAATGTGTTTGAAATATGCTTATCAAACATTGCCAATTTACCATTGAGCTCCTTTGGTTGCATTATGTGCCACTGAACTATCTGAATATCTATCAATTCCAAGTTGATTCAATTATTGGAACTATAGAATACATTTTATCAAGTCACCTGCCTTGATTTGGTTTTCATTTTTTAAAACATTCTTATATATATATTATATATATATAGATATATTTATCCCACCCCCCTTGCAGCTTGTGCTCACTGTGTCCATTTGCTGTGCGTTTTTCTGTGTCTGCTTGTCTCCCTTTGTTGGGTTGTCTTGCTGTGTCAGCTCACCGCACCGCGTGGGCTGGCTTGCCTTTACCAGGAGGCCCTGGGAATCGAACCTGGGGCCTCCCATATGGTAAACAGGAGCCCTATCGATTGAGCCACATCCCCTTCCCTAAAACATTTTTAAATGTTTGTTTTGCCAAATGAATTTTAGATTCATTTTTTGTCTAGGACTTCTGTACTTCCCCACAATCTCATTATGATTTCCATAGGAATTTCTTTACATTCACAAATGGATTCAGAGAGAATTGATAACTTTTAAATATTTAGATTTTCCACTCAATTTTGTTTTTCAATGTCTATCCTCAAGATTTTTGTCATTTTCATCACAGAGACTGGTTCTTTCAAGTCTGTTCTTAGGTTTCTCACATTTTTGTAGTTATTTTAAATGGCAGTTGGTTTTTTCATTTTTTAAATCTACTGGTTATTAATAATACACATAGGGAAGCTATTGAATTTCTGTGTAATAAAGTTCAGCCAACATACTATTTTATAAAGCATTTTATTAGCGATTTATTTAGGCTTTCTTCAGTGGACATTCATACCATCTACAAATAACAATTTTGATAATTTTTCTTCTTCTCTTCTAATATTCATATATTTATATTACTGTTTTATTTGCTAGAACTTCCAGAAATATGTTTAATGATAATTGTGTTAGTGGTAGCTTGCTCTTATTCTAGCTGTTAATGAATATGACTTGAGTATTTCCTTGTTCTTGGTTTTTGTTAGATCATATTGTCAAGAAAATAAGCATTTGGTCCTTTTTGGTTAAGAAGCTTATTAGAAATGGCTATTGAATTTTTTTTATAAAATTATTTTTAGATTTACTTAAAAATATCCTTGATATTTAATAATACTTACATTATTGGAACAAACATATTTTTCAGAAGATATTTTATATATAATAAATATTTCAGGAAAGAAAAAGTATTGGCAGAATTTACAACATTTTCAATCTAATTTTACCATGGCTCCTGAAAGATAAAGCACTGAAAGAAATAATTTAATTGCCAATTATCAATTCTGTCCTAAATTTGGGCTTCCCTTCCAACATATTGGGATAGACATCCACAGAGGAAAAGTACATAAGAATATTTTTTAAAACTTCTTCTTTTTTTTTTTTTTTTTTTTAAAGATTTTATTTATTCATTCATTTATCTCCCCCTTGCTGCCTGCGCTCCCTGGGCCAGCCAACCACGCCATGCGGGTGGGCCTGCCCTCACCAGGAGGCCCTGGGAACTGAACCCCGGGCCTCCCACATGGTAAACGGGAGCCCTACCGATTGAGCCACAGCTGCCTCCCTCTTCTTTCCTACAAAAGTAACATGCATCCATTATAAAAAACTTTAGAAAATGTAAAGAAGGCAAAAGAAAAAGAAAAAATTACATGCTCATAAATAGAAGATAATAGTCAACAATTGATATTTACTTTTCCTATAAATTCTTTTCTAATGTGTGTAAAATTCTTAAAAGTTTATTTATACATTCTAATCTGCTTCTTTACTGAGCCTACCACAAATGACTATCTGTGGGAAGCTGCTGTGGCTCAATCAGTAGGGTTCCCGTTTACCATATGGGAGGCCCCGGGTTCGGTTCCCGGGGCCTCCTGGTGAGGGCAGGCCCGCCCGCACGGCGTGGTTGGCTGACCCGGCGAGCACAAGCAGCAAGGGGGGGATAAATGAATAAATAAATAAAATCTTTAAAAAAAAAAAAAAATGACTATCTGTGTCATAAAATATCTAACTACAATTTCATGCCCATGGCCTCAGAGTATTATACTGTATGAATGCACCATAATTTAATCATTTATCAATTATTGAACATTTATGCTGTTTATAATTTTTTTATACTCTAAGCAATCCTGTGATAAACAAGTTTATTAATAACTTAAAAAACGTTTTTTATTATTTACCCAGGATAAAATTCTTAGAGGTTGATTTGCAATACTGATGAATAAGCACATTTTTAAAGACCCTAGTTAGTGTACTACCTCTCTTTTTCTTCTCTCTGGGAGAAACACATAAGGCTCTTATTCTTTTCCCCTTTCATTTTTCTGTCTCCATTTCTTCTCTTTATATAAAATACCAGATGGCCCAAATTTCTCTTTTTTCCATACACACTGGTAACAATTTTCCTTCTTTTCTGAATCTCTTGCTCCCTGACAATAATTCCCTGCTCTCCAGTCCAGAGTTATGTGATGTCTAATGGTGTGACTACTGGGCTCTATTTGGATCCAATGCTGCTTTATCTTCCAGTACTCTCCTCTGAATGGTTATTGCATTTAAGAGATGGGCATAAAATAGGATACATTGATTAAAATACAACACTTATTTTCTACATATAATATGGATTTGTAATAACATAACTTAGTAAAGGCAATTAATTTTGACTGATTTCTGAAAGAAGAATGGAAAAATTATTTAAATCTTGCTTTCTAAATAAAATAGGAAAAAAGTACATTATTGTAGAGAATAATATAAAAAAGAAAGTTTAGGATTGCTCAGGATAATAAGTCATTATTTCTTCCATGGTCTAGTGTTATACTTTGACTTTGTTATCAATATCAACATGTTATTTTTTAGTGTAAAATGGATTTAAAACTCTTTCCTATTGTAAAACTCACATGAATATTATAGCTGTCTGGAATCTAACAAAGCACATTTAATATTTTTAAAAAAATAAACAAGAAGGATCTTGGAATTTTGAACACCAGTCTTCAAGACATAAAGAACCCCAGAACATTTACCTTATGCAAAGCAGTCAAGTGTAAAGCCCCGTAGATTTAACATTTTAATAAGAATGATAACATAAAGAATTACCAGAGAACTGGTTAGTGTTCACTGCACAGTTCTATGCTGATTCATAGTGCAAAAGCACAGTGATCAAGCAGTAGTAAAAAACATAGTTCACCACTACCAAAAAAAACTCTCAACTAATAATATCTGTTAAAACCATTTGACTCCTTATTTCAGGCTAAACATTTTAAAAGGTTAATGTCTCATTTTCTGCAAACATATTCCCACAGGGAAGAAAATATTGAGTTTTTTAGATCTACTATTCATAAATTAACCACCTAGTGATAAAAGCTGCAAACCAGATTATTCGATGAAATTGGTAATTTTCTTAACTGCCCTTTAACAATGAAGGATGAATCTACATACTGCTTTGGGATGAAGTAAGTTACTTCTTTAATTTATCCACAGGCTATCACCGATTCCATAAAAATGTCCTACTGTTAAAGATTATACATGATGACATTTTTATCAGCTGGCTCCCAATAATGCTAGGAACTAATGCATTTCATCAACAGACTACTTGGTCTCTTTTCCAAATTAAACAATCTGTTAGATATTCTTTTCCATCAGAGGATTTTATTTTCCAGACTGTAAATGATTTTTGAGTCTCCATGTCTGAAATGTTTCCACTTAAACTTGACAAGAAAAAACAAGTCAAAACAAAATGTTTTAATAACCATAAATAATCATATATATAAGACATATATAATCATATATATGTGTGATGTATATCACATATATACATGTATATATTTCTGTAGAAACCAGTTGTCTTTCCAGGGCTTTAATACAAAAATGACTTTATGTGACTTTTCAATACTTTCATAAGTGAAACTTCAACCTGCAGCTTGAATTTGGCCAAAAAGAGAATTCTGAGAAAATGAAAGAAAATGACAAAAGGCTCCAGATAAAATCTCAGAAAAGGCAGCTATCGATACTTTAACAAGTATAAAATGTTTTATTATAAAATGCACAGTTATTTAAAAACACACATCGTTTGTGATACTGTATATATATGCCTGGGATTATTCTGCGTGGGTAATATGGTATGTGAAACACATATGAATCAAACTCAGTCAACATAAAAAATAATTAGAAAATTGAGATTTTACTAGTATATCTTTCCTTTCATTTAAATAAACCAGGCAAAGAATATACTGTTCGAAATAACTTTTGCTCTAAGATTAACTCAATGATCCCTGAGCTATTACAGTTTGCTTGGCTTGTGCCATAGATTTTGGTCCCTAGATTCTGGCTGGGATAGAATCTTGCAGATGTAGTTCCTTCTTTGGTCCCATCACTGGCCAAGACACTTTCCAAACACCAACACTTGCCCTTGCCCTAGATTTTGCAGTTGTGGGATTGGTTCAGGATTAAATTTGTTAAAGAGGCAGAATTTTTGGAAAGGTTGCTACTGTCAGCCATGGTTTTCATTTTCAACTTCAAATTCCATAAGAGTAATTCTTAGTGGTATTGTAGCAGTTTGATATCGTTCATGAATTCCAAAAATAGATATTGGATTGTGTTTGTGAACTGGCTGGGGCATAATAGATTGTCTTGGATTCAGAGGTTTCTCTTTTACTTGATTAAATAATGATTAAGGCTTTGATTGGGCCACGTCAGTAGGATATTGAGTCCCCGCCCCCTTGGTGGGCAGGGACTCACAGAGAAAACTACAAGGCACAGGAGTTATTTGGAGTTTTGATCCAGGAGGCTGGGAAGTAAACACAGAGAGAAGTAGATACTTGAAGAAGGAGAGAAGTCTCAATTGGACAAAGCAGAGACCCTGGGAAGAGAGACCAGCCATTTGCCTGATAGTCTACAGCTGGCCTTGTGGAGAGAGCAGAGGTGCTGAGTCCGGGGTGAAACGAGCCCTGGGAAGAGAGGAAGCAGGAAGCCTGAACTCTTGCAGACCTCAGCAGCCATCTTGCTCCAACACGTGGCAACAGACTTTGGTGAGGGAGGTAACTTACGCTTTATGGCCTGGTAACTGTGAGCTTCTACCCCAAATAAATACCCTTTATAAAAGCCAACAGATTTCTGGTATTTGCATCAGCACTCCTTTGGCTAACTAATAAAGGTACTGATATTTAATTATGGTCTGCCTTAAGAACAATTCCATTTTTGAGCATGGGAATTTGTCAGTCTTCTAGTGCTATGTATTAACATATTTGAATAACAATAGTTTATGCTTTGGAGCTGAAAGCTGCACAAAATTTTGATTATGGAATGGCAAATCTCTCCCTAGAAACAGAAATCCAGGAAGGACTGTAGAGACAGGTTTTCTAAAATAATTATGCATTTTCCAATTTGCAAAAGAGAATCAGGCTCATTATAGCTTATCACAAAGACAAGTCCATTGGTTTTAAGTACAGCTGAATTTCTCATTATCTGTGCTCTGCGTATTTGTAACACACCATCCAATATGTCAACACTTATGTGGTTAAAACTTTCCATACAACCAAAGTACATCCATAGAAACAGGAGCAATAGGTTAGTCTTTCTCATATCTAACTCTTATCCTAAATTATGATTTAATAGTAACTAAATGACAGTACTATATATCTCCTTATTTTTCTCTCATTGTTTTCCTTTCTCAGAAAGATAAAATATTTCTATTAATAAACATAAATTTTTGCAAAAGTTTAGTACTCTACATTTTTTGAAATATTTCTTAAGTTGATGGGCTCACGGTTGCTGTATTTCAGTTTGGCAAAAGAGTGGTCCCATTTGGCTCCCAATGCCTTCATTCTGAATCTGCTTCTCTATTCTCTCCCTTCTCAGTTTCTTTGCATTATCCCATTGTGGTAAACATTGTGGTTGGTAACTCAATGTCCATTCTTTTCCTTTTTCATGGAGTAGCAGAAGTGTATTTTGGATAAAACAACCTTATTTCAATTGGCCTTAGGGCATTCCATCCTCTTTGCCAATGATTAGTTCAGGAACAGTATACTATACAATTGTGGCCCACAGGCTATACAGGAGATTTGTCAGCAACCTCTGAGAAAATTCTTCCTAGATCTTAGGAGAGAACAGTTAAAGCTACATTTTCTATCTCTCCCTGGAATTGAACAATAGAGCCTGTAGTAGCCATTCGCAGCCATCCTAAATCAAAGAGGACAAGTCTTAGGATGAAGACAACACTCTGGGTGGCACAGCATGGAGAAAAATCCTAGGACCAATATATTATTGATTGAGTCACTGGTGCCACTCTACCTTATGCTATGTTCCCTTATTGCTTAAGTCAGCTTGAGTTAGGTTTTCTGTTATTTGTAGCGCCAAGGACGCAAAGTGACACACCTTACTTCACATATTGCTAGCTAGAACAGTAAAAGCTGTTACATTTGTAAAGAGTGTCCACAGTAGGAGTAAGCGTTTTACTTCATTAAGGCTTCCTTTTAAATCAAACTTATGAAAACACAGACAATGATAGATAACTATTTGTCTTAATGCTTAAACAGCTTGAATGTCCAAAAATGTTTGTATGATTATGAAAATTGGTAAGCCCATGGCTAGGTTCAACAGTAAAACACCAGATAGTAGATATGATGTTATAAATTTATGTAAGTCATGGGTCCTATGGTTTATGGGTTCAAGAAGCAACATTTAGGATGGGAGTGGGAAATAGATAGATCAATAATTTTAATATCTGTTCCTTTAACGATGAACTACTCCAGAATCCATAGGAGCCAATTCCATCACTGAATCAATGAGGGACTTTCACCTACAAGATAAGACCAAATCAGGCAAACAGATTTAACTATTTAAATGGTGAATAATGTTGGATTTTCAAAATCTTGGTACTAGTAATCAAGAACATTAGTTCTACATCAAATACAAGACTGAAATACAATAATAAATGCTAAACATAAAAAGTATTACTTCTTTTTAAGAGAGAAAGGGATTCTGGAATAAGAAAATTGATATTTGGGGACAGATCTTAAGCTCCAGATTATGATCCTTTAAATCTGCTTCTGGCATTGATATGGGCTATCTCCAGAATGGTTAACATCCTTGGGCCTACCACAGCTATTTCAATTCCAACATTCTTGCCTATAGATTTGAGCACTGTCTAAAATCCTTTACAAAATGACTTTATGTGACTTTTCAACACTTTCGTAAGTGTTTATTTTAGAAGTATGGGGTTCAAGCATTAAAAGATTTGGTTTTCGTAGGTAAAGAACACCTGCCTTTTGGTGAACTGCAAGTCTGTGATACTGTTGTTGATCAAGATGTGCTTTTATTCATCTAGTTATTTTTCCTATCTATCTATTTATATGTATTTATAATTACACACATACAAACACCTAAATAATAGGAAGTCCTCATCTCATAAAAAATATTGCTTTTTTTGGTAAATCTGGCAGCTTCACTCAAAAACTTTGTTTTTAAAAAACATTTGAAAATTTTTATTTATATATTAAATTCATTCTAATTATTTGGGATTGAATGTAGCCCTCAAAATATGTAATTTGCTGATTTTTTTCTGTCATATTTGGATGTTATTCCAGCACATCGACAGTATAAAGATTAAAAATAAAAGTAGTACTATCACAAATATTTGATCAGCACCCCTTATACTTTCCTCTTCTTTATTTCTTGATGCCAAACAAATAGCTTAACAGTAAATGCCCTAGGAAATTTAGAATCAGTACTACACATATCAACTCTCTAGAAGGGAATATGCTATCAATCATTGGCAGTTTAGGTACAACACATATACATGTTTAAAAATAAAATTTAGAAAATTAAGAGATCAAACACTATAATTAAAATATCAAGAATTCAGCCTCAAATACAAGAGTTTCAACTCTCTAAGGTAAGCAAGGCATCTTGTAACTCTAATGTCAAACTAATTTGTCTCAACAAATAAGCTATGTTTTAGTCCAAATAGACCAGATGGATGCACATTATGAAAAAAGCTTTGACTGTCTCCCCTGGGTGAAAAATAACTTCCTGGATTCCTAGTTACTTAGTAACTTTCTCTCATTTCAGTAATACATTTACATTTGTTTAATTTTTGTAATGGATTATTAAAAACCAATATTGTTAATTTATCTTTCTTTTGTCTCAGATACCAGGCAATCGTAATAGTAACAAATTATATATTCTGCTACTCCTTATTTAATTTACATGGGCAGTTAGACATATCAGCATGTTGAAATGCCTTCTTTTCATAATTTTGTCTATGGGAACACTGTTGCATAAATTGCCTGCACTAGAGGTAGCCATGGGTGCAATGGCCTTTCTTATTAAATGTCACAAGATTTAATGTCACAGTATAATTGGGATGGAAGGATAATTGCACTACACTCAACACATCTTTTTCTGCTAACACATTATTAATCCACAGGAGTGTTAAAATATGTTTAATAACGGCCTATTCACATGGAAATTGTTGGCACTTGCTAAAAATTATGCTCTTTCATTGCTCAGCCATAAGAATTTCTACTAGAATTCACAGCAAGTTTGATTTTCAAGTGAAATTATAATAGGAGTCCACACTAAAAAAATTCAACATTTATTCTTTTTGTTTTCTTTTGTTTTCTTTTCTTTTTTCACAAAAGAGACTTAGATTACATAAATGTTACATAAAAAATATAGGGGGTTCCCATATGCCCTGCTCCCCACACTTCCCACATTTTCAAACACTTGAGCAACAGCCTTCATTAGTGTGTGGTACATTTGTTACAACTGATGAACACATTTTGGAGCATTGCCACTAAGCATGGATTATAGTTTACACTGTAGTTTATACTCTCTCCTGCACAATTTTGTAGGTTATGGCAAGATATATAATGGCCTGTATCTGTCACCGCAATGTCATTCAGGACAATTCCCAAGTCCTGAAAATGCCCCCATATTACACCTATTTTTTTCCCTCTCCCTGCCCTCAGAACCTCCAGTGGCCACTGCCTCCACACCAATGATACAACTTCTTCCATTGCTAGAACCACAATAAGTCTACAGCAGAATATCAGTAAATATACTTTAGTCCATAGTAGATTCCCAAATCCTGAGGATTCTGGGATGATGATGCCCACTCCACCTCTAATTGAGAGGGGGCTTCAATCCCATAGGGCAGATGGATGGGATTCTCTTGCTTGCAGTTGTAGGCTATCTCAGTTCCTTGGGATGGTCATTGTCCTTCATCTCTC
The DNA here is from genome assembly GCA_026826555.1 of Tolypeutes matacus. NCBI lineage: Eukaryota > Metazoa > Chordata > Mammalia > Cingulata > Chlamyphoridae > Tolypeutes > Tolypeutes matacus. Next base: position 11,128,285 of record JAKSZT010053928.1, read on the forward strand.
CTTGTTAGTTGTCCTGGGTGAGTCCAATGAATTAGACAGTAGGTGTTGCAACTCCGTTGAGATTCAGGGCCCAGCTGGTACATAGACAGCCCAAAGATTTAAGTCTCTTGGACAAAACCTATGAACTCTAGTACTAATTATAGGTTCATATAGAGGGGCCAGAAGAACCACGTGTAGGGAAACCACAACTGGGTCCAACTCTGTCACGCTGGGAAACATAAATACCAAAGCAGGGCCCACTAGCAAGGCACCAAACTCCTGAGCTATCTATCCTGAATATAGTGTCTGGATGTTTTCAGAGCCCTCGGGATCCCTGTTATTTGCAGTAGTATTTACTTTAACAGTCAATGAGTGTGAATATTCTCGTTGTCCTGATTTTGTGATAATCAGGGTAAACTAAACATTCCCTATATTAGAAACCATGCATGTGTCCCTAGACCTAGTTTTTCTCCCTAGGTCTGGTTTTTAGAATGCTGGTGATAAACTAAGCCTGATTTATTATATGACCATCCTGTATGGGTAAAGACTGTAACTTTGGGTATCTTTGGTTAACCTTAAGAGATATAGCAGGGGGGCGGATGTGGCTCAGATGGATGGGAGTCTGTTTCCCTTATGGAGGGACCTATGTTCGATCCCCGGGACTTCCTGGTAAAAAGAAAAAAAGAAAAATATAGAATGCGTGTAGGCCACCAGGCACCGTGCGTGGGTACATTGCCAGGTCCCGCGAGCGGGTGAGCCGCCAGGCCCTGCGAACCACACGGCAAGATGATGACGTAATGGGAGAGTGACACAAGGGAGAGCCAAGACGAGATGTACTGAAAAACAAGCAACTAAGGTGGTGCAGGCGATAGGATGCCCCTTTCCCATATCGGAGTTTCTGAGGATCAAATCCCAGTGAAGACAGGAGGAGAAGGATGATAAGAGTGGGCAGGAAACAGACACAGAGAGTTGCCCAGTGAATGGACACAGAAACAGCAAAAATGGGGGAGGGGGGTAAAAAATGGATAAAAGTAAATAAATAAATACTTTTAAAAAATGTTTATGGGAGGAAGATACGGACTATAGTTAGTAATGCTTTGACGTGCTCTTTCATGATTTGTTAAGAGATGTTTCACAATAATGCAAGGTGTTTCTGGTGGGGTGAAGTGTGGGAGCCCTGTATGATGTTATGCATGTTTGTTTTGTAAGTTCACGATGTTCACTGAACACTTATAGTTTATGTATGTTCGTGTATGAGTGATACATTTCAATAAATTGTTTAAAAAAAAAAACAAAAATAGTCAATGAGATCCTGCTGAGATATGCAAAAGCGTAACCTCTGGAATGACCTCCTGACTCATCATTTTGAAGTCTCTTAACCATATAAACTCATTTGTCTTTACCTTTCCCCTCTTTCAGTCTACGGCCACACCACCCTGAACATACCCGATCTCGTCTGATCTCGGAAGCTAAGCAGAGTCGGGCCTGGTTAATACTTGGATGGGAGGAACGTATATTTATTTATTTATTTTGCAATAATGAATATTTTTATTTTTTGAAGTTTGTATATATAATAATGCCAATAAATAATAAAGAAAAAAGAAATGTTGTAGCAAAAAAGGAAATAATAAGACTATTTTAATTACATTAACATACTTTTCATTTTGTAATGAATATTTTCAAACATACACCAAAGTTAAAGGATCTTTACATTGAATACTTTTATAGCCACCACGTAGATTTTACCAATAACATTTTACTATACTTGTTCTTTTATACCATAATAAATCCATGAATCCAGTCCTGTATCCATCTATCAACCTTAATTTTTGTATTTAAATAAAATTTTTTATTTTAAAATATTTTCATATTTACAGAAAAGTTGCAAAGATGGTACAAAAGTTCCCACATACCACATACCCAGCTTCTCCTATTATTAATATCTTAAATTACTATGGTGCATTTATCACAATTAATTAAACAAAATTGGTACATTATTATTTTCATTTATTCTTAAAGTGTATTTTTTAAAGAATGTCAAATTGTCTTGTGCCTGATAAATATGTTCTAGTGTTACACACTCATTGCCATAGTTCATACTTTACATGTGCTTTGAAAGTGTGTTTGTATCTCTCCTTAGCTTTGTTACCGTCTGCCCTCCTGTTCACCCATATATGCACTCACACACACTCCTGGGCACACAGCTGGGTCACCTTTACTAGCCACCCTCCCAGTGAGATAGGCTCATAGGACTGAGTTCTGTCTAAGCGAATTGAGCGCAAAAGTCATGATCCATAAAAACGTGTTTCACCATTCTACATGCTCTCTTTTATATTCTCTGAATGAGAAAGAAGACCCAGCAAAGGACTCCAAAGCTGGATGCTTGCCAAATATACATACAGAACTGTTAGTGAGCAGAAAAAGGAAAATCATAGAGTTAAAATAATGCAGGGCTGCTTATAAAGCAGTTGGACCATCCTGACTTTCTTTTCTTTCTTCCTTTCTTCCCTCCCCACCTTTTTCTTTCATGTTTCTACAGATATTTAGAGAGAGAAGGAAATTTTTAAAAATTATCTTCTGATACCCTAAGTTTTGTTCTGTCACTGATTCAGTCAATGACCTTGATTATATTACTTAATTTTGTTTGGCTTCAGAATCACAATCACTAACCAAGGATATATATATATTCAAGCACTTCATAAAATCATAACCCACAGGACCTTTTATAGGCAAACTCATCCATACCATGCCTTCATGTGGAACCTGTCCCCTAAATGCTACAAAATATATGAGAATCTTCATTGTTTTTAAAGGACTTTAGAGAAAAAGATTCTACATCCTTATTCCAGAGTCTAATTTAGCATTCACCATATTGTCTTTGGTGATATTTACCTGTAAAGAAGTCTAACCGTCCCGTACCAATTGCTGTTTCAACACTTTTCCATTTATCATACTTTTAATGGAACAGCAAAATTCTAACCATCAGTGAGAATACTTTGTTTTGCCCAATCTTTCCTTCTCTAGATTGAAGACTAAAATCACACCAGTCTTTTAGATCTTTTGTATTTTTTGCAAATGAGTTTCAAAACTTCAAACAGTTCCAACTTTTCTATAGTTCTCTTTCATAAGCCAAACTTGCATACTTGTTCCATTTGGGTGAAAAAAATGAAGCAGAAAAGAAATCCATTCAACCAGCTGTTTAAATAGACAACACTGTTTTAGATATAATGTTCTGTTTTCACATAGTTTGTATAGCCTTTAAGAATGGAATCTGGAATGGACAGAGTAATCTAGGAAAATTGTAATGAATGAGTTTAAGGGAATAATTTTTTCATGGACTTAAAGTATTAGATGTGTATGCACACTTTCTAGTACAATTCATTTGGATTTAATTTATATGTAATAGTTACTTTCAATTCATCTAGGCACGTTTCCCATAGGTCTCTTTCAATTAAGTATATTTAATTAGACCAGTGCTGGACATGATTGAAAAAGTTAGAGGCTTATGATTTGTCCTAATCTCTCTTTGTAATTGCACAAGTGGCAAGAACTCAACACATTCATTTAATTGTAAGAACTAGGAGGCGCAAAGTGAGCTATTACAGAAAATTTTAACACTGAAATTTTTAGACAATCTATTCAACTTAGCTTTAAGGGTTTTTAAAGAAAAATGTCTTAATGAACTTAAGATGGAAGGACTGGGGGAGAGGCCTCAACCACCAGTTTGGGATCTAGTAATAGAGGCATACAACTTACTTAAAAAATACATAAACAGTTATCATCCTCATATCTTTCCTCTATGGCTTATTAGGGCTATGGAGACAGATAGACTTGGATACAAATCCCATCTCATCCATTTATTAACTCCAAAATTTAGTATCTCAGAGCAACAAGTTTCTTAATTGACAAATGTTGGATATTAATTGAAAAATGTTGGATATTTGACTTGCTCTGTGGTCTGTGGTTTATGATACCTGGAATGAAGCAATGATCAGAGTGCCTGAAACATAGTAGGTAGTTGTGGTGAAATAAAGATGGCTTCCCATTCTTCTGCCATTCCTCCCATCTAAACATGGAGTTCACTTCTCCCCATCTTGAAACTGGGCCTGACCTGAAACTTCCCTTCACCAAAAGAATGCAACGGAAATTATGTTGGGTGACGTACAAGGCTAGGTCTTAAGATATCGATAGCTTTTATATTCATGTTAGGAATGCTCCTTCTGGGAAGCCAGCTGCTAAGTTGTGGGAAGCTCAGGCAACATAGAAAGGCCATGTGGAGAAAAACCAAGACATTTGGGCTGGCAGCCCCTATGAGATCCCAGCTAACAGCCAGTACAGACCATTAGCCATGTGACTGAGCCACCTTGACATTTTAGCCCAGTTAAACCTGCAGAGACCTGCAGCCCAGCCAGTGGTACATGGAAAAGAAGAACACTCAGCTGAGCCTAGTGACAAACAATAAATAGTTTTTGTTGTCTTAAGTTGGGTAGTTTGTTACAGAACAATCAATATACAAAGTAGTGCTCAATAAATGGAGTAATTATTATTATTTTTCCCTCAGGGATGAGGGAATATAGCATAAACTGGTGCTTTCTTCTTTGCTCTAGTGAAGGAATTTAGGGCCACTACATCCTCCACTGCCACACAATTCCAAAACATCAGGGAAATAAAAAGAAGGTACTTTGCCAAAAAAGAAAGAGAAAATTTTATCTGTATATATAGCCTTGAGAAGTCCTGGTGCTTTCTTTGCATTGTAATATTCACTGTGGGACACATTCTATCATTATACCACAGAAACCTGTGGTTCTTGCATGACTATAAGCAACAGTACAGAGAATATTTTGCCCCAGGATTGGATATTACTACCCGTTTAAAGGGTAAGTTCAATGGCTTATCCACTCTTATTTGCTTCTGATTTTCCCAGATTTATATTCTGCTTGCCTGCCTGCTTCTCTCTATCTATTCTTGTGAACGGCATAGACCTAGCACCAAACTTGCATACTTGCTCACATTTCCTCCCTTTGTAGATTTCTTGGAGCTTCCTTCACTTATTGTAGTTTTCAGACTTCTCTTTTTGCTCACTGACTATCTCCCTCTTCCCAGACTTGACCTTGATTAATTACCTCCCTAGAGCTATTACATCTAATGGATCCTTCTTTTAGATTTCAAGTCGTAGCCTTTCTTGCCCTATGCCAAGTTATTGTTGCTATGCCCAGAGTGGCATTAGATAGGGTATGTGTAAATGGCAGGTGTAAAAGTGTACAAAGCCTGTCCTCGGGAAGCAAATAATGAAAATTATAGTAATCTACATAACAAAATGGTTATGTAGTTTTATGTAAATTTCCTAATAGAAGTTATAGTATAAAACCATAATTGTTTATTCAGTAGCCAATGATACCTCATGTTTTCTATTCTACATTTAGCTAATTTTGAATCCTCTCAAAGTTCCTACTTCAGGAGCGCAAGTTCTTGTCATCTTCAATGGGGTTTGTAATCAAATATAATAATGTGAGGGCAGCTGAGAAATCATCTTGTCATTCTTAGCCTCAGCACTTTAAATTTTCGTGTCCTTGAGGGCTACCTTTCCTTCATCCAAAGAGGGCACAATCAATTTAGAAACAGAACACTTACAGTGTATTTGCAATGTGAGGAAAATGACTACTGGAGCAGATTATAATGATTTAAGGTTTTAGTATGAAAATACATTCTGTCCAGGAAATTTCTTCTTAAACATAGTATTTATTTTAATTATTCCTTCTCTGACAATTTTCCTATTGAAATTTTCCTATTGTTTTGTTTTAATTGAGATAACTCAATGTGGCCATTTGGCAATTTGATGTAATTATGAATTCCAAAAATATAATTGGATCATGCTTGTAAACTGATCTGTTAATCTGGGTATGATTGAGTTATGATTGGGGCATTGACTTGGCCACGTCAGTAGGGCGTTGAGCCCCACCCCTTGGTGGGTGGGGAATCAAATATAAAAGGCATGGCAAGAACAGAGTCAAAGCAGTTTTTGAGAAGCAGTTTTGATGTTGGAAAGAAGGCCCCAGGAGAAGAGAAGCAAGCCGTTCCCCTGATCGTCTACAGCTGACCTTGTAGAGGAAACAGGAGCTAAGCCCCGAGAGAAATGCAGCCCCAGGAAGAGAGGAACCCCAGAAGCGTGAACCCTGGCAAATGCCGGCAGCTGTCTTGCTCTAACACATGGCAATGGACTGTGGTGAGAGAAGAAACTTAACGCTTTATGGCCTGGTATCTGTGGACTTATACCCCAAATAAATACCCTTTATAAAGACCAACCCATTTTTGGTACTTCACATTAGCACCCCTTTGGCTGACTAATACACTCAATTAAGCCATAGAAATTTTAAATTATCCAAAATTGCAGTAGTTTATATTCTGTGTGGATTTGAAAAAAAAATTTCTTTTAAAGAATTCAGTTCTAAATAATATTTAGGTTTAATTCTTAGCTTCATGTTTCCAGGCTACTTCCATCTGCATTGTGGCAGTCTATTGTATTTCACAATAGCAAATCTCCCAGCGAGGACAATTCAAGCTGCAAGTGAAGGGGATTTGCTCTTAGATCCATACACCAAACAGGTAAGAATCACATTTAGTGGCACCTGGCTGTCAAATATAGACCTAAACAAAGAGGCATGAAAAGCATTTCCAACAACTTGCTATTATTGTGGGTAGAAATATTTTGATGATCAGATTGTTAGGGTCATAGCAAAGGAAGAGTCTGTCTAATGAGGTTCTGGGCAGGCTGCAAGTTGAAAACTCTGCTGAAAGTGAAGTTAAATTCCCCAGGAGAAGCTGGCTGGATGAAATAAACAAATTTTTTTATGACTTCTGAAATTCTCAGTTCTGGATTTATGACCTCTGATTGGATGAGGAGACCCCCTTCATTGCTGAGGACAATGTCCTTTATTGATTGTAGATGAATCAGGCACAGATACTATCAACTGACTATAGATGCAAATCCACCTATGAAATACTCTCACAGTAACAATCAGACTAAGCTTGTTTCACCAAACAACAGGACAACATAACCTGGACACACTAATACATGAACTTAACCATACACTCCCTTAATACTACTAATTTCATTAGGAAGCAATCTAAGACACATTTCATAAGGGACAGGGCTGGCACTGATCTATGTCTGTCTGATTCCTGAGCCCAGATCCTCCACTGCATCATGCTGTGGCTCTAATTTTGAGATACATAAAGTTATGTGTGGAGTTGGAGAAAGTTTAGAAATCACATGAAAGATCATATTTGCCCAATGCTAATGATAAACTAGAACTGACTACCTTAACAGGAAGTATGTTTTGTAAATAATTATTTATTGAAACCTTGATGATATATGCACTGAAAAACTACACTTTTGTGCAATCCTTGTTTGCTGTCTAGAGGAAAGCTAAGTGAGCTCTCCAACAAGTAACCCGAAAGTAGTGCCATTCATTTGATCAGGACAATTATTAGGGATGTAATACACAACCAAACAAGAAAAGTTATTGCTAAAGAAATATACAAGGTGCTGCTTACATTGTCTGGCCTAATTTGCGGCTACTGTCATTTGGGACCACCACACCCAAATAGCCATATCTAAAAATACATTGATTTTTTTTAAACTCCAGATTTTAAAAAGACAACAAAAAGATTGAGATGGAAAATGATTAAAATGGCTTGTCAATTATACTAAAGAATTAAATGCAATTTGAGTATACAACAAGCTACAGGTATTGTGTGGTATGATTACTCAACTGCTGCTTCTTGGTCCTATGACAGTAGGAAGCATTTTCATAGTTTCTAGACATTTTCAAAAAGGAGAAGTAACTTTCAGATGAGTCTGGGATTAAAATAAAAATCTGCCCCAGTTGCAAATATTTTATACTAGTCTTTTCCAAACTATGGTGAGAGACTTTTTATGGGTCCTGAAACCTGAAACATTGTATCCCTGAAACTTTTGTTTATAAGTGGTACACTGGATTTTTATATAAAACCTATTTCTTATTATGGAAAATGATTTTTTAAAAAACTTTGGAAGCTACTCCTTTATGCCATTTATGTATAATATTATTAAGTAGCCAACTATTTTCCAATATTTGAGATTTGGCTCTTAAGCTTTTCATATTTCACTGGTGGTGTCCATATTGAAGTAGAGCTGAAGCAAGCACATAAGAATTGTGAAGAAAAAGTTTTATTTGGTGTTAACTGGTGAAGCACTTCTCCATATGAGACAACTTGGTTTGTGAGAGGACCCTGGGCTTTTGAGCCAGATGGCCTTTGACTTCTAATCTGTTCCTACTACATTCTTAGTTGGAGGTCTTGGCAAGTTGCTTGATTTCTTTGAGTCCCTGTTCCCCTCACCTGTAATAATATTATCCTCACAAAGTTGTTTCAAGGATTAGAAAAATGCATGTAGAACACTTTGCATAGTACCTGCACATAAAAAGTGGTCAAAAGGACACTATAATTCTCACACTGGAAGGTTGGTTTAAAACATGTATGAAAGCAAATTATGGAGATATTAGAGCAGCTTCAGGTTAAAATATACTGAACAAGAGCAAGAGATTAAAAAATTCTGAAATATTTAAGGAATTGAAAATTTTAAATCACAAATTGAGACAAAGAGATAAAGATCTTCTCTATGCCTTGCAAGTGACCTATAAAGAAGAAGCCAGCTTTCCTCCACAGAATTCAATACCACAGATTCTGGCAGTAAGAGAGTCACAAAAGGTCACAGATTATATGATTACATTTATATGAAATGTCCCAAATAGGCATATATAGAGAGACAGAAAGTAGATTAGTGGATGCATAGAGCTCGGGAAGATGGATGGCTATGGGGGTAATAGCGAAACTGTATGGAGTTTCTTTTCGTAGTGATGAAAACTGATTGTGGTTATGGTTGCTCAACTCTGTAAATATATTAAAAACCAATGAATTGTAGACTCTAAATGGGTTAATTATATAGTATATAATTATATCTCCATAAATCTGTTACCAAAAAAAAGTGGCTACACATTGGAAAAGTTTAAAAAGGGAATGAATTCTTGAGGGGCTATTGGCCTCTCTCAATAATATGGTGGCTGTTGAACTATAAAACAGGAGTGGTGACCAACTCTGGGATGTTGCCATTGTGGTTGTGTTTTAGTTTCCTCATTGTTAAAGCAAATACTGTGTATCGGGTTGATTTGAACAGTGGGAATTTATTGGCTCTTTGTGATTTTGAGGCTAGAAGTTCAAATTAAGGCCTCATCAAGGTGATGCTTTCTCCCAGAAGACTGGCATTCTAGGGTTCGGCTGCTGGCGGTCCTTGGTCTTTGGCTCCTTTGTCACATGGCAATGCACATGGTGGCCTCTCTTGGTCTCTCCCTTCACTTCTGGGTTCTGTTGACTTTCAGCTTCTGGCTGCTGCCTCTGTGGTTTTTTTCTCTGTCTGAATTTTATTTTGCTTATCAAAGACTCTAATTAAGACCCATCCTGATTGAACAGGGCCACACCTTAACTGAAGTAACCTCATCAAAATGTACCATGTACACTGGGCTTACACCCACAGGAATGGATTAAATTCAGTATGTTTTTTGGAGGTATATAGCTCCATCACAGGTTGTTTCTTAGGTTTTTGGTGAATTTTGTCCTACTTTGCTTTTAAAGATCATTCCACTCGTGATCATACTTGTAGAATTTTTCTCCTCTAAGGATTTTTATTATCCCGAACTGGTTTTCTCCAGAAATAAATAATACATCAAATAACACAAATAGAGTGGTAATGCATAATATCAAATGCTTGCAAATGGAAGAGCCTATGGGAGACACATTTCTACTACAGTATTGAAAAAAATGAGATAATTTCCCATTTTTGCTTATTGCTGTCATTTTCCATATCTATAATTAATGATCTACAGCTAACTATTTAACACCCAGGATACAACTAACTTTCCCACAGAAATAACTTGTCAGAAATGGGGAAAAATGGGTCCATTTGGCAACACATCAGGATTGTTCACTTCTTCAGCAATAACAATTTTAGCAGTAAAGAAGTATGCATTGTGATTTTAGTTTATGTTTATATAAAGTTAGGACTTTATAAGCTATAAAATGAAATGTTCTTCCACAAGATGAACATAGTTTGGTGACACAAAACTAAGTTGGGGATATTTTAATGACATGTAGGGGAAGAATACCCACAAAATCTCAGCTTTGTTCAACGTTTCTATCATAAAAAAATTGTCTCTTTTCCCACCAATGCAATGTGAAGTCTAGATATAGAGTGTATTATTCATACATACTTACAATGCTTATTGTACACATACCAAACCAGAATTGGGGGGTTGAGCATAAATAAAGGTGGCTTACATTGATTTATCTGGCTATCAATTTCAGTTTTGCTTCAATTTGCCAATAAGGAATATATGTAGATCCTTCTGTCAGTCTGCATCCAAAGGAATACCCAAAGTGAACTGTTCAGTTCTACAAACATGTGTGAGCTCTGTGCCCAGTTCCAGGAACATAAAGATTAAGGACAAACCAATGCCACCCTCAGATTGGTGAGTCCCTGCTTATTTGGCTCCCCATTTCTTTAGTTCGTGTAGGCAGCTGTCAACAAGCGGGCCTATGACTTAATTTTTTGTCCTATCTTCTTACTACTACTTACTCCCCCATATAAATATCAAGAAATCCAAGGAACTTTAATTTCCTGGAACTACTTTGAAGATTGTGTTTTGGGGGAGGCAGGGCTATTCTTTATATTCACAGATGGCATTATTGGTACTTCAATATTTAAATTTAAAAAAAATTTTTTAAAGAAGTTTTAGACTACATGAATGTTACATTAAAAATATAGGAGATTCCCATATACCCCACCCCCTCCTTCTCCCATACTTTCCCACATTAATAATATCTTTCATTAGTATGGAACATTTGCTGCAATTGATGAACACATATTGAAGCATTGCTACTAACCATGGACTATAGTTTACATTATAGTCTATAATTTGCACTGCACAATTTTATATGTTTTGACAAAATGTATAATGGTCTGTATCCATCATTGCAATGTCATGCAGGACAATTCCAATGTCCAAAAAATGCTCCCTTGTTACATCTATTCTTCCCTCTCCCTCCCCTTAGAATCTCTGGTGGCCATTGCATTTATATCAATGATCCAAGTTCTTCCATTGCTAAAATAATAATAAGTCTACTTTAGTCCATAGTTACATTCCCCCCTTATGTTTGTTCATTCCTCAATCTTAAGGATTTGGGATGGTGATGCCCAACCTTATTTTGATTGAGAGGGGGTTTAGATCCCATGGGGCAGATGGATAGAACTGTCTTGCTTGCAATTGCTGACACTCTCTACTTCCTGGGATGCACGTTGTTCATCACCATCCTTTTGTTAGTAGTCCTGGGTAAGTCCAATGAATGGAGAGCAGGTGTTATACTCTGCAGAGATTTAGGGCTCAACCGTCATATGCACAGACTGAAGATTTAAGTCTCTGCGATATATTTAATGAGTATAGTGCTAATTATAGGTTCCAAAAAAAGGGGCAGAAGAGCCATGTGTAGGGAAATTATAAATGAGTCTAACTCTTTTACATTGAGGAGCATATATTCCAATGTAAGGCCCACTGACAGGGTGCTGAATTCCTGGGATTGTCTGCCCTTCCTACAGTGTCTAGATGTCTCTAGAGCCTTCAGGAGCCCTGCTTTTGAGGCACTGTTCATTGTGGCAGTCAATGAGATCCTGCTGAGATGTGCATAAGTATAACATCTGGAATGACCTCTCAACTCACTTTGAAATCTCTTAGCCATAAAAACTCATTTGTACTTAATATTTCCCCCTTTTGGTCAAGGTCTTTTTCCAAATGTATTGCTAGCTGGCACTTGGTAATAATCCCTCAGTGCCAGGGAGACTCATCCCTGGGAGTCATGTCCCACATCAGGGGGAAGGTAGTGCATTTATATGCTGAGTTTGGCTTAAAGAGAGGCCACTTTAGAGCAGCAAGGAAACTTTCAGGAGTTAACTCTTAGGCAATATATAATACTAGGCTAAGTTTCAATTTCACAAAAAAAGGTTCATAAGTACAACCATCAATATCAAGGGCCTGGTGTAATGGTCTGTCCTCTTCGCTAGGCACTGCCCATGTACTCAGGGGATTCTTGTCACTCTATTAGAGAATGTAGCAGAACTCCCCAGGATGGGAATTCAATATTCTTTCAGTTATTGTGTGGGTCTCCACCCACCAAGACAATGCCCCATGACCACTTGAAGATATTCATATGCCATAGAGGCATGCCCCAGGTGCACCCCTCCCTACACATTCCCTCACCACTGACACCCAGCACCAGTGATCCTCCCCTGACACTGTTGTGACCCTTCTGCAATCCAAAACCTCCCCCAAAACAAAGCCAAATTAATGAACAAATAAAAATAATAATAAAATATAATAACAAATAAAATACAAAAATTAAAAAATTAAAAATTAAAAATTAAAAAAACTGAAGTAAAATTAAAAAATGTTTTTCAATGTATCTTACATCACCGTAAGATCTATTATCTTTTATTTACAGTGGCAATTTCTTCCGTATGTTCCCGCAGTGTCTTATTTTTTTTTTCTTTATCTTCAAAGAAACTATAGGTCCAGAAAAGTCATGTAGAAAATATAGGGGATCCCCATATACCCAACCCCTTCCACCTCTCCCACTCTCCCCTATTAATAGCATTTTACATGTGTATGGTACACTTCTTACAACTGATGTATAAATATTGAAGCATTGCTACTACCTATGGTCTATGGTTTACCTTATGGTTTACGTTTTGTACCTAATACTTTTATAGGTTTTGACAAAATTTAAAATGCCTGTATCTGTCATTGCAAGATCATGCAGAACAGTTTCAATGTCCTAAAAATGCCCTATGTTCTATCCTATCCTTCCCTCCCTCTCCTCTTGGAACCTATGGTAACCACTAAGTTTCAATTTTTGAAGAACATAGAACACTATGACGAAATGAACACTTTCACACATCCATAGAGGTATGCCCCAGGTATGCCCTAACTTGCATATCCCCCCACCTCTGACACCCTCCACCAGTAACCGTTCCTTGTCATATTTTCCAAAAGAACATTCCCATCATCGTAGTGGACCTGCAAATCCTAAGAGTTCACCTGTTGCTTACTCCAACCCTCCCCCCAGTTCCATGGATAGTACAACCCAAACCCCCCACCGTACTTCCCCTCACATTCCAGTACTATCAAACCCAATCACATCACTGCACCACTATCAACCCCATCCACTGCCCAACCACCCCATTCCACCTTCTCATAGGTTTTGTCCATATTGAGCATTGGCTCACCACCCTCTACTCCCTCTGTCTCCTGATAACCTATCTTCCAGACCCTAGCTCTGTGAGTCTGCTCAATTTGCTTAAGTCATATCAGTGAGGTCATGTAATATTTGTCTTTCAGTGACTGGCTTACTTCACTTAACATAAGGTCTTCAAGATTCATCCATGTTGTCCTGTGTGTTAATACTGCATTCCTTCTTACAGCTGAGAAATATTCCATTGAATGTATATAAAATTTGCTTATCCATTAACCTGTTGATGGACACTTGGATTGCCTCCAACTTTTGGCAATCATGAATATGCTGCTATGAAAATTGGTGTACATATATCTGTTTGTGTTCCTGCTTTCAATTCTTCTGGGTATATATATACCCAAAAGTGGGATTGCTGGATCATATGGCAGTTCTATAGTTAACTTTCTGAAGAACTGCCAAATTGTCCTCCACAATGGCTGCACTATTCTATATTCTCACCAGCAGTGGATGAGTGTTCCCATTCCTCCACATCCTCTCCAACACTTGTAGTCCTCTGTTTTTTTAATAGCCAGCAGCATAATAGCATAATACATGTAAGATGATATATTACATATATTTTATATATTTATATATATTTTATATATATTATATATATTTTTGATTTGCATTTCCCTAATGGCTAGTGATGCTGAGCATCTTTTCATGTGTTTCTTAGCCATTTGTATTTCTTCTTTGGAGAAGTGTCTATTCAAATTTCTTGCCCATTTTTTAAATGGGTTGTTTATCTTTTTATTTTCGAAGTGTAGGATTTCTTTACATATTCTGGACATTAGGCCCTTACTGGATAAATGGTTACCAAATATTTTCTCCCATTGAGTAGACTGCCTTTTCACTTTCTTGACAAACTCCTTTGAAGGGCAAAAGTTTTTAATTTTGTGGAGGTCCCATTTATCTATTTTATCTTTTGTTGCTCATGCTTTGGGTATAAAGTTCATGAAACCATCTCCTACTACCAGATCTCATAGATGCTTACCTACATTATCTTCTAGAAGCTCTATGGTCTTGACTCTTATATTTAGGTCTTTGATCTTGAGGTAATTTTTGTACAGGTCATGAGATGGTGATACTCTCTCATCCTTTTGAATATGGATATCCAATTCTCCAAGCACCTTACAATTTTTTTCCCAGTAACAAAATGGATACCTAGATTTGTAATCAATTTTTTCTCTGGAATGAAACTACAGAAGTCTAGGGCTTTAGCTTCCATAATACATCATTCAAAAACAGTACTAGGCAACATCTAGTAATGGCTTTGAAAACTGGACCTAATTCAGGGAAGACAGATGATGTGGCAAGACATGGAAATCCCACTGCTACCATCATTTCTCTAAGACAGAACCAGACTTTTTTCCTTCTCAGTTGGCAGTATTTCATGCTGATTTTCTACATTTTATCCCTGAATGGTAGCTATAGCAATTGGAGTATTAGGGAAATAGAGGATATTAAATGGTCCATAGTAACCTGACAATGGACATACATTATCAATCACAGTGGACGATAATTGTGAATATTAGCTATAAAATCTAGAGTCTTATTTCAGCCACTCACTCATGTATGCTCCTGGATAAGTCACAGTTCTCTAATTTTCATTTTTCTCATCTTTAAAATACGGGATTTGGATGAATTCAAGTGCCAAATTGACATTTGTATAATCTTTCATAGTTTGTAAAACATTTCATCATATATGATGCCATTTAATTCACACAACTCTGTTTGTCACTTATACCATTCCTAATTCACAAACATGAGGCCCCCCAAAATAAACCTTTTAAGAAATATCCCATCCAAAGTTCCTTTAAAATTATTCCAATGCCGTGGGCACCAGGGTGGTCATTTTAGAGGATGTTTTATTTCAGTGTATTAGTGATTTATACAATATTCTCTGTTTATTTTTGTATTATATGGGGAAAACTAAGAAGTAGAGAATTTAGGTGATCTCAATAATAATAACAATAAAAATTCTATCATTTTGAAAATTTACTACATGTCATATACTATATTGTTATATGTATAAGTTATTTTTAATAAAACTATCCTTCAAAAGTGTAGTAATATTATTCCAGTTTTACAGATGAGAAAAATGAGGCTTTGAGATTTAAGTACATTTTCAAAAGGTGGTGCAACTAGTAAGTGGCAGAGCCATGTTTGGAACTTTGATAAAAATGACTCCAGAGCTGTGTTCTCTCAACTATAGCACAATGCCTCTTTCTTCCATCAAATGAACAAGTATGTAAAAATTTGACTATATCTGCAGTCCAATGTTAAAGCCCAATAGACACAGTTAAATAAGGCACTTTCTGTTATAACTGGTGTGCTTAGCAAATGATCTGTCATTCTCTGAGCTCAAATTGTTCTCATCCAGTTCCCCTCAATAGATGCTCAAGGCATTGCCCTAATGTCTCAAAAAGATAAAAAACATTCACAAAATATCCATGTTTTTCTGGCCTAAAAGGAAGAAATTTAATTTCCCTCCTCAGGAGACCAAACTGCAAGTGCACAAATTAATTAACCATTACCAACTGATATATGTTACACTGCAGAAGAAGATCAGGGAGTCCTGTACAATTATCTCTTCTGGGAAGGTTCCTGGTAGCTATTCCATTCTCTTACAAACCAGCTGTATTAGAAGGTAAGAAGAAGTCTGAAGAACCGAAAAGCTTATGTCCTTCTGGAATGAATGAGAATAACCTTTGCATGTACATAACCAATGCAGAAACAGACAAAACAGCCCTCTTAATCACTCTCACATGTTGGTATTTTAAAAACAGAGAAACAACTTTCATTTTTCATTCTACCAAAATACATAAGCTTAAATTCTGATTCATACAAGTACTGAATTGTGTGCCAGTCACATTTTGGTTGGATTAATGTTGGAAATTATATTTCTAAAGTGAATCATTTAATCTCCTCTCTCTTCGCCCATGATGGAATTATCAGTGAAAGCCATTAGCCATTGCTAGGGTCTGCTATAATATATTGAGTTTTGGACTTAATGACTCTCTGGTTAATTTTTAAAATGTAAAATAGAATAAAGAGTAGAATATTTTAATAAATTACCTCTCTACATACACATACACGCATGTGGCTAAAAGTTCACTATTTCAACATATTCTTGTGCAATTCGAAGATCTTACTGCTGGTACCCAACAAAAGACATGTTCAAGTCTTAATCTGTGTTCCTGTGGAAATGAACCCATTTATAAATAGTGTTTTTGAATATGTTAGGAGGAGTCAAAGTGTAGACTCATTTGTGAATAGGATCTTTGAAGATCTTGTTTAGATTTAGTTCCCTTACCAAAATGGCTTCTCTTTCTGACTTCACCATGGGTTGAATGACACACCCATCATCCAAGCTGGGGGCCTTGTCACTGCCCTTCATTTACCACCCTCTTTATTACCAGTGCCACTTCGTGGAATTATGAGTGTGTGTTTGAATGTGTGCATTTAATAAAATATTATTATGTAAGCTTTTTTCTGCAACTTTTAAAAAAATCAATTATATCTTTGGATCCATACCTATTGAAATATGTAGATTAAACTGATTATTTTTAATTGATGTATATCATATAAATATATTGTATTTTCCCTTACTTGTTAGTATTTAGTTGTTTATTTATTCTATTACAAAAATGCCACAAATGATGTCCTTGCACAAATATCTTTGTACTTAAGTGCTCAGATACCTAAAAGCGGAAATTCTAGATTGTATGGTATAGATATTTTCATTTTTCACAGATATTATCAAATATCCCTCCAAAGAAGTTATACTAATTATGCATTATCTTTATCTTACAGTTTATTTTCCTAGACCTTAATATCATACACACATACACACACACACACACACATATATACACTTTTTCCATTTGGTAGGTGAAAAATGGCATCCCTTTGTACTTCCTTGCATTTATTTTATGAGGAATGATTTTGACTGTCTTTTTCTTTTTCTGTGTACTTTCTGTTCTGATATCTTGTAGTGTCCTGTATATAAGTTAAGGAAATTAGCCTTTTGCCTTTCTGGTTTAACTTGTTTTAAGGCTGAAACCAGGATGGAAGCAGTAGCCAAGATGGACTCCACTTAAAGCCCAATAGGCACAGTTAAGGCACTTACTGTTATAGTGAAGGCTGGAGGATTTACAGAACAAAGAGCTTTTTTCCTGAGAAACAGAAATTCACAGAAAAGATTTTGCCCTCCAATGCGGTGTCTGCCCCTTCCCTGGCTTTGATAACTAGCCCATAGAATTGAGTGAATGGAAAGAGATTGAAAGACCATTAAGCATTTGAGAAAGCTGTAATTGCAGAAAATTACCAAGTCTGACAAACAAGAAGGATCTGCCATGCTCATAATCAATGCAATTTCCATGTCCTCAAGCTGCACCAACAGAAAGTGGGTTTCTAAAGCCGTGCACTTCCTGCTTACAACTCCCAGGAGCATCTTCCCTAGAGCCCTTCTCACAGAGGCCATTGAATTCAAGCACTGTCAAGGCAACAAGTCCTTGGTGAGCTTATTAGCTTCATGGCTATAAACTGAAAGCTCCCAGGTTTCTATCTCCAGCTGCCTAGATGTCTACTCTAAATATGAGATGCACATATTCAACTGCATAATTTTTTTTAAAAGATTAATTAATTAATTAATTTATTCCCCCCTTGCTGCTAGTGCTTGCTATGTCTATTTGCCTTTGCATTTTTCTGTGTCTGCTTGTCTCCCTTTTGTTGGGTCATCTTGCTGCATCAACTTACTACACCGTGCAGGCCGGCTTGTCTTCACCAGGAGGCTCTGGGAATCGAACCCAGGACCTCCCATATGGTAAACGGGAGCCCAACCAGTTGAGCCACAGCCACTTCCCTTCAACTGCATAATTGACACGAACACTTGGTGTTCCTGATGTCCCTCCCACACACCTGCCCAGCTCAGGCAATGGCAACACATTTCTTTCAGTTGCTCAGGCCACAGGCTTGTTGTTATCATTAGTTCTTCTTTTCTCTCAAACCCCATAACTGACACGTTTTCAAATCCTGTCAGCTCTACCTTTAACGTGTATTCAGAATCAGACTGCTTCTCACTTTCTCTCCTGGCATCACTCTGGTACAAGTGTAATCATCTCTCCTTTGGGTCACGGAAGCAGCTTCCTTACTAACTGATCTGCTCTGACCTTGCCCCTCATCTCCTGATCCTCTGCATGGCAGCCAGAACAAACATGTTAAAACATGTCAGATCAAGACACTCATCCATTCTACATCTTACAATGTCTCTACAAGAGATGAAGGGTTTGCAAGGCCTACAGGTGCTTCACTGTCTAACCTCATCCCTCACCCCCTCTCCTTTCCCTCCCTACCTCACTTTACTTCAGCCACACCACCTCCTTGGGGTTTCTCAACGTGTTTGGCATACCCCCCAAAACAGGGTCTTCAAACAGCAACTTTACCCAAATACCACCTTCCAGTGGACCTTCTAAGTCATCCTGTCTAAATTTTCTACCTCCTCACACATAGTCCCTGTTAATTTCCTGATTTTCCATCACACTTAGCAATATTTACCTCATTTATTCTACTTATTTATCTTTTTCATTGTCTGTGCCCTCCCATAAGAATGTAGGCTCAAAGGAGGAAGGAATTTTGTCTGTTTTGTTTTGCAATAAATCCAGAACCTATCATAGTGCCTGGCACATAGAAATAGCTCAGTTAGTTTTGATGAACACCTGCATGCACGAATCAGCCAGGTGATAGCATGTGAGATCACTCTCTGTTGTTTTATCTTACCTCTTTTTCCAAATGGGTATCTTTATGACAGCTTATCCTGAAACACAAGCATTGTGCCATGGACTTTGAGGGTGGCACTATTTCAGCATCAGCCTTCTAGATATTAACATTCTAATTTTGCATATACTTCTTCGGATAATGTCAACACCATTTGGGTCATGTGGATTTTTAAAATAGCTTGGTTTCAGGAAATCTGTAAAATTGTATTCAATATTGGCCACTAATGAGTTACTTTAAAGGGTCAAGAATCAGGGTTCTTAAACTTTATCATCATGGATTCCTTTCTATGTCATTTCAGAACAGGATGTAAGGTTGTTAACAGATATAAACATAACTCATTTAAAAAGCAAATTAGGCAATGGAGACTGGGAGGAAATAAAGATGGGAGAAAATGAGGTTAAGGATAGGGTTGATATAAAAATGTGTAACATAATGCCCCATAGAGTTGTTGGAGACAGACCCAAATTTTGTTTCTGAGCTTCTTATTATTCAGAGCAGTATGGTTTTCAATACCAATAAATTAATAATAATAAAAATTCTCTACTTTGTGCTATTAGAAAGCTGCCAGTGTTTTATTGTCTCTATAATAAAAATTTTAAATAGGTTATGGTGGTTTTTTTTCCAAAATAATATGTAAATTTAATGCAACCTAATAAAAATCCCAATAAGCAGTACTAGTGTCAGGATAAGAAGTCAGATTAATGGAACTGAATAAAAGTTCTGAAAGAGACCCAACTATATTAAAAGTGTGTGATAAAATTGGGATATTAAATTTGTGGGCAAAGTGTAGATTATTTAATCAATGGTGAAATAAGTAGATAATGACCTAAAAACAAAATTGATCCCTACCATACATCTTATAACAAAATTAAGGTTAAGCAGGTTAAATTGTGAATGTAATTTGGGGTAGGGAAGGCTCTTCTAAGCATAATACAAAAGGCAAAAGCCATAAAAGAAAAGACTGATAGGTCTAATCACTAAATTTTAACTTCTATATGTCAAACCATTAAAAATAAAAATATAAGCAAGAGAATGTATAAATATATATGGATATATGTACAAATGGATACATACATAAATGTATATATGAATATAGAGGTACTAAAAATAAATAAAATAATAATATAAAAGTAACAAAATAATAAATCAGATCTGAATAGCAAAGCATACAGGAAAAATAGCAAATGACATGAAGAAACCATTCTTAAAGGAAATTCAAGTGTCAATAAACACATGGAGAACATTAAACTACCTTAATAATCAAATTAAGGCAAGTAAACCATTGAGATGGCACTGAATCAGACAACATTTGAAAAATAATCATTTTTGGTATGGGTATGGGAAAACTGGTGCTCTCATATGCTAATTTGGGGAGTATAAACTGGTTCAAAATTTTAAAAAAGCAATTTGACATTAAGTATAAAAATTTTAAAACTGCATTGGTTCTAGCAATTCTTTTGGCATTTATACAAATGAAATAATTTGGAAATCATGCAATTATATGTGGAATCTATGGTGGTATCTTTTTTCTTTTACTTTAACAAAAAGGTTAACATTTGTTTAGGAAAAGGAGCCTGCAGATATACACACTATAATGTTATGAACGGTAATTATGGGGTTTTGAGCTTTCAGCTGTATTAAATTAGCTTTCTGTTTCTCTGACTGAACATTTGGACTAGAAGCCTTATTTGGAAACAAGAGGTACATAGAGCATAGTTCTAAGATTGCTATTTTCAGCGGCTCAGGGGATTCCCTAGCACATTTAATATGTTACAGGTAAGAAGATCACAGCATATTTAAAGAAATGCAATGACTTCATCAGGATCAATGAGAAAATTCTCATCAGTGCCAGTTAATTGCTGGTCCTCAAATATTAACAGTGTACTAAACTATCATTTAACAAACCTCTGTGGTATAACATGGTAGCTATTTCTCTGACTCTAGGAGCTATGAGACCTGAATTCTGTTCCCAAAGGATAGTAAATTAGTTAAGATTCCCTCCTAAGTTATACTCAGATGGTTGTTCCTCAGATATCTGATCCATAAAATGTCGGTAATAACAGCAAGTTCATATGGGTTTTATAAAGACTGAATAAGTTAATGGAAATAATTTAATATGTTGTAGCTTAGAAGAACAAGCCATGTTTAAAGAGGTGCTGATACATATCAAGTGTTCAATAAATAAATTATATAAATTTAATGTCATTATATCAGTTTGATAAAATACCAATAAAATATATTGAATATTTAATATTCCCTAGACATGATAAGGGAGATTAAAGATTCCGGGGCATGCAGTAAAATATCTAAAGAAAGACAACACGCATTAAAACATAACAACTAGAGCTGCACAACATATAGTGAGGATCAAATAAATGAGGCTAACAATAAGTTACCAACTAGATTTTCGAGGCAAGAGTAGTGATGAAGACGTCTTAGAGAAGGCAGGGTTAAAACAAACTCTAGAAATAGGAATAGGATTCAATTTGCTGAAAAGAAGGTATGAGTACAGAACTTTTTACTGAAATTTAAAACTGAAGTAAACAAACTAGGCTTTTTCATCCCATTGAGTAGAGAATTTCTTTTTATGAGTCTTCTTTCTCTTCCCTTATTAGAGTCCATTTGTGATATAATTTGGTCTTTGTTATATTTTTTATTTTTAGTTTCTTTTGAATAGGTAGATACATATTTTTTTTAACTGATAAGGAAACTATGAAAATATGTAAATATAAACATATATAAAAGTCAATGTACTCCATGTACTTTAACTCAGCTTCAAACTGATTATCAATATTCTGAAAAAATTTTTATGTAACATATTGATTAGCATGTCACTTCAAACATTGAGATTTTTGTAATGACCAATTTTAAATGTGCAGTTGAGAGGTATCTATGAAAATATTATTCTTTTCATTATTGTGAAGAACGCTCCAAAGGGACCTCCTAGACTTCGTTCATCGCTTCATAGAATAAGGAAGGATTAAAGGATTTTGTTCAAAATAATGAGTATCTCATAATCGGATAAATGACTTTTAAAAAACTTGAGTGTAATATAAATAAAGAAAAATGCACAAAGCAAAAACATACAGCTTCATTAGTTTTTACCAAGTGAATACATCTGTGTAACTACTACCCATTTCAAGAAACAGCATATTATCCAGCACCTCTTTGTGCTGTCCGTAGCATTATATTCTCCCAAATGCAACCACTATTTAGACCTTTCACCACAGATCAGTTTTGTCTGTGGTTGAGTTCCATAAAAATGGATTCATACAGTATGCATTCTTTGGTACTATTTTGTGTCTGGCTTAATTTGCTCAACATTAATGTTCAAGAAAAGCACCGGTGCTATTTTTATTGTTGTATAATCTTCCATAGTATTAATATACCAAAACTTATCTATTCTATTATTGATGGACATGTGAGCTGTTTCCAAGTTTTTAATATTATAAGTGATGCTGTTATGAGCTTCTTATATCTGTCTTTTGGACTAAATATGTTCATTTCTGTTGGATATAAATCTATGAGTAGAATTATTGGATCATAAAGAATGGATGATCAGTTTTGTTTAGATTTGGCAAAACAGTTTTCCAAAGTGGATGTACAAATTTACATTCTCGCTGGTAGTCTTTAAATGTTCAACTATCTGCAAATCTTCTGTATTGTCATTTTCTTAAATTTTAGCCATTCTAGTGGATGTGTAGTTGTATGCAATTTGCCGATTACCTGATGATCAATGAGGTATGAGGTGAGTGCCTCCCCCTATGTTTTTGAACATTTGGATAAATTCTCTTGTGAAAGGCCTGGTCGAATCCAGTTGCTAAAGTTTTAAAGGTGTTTTCTATTATTTTTGCTTAGTTATTTGTGGGACTTAAATATTTTGGGTAGGAATTCTCTGTCCACCCTTAACGTGGGCCTTGAACTCCAGATCAAGTTTACTTAAAACCATGAAATGACTAAGAGCTGTGCTTAATTTTTTTCAGCCTTTAAGCTTAGTTATTAACAAATGCCTCAAGGGGAAAAGGACTCTGTCTCTGTGTTTCCTTTTCCCAAGAATTTGGCTTCACTGTTAATTTGAACCCTAATTTTCATTTCCCTAGCCTGAAAGTGGCTGGTCACGTCATTCTTCTAGGCCTCTCAGCCCGTGTTGCTTAGGGAATGGCAAGTGTCTTGGGAGGAAAAATAGAAAAGAATGCCAGGTTCACTTGAATACATTTCCCTTCTCAGTGGGACCTTGGTCTTCCTGTAAATAACTGTCTTGATTGCTATCCAATGCCTTCAGGCAGTTGGGTATCTTTTAAATATTACTTTGCTTTTATTGTTGTTTTCGGAGGGATGTTTAGTTTGATATAATCTATTCCTTCCTGGTTAGAAGCTGACTCTAGATGGGAAACTTAAAATCCTGGTTTTATTTGTGAAATTTAATCAGAATTTTGTGAATGTGAACATATTTGGGGGGCAGAGGATGCATCATTTTTTAAATCACATTTTCAAAAAGACTTTTACATAAAATAAATTAAGAACTGTTGCTCTGGACATTTAAAGTGACTTATTGAGAGTTAACAAATTGAATATATATGATCAAAACCAATACAAATTCTAAAGTATACTGATATTAAGCTTTAAATCATTCAAATATCCCAAATGATGATTCTACTCTTTGGAGAAATACATAATAGTTTAAGGTGTTGCTATATGAAGATGAATGTTGAACCGAGAGTAAGGTAACACAGATATAGCAGCTGTAAACATAAACTATTCTAAGTTAGTTACTCTTTTTTGTTTGTTTTTGTTTTTTAAGCATTAAGCATTTGCTGTATTGAAATCTTTAGTTTTAAGCAGTACAGAGTTACATAATTTTAACATTTAGTTGCAGGTATATGCAGTATGGTATTTTTCATGGGGTAGAGGAAAATGGGCATTTTTGTCTTTAAATTTACTGCTAACAACTTATTCTGAATAGTTCTGCTAAGCATTGATGTTAGAAAGAAAAGTAGAAATCAAAGTGTTTATTGTTGCTTTTTGCCGTTTGGTAGTATTTTATACACCGGCTTCAATCTTCAGAATACCCTGGATTCAGTACAAAAACCTTTTAAATGAAGTTTTTACAATAGAAACTTCTCAGCAGTCAAAATTTATATTGTAAAAAAATACATGCAAAACATACTTTATTGAAAACACTTAACTTTGAACAATGCACCAAACTATACAAATGCAGAAAGAAAACAGCATTTTAACTCTGCCAAAAGGAGTCATCATAAAAGGTGTAAAGTCACCCAACTTCACTAGGCACTGTTCACTTTCTAAACAGGAAACAATAAAAAACATTGTCCACAAACAATATCCCAATTCTAGGGCCGGTTTCAGAAAGTCTTCAACTTCTTGCTTTAATAGTGGAGAGGTGAGTATGATCAAGATCTGGAACGTGATCTGTATCCTCCAAGACTGTAGTACGGAGAAGGTAACCACCTTCTGTATATCTGATCCCTGTCTTGAGCAGCTCTCCATCCTCCATCTCCTCCACCACTTCCTCTGTATTATCTGCTATAGTAGTCCCGATCATCATAGCCTCTACCATATGCTCTGTCATAGTAATCCTGATGGCTTGAGCTGCCATAGGTAGGTCTCCATATGTAAATTCCTGGTGCTGGGGTATACCGTCTTTTAGTTATTGAGAAATAAACTCTGATCCTATGACCATCAAGCTCCATTCCTTTGGCACACTCTTTGGCTTCCTTGGCATCATCTACATTTTCAAAATATACAAAGGTGAATCCTCTTGAAAGTGTAGACTGCTGGTCATATACAATAGACACATCAGCAATGGGGCCATATTTAGAGAACACTTCTCTTACATCTCTTTTTGTGGTGTACAAGCTCAACTCAAATACTCCAAGACATCAGTTGGGACTGGGATTTGCCCAATTTCCAACATGATGCCTGTGAGTAGACATGGGAGAATGACTGTGGCTATGCCCTCTGTGATAATCTTGATTGTAAGACCTGCTATGAGATGGTCTAGAGAGTGGGACCGAAACTGTGACCTTGTGTAATGCCTTTGAGAACTTCTTCAGGATCTAGACCCGCTCACCGTCATTCTTCTTTCACTGTTACTCATGATTCCCGGCTGCTGTCATCCTTCGATGAGCTTAGTCGAAGCTGCCAACCTCGGGTACCTTCTTTATTGAAGCTCCACTGCAGCCTCTCAGAACACACTGGTTTCTGAGCTACTCGGAGGCGAAGCACTCTGCACTGCGTGCACACGGGCTCTAATCAGCTAGTTACTCTTTAAAAGGCATTCCTTCAGCCTTCTAATATCCTAGAAAGGTCAGGTATTTGATACATTTAGCAAAGAAATGACCTTGCAAAGCAGAAGGAATAGTGTGTATGTGTGTGTGTGTGTGTGTGTGTGAGAGAGACAGAGAGAGAGAGAGAGAGAGAGAGAGACAGAGAGAGAGAGAGGGAGAGAGAGAGAGAGAGAGGAGGGAGGGAATATGAATTTAGTTTTTAAAAAGATATGAACAGGAAAAACCTCTAGTCATGAAAGTCTCCCTCAGATCATGCAAATTCTCCCATAAGGTAGAAAAGATGTTCCTTTTACAGCACATCAAGAAGCTACTGTCATATGGTAAAAGGAAGAAACAACACTGGGAAGTAAAAGAAAAGATTGCCCCTTGTCATTCAAGGGATAGTGAAAAAAAGAAGGGAATGATTGAATAAGGGAGGTAGAACATCAGACTCATGAGCCCAAATATTGCACTTTGGACCAAAGCTGGAGATTTGTTATACAAGTTTAAGGCCACACTGAGGGCGGAGAAGTTCATGTCCACACTGTTGTTGGGGCTCTTGGAGAAGACAGTATGGTAGGGTGGATACTTAACGCCAGGGTGGGATGGAAAGGCCATGCAGAGTCTAGTCTGTAACCGTGCCTCCTTCAGTGCCCTCGTGGTAGGAATGCTGAGTTGAGAGCCTTGGGATATCTTGGAGACCATGACACAAGCTCAACATGAATGGGGGACAGAGCGAGGCAAGAATCACCTCTGCACCTTGATCTAGACATGGGAGGTTAGATCATGAATTATATCAGCCTTTGCATTCAATAGCAGGTTTTGTCAGAAAGCCCAAGGATGGGCCTGGATGAATTATTGTTAGTAGACTCCAGTCAACACAAACCTAAGGATCAGAGATCGGCTTGGAGGGCCCCTCCCTGCCATGTACTAGATCACCTAAGCCCTACCCCCATAGGCCAAAACACGTCTTAGGAAGAATCAAAGGGAGAAAGGGAGAAAATGGAGAGACAATAATAATTTTTCAAAAGAAGAAGTTAAATCTAGAGAGACTAAATTACTAAGTTGCTCAGGCTGTGTGTGACTAATTTTAGAATGTCGCTACTTTCTGCTACTTACTGTGTGCAGGCTGGTAAATGAGATAAGAATAGTTTTAGAGAATGAAGACACTATCTTTTATGGGCTCATCTGAGTGTAGTATGAGTGAATACTACCCCAGTGCAGTATTAACCACAAAGCCAATAGCACCATACTTATTATTACTGCTAAAACAACAGCATTCCAAGTGCCCATAAACCCATGGCTGGCAAAAAACACTCCATTTTCAGAACCATTTGAAATTGTTTTGCTTTGGGTTGAGTCTGGAGAAAACGAAACCCCCATGTTGGCAAAAAGGAGAGGAATCTAGCCATATTCCCAGATAATTAAACTGGTCAACCGATTTTAAGACATTAACAGCTGCTGTTTTAATCATTAATGAGATAGTCAATTTCTATAATCTGGGAGACAGACCAGAAAACATGGGCTTGGTTTTTCTTTCATTTTAAGTCAGTTCATTGGAGAAGAGCAATCCTTCCATCTTAGTAACTGTCACACTGCAAGCTGCTGATAACCTGTGGCAGAGAGGAAACACTACTCTGTCACTCTGTATCACCATGACACATATGCACGGAAAAAGAAAGCACATCAAGTTAGATGGTTATTAACAAACACAAACATGATGCAGACCTAAGAAATTATATCTGCGCATTCTCATTTGCAGGGTCCATATGACTCACACCAGACAAATACATAAAGAGGAAGGACAGCTACCTTCTGGACATATTTGGAGTGTGGCTTCTCATAAATTTGCAGATCCCTTTATGGTTTTTCAAAAGCCTCTGTGTTCCTGAAATTAATGTTTTGATTTAATGGGCATTATGTTGGTCTTGCAATACAGTTCTAGGTCATTACTTTGCTACTCATGATTTTCATTTGATATAACTGCATGAATGACACAGGGGGCTCAGCAGGGCTGGAATCAGAAAACACCCGGTTCACGAAGAGCTATGAGATATAATGTTGTCCGATTGTATGCGTTTAAGAAGTGTTTTAAAGAAATATACAATCCATCAGAGCAACTGAATGTCTTTCAGTTGTATCCAGAGTAAGTACGTTTTCCAGTGGACTGAAAATCTCTGAGGAAGAATAAGGAAATATTTATGAGTAGTTGACTAAAATAATGATAAAACAGTCAACTGGAAAAATATGATTCCAATATTTATTAGCAGTTTTTTCTAGTATTCTAAGGCATAATGGCCTTAAATATTTTGTATGTACCTTTACTACGGCATATATTATATTGAAGTTATTTATTTACATAGGTTTTCAGAGGTCACTGTGGGCACTTTTTGGACAGAGACAACTTTAAAAATCTTATTATGGCACCCCTTCCTCAAAGTCTCAATACAGAAACTCAAGGTGATGTTTAATGGATAATAAATGACCCCTTACTCTGCAGGAATAGAAAACCTTTAAGACCAATCAAATGGGAATGCTGTTGAAAATTTAGGAGCTGATTATGATAAAATGTTTTGGAATAGACAGAATATATTATTGCTTATATTGAAAGTAGAATGGGGTAAATGGAGGAGGAGAGGACAGTTTATAATGAAAGATTTGAGAGGACCTTATAATCCACTCCCACTATACATAAAGGGTTAACTCAGCAGGCTTGGATATTCAAACAGTGCACATTCCAAAGAAAGGACTGGTTCTTGACCAGCATCTGGGAGATAAGCCCTTGGAATCTCCTCCCTGGTAAGGATGTCTTTTTATACCTGGGCCTTGGCCCTCAACAAATAGTTTATGCTAAAATGTGATTTACAGTGGGGACCTTGGACCATGTTGTATCAGTAATTCAGGTCAGACAGGAGAATGTTCCAAGCCTATGTCACTGACCCCCAATAAAATCTCTGGACACAAAACTCATATGTACTTCCCTGGTTGGCAATACTCCATGCATCTCATCACACTCTGTTGTTAGAAGAATTAAATGCGGTTCTTATGAATCTAATGGAAGAGGACAACTGGGAGCTTGTACCTGGATTCTCCTTGACTTTTCCACAGGTCCCTTTTCTTTTGCTGATTTTAATCTGTATCCTTTCACTGTAATAAAACATAACTATGAGTTTGAAAGCTTTTCTGTATTCTGTGAGTCCTTCTAGTGAATCATTGAACCTGAGGGTGGTCTTGAGTACCACTAACACTGTCCCCAATTTTTAAACTTCAGATATATAATAACAGAAACTAGTGAAAATGTATCAGTGTCTCTACAGATGTCCTTCTTTAGTCTCTTGGAGCCCCCATCCTCACTTTGTCTCACCATTGCAAGATTAGAAGACTTCAAGTAAGGTCCTTTATCTTCATCTGGGCCCATTAGTGTATCCTCCAAAGAAGACCATAGAGATTTAATGCATATAACACAATCTCTCCCCATCCTGACCTTGGAAATTAGGAAGTAATTTTTTTTTTATCAGTTGAAATACAACTAAAAGAATTGAAAAGCAGTGAAATTTGCAAAAGCTTATTAATTTGGTCATAGAGAAAGGCCAAACAAAGAGTATTTTGTGTTTCTACAAGGTGGTTTGGTGGGGAGGAGGTAGGGACTTCTGTCTTATTGTGAAGTTAGATAATTTCTCACGGGAGCTAAAGTGACTGTCTTCAGAATCCCAAGACCCAAGACAATAGTAAGAAAACCAGTTAAATGCCCAACTAGATAGAGAAGTAAAGGAAGGGAGGCAGTGTTGGATTAATGGGCTACTTTTCTTTTAACAATATGGGTTTTATTTTAGAGAAACGAAAGCAAAATGTTTCTAAAAGCGGTTTTGTTTCAATTTCTTTGTCTAAAAACCTTATAGATATTAATGCTCTTCTTTTAATCTAAGTAAATGCACAAATATATTTTAAAAAGTATCCTTTTACTATAGGATTTGATTGGCTGTGGAGGAAGATACAATACAATACTGAGGAACTACATTGAAATATCTTTATTTTATCCAACACTGTGGTTTCCAATATTGTAAAGATGATGCAAGAATGAGTGAAGTGAAGCACTGATCTAATTTGTTGCTTGTTACAGCTTAAGTTGAGTTAAAAAAAAAAAAAAAAAAAAAAAACCCAAACTGAGCTCCACCATTTATCAATCACCTATGCAAAGGCTCAGAAACTGAAAGAAAATATAAATAAAACCATGTCCTTGCCCTTTAAGAGTGGAAGAGAGACAAAGCATTGTGGTAAAGTAGGATTAGCACTATGATAAGATAAATCCAAAAAAACTGTGGAATTAGGGAGAACTGGCTTCCAGTTGAGTTAAATTTCTTATTTTCTCAACAGTGCATCAAAATATGCACACATACAAAAAAGTTCTTATTTTTGAGGACTTCAACCCAGGAGTTCTCAACTGTCATTGAACACCTGCAAACTTTGAGGAAATTTGAAAATATACCTATGTCCAAATTGTCCAGTACAGAGAGAAATCTAGAGATTTGTAGAAATGTAATTGTTTTGGGGTGGAGAAAAAAACAACAGAATTACAATGAAGAGGAAAAAAGAAAGGACAAACATTCCCCAAATGATTCTGATGTTAGGATTAAGAACTACTTCCTCCTTTAGGCTTTTCTGGTTATTATGCAAAATAAAAAAAATAGTTGAGGGCAATAGTTGCTTTCTATAAAATATCATTTTAGGAGAGGAACTGAATGAAAAGGAGGCAATGAAACCAAAATTGGGGTCACAGGGTTAAACAAATTCCGCATGGGGCATGTAACATTAAGAGAGAAAGGCAAAGTTAAGCTGTAAAATGAGTTCAGTCTCTGAAGACTTATTAGTAGGCAAAGAAAGTCAATGAACAATGTAAAAAATGATTTAAGGCCTGCTGCTGCCATTCTATCTGGGGGCAATCTCTGTCAAAGACTATTTAGTGCTTCGCCCTATTACCACAAACTTATCACCATCTGTTCCTTTTGTATCGTCCTCTTTTTCTGCTGAAAGGAAATGTTTCCTACTATATTATTAGGTTTCCTGTTATACACACCCTATTCTGTGGTTTGAATATCAGGGCTTTGCAAGGAAAAAGCAGAATATTTGTCCTTCAGATATCTCCACAACTCTCAATCTTTTTTACACTTCTATAGTGCCACTCACTTTCAACTTCTGGGATTTCTTCGAAACCTGTTTAAGTGAAAAAAGGTTATGTTAAGCTCATGAGCATACCTACCCTCCAGCCCATGCTACTTTTGTTTCTCTCACCTCTAGCAGGATGCCTGTTTGGATTTTAAAAGAACTCTTATTTAAAGAATGTCTGATTTCAGTTGCTCTGTTCTCTGGAGAAAATGTATTCATTATAAAAGCCAAAGGTATCTGTACTTGACTTTCATTGAGTTTCCCTCCCTGAAAATTACAAGGGAACTTGTGTTGGAATATATTGATGCAAATAGGGAAAATGCTGGCCTAACATTTATTGACTCATGATTCCTGTGAATTTTCAAATTTTAAATTTCTCATCTGAGAAATAACACTAATGGGGAGAATGTTGGCCACATGCGACCAACCGCGCCATCACTGTATTTTGCTTTGCCCTTGGATAGACACAGAACTTTTCATTAGCCAAGTTTTCACATCTGTAATTGGGATATGTTTCCTCTTATTCGAGTGTGTTCTTCCTGGGAGGAGCCTCGACTAGGTGGTATCTGCCACTATACTGCTGAGCAGCTCATAAAAAGAAAAGAAAATGATTCACTAACATTTCTGCTGCATATGATTTATGCTAGATAATAATAAATCTCTGAATAGAATTATATGTTGTAGGAAAAACATTGTTTCATTTATGCAGGATTTTTTTATACTCTTTTTCAAAGGAAAAGTTGACAAGTTAAGTGTGTAATAGGATTGTAGTGGAAATTTTTTTCTGTGTTCAGTAAGAAATATCTCACTTGACTTCTCTTAACATTTTTCAGTAAATTACTATGGGAAAGCTAAGTTAATTTTCTTAATAAAGAGTGTTCTTGAAATGAAGTGACCTTAGCACGTTGCTTGATACTTCTTCCAAAACATTGCGAGACCTGTAGGAAATGTCTTGAATCATATTTTATATGAAAAAAAAAAAAATGCTATGTCATATACAAATCAGAAACTGATTGAGTTTAAAGATGTGCACATGAGTCAGGAAAAGAAACATATTCATTATGAAAGGCAGCATGCAGCATGGATTAAGTGATCAATTAATGTATCTGGATTGATTAAATGAAAGCAATGCTGAATTGATTAATTGAAAACAATGCCTTATTGCTCCACCATATTGTTCTGCTACTTTGTACAGATGTACATCATCAAAATAAAAATAAAGATGTTCATTTTTAATTGGTTGATATACCATTATTAATTTAGTCCTATCTTTCCATTTTATAAATGAGTATCCTGAGGTACAAACAATGAACTTTTTCAACAGAATTGCAATACTGCTAGTTATCAGTTTAATTTTCTTCCTGTCATGCATGTCCTTCTATGTACCAGCCATTTTATTAAATATCGTGGTGGAGTGAGGAGGGTACAGGGGTGAGTAGTGTAAGGAAAGTGCTGGAAGTATCATTTATCATATAAAGACAGAGAAGATTTCATCATTGTCTGGTGAGGCTTTTAAGATTTCATATTCATTTACGCTAGAACACCATCAGTTTTGCAATTCTTTATGTGACCAACTGGTTGCCTGTTCAAAAAAAGAGTATTTAGTATGCAGAGAGAGAGGCGGGAGGAAAGAGAAAAGGGATAGCTGGACATCCCAGGGTACATTAAACCTGCAGCCTCAGGGGATCTAGAATAGTAAGTGACAGAAGAACTGAGAGATACAACTTTTCGTTTCATCTCCAGAATTTTCCCTTTGAAAGCTGTGTGATTTGGATTTTAAGGATAGGTAGGCATTATACCAAAAAGGTGGCAAGGGGATAAGGCAGTACGGGTGCAGTGAGTGTGGCATTAATTTCCTTCACTCTTACCCTCAATAAGACAATGAATCGGCAGAATTGAGTAAATGGCTTTAACCCAGATGGGTACCGTGCACTTCTAGAGAAGAAGAAGGGGAATAAAGCCGTGCACTGTAAATTGCTAATAAACTCTGCCCATCAATAAGCAATGCCATTTCTCCAATCATTCATTCATTCATTCCACAGATATTTGATGGTTGTCTCTCTTATCCAAACCACTATGACTGGATCTGAAAACCTTTTCTAGGGTCTCGGCCCTAAATGTTATCAAATATTATTATAGCACTGGGAAAAAGATTACTATTCTTCTTGGCCTCTGCCCATTCGTATATAATTGAGATCTGTAATTACTTAAGTAAATCAGAGCAGCCTAAATAATTAAGATTTCAAAGTATACTATTTTAACTATACAGACATACTTCTCTCTATGCAATAGGTATGTGATTGAGAAATTGTTAGAGGGCGTGGTAGATTGAATCATGTCCCCCACAAAGGCATGCTCATGTTCTAACTCCTGGTCTTGTGGATATGATCTCATTTGTAAATAGGAGCTTTGAAGATCCTATTTGGATGAGGCCAAATTGAATCAGGATGGGTCTTAACCTAGTGTGGCTGAAGTCCTTGGAAGTGAAATAAATGGGACATAACGTAGAAGCCAGAGAAAGATTATCATGTGACAGAGGCAGAGATTAAGCCCCCATGAGAAAGCTACAGACTAGATAAAACATGGTCTGCCAAAACCTTGATGTTGGACTTCTAGTCTCCAAAACTGTGATCCAATAAATTCCTGTTTGTTTAAGCCAAACATGTATGTGGTATTTGTCATAGCAGCCCTAGAAAACTGAGACATAGGGTAAAGTTTGCTATATTAAATTTTAAAGGGATACAAAATTATGTTTACTAAAGGGATCTACAATGAGTCATTTTGTAAAGGGGAAGACTGTAAATACAGCCCTTAATTCAGTGCTTTAAGAAACCTATGGACCACCTGCAGCAAAATCTCTGGGATGTAAAAGTAGATTTCTGGGTCCCATCAAAATGTATTAATTAAGACGTTTGAGAACCACAGTCCTATTTTACTTTATTATGTGTACTGTGTATATGGATTTTCATTTATGGGGTTTATTAAAGGAGATATATTATTAAAAGATTATTTCGAGATGATTATACATGGTTGAAGGGGCAACTAAAAAGCAAAGAGATGTCTCCACAGATATATTTCCCGTGTCTTCTAGAAATGGAAAATGGGAACTCCTATTTTTGAAACCTTTGGGGAAGGCATGAAAGTCAGGTAATCATACTACTACTATTGTTACTACTACTAAGGGTTTATTCCATTGGCTCACTTTCCTTTGTTCTTTGTATTTGGAGGATATAGATGTCAATACCCTGCAGTGAGTGAGATAATTCAGTAAGCCTACAGGTTGCCTATATAAAACTTCAGTTAAGAGGTGATTTAGAAATGGGCATTGTCAGTTTTGTATAAAAGTATTTTGGAAAAAAAAAGTATTTTGGAAAGCCATTTTACAATATTTCTCAAGACATTCTCATAAACAGGATAGAGATGTGTGAGGTGAATGACAATCAGGTTAAGCAGATGCAAAGCTGGTTGAACCACTGCATAAAGTGTGTGAGATTAGTGGATCAGTTTCACCCTGGCAAGAGACCCCTGTTACCGTGCCAAGGAGCTCTGTACTCAGCCACATCTTGCTAAACATTACTATGAATGGCTTGTATGAAGATGTAGAAGGCATACCTGTCATAACTGCAGATATCACAGAGCTAAAAAAAAACCAAACCAAGCAACCAACCCAAACAAACAAACAAACAAACAAACACCTGTAAAACAGTATCACAGTCCTACAGAGTCCTATAGCAAATTGACAAGCTGGATCAATGGGCTGAAACCCATGAGAATGTATCAGTGGCCAGAGAGAGTCCATATCCAGGCTGGAACCAAGATGGTTCAAGTCAGCATTTGAGGTTGCCTCTCAAATGCTCCGCATCTAGGTAGGAAGTGGAAAGAACGGGCTGGACATCTGATAGTGTAGAATCCAAAAGAGTTCAATTAAGAAGCTAGTGTTAAAGTAAGGATGAAGTGAGGTATCAAGAGCAGAGCAGTTCAGGAACTCTCTAGTAAACAAATTTTTAGTGGGCTCGTTGGGTTTTATACATACTGCAGTAAGTGGAATGTTCCTTCACTACAGGCCAGAGAAATCCCTGATATATAAAGAATAACAGCAATAATAATAATAATGGAAACTTTTTGTTTAGCCCTTATCATGTGCCAGGCATCTTTCTATATGTTTATGTTATTAACTCATTTAATACTCAATACAGTCTATGAGATATTTATTGTTATTTCCATTTTAGAGATGAGAAAGCCAAGGCAAAGAGAAGTAAAGCTGCTTGCTATAAGCCATAGAGCCAGTAAATGGAAAGGAGATAAGAATAAAGCACAGGCCATCTAATTCTAGAAGTATTTTGCCATAATTCTGCACTTAGGTATTAAAATAGTGTTTAAGAGCTCTTAAATATAGTTTTCTTTGACAAAGTTCAATATGAGGCATAGGAGTTGCCAGAATGGTTAATGCTACCTCAAGCAGCATTTGTAGAGGAAATGTATCTAAGCAAGAAATAATAGTCCTGTTCTTCCATATGGTATCATATGCTGCTTCAAATTCTTTCACAATCTAATTTTATGCTTTCTACACATCTCTCATTTATAGACACTGATAAATTTACTTAACCCATTAATGAAGAAACAATAATGTAAAACAAGACATAGCATAATGTGATTTCAAAACATAGGTCAATTATAAAAATGTGTTTTCATCAATTGTAACAAATGTGCCATACCAATGCAAAGTGTTAATAATAGGATGGTATATGAGAATCCAGTATTTTATGTATGATTATTCTGTAAACCCACAGCTTCTCTAATAAAAATTTACAAATATATAAACTGACATAAAATTATGGGAAAAGCTGAGCAATTGTTCAGCAAATCCAATTAATAAGGTCAGCAATCTAGATAAAGTGAACTTGCAGCTTGCGACTTAGTCCTTTGAGTTTTGTTCGATCATTTTAATATACACATAGTTGGATGAACTAGGTAATCTTCATTTGCCCAAATAGCCAGAACTTTCAACATTCACTCTATTTGGCCCTGTAGTTCCTCTCCCCACCCCTTTTTAGTTGAATACAACTAGTACAATTATGCTAAGGAAAAAAGGAATTGGACCTAGACTTAGTTGGCTTGAATTTACCCTGAAAAATGAGGATTAAAGTTGTATCTCATTTTAGATTTGAATTTTAAATTCAGAATTGGGCTGCTAAATTCTTCTGCTACTTTTTGAAGCTACTATTAAAATGCTAAATGCCCTTGTAGACTGTTTTCTTCACACAGCATTATTGAGTAAGTACAAAGCTTGTACTTTACAATATAGAATTAGGAATTTACATGCTTTCTCTAATATTGTGAGGTTTTAAGGAAATTTAAATTCTATAAGCAAAATAAAGTTCAAGATTCAATGTTCTCAACTGGGAAGTCATACTGAATTCCATTTTGCTACTCTCTTACATACCCCTCTTTTTATAAATTCATGTGGCAAATTATTTATACAATAGAAAAAGCAAACTGGAACATTGTGTTCAAATTATGCATAGGACACACGGAAACGTCATTTCTTGAAATACATCCTGTCAGGTTCTTTACCTTCAATCTTCTTTCCCCCTTGATAAGTCAATGATCAAGCTCAATATAATTATTCCATATTATTGGGGCCGATTATTTTTGTAGTCCATTCTCTTATATAATAAACCTCATACATTAAGGGGAAAATTAAGCACAATAGTCTATTTTTAAACAAGAAGACAATACTAATTACAATTCTCCAGATAAACATACATAATTACAGTAATTACAATTTAACAATAACTCACTGGTACTTACTATCACAAACTCATAAACTATTATTCAGTATCCTATGAAATTCAAAATCTAATTGAAAGTGCTCATTTAGCATAATTCCCACAAGCCATCATTCTTTAATATTCTGGAATGAATGAGGTTTTCACTGAGCTATTAATTGATACTGACAAGCAATAACCCTTGGAATGAAACTGCAATAATGAGTGGCAATTAATCACACTGCTGTCATCTCTGGTGTCAAACAAAATTCAATAATGTTCTAAATAGTCTAAAAAAGTTTATACCTTTTATATTTCAATTCACTTAATGGAAACCAAAAGCAGTTCCCTGGGATAATCAAGTAAACCAAAGGTGTATTTTTATAAAATATGAATATTGCATTTTCTTAGTTAAAAAGATTTTATTTTTCTTCTGAAGTTATTTTCAGCATAAATCTCTTTTCAGACTAGGAAAAGCTCCTCATCTTGTGTCCCACCTGCCTTTTCCCAGCAGATTTTTTTGACTCAGAGATCACCTTCAGACCCTGCAGAAATTGCACATGCAAAAAAAACTCTTGTGAGCAGGAATCTGAGTAAGCATCATTAAGGACTTGGGATAATTTGAGAGGGAAGTTTTAGCAGCTACAATTGATCAATGTCTCTTTGAATCAGCGCAAGGAGGCAGCAGGATTTAATTTGCTTTCCCTCATTATTTCCAATTAACAGGGCAACTAGCAATGTTCCTTCTGTCTAACCTAAGGCATCCATATAACAGCACCTGTCATTAACCCACCACGTCTGTTCAAAAGTCATTGTAGGGTTGTCTTTGGCACCCAGGCTGCGACCTCAGGATTACAACATATGAATGCATTTGTTGTAAACTGTGCTAAGCCACCTACCAAATGATCACATTAAGAGAGATATTAACAACAAAGGGCCAATCCTAGATAAATGAAGCACTATATGCAAAATTGAGGCTGAGCCCTCAGTGGATAGATGTATGCCAGATATGCAGGCGGACATGCAGGATTTACTTAAATATTCATGAATCCCACCCTTTTTTGGTCTGTGAGACAAAGCTAAAGCATGAAAGTCTTGTTTAGTTCAATATGCTCACATTTGTGGCAAGTTTAATGTACTGTGATAGTTAATCCTCCATAAACCAAGAAAGGAAGTAAAGCATATGTTTATTCTAAGCCCCAAATTTGAAAAATATCTTCTGGGAGGATCTTCCCATAAACTTGTAAATGTCAAAAACTTTAAAAGATTGTCCATGCCCTATAATTAAAAATTTGAAGAGATATAGCAAACTTACTTATTCATAAATATTTTTAAAGTAGAGCATTTGTATATTTTTCACAGTATGTGATTAAAGTGAAGATACTTAATAGCAAGCTGATAGTTTAAGAAAGAAAGAACATTATACTAATTGCCTATACTTACTAATAATGTAAACAGAATGACCTTCATTTTATTTATTCTGGTTCTATTTCTACTAATTGCATTTATGCTCATTATTGACTTACATTAATATATAACAAGCTAAAGGTCAGGGCTTGGAATTCCATAGTGTTTTCAAATTACAAAATACACTATTATCTTTTCTTTCCTTTATTTATGGTTCTGATGAAACTAGTTAATGGTATCTGCTTGTTTTTAAAGTTGTGTAATTTCTCTTTTGATTTTAGACTCTCCTTACTTTTCTCCTGTTGTTTCCAGAGTTATAAAGTTTTAGGAGTCTAAATTACTCAATTCAACAGGTCAATTTTTCCAGTTCTGTGGAATTATATGTTGTGGCTAACTTATGCTTGTAGGTATACCGCATATGCTAGTAGGTACACTGCAAAGAAAAACTTGCTTCAATTCAGAAGTGCCATGGAGTATTACTGAAATTCCTATAGCTGATTAGAATGGTAAATTACTTCAAGAAGTCCAGGTTAAAAAAAATCTTGTTCCACAGCTTGGAACTGTGGGTTCTTAACTGAACAGTTATCAGAGCCCAGGGCTCCTGGAGGAAACTTTGCAGCATGCCTCTTTGTGCATGGCTATGAGTAAGTTCCAAGAGAGATTCCTCTTCTTTCCTAATTAAACACCAATCCTGCTTTTTGTGTGTTGCCCGTCAATCAGAAACACAACACTCAAAGAGTATAATCTTCTATTTGTCTTTTCGAGTATGATCAAACATCAGAATGCCAGAAGTGATATTAAATAGAGTTAAGGAAAATGCTGTTTCTAGGTGGTCTGAGCTCCAGCCTTGTGTAAAGTTTCATGATTGGAACAGTGCACCTGAGCTTCCCATACTCTAGGAACTCCTGTTCACAATGATGTTTTAATGTTAATGCAGGGACATTTCATTGAGAACAAATAAAAGAAGTGATTATACAAAGAGTTCTGTATTTTCTATTGAAGTTACTATCTACTGTGTTGTTTAATTTCCCTCCTAAAAGTCCCCCTTTTTCCCCAGGGTATGTTTCTCTTGAAAGTGATACTTGGAAGAATATGCATCTCGTGTAGAAACAGAATGCTTCCATGCAACAGAATAAGAATTATGAAAACTGTGGCAGTTTGAGATTATTTTATGAATCCCAAAAAGAGAAAGCTTATGCTTATAAACTAATCTATTCACCTGGGTGTGATACTCTTTGATTGTATTAAATTCAGTTGAGGGGACTTTGATTAGATTACCTGTTAAAATTAGGACTTTTGATTCAACTATGTCAGTAAGGCATGACTCCGGTTGAGTCCCTGCCCCCTTGATGGGTCTCATATAAATGGACTCATACAGAGAGACACACAGGAAGAGAGAACTCTGTCATTTTTGTCCTGCCATGTGACAGACAGGAAGAAGCCTCAAACAGCAGAAACCCTGGGGAGAGATAAGCCATTTTGCCTGATAGCCTATAGCTGAGATTAGGAAGATGGCAAAACAGCTAAGACTGATATAGGTGGCCTGGAGAGAAACAAGCCCAATGCAAAAAGAGAGAATACTATAGATGACTTAAGCACAAAGCCTCAATAGGCTGGCCCCACAGAGCTCAAAAGGAAAAGGTAAGGCAGAGACCAATCAGAGATCGGCAGCCATCTTGCTTCAACACGTGGCAACTGACTTTGGTGAGAAAGTACCTCTAATGATGCCTTGAGTTGGACAATTTATGGCCATGAAACTGTAAGCTTTTTACCCCCAAATAAACTCCTTTTATAAAAGCCAACAGATACTGGTACTTTGCATTGGCACCCCTTTGGCAGACTAATACAATAACACTACAATAAAATGCAAACTAAAACATGCATAGTGACAATAGTTTTATTTTCAAAATTTAATTTAATTTTCACTCTTAATATCATTGAATTTTGTTTAAAATACAAAACTTCAGGGATGATTCCTTTCTTTAAATGATATGGAGAGCTTAACACATCCTTGAGATGCATGCCCTTGGATTATCAAAACCAAATAAAGACTCCAGGCATAATAAAGTTCAACTGCTATATCTAAATAAAGTATTATTTCTGCTTCTTCATAAGTGGTTTCTCAAACCTAATCATCCATATGAATCACCAAAGGATTTGGTAACAATGCAGATACTCTGGGTTTTTTTCCCAGAGATTGAGACTTGTAGGACTGTGTGGGCTTATGGAATCTCTGTCTTTAATTAGCAACCCAGGGGATTCAGATGGCGGCCCATGATCCAACCTTCAGACATTGCTATTGAAGAGCATGTTGCCAGGAGAGACCAATCTTATTTTTATTTAAGCTTAATTTTCCTCCCAGTCCAAGAAAAGTATAGACACTAGCACTGCTCAGGGAAGGATTTATGGGACATTCAGCAACACAGCAGAGATGCCCAGCCTTCTTTATGTCATATTTAACTCTCATTCCAGCCATATTTAAGCATGCTTTGTTGAGCCTGGAAGTGTGGGGTCTAATACCAGCTTTGCTATTAACTAGTTATGTGGCTAAATTAGCAAACCTGTTAACTTCACTAAGCCTCATGCTATTCAAATAAGGAGATTGGACTATATTATTTCTAAAATCCTATCTAGCTTCAAAATCCTGTGAATCTGCTGTAAACCTTGATTTTTCTTTTTCATTTTCTTTCAATATTCTTTGATGCAAACTATTTGTTTTCAAAAGATGAGTCTTAAAGGCAGTTTTTTTTCTAATAACCTTAGACTTGGTTTTTCCATAGTACCATATATTGTCTCCGTTCTCTTTCAAAGTTAAGCCATAAATGATGTTGAAAATTAGAATCATGACTTTAGTCAGAACTCAGTATTACTCCTTCCAACCCCACTTGAATATGTGAATGACTTGGTAAGTTCACCAGTCCAGGAAAAAGGTTTACATTCTGAAGCAGGAAAAAATTAATGTAGGGAAAAGTGATTGAGTACATTGAGGATCCCCCTCCCAGAGCCTTTTCTTGAATGGACAAAGTAGGTTGGAATGTAGGTACAATGTCAGAGTTTGCAAAAGGTGTAGACTGGATAGAAAACTACTACAAAAGTGATACCAGCAAATAGATTTGATTCTTCCTTTCCAAGGATGAAATTTCAATAAACACTCTTGGTCTCCAGTTAAGCCAGTGATGTCTGTTTATGTGGAACAGAAAAGTATAGAGCATTCATTTGTTTTGCATGAATTAAAGAAGCCATGTGCCCTTTCTTTCCCATAGCAGCCACTGGGGAAGAAGAGCAGATGTGTGGGCTGTAGGGTGGGGACCTGTCCATGATCACCTTGATAGTTCCAGAGATGCCTGGGGCCAAAATATAGGGGTCTCCCCCTTTGTTCTATGCTCTCTAAAGAGACGAAAGAAAGAGTAAGAGCTGCCTTATGTCCTGCCAAAAATTGGTTTGTTCTTGAAATCCAAGACATAATGTTTCTCTGCTCTACTGAAGCTTTTGGAGCCAAACAATTTAGATATTATATAATATAATAAACATAAAATTTCAATGAGTAGAGTAACTTCTGTAGCCAAATATTTTATTACTGTATATCAAAGTGATATGACTCTAGTTGAAAATGTAAAAATATTCATAACTTTTTATTAGGAAAGGTTTCATTCTTGGCAACAAACAATATCCTACTGGCCAGTGTTTATAATTCTGAAAAGTAAATAGAGTAAGGTATATAGATTAAAATGTCTTTGATTAAATAACTCATCTTTAAACTCACTTTACACTTTACTTTCTGGTAAATGAATAGACAAAAAAAGAATAGTGTATGTTATATAGATAACTAGCTTATACCATTAATAATTCTGACAATAAGTAATTATTGTTATTCTACAATGTAAAGTGATTTACAACATGTGGCCAAATGGTTTGGTTTTAAGAGAATGGACTCTGGAATCAGAGATCCAGACTGAATGTCAGCCTAACTCAAGGATACACTTCCTCATTTTCTGCTTTTCCCCTCCCTAAATTTCATGTGTAAAACAGTCATAACATTATGTACCTCCTAAGGTTACTGTGAGGATTAACTAAAAGAGACCATTGAAGGAACGTAGCATGTAGTAAAGTATAAAGTGGACAACTATTCCTATATGGTATTCTGAAGAGGGAAGTCTATTCAGAACGTACATGCCTTCACAAAGTTGCAGGGAAGAAAACCTTTCCAAATAAAGGCATCATTGACTAATGAGGTGAAGGACAAATAGTCTACTCATTATGTCTGTTTCTGCAACTCTGGTGACTATTTCATCAGTCTTAGTTCCAAACTTTAATAAAGCTGCAAGTTTCTTGAGATTAAATATCTTGTTCAAAATAAAATCTTTTTTTATCAAAATAAAGAAGATAAATTTTAAATACAGTGGAATTTATGAAAGATTCTAAAAAGACTTTCTTATGCTGCTTTAATATCCCCATGGTGTCCATATATTATATTGTTTTAGTACCTCAGCTTATGTGATTGACAATAATTATTTTTCAAAAAAATGTACAATCTCAGTATTGTACTCTATAGATAGATAAATAGATAAGTAGAACTGTTCCACATTTAAAGTTTTAAAGTGCTTTGTTCAGTTCATGTAAGATGTTTATCCTCTTCTATTTCAATGCCTTATTTGCATGAAATTTTAAGCACCATGACTAAGTAAGTATTCTTTTTAGCTAATATTGAGTAAATGAATGTTCCATAATGATCCAATGGAGAGATTTTTTTCATTACTTGTCCCTTGGATTACCAGTGAAAATGTGATGCTTTATTATGTTATGATTTTAAAAACAGCAATTCACAAATAAGCAGCATTTGGCAAGTATTGCTTCCAGGTAGTCCCTGGATTCCATGGAATAATCTTTGGAGATTCTATCTTTTTGAAATAATTCATATTTGACTGAAACCAATAGCTACAGAATGGTGAAACATGCATTCAGAGAGTGGTATTTCATTATCCTTATTCAGTCACTCTGCATGTTGGTATAATAAAAATCCATTCTGGGGAGCAGATGTAGCTCAAGCGGTTGAGTTCCTGCCTCCCACATGGGAGGACCCGGGGTCAGCTCCGAGTGCCTCTTGAAAAAACAAAAATGAACAAGAAGTAAAACAAACAAGAAAACCAATTTGGGGAAGCCGATGTGGCTCAGTAGTTGAGTGCTGGCTTCCCACATACAAGGACCTGGGTTCAATCCCTGGCCCTCGGTACCTAAAAAAACAAACAAACAAACAAAAAACATTCTGACACAGATGACTATTCAATACTTTAAAAAAAAATTTATTGAAGTATATCACTCATACATAAACATACATAAACAATAAGTGTATAGTAATAGTTGTGAACTTACAAAACAAACATACATATCATAAAGGGCTCTCATACCTCACCCTACCATCAATATCTTGCATTGTTGGGAACCATTTTTAACTAATGATGAAAAAGCATCCTCAAAATATTACTACTAACCAATGTATCTTACATTTGGTGTATTTTCCCCCCAACACACCCTATTATTATTTTCTATAATTTATACATGAACATACATAAACAGTAAGTGTATAGTAAAAGTTGTGAACTTAACAAAGCAAACATGAATAACATCATAAAGGGGTCTCATACATCAACCCACCACCAACACCTTGCATTGCTGTGAGACATTTGTTACAAATTATGAAAGAATATAATCAAAATCTTACTACTAACTATAGTCCATATCTTACATTTGGTGTATTTTCCCCCAACCCACCCTATTATTTTTTTTTAAATATACTTTTATTACAGAAGTTGTGAACTTACAAAACATGTGCAGAATTCCCATACAACACTCCTCTATCAACATACCACACCGTGGTGGAACATTTGTTACAGATTATGAGATAATATCATCAGACTATTACCACTAAACATGGTCCACAGCGTACATTTGGCATACTTTTTCTATACTCCCCATTATCAACACAGTACATATTTGGCATAGTTGCACGAATATTACAGTATTGCTGTTAACCACAGTATTCCAGTTGTATTTTTGCCATGTTTCTCCACATTCCCACCACCTTGCAATAGTGTTATACATTTGTTCTAGCACACAAAGGACACTATTCCATCTGTACCATCAACCACAATTCTCATCCATCTCTGGGTTCACTGTGTTATTCAGTCCCTAGATTATTCTCTAGCTTTCTTTCAGTTGACATTACATCCCTAGACTACCCTTTTCAGCCCC
Source organism: Tolypeutes matacus (assembly GCA_026826555.1). NCBI lineage: Eukaryota > Metazoa > Chordata > Mammalia > Cingulata > Chlamyphoridae > Tolypeutes > Tolypeutes matacus. The sequence goes on from JAKSZT010053928.1 coordinate 11,172,293, forward strand.
ATTCCCAATTATAAACCAACTGTTACTCACTATAATATGTTACCATCAACTCTATATATTTTCACACATTTACAGTAAAGTTAATTAAAACTTCTACATACATCAAGCATCAGTGGTCCATCTCAGTCCTCCTCTTATCTCCTTTAAGAATCCACCACCTACCACCAGGTTTTGAAGATGTTTTCCTACATATTCTTCTAGAAGCTTTATGGCACTTGCTTTTATATTTAGGTTTTTGATCCATTTTGAGTTAATTTTTGTATAAGGTGTGAGATAGGGGTCTTCTTTCTTTCTTTTGGCTTAGGATATTCAGTTCTCCCAGTACCCTTTGTCAAATGGACTGTTCTGCCCAAGATGGGTGTGTTTGACATGCTTGTCAAAAATTACTTGACCAGGGAAGCGGCTGTGGCTCAATCAGTAGGGCTCCCGTTTACCATATGGGAGGCCCCGGGTTCGGTTCCCGGGGCCTCCTGGTGAAGGCAAGCCCGCCCGCATGGCGTGGCTGGCTGACCCAGCGAGCACAAGCAGCAAGGGGGGGATAAATAAATAAAATCTTTTTTTAAAAAAATAAATAAATAAAAATAAAAATTACTTGACCATAGATGTGAGAATCTGTTTTTGAACCATCAGTTTGGTTCCATTGGTCTATGTGTCTGTCTTTATGCCAGTACCATGCTGTTTTTACCACTATAGCTAGATAATATGATTTAAATTCCAGAAGTGAGAGTCCTCCAACTTCACTTTTCCTTTTTAAGATGTTTCTGGCTGTTCAGGACACCATGCCCTTACAAATGAATTTGATAATTGTGTTTTCCATTTATTTTTAAAATGCTGGTGGAATTTTTTTTATCAGGATTGTATTGAATCTATATATCAATTTGGGGAGAATTGACATCTTAATGATATTTAGTCTTCCAATCAGTGAGCATGGAATGTTCTTCCAGTTATTTAGGTCTTTTTAAATTTTTTTTAACAATGCACTATAGTTTTCTGAATATAAGTGTTTTACATCCTTGGTTAAGTTTATTCCTAAATATTTGATTCTTTTAGTTCGCTATTGTAAATGGAATTTGTTTCCTGACTTCCTCCTCCTCCTCAGAGTGCACATTACTAGTGTCGTTTAAAGTCTATTTCATCTGATATAAGTATACCTACCCTGTCTTTTTTTTTTTTTTTTTTTTTTGGTTACATCATGCGTGGAATATCTTTTTCCAGCCTTTCACTTTCAATCTATTGGTATCCTTGGGTCTAAGGTAAGTCTCTTGCAGACAGCATATAGATGTCTCATATTTTCTTATCCATTCTGCCAGTCTGAGTCTTTTGATCGGGGAGTTTAATCCATTAGCATTCAATGTTATTACTATAAAGGCAGTTCTTATTTCACCCATTTTGATCTTTGGGTTTTATCTGTCATTTTATTTTCACCAGTCTTTTGAGACTTTCAGTTATTTTACTGATATAATTTCCATTTCTGGACTCTCTTCCAAACCTTTCTCTCGTCTTTTCTTTTCATACTGTAGCACACCCTTTAGTATTTCCTGCAAGTCTGGTCTCTTTGTTATAAACTCTCTCAGTTTCTATTTATCTGTGAATATTCTAAACTCACTCTCATTTTTTAAAGACAATCTTGCTGGATATAAGATTCTTGGCTGGAAGTTTTTCTCTTGCAGGATCTTAAATATATCATAACACTGCCTTCTTGCCTCCATGGTTTCTGATGAGAAATCGGCACTTAATCTTATTGAGTATCCCTTATATGTTATGCATTGCTTTTCTCTTGCTACTCTCAGAATTCTCTCTTTGTCTTTGGCATCTGACATTCTGATAAGTATAGATCAGAGTTGGTTTGTTCAGATTTATTTGGATGGGAGTAGGTTGTGCTTCTTGGACATGGATATCTATATCCTTCAATAGGTTGGGAAGTTTTCTACCATCATTTCTTCCAATAGTCCTTCTGCCCCTTTTCCCTTCTCTTCTCCTTCTGGGACACCCATGACGTGTATTTTTGCACATCTCTTGCTGTCATTTAGTTCTGAGATCTTGTTCAATTTTTTCCATTCTTTCCTTCATCTGTTTTTTTATATGTTTGCTTTTGGAGGCCATTTCTTCAAACTCACCAATCCTTTCTTCTGCCTCCTCAAATCTGCTGTTATATGATCCCAGTATATTTTTTATTTCATTTAGTGTGCCTTTCATTCCCATAAGATCTGCTATTATTCTATATATGCTTTCATATTATTCTTTGTGCTCACCCAATGTCTTCTTGGTATCCTTAGTCTCCTTAGCCATCTCATTGAATTTATTAAGATTTGTTTGAACATCTATGATCAGTTGTCTCAACTCCTTTATGCCATCTGGAGGCTTATCTTGTTCCTTTAACTGGGCCATATCTTCCTGTTTCTTGGTATGGGTAGTAGATTTTGTTGGTGTCTTGGCATCTGGCTTACTAGATGTATTTATTCTGGGTGCAGTTTCTCTCTTTAGTTTAGGGCTTTCTTGCCCTTTCTCCCTTGCTGGTTGTGTAGTGGGAGCCAAGGATGTAGTTGGTGCTGTAAGCTATGGAGGCTCAAGTTGCCCTCATTGTCCCAGGGACCAATGAAGTGTCTCCCACCTTGTTTACTTTCCCAGAGTCATGGAGAGAGCCACAGCCAAGTTGTGCAGGCCAAGACCTTCTGTAGTTGCCCAGAGAGACTGATGAAGTGTCACACCCCTTCCTCCCCTGCCTGGGGAGGAATGGAGCTGCAGGTGTGGGCAGCAATCTATGCTGTGCAAGCCCAAAATGACCACAGTTGCCCCAGTAGACTTCTGACTATTCAGTCTGTGCCAACTGACTGTACCTGCTGTTGCCTGAAGAGGCTGGCAAAGGTCTCGCCAGCTTCCTCCCTGCCAGTGGGGGCTGAAGCCTAGGCTAGGGCTGCAGGCCCATCGGGATGGAAAGAAACCATTCCTTACTCTCACTGTGATTTTCAATCAGCCCGCCTTCCCCTCATGTCAGGGGTAGAGTCAAAATGTCAGCTACTAGCCTCTTTCTGACTTGGACAGGTTCAAACTTTAGCTGTTCTTAGGGTTATACTTTAACCAGCTGAATTTACTAATCAGTAGCTGAAATTGATGGCCAACCATCTCTTCCTCCCCTGATTTTGTGAAATGGAGCTTCCACCTCCAGCCACAGAATAACCCCTGACGGGGCCTGCACGGCCAAAGTAGGATTATCACCAGCCTCTGCAGTGTGGCCTTTATTTTCCCAGAATGGCTGGTGCAGGTCCCCCCAGTTTCCTCCCTGCCAGAGGTAGGTCTGGGACTTAGGCTAGAGCTGCAATCCTATCTGGATGGAAAGAAGCCAGTCCCTACCAGCACCATGATTTTCAGTCTGCCCCGCTTCCCCTCATGCCAGGGGCAGGGTTAAAATGGTGGCTATTGGCCTCTTTCTGACTTGAACAGGTTTAAACTTTAGCTGTTCTTAGGATTATACTTTAGCCACCAAATTTACTAATCAGTAGCTGAAGTTGGTGCCCAATCATCTCTTCCTCCCCCGTTTTTGGGAAGTAGAGCTTCCAAGTCTAGCCGTGGAATAGCTCCCAAGGTGGCTTGTGCAGCCAGTGGAGCATGGGCACCAGCCTCCAGGGCATGGAGTGTTCTACTTATGAATCTTCTCTGCAGATGGGCAGTTTCTTCCTTCTATTCTTTCAAGAATATTGCAGGATGCTCTTCTGGTCTCCTGGGGTCCCCAAACAGGTGCTTTAGGTAGCTCTGGGTGATTACTAACTGCTCTGTAGCATGAGCTGACTCTAGGAGCGCCTTACTCTGCTGCCATCTTGCTGGTTGTCCCTATTCAACATACTGTTGAAGGATTCTATTCTCCTTCCAGCCTTAGAACATTCCCCAATGAGATGAGATCTATCAACATACCATATAGTAAATGGAATCAGACATAGCACCACACTACAGCTTATATTATATGCTATTTCACAATATGACATGCTCAATTTCATTTCTGATGAATACTGTAACTCCTAATATAGATTTGGCAATATCACTTGCTTGCCTTCCCACTTCACAGTAATTTCTATCATTGCCATTAGCCTATTTTTATGCCTGAATAAAGCCTGTGTAACTTCCCAGAATACAGCTTTTATAACAGTGTTTAAAAGTAAAATGTAAGCAAAAGGCTGAAATAGCTCCAGATGTGGTAATTCAATACAAGTAACTGAACGACAGGCTGATAAGAAGAAAACACCCATAAACTATTGCATTCTAAGTTATCCTAGAAACATGATCTAGTGGAAAGATCTACTGCAGCTCATTATTAGTTCTGTGACATAGGGAAAAGTTACTTTTGAACTCTAAGAGATAAGAATACTCATATCACAAGACTGGTGAGATTTATGTAAGCTAATGTGTGCAAAATTCCCAGAGCTCAGTGCCATGGCACAAAATTAGAGTGTAATACATTCAATAAATATTTGTTCCTCAGTCTTTTCTAACTTCCAATACTTCCTTAAGATTTCTCCAACTGATTGGATAGAAATTGAGACTTTAATAACTGAAGTTAATACAAAACAGTTTTTTTTTAATTCACTGTATTGGCATAAATTTGTTGAAATATAAATCTGTTGGACAAATCTGGATTTGTCTTTTCTGTTTCATCTCTTTTATGTTAGAAGACCCAGAAAGTAGGACCATGCTAATTGCCTTGGATTTTGTTAGGTGCTCTAAATTGTGTATATGGTTAATTAATAGAACTTATATGATAAGTTTTATGGTGACCAAATGGCAAGACAGATAAAGAAATACTATGACAGGACACATGAAAATAACTCAGTTGATTAAAAGTACTAAGTATCTTTAAGGTCATTCAAAAGGTAACGTTGCTTAATTTGGCTAGCTGTATAGACTTATATGCTGATAAGGAAAAAATAAAGGACATCCTTTAGTTGGTTCTCTGTCTTTTCCTTCATCCCTTTCAGCATACTGAAGATCATTTTTTAATGTCTTTTTCTGCTATGTTCACATTCTGGTCTTCTTTATTGATATTTTCTGGATTTTTATCCTCTTCCTTTAGATTGGCCATCATTTCTGGTTTCTTTGTCTTGTAATATTTTGTTGCACACTGTACTTTTTAATATTTTGATATGTTAACTCTGGGATTTATTCCCTGGGATGTCTGATTCTTGAGTTTGTTACTAGCTGGTGGTGACAGGGATTTTCTCGAGTGTAAGCCCTCCTAAATCAGGAAGGTCTGCCCAAGGGTGATGCAAAGTGCATGGTCTTCCCTGTCTTTTCTGGGCCTGTGTCTTGTCCTGGGCTTTTGATTGCTAGTGGCCTGAGGAGTTCCCCTGTTTTTATATAGGAGTTTGAATGCTCCCTCTACTTCCCTGGAGAGAGAACTCCCTCTCCCAGGTATTACACTGTCAAGTTTATACCAGGTAAGCCTTTGCCCCAGGACATCCACTTCAATTGTGTCTTACACTACTTTCATTGTCTCAAACTGGTTTTGTCTGAAGGGCAAATCTGGGGGTGGGGTGGGGTGGGTGGTATGCTGGAGAGGAGTTTTCAAGTCATTGTTTCCCAGGCAAAACAAGGCCAGACCCATAAAGGGAGCACCTGCTGGCTTCAAACAGCCATGGAGAGGGGATAAGGATGGGCCAGAAAAGGTACCTGGAGCTTCTTCCACGGCTCCCCAAAGCTGTGCTTTCTTTACCTGCCCAGCCAATGCAGCCCTTCAACTGGCCTCCACAGCTCTGAGGAAGTGTATCATCTTAAGTCTCCTCTGTTGCCTTTGTCTGGGGCTGGTGGGAACAATGACCACCCTCAGAGCTGGGCCTCCAGCAATCTGAAGTTGCTAATCAAAAGCTGTGATCTGGAGGAACTATGTTGAGTGAAGCAGGTCAGACACAAAAGGACAAATACTGTATGAATGCATTACTATGAACCAAATATATTGTGTAATATATTGTTTGATTAAAAAAAAAAATTTACATGTATCCATTACATTTAATTGAGAAATGTGTATATTTATTCATCTGTGTTTACTTTTTAGTTTTTAATTGTTTATGTTTTCAATTATTAAATGTACAAAATAAAGTTAAAAAAAAAAAAAAAGCTGTGATCAGAGATCACCCTGTGCTACCACCAAAGCCCAACTCTGATCTTGGTGGAGTGGATTTTTATGTCCCTTTCTGGCATCCACAATTATGTCAGGGGTTAGACCCCACTGTTGTCTGCCGTCAGAGTGGGCACTGGGCATTGTTAACCAATGCACAGAGAGAGCAATTTACTGGTATTTACTGTAATTTACCAGCCTCTTCCTCCAACTCTTCTCTGGAAGGTTCATAGTGTTCTTCTGGACTCCAGAGTTCCAAAATTGTTGATTCAGATAATTCTGGCCTGCTTAATAGTTGTTTTGGTGGAAAGACTGAGTCCTGGAACTTCCTACTGCACCATCTTCCCACAATCAAGAGTACTGGTTTTGAAACAATTCTTAGTGTCATCTTGGTCTGTGATTTAGCCATCCAGCCTCCACTAACTGAGCACTCACTCAATGAGCTGGGGCAGGGCAAGGTGATTCTCTGCTTGGTGTTGCTATCTTCTTTACCAATCTCTACTATAGATGGGGGGATGTTCAAATTGTTTAACAACTAACCATGTAAAATGGACATTCCTAAAGTGTTTCCTCTGTGTTCACACAGTTCTAAATATAAATATATGTATATAAAATCACAGTTAACTCTCTTAAGCACCATGATGTAAGTACTACTATTATTCCTGTTTTACATATGAGAAAATTGTGGTTTAGAGACATAACTTGCTCAAAATCACACCTTTTGCAGGTGGAAAAGTCAGAATAAGAATCTAGGCCAGTTTAATCAGCCACAGGGGTATGAGTAAAAGTACCAGAAATCTGTTGGCTTTTATAAAGGGTGTTTATTTGGGGTAAAAGCTTACAGTTACAAGGCCCTAAAGAGTCCATCTCAAGGCTGCTTTCTCATCAAAATCAGTTGCTATGTGTTGAAGCAAAATAGCAGGTGATCTCTGCCTGGTCTCTTCACGCTTTCTCAGCTGTTCAGCTGCTCTGTTCTCTTCCGCAGCAAACTATTAGGCAAAAAGCTCATCTCTCTTCCTGGAGCTTTAGTTGTTTGGGCCTTCTCCTTTTTGTCACATGGCAGGACCAAAATGACCAAGTTTTCTCCTCTTCTGTGTGTCTTCTTGAGTGAGTGTCCATTTATATCAGTCCACCGAGGGGGCAGGGACTCAACCCTGAGTCAGTCCCTACTGACATGGTTGAATCAAAACCCTAATCTTAATAGGTAATTTAATCAAAGACATCTCAGGTGAATCTAATACAATTAAAGGGGATCACACCCAGAGGAACAAACCAGTTTACAAACATAATCTCTCTTTTTTGGGATTCATAAATAATATCAAACTGCCCCACTAGACTATGCTGTTACTTTCCTAAAAATATATATCCTCTGATATGGTGAGCTATAGTACAGTTATGTAGCTTGATGGGTACCCTTTTTTTTTTTGACATTTTGTCTGTACAGTAAATGTACCATAAAATTATGCCTCTCATATTTGTCCTTTTACCTTCTTTTCAATCACTAGGAAAAATGATTGCAAAATTTGTTTTCTGAATTTTTGAAAACTGCATCAACTTAAGTGTTTAGGAAGAAAAGTACTTTGGTGATTAAGAGGCTCATATACATACTTATCGTTCCAAAATTACAAATTTAAATTGTGCCACAGAAAAAGATCTTGTTTATTTTACTGAGAAAAATGAACCTTGGTAGGGAATCAGAGAAATTTAGGATCTAAGTCCTGGTCTGGTCCAGCATTACCATTTTACAAAGAAAGATGGGAAGACCCAGAAGGTTTCCTTGACCCAGAAGGTTTCCTTGATTTTGCCCAGAGAACACCATTAGGTTGAACTGGGACAGGAACACAGGCATGAGATTCTGCACGTTTTCTTTAGGTTACATAAAAGAGAAAGAAAACCAGACCAGTAGTCAGCGGTCCTCTAAATCTCAGTTCTGCCACAAAACAGCTACGTTCTCTTCAGGTCATCACTTAAGACTTTCTGGTTCTCAACTTTCTCATGTGAAAAGAAAGGCTTTTACTATTTAATCTCTTACTAACTTTAACATGTTATTATCCTGTGTTTCACCATATCACAGTCAATTTGGTTGTCAGATTGACAAAGCTTATTATTCACTCAGGTTTAAGGATACCACCATTCTGATTTAGAATGCTGCCCTCATTTGATTTTCTGATATAAGTAACTTTTATGCTGAAATGTAAGTACTGCTTTTTATTTGGTTATCAAATTTTAAAAGCATTTTTAAAAATATAGCATTCTTATCTAAGACTAGGTAGCTTAAAAATTCTTCTTTGCATAGGGATTATACATTTTAAATATTTGATGATACATTTTGGTCATATGATCAGGAGTAAAATAATAAATCCTTGAAGATGTTTAACAACACATTCAAGTACTAAAGATTTTATTAGCATGGCTAATAAGGAGTAAGAAATGAGAGAGAAAGGTGACCAATGGAGAAATTCGAGGATGAAAACACCTTTAAAAATAAAACAAATTATTATGAACTTTATGACTAAAAGTACGAAGAAATGTCTTGACTGGAAACCCATGTCATTTTAATACTCTTAGACATTCCAATCAGTCTTCCCAAAGGCCCACTTAAATGTACTATCATTATAGAAGGCCAAAATCACACTAAAAGGAAAGGAACTAGAAACTCATCCCCAAATCCACTAAAATGCAACTTCAGTTTTGAAGAATTTCTTTATTACAATTGGACTATTTACTATATACTATTTAATACTGGTTATTATCATAACACTATGATAAAGTGTAAATCATAGTAATAATGAAAATGTTAATGCTAGTATATACCTATATTATGTTTACCATGTGAAAAGTACAGTTCTAATTTATATTCTATATAAACCCATATTATATTTGATGTTGTAATTTTATTTCAAAATTTATCTGCTTAATATTGTTTTAAGTAGTTTACACAAGTTTTAAAAGATACTTTCATTATTCTAAATAAATGTTTTTGTTTATTTTCATAAAAACTGATAAATGCAAGGTTGTATACATCCTAAATTGTTATAGGCAAGTATCTGTCTCTAACTGCTCTGCTTTATATATATATACATATATATATGTATATATATATATACACCTTAGAATCTGTAAGTCTCAGAACTGCAATCACAAGTGCTAACAAAATAAGAGCATTTTACACCTGAGACAATGGAGGGCTACACATGTGAAAAGACTCTTGTGGTCATCCAGCTAGTTTGGGACAATGTTAGACTCACTTCTCACTCCCAGACCCCCATATGGGACAGGCACAGCCCCACTTCTCACTTCTCTACTTTAGCCTGGCCCAACCATACTCTTGGCTGGGGCACTGCTGGCCTATATGATGCCTTTGTGTGAGTTTTTTTTAAAAGGGACCCCCTCTGGGTGGTTGAATTTGAAAAGGCACCTCTTTTGGTGCTATTTGCAACCCTTCAGGTATGAGATGATTTTGCCAAGAAATATGTGCCTCTTCTCCAGGGCGATACAGATGCCCTCAGAGCACACTAAAGAGCAAGATATTGGGTGGTTTTCCTCCCATGCCACTTTCTTGGCAGGGCACTTCTGGGCAATATGCAAACTGTACAACTCTAAGCAGTGATCTAACTTTTGAATTGCTGTCTTGCTTATGAGTTCTTCTGGGAATTAGAATGAGATGCTGTGGTGGGAGAGTCCTCTTTGGGATGATAACACTCACATTGCCCTCTCTAATCTCAGAGGATGAGTACTTCTACACTTTGTTCAAAAACAACATCTCTACCACAGCCTCCTGTCTCATCTCCTCCCAGCCTCAATCAATCATTATAGTTGCTTATTTATCATCCTTTTCTGTATTCTGACTCCTTTCTGCCTTATAATTATTCTGTGGCAAAGGCGGGCTAGCTGTTCACCAAAACCTTCTCCCTTTCTTCCTGGGCATTTTCCAGCCTCCTTACAGTTAGGTGGGTTTTGGAACTGAAATCTGGCAAATGGAATGTGGGTGGAAATGAGTAAGCTACATGCAAGGAACCTATGCGACTTCCTGAGCAATCCACCATGTTTTCTGTCATGTCTCACACACACAGGATCCAGTGGAGTTCTCTGGGCCTTTGGGGATGGAAGGCCACTAGATCAAAGTACCCTGGGTCCCTAACAACTGTAGAGCTGAGCACCCATGCCAACCCTCACTAGGCTACAGCATAACTAAGTTTTTTGGGTTAAGTCACTGAGATTTGGCGGTTGTTTGTTACAGCAGTTGACCTACCCTATCTTATACGCATGCTCAAGCCTCTCACACCCTAAAAAGCAAAATAAAACATATTTTTGACCATGTCTTCCCATCCCCAACCTTCAGATGCCAATTTCTCTTTTTACCTTTTCTCAACTCAACTTCTTAAAAATAGGCACCACCATAGTCTACTGCAAAGTATACCACTTTCCAGTACTTGCTAGGCTCTAGAGATGAATGGCCAACCACTAGAAGTAGCTATCCTCTATGTGGTTCGCTAAGGTTATGGCTTTACTCCCCACTCCCAAAGACACTGAGTCTTCAGGAAACATGAAATGCAGCTCCAGTGTATGAAAATTTGGGAGATCACCATGTAATTTCTACTTTTTAATGCAGATATCTTAGAGTTGAATCTGTCTTCTTGGTTTAAGATGCCTTCCTTAATACTGGAGGAAAAGAACAAATGGAGTTTGTTTATCATTCTTAGTCATACTGCCACAAGCTTTTCCTGAAAGAAAAATAAGTTTCTGAAGACTTACTGCATTTTGTCTCACAAAATCCAGTATGCATGCTTTAAACTACATGGCCTTTCCCTCAAGAGCCCATCTAAAGGATAATACATGTAGTTGATTATATATTTTTTGAAAATGTATGCACTACACAAAATTACCTCATTATCTGAGATTAACTTGCACATTCTATCCACTTTCTCCCTCCTCCTTAGTGGATAACAATGCAAAGACAAGATGTGGGAAGGATGTTTACTTTTGAGATTAGAACCACCTGTTATGAGTAATTTTGAGTTGGTGGTAAAATAAGTAGGTTCACAATAAAGCAGAAAATGGAAGAAAATTCTACTGGATATAATCAAAGACTATAGTTGAAAATTGAGGCTTGAAAACTAATACCCTTAAATAATTAATATAGAGAATATATCAAATTGTAGGGTAGGTATGGTATAGCTGTTCATCATATCAAAGAGTAAGAACAAAGAAGAGTATTTAGATGGTAATTTTCCTTGGAATGACTTCTTTTTTGAAATAAACTCATACAAACATGAAAAGGAAAATGAATTTACAAGGCTTTGTTTTAATGGTAATAATATTTGAAGCTTAAATAAAGTGGGAGAAGGTAACAAGTTATTGTAAAGTTTTCAAATCAGACAGATTCAGATTCTCACTATATAAAATACTCACTGAATGAAATGTAGGTCTGCTATGAGGTTCATTCAACCATTTAAACCACCAGACTGCTTAGTATTGTGAAATGGAACCCTAGTGATTCGATGATGCTACAGGCAGGTAGAGAAGCTGGTTATCACGGCCCAGTGACAACTCCACCCTACAGAAGGGGTAGCATGCTTGTTGTGTATAGCTAGGCCACTTCTGCCACTATCCCTTGGTGGATAGCTATGTAGTGGCAGAACACAGCAAGGGAAAGATATACTTATTTGCTATAAGAGGATAATTGTATCTGGGATTTTAACAGTTAGCTTCTAGATGAGAGGAACCTCATCTAAAGTATGCCATAGAGTCAAAGCCATAAGATTACCAGTGAATTTAATGCAGCAGATGTAGCAGACACTCTACATGTGTTGTGAAAGCCAGCTGTGCTTCCTAGTTCTCTTTTTCAAGATGAGCATCCCAGGAATGTTATGGCACAGGTTACAGACCTTTTTGATTCTGTTCCCTTCTATGTAAAGTAGGATGCCAGTACCTGCCTTACAAGTTTTCAAGTTACACGTATACATATTGCTGTTTGCAACTGTTTAAATAACTTATGTTGGAATAAACATTGATTCATTTCATAAAATTGACTATGTATTTATTGAAAGGCTTATGTGTTCTCATCATCGAGTTAGAAACAATAAGAGATTCTTAATAAGTGGTTAAGAATACGTATAACTTCCCCTAGTCTCAGGAAATTATACGTAACTGGGGAGCCAAGACATACTCAGGAAGCAATAAATATAATATAAAATCATATGTTATTAAAGTAAATGCAAGTTGTAGATGATGAGTAATATAAAATGAGAGGTAGGACTTGAACTGGGTCAAATGTATTCTTGCACAGGTGATATGAAATATTAGTTAAGAAGCAAAAAGCAAATTATAAAAAGCCTATTGAGGTTAAGTTCTCTTAAATTTACCTTGATCCTATAATATTAGTAGGATAGGTTTGGCTGCATGTGTCAGAAAACGCAAAGAAAGAGTAATTTAATTTCTGAAGAAATAAAGTATTTCTCTTTCACATACACACTAAAGTCTGGATAGGCAGTCTGGGGCTGCATCTACTCATTGCCAACCCCAGGTTATTCCTATCTTGATGCTTCCATTTCCATGGTCCTTCTATCTTAAAGCTTCCATTTCCAAAGGCACCTTATTGTCCATGATGGCTGTTAGAGCTCCAGCCACACATCTGCAGTACAGAATGGAGGAAGTAGGAAAGGGGGAAGAAGGGCCTACTTCATCTCTTTTAAGAAGCTATCCTAAAATATAACAAATATATTTCCACTTACACCTCATTGTCAGAACTTAGTCATTTGGTCACACCAAGATGCAAGGGCTTCGGGGAACTGGAGTCTTTACGTGTTTATTAGAGCAGAAAGGAATAATGAATTCTGAGGGGGGGGGGGGGCGTGTATTAGTCAGCCAAAGGGGTGCTAATGTAAAATACCAGAGAACGGTTGGTCTTTATAAAGGGTATTTATTTGGGGTAGAAGTCCACAGTTACCAGGCCATAAAGCTTAAGTTTCTTCCCTCACCAAAGTCCATTGCCATGTGTTGGAGCAAGACAGCTGCTGATGTTTGCCACGGTTCAGGCTTCTTGGGTTCCTCTCTTCCTGGGGCTGCGTTTCTCTCCCACGTTTAGCTCCTCTGATTCCTCCACAAGGTCAGCTGTAGACTGTTAGGCTCTCTAGGCTTTGCTTATCTCCACAAGGCCAGCTGTGAACTCTCAGGTGAATGGCTTGTCTCTATCCCAGGGCCTTCTCTCCAACATCAAAACTCCAACATCAAAACTGCTCCCTCTGCCCTTTGCCTTGCCTTTTATATTTGATTCCCCCAAGGGGTGGGCTGAACGCCCTACTGACGTGGCCCAGTCAACACCCTAATCATAACTTAATCATGCCCAGATTAACAGACCAGTTTATAAGCATAATCCAATATCATTTTTTTGGAATTCATAATTCCAAGACACGGCTACAGGGGGAATGACAACCACCAGGCACTGTTAAAGCTTGATTTCTAATTTTTCTTTCCTTCCATAGGCAGAAAACTAAAATATATCCATAAAAGACAATAGATGGGGAGAGTGTAGATCTGGCTCTCACGCTGGGTCTGCTGCTAATTATATAAGGCAGTTAGTTATATCTCTATGTACTTCCTTTTTCTCATTTGTAAAGTGAGTGCTAGATTTTTTAACTGATCTGAAATTCTATAATTTTACCATGGGTAAAGGCAGCCTGATGAAACTGGACCCAGTGACTTTATGAAATGGAAAAAGTTTCAAGAAATTAACATTTATAAGATTAGATTGGATCATTGATCCAGAGAAAGATTTAGAGCCCCACAGTCATGAATGGTGGAGTCTCCTTCCTTCGTGATTTCAGTCCTGGTTTATCGTGCTAGGTTAGCCAGTGAAAATGGTCATTCAGAGGTTGTTGATTTGATGTGTCATGAACCTCTGCAAGAAGAAAATTTTATGCAGCAAAGTCTGCTGGATCTCATTGATTTTGACAAGTAGCCTAGGTAAAGCAGGGGAAAGAAGTCAGAAGACCTTAACTCTGGTCCTATCTCCATGACTTTTAGCAAAGTATTAACTTTTTTGGGTTTTCTAAGTGAAAGTTTTCATAGATATCCTAATAAAATATTGTAATACAGAGGTTTCTCTGTCTCCCACACAGGGATTTTACAAATACCTTAATGTGCAGATGTACCAGGAAAGCTGCACAGTGGAAAATAAAATGACCACTGAAAGATCTGAAACATGTGGATGCTCCCCTGGTGGAAGGTTCCAGTGGCAGCAAAAGCAGAACCAGCATCTGATGCAGAGCAACTCTGAAAGGAATTGAGAATACTTGGGATGCACTGCAGTAGTGGGACTGAACCAGAACAGTTAGTTCAAGAGCTAGTGAGGGATCATTCCCAGCAGCCTATGTGTGCAGGCGTGCAGGCTGAGTAGCAGAAACCAGGATGCCATGCTAGGTGTTGGGGGGTGGCCAGGAGCCAAGGTAGGGCAATGGAAAATGAAGAATGAAGATGCATCTTGACTTTCAATAGATTTGGCCCAAGGTAGAAACCCTCTGGTGAAATGACAGCTGCTGTCTGGTGCTAAGAATACTTCACACTCCTCCAGACTAGCATTGTGGAAGATGCTTTATTGGACCACAGGGAAAGATGTGAATGGGAGGAAGAGTTCAAGGGCAAAAAAATTATGGATGGAGGGTGAATGTGGAGATGCGGGTTCTTCTACACTAAGGAGGAACCTAACTCTATAAATTCAAGGTACATTTGGATGACAGAATAATGTGAGGCTGCATCATACTTTCTTTCAGGTTCCCTTCTGTAGAATCTTCTTTAGGATTCTACTGGATCCTTGTGGTGGACACTGTTGGTTGCCTATTCACAATTCATTTTCCCTTCTTGACATTTTTAATAACAGCAATGTACCTACCCACACCAGGTTTTGGATCAAGATTGATCAAGGCCAATCATGGCATTCTGTTTTCTGCTCTCCCTTTAATCCATGGATTTTCATGTGATCCAATTATGGCCACTGAACCCTATACAGATTTCTCCTGAGGGTACATGGATTCCGGAATATTCCTGTTAAGAATAGCTTTTTTACTGTTGCTGGCTTGTCCACCTTGAATGCAACATTAATGCCTAGCGGGAAGACCATGAAGTTACAAGCCAACATGCAAGAATGGAGGGATTTAGGTGCCAAAGCGCCTAAACACCAGTTTCTAGAGAAGGGATAAAGAGGTGAAACACATGGTTCAGGCCATAGGATGCATTAAGGCTATGCCCTATACTCCTGGTTCCCATTCCAACTGTTCAACACTATTCCCAATTTTTCCTTTTTTGCTATTTTATCACTTATATTCTAAATATTATACTGTATAATAAATGAAATAACCTTCCAGTTACGGAAATTTATTTAAAGGTATATACAATTCAATGTTCTAATACCAGACCCTCAAAACAAAAATTCAACTTGAATGATCAATTTTTATTTATTTTTATTTTCTTATTTTTTATGTACCTTTCTCTCTTGACTTTTACCAACTCCTTTTCCATCATACTTTATGCATTCCTATCTGATGCATAGCTGCGTCATATGCATTCATACTAAAACCACTTACTTTATTTCCCAATCAAAGCCTTAATACTTTCTAAGAACTTCAAAAAATTTATTAATTTAATCTCAGCTGACTGAATGCATCTATTTACTTGTTCAAAATGAATTCATTTCTTATTGATTTAAAACAAGTAATAAATTCACTGCATTTCTGAGTAATGACTAAATAGATTCCTGTCCCCATGTTCTGTTTATTTACAAAACAAGCACCCCATCCTAGAGGATACATCCCACAGTATAAGTTCAAAAGTTCACTCCGTTATTGACCAAAATTAGTATAGATTTTCCTTCTTAAAGGACTAGCTGAACTAAATAAAAACTTAATCCCTTTCAGGCTCTCTAGTTTCTTAATATTAATGTTTAATTAGGAAATCTCTTATAAGAATATTCACAACTCTTCATACCCCAGACTTTAAGGTCACATTTCAAAATGTTCTACTCTGGAATATTTTTAAAAATATATATATTGTAAAAATTAAGAGACAATATACATACAAAGATGCTTTTTTGTGTTCCCCACCCCTCCCCACAGTTTATGTTGTTTTGCACTCACTGTCTGCTCTCTCTGCCCATTCTCTGTGTGTTCTTTCCATGTCTGCTTGTCTTTTCTTCTTGTCTTTCTCTTTTTTTTTTTAGGAGGCACCAGGAACTATCCTGAGACCTCCAGTGTGGGAGAAAGGCACTCAGTTGCTTGAGCCACCTCATCTCCCTGGTCTGCTGTATCTCTCACTCTCTCTCCTCTGCATATCCCTTTGTTGCGTCATCTTACTGTGCCAGCTCTCCATGGCATGGGCCGCCAGCTCTCCGTGGCGCGGGCCAGCTTGTCTTCACCAGGAGGCCCTGGGAATTGAACCTGGGGCCTCCCATATGGTAGATGGGAGCCCAATTGCTTGAGCCACATCCACTTCCATATACAAAGATGTTAGTGTTGGTTTTAGGAGCTACCTGAGTTTCTGCCTTTGAGCTTACAAAAGGAAAATGCTTACTACAAAATCACACTCAGATCTATGGACATTATAATGCTAAAAAGATTCTTTGTATACTATGTAACTTATACATTTGAAAAAAACAAGACAGGAAGAGCAGAATTCCATTTTGTGGACTTGCATTTCCCCCAATATCCTGGCCACATCTTTGAGAACAGAGTACGTTTTATATGAGTATATCAATGTTTACCAAAGTCATCCCAAATATTCTTCCATATAGAAGAAAATCTGCTGAATTTATATCTCATTTTATTGGCATAAAATCAGTTAAAAGCTTCTAAAACACTAGTCATAGTTTTGTCCATAAGAAAGAAACTGCCAGTTACCTTCTCCTTCTTCCAAATAGGAACATTTTCAGGTGGAAAGGATTGACCCTGACGTGACCACATTATGGCTAAACCTTCATTTGGGTTGTACGTCATAAAGAGTAATGTGTCTTGTAGGGTACCTCACAGCAGAGTAACTTTTTAGGCCTTACTTTTAAAAGGGAAACTTATTTTAGAAATGTAAATTGAATGCAACTTAGTGAAAAATCATTGAAAACACAGAGAATAGAGATAAATTACAAAAGGGCAGATCTTTTCCTTTCTATTTTACCAGAGCAGGCAGAAAAATCATCTTACATCGTTTACACACAATAACAAGTGAAATATATGTTTGTCACACTTTTTGAAAGGGTATGGAGAAAAATTTAAAGAGAGTGAACAAAAGCATCAGAAAGCAATGAGTAGTTTAGATTTAGTTAAGCATTGGTTCAGAAAAACTTACAAAAAGCATTCAATGTCTTTTCAAAATATCCATCTAAGTTCAGTTATTATTATTGCCATAAAAAAATGGAGCTCGAATAGCTCCTTCTAGGACACAATAGTCAGTGAATAGAAGATTCAGAGCCAAAAGCCTCATATTGTGAGTTCTGGCCCCAGTTCTGGTTCTACTAGATGATTTGACGTGTAAGGGAATGGGTCATATTAAAGAGATTAACCACTATGAAAATAAAAGCACAGGTTAATTAGGAATAATGAACTCAATAGTTGCAACCTTACCTAGCCACAGCTAGGAGTCTAGGGTGAACTAGGGGACATTAATGGAGGATGAAAACATCATCACATAGAAAAATCAAAATGGCAGCCCTCAAAAAGTGTTCTGCTGCTACTATTGCAGTGATTCCAGAAAAAAAACTGACTGTAAGAATAAAAAGGAAGTATAAAATGGACTTTTAAAAATATTTCTGGCTTTTCCAAAAAAGAAACCTGAAATACACAGATTACTCTAGAATGAATATAATTACTACAATTCTTCATCTACTCCATTGTGCATAGATAACTTAAATACTTGTCTAAGACAACTTCAAATATCCACGAGAGAGAACTGGAATGGGAGAAAAGGCCACTCACAAAACTTCTACAACTTCAATTTATCTAAAAAGAATTTTTAATTATCATCTCGTGTCTTTTACTGCTAAGTTGACTGCTAGAAAGTAATTTTGTGCTTATAGAGGAGAATAAAAATGAAATAAACATGGACTTGGAAAGAAGCAGCAGCCCCATTAATAAACGTGAGTCAGAAAAGCTAAAATTGACAGCCTATCTCTTGATCATATAATCAGAGTAAAATCAGCAGAAAGGGGAATAAACTTTTTCCACCCCAAAAGGAAGGATGCAGTGGTTAAAAAAAAAAAAAAAAAGTTAAATGAATAGTATGTTTGATAACTTAGGCCTCAGAACTTACTCTTTAGTAAAAAAGCATAAACATTAAGAGACTGCAAAAGAAACAAAACTATGCTATTAATTACAAAAATGCTACCATTTGGCAAGATCAAATAATTCTGTTGTGAAGTAATTTCAAAACTTCACCCAAACAAAGCATGACTAATCTTTTTTGGAGGTTGTTTAAATGATTGATTGTATATGCCAGGACTGGAAAGTGAAAATTTCAGTTATTTGATATTAATATCCATTGTCACCATATGGTTGGCCACTGTATTTGAATGAGGTCATATTCATATTTCCAATATTCCTGACTCTTCTTTCTCAAGGTTTGGTAGTGAAATGATTTAATCTTCAGAACTGGATTTAGTGGGGTATGATATAAAATATGAAAGATTTAATTAGCTACTCTAGATATAAGTAGACATATTGAGGTGAAATATGCTTGCTCCCCAAATAGAACCAATGGGATAAGGATAACATAATGAACTACAAAATACAGATAGGTCAGTTTTCCACCAGTTGGCATCACTAAGACATAACAGAAACTAAGTGTCTGTTGTTTGCCATAATTTGGGTTACATGACACACGGTTTTCAATACTTAAAAAAAAAAAAAAAGACAAAAAAACAGTGTGCATTAGGTTCACTATCAGGAGGGAGTGCTCAGAGAACAAACAAGTAGCCTAGAGTAGAAACTCTCAAAAGTTAATATGCATATGAATCATCTGGGAATCTTGTTAAAATGCAGATGCCGACTCAGTAGCTCAGGCTTGGGGCCTGTGATCTTCCTGTTTCCAAACCAGCTCCCAGGAGATGCAGATGCTGCTGGCCTGGGAACCACAGCCTGAGTAGCAGGGAACTATGGCACGACATAGCACAGGTGCAGCTGCTCTTTAGGTGCATGGGTCGAATGAGCTGACCCATGTCTGAGACAATCTGGGCAATCACTTGCCTAGGGGGTTCCCTTTACCGCTGCCATTACTGTAGACTGGCTAGGCTGCCCAAAGGAAAGATAAGAACAGAGTCAACCAGATTCTTTTGGAAACAGAAAAGAAGGTTACTAGTGTTCTACTAAAACACAAAACTGGAGAAATGACTGATTTGTAATTGCCCTAGGCTAATTTGTTTTAATGGTTTCTACCTGTTACTAATAAATACTATCTGGATCATATTTAACATGCCCTTTTCTCCTGAAAGGAATAGAATTGTTTTTTAAGCATTTGGAGAAAGAGAAATTCATTATTAATTTGATTATTAGCCAAGATTTGGAAAACAGAAAGTAATTAAAGGCTCCCCAAAAGAGCTTTTTAAATAAAATTAAATTAAAATTACATCTGATTGTTTCCATTTTCATTAATATTTTGTGTGAAACAGATCATATTATCATTGCTTCGTTTTACCTTCTAATAATCTAAAAAATAAAGCTGTAAAAATAGAATGAAGACTATTTTTGGTTATCAATTAAAAGAGAATGAGAAGAGAATAACTCTGCAAGTAATTTTAATATAATTCATTTTCTGAGAATTTATATGACCTTCAGTTTATGCTGTAATGTCAAAGAATAATCAGCAGTTTTCTGTCTTTCATGAAATGTATCAGCACCATGAATCATTTCAAGTTGAAGTTAAAAATTTATCACTTTATTTTAAAAGGGCAAGCCATTTCTGCAAAGTAATGTGTTGTTCTGGAATTATTTAGGATAATGAAAAATTTCTGTTTAACTAACCTTTGCTTGAAGTGTATACCTGTACCACTCCGGGAAATTACAAATATTTGCATTTTTAAATTTTTTTCTTGTCCTTGGATGTCTCAATTGTCTGCTTTTTTATTGAATTACAAAGATTTTTTCCCAATGATAAAGCTAATTCTTCTAGTTCAAATAATTTTAAACAGAAAAAGAAGTGACTATACTCTACTAAAGCTCTTTTTAAAAATCTTAAACATGTTTATACTATTGGGAAAAGAATAGAAGCTGACATAATTCATAGAAGCTTAAGAGGATTAACCTACTTTCATTACTCTTCTTGGACTGCTTTTCTTTGTCATTAATTTTAAGTGTCTTTAACAATTAACAAAAAGCCAGTATATTTATCTTTGTTTATATTAACTATTCTAAACTATGTATAGTAAGATGTCTTTCCTCTGGATTCTTTATACAAGTAATAAGGCAATAGTTTGAAGTTCAAGAAATATTCACTAGGGAAGCGGCTGTGGCTCGACTGGTTTGGCTCCCGTTTACCACATGGGAGGCCCTGGGTTCAGTTCCTGGGACCTCCTGGTGAACGTGGTGAGCTGGCGCAACAAGATGACCCAACAAAGGGAGACAAGCAGACACAGGAAAACGCATAGCAAAATAGGCACAGCAAGCACAAGCAGCAAGGAGGGGAATAAATAAAAATAAATTAAATAAATCTTAAAAAAAAAAAAAGAAAAGAAATATATACTACATAGATCTGAGGTACAATTAGGCCTAAAGGACATATTACAATTTTTCACATTCTTTAGTCTAATATCAAATGTAATAGCTATTAGTGATCTAGAAGCAGGTATAGATTTTTGTGAAAACTAGAAAGCCTCACGTAAGTATTTTACATAAGTTCATACTGAAAATTTGCCTTTAGCTTCATATTAAATTCAACAGTCTCTGATTTACATAATGTTCTAGAATACTATTTGGGTTGTACAAGGATGAATCGAAGACATTTTCTTTTTTAAGTTTTCATCTTGGTGAGCAAGGAGAACCAAGTCTGGATAATAACCAAAACTGTGTGCTGTGAACAGTGTGATAAAAATCACTGCCCCACCCAGGGAGACTCAAGAGGAAAGCTTTCACTAATGTTTTATAGTCTATGCAAGTTAGTTATGTGATATAGCAGCAAAAGAATGAAATAGCACTTACAAAAATTAAACACCCTAAATGTGTTCTCACCAATATTCCACATATTAAAGCTCAACCCCCCCTACTATTCTCAGGACTTTAAAAGCACACATATACCTATGTGTATATGTATGCATATGCACATATACAGGTATACACAGACTTTAAAAACATATGTATGCATATTGTGTATTTGTGGTTTACCAAGATTTTTACTTACAGTGTTTTAAATTTTGTTAGTTCTCTAGCACCCAGATGTTGTATAAATCTTAGCATAGTTGAGTTAACATGATGTGGATCAGAGGAAGCATTTGTAAAGGCAAGAACTTGGTGGCATAGGAAGCTTCAGAACAAGCATCCAGGAATTTAAAGAAAAATGTTTGGAAAGAGCTTTGGATTTCCAGAGATTATAAATTTAGGATTACTTTGAACCTCCAATAGGAGGAGAAGCAAGAAAACAGTTTAGATAGTTGGAGAGAAGTGCCCAGAAAGGTTCTTGAGGTAGAGTAGACAGAATTTGCTGATGCTTTGTAACAGGTCAGTGGAGGAGCTTGGAGACAGGGAAGAAGAGGCCGGGATTGAGGAAAGAATATGTATAATTAACCACTAGTTCTCTAGATTTTAGGTCCCTTTTCTTGGTTGTTTCCCTTGCTAATCTGTTTTTATTTGATTCTCTCAGAGACATAATGCATGTGCAGATATTGTCATTTATTTCCTGTATCCTTGATCATCAAGGCAGGCTTCCGAGTTAATTGGGTCAGGTATCTGGGACTTTTTGCATGTTTTCAATTGGGCAAGAAGTAGGCAGATCAAGTCTGCCTTCCAAAATAGGGTCAGAATGCTGGAGTGAAAGGACAACTAAAAGCATTTTCTTCTGCAACTTTACTGGGTCAGTTTCCCCCACAGCTGACAGGAGGCTCTTTTCCTGTCCCTTGGCTAGAACCAGTTTCCTTGCAATTAGGGTAGCAGGTATATTGATTGCTACAAAACTCTTAATTCTCTTGAGTCTTTATGGAAATGTATCCTATATAAAAGGGACCACAAATATTTTCTCTTTCTTACACATTCTACTTTCTCCTCTCCATTCTCTTAACACAAACACATCCTTGTCTGTGATACTAGAAATGCCTTTCACTGATGGCAGAAGGATCAGGCAAGCATGAATAGAAGGACAGGAGCCACAATGGGGCATTCAAATAAAGGTGGCAAGACAGTATAGAGCAGTGATGAGTGAGATTGTGTATTCAATTTTAGTTTTGCACATTTACCATTTTAGGACAAATAAAATTCTTTGCAGTCCACTTTAAAAGATAATTTAAGAAATTATCTCTTTTAATGATAAATGCTTCAATTACTTCAATACTACTTAAGAATTATTTGATTATTACCATGTCATTTGATTATTATATTGTCTCTTTTTCTTTTATTGCCCTTCCTTCCTTCCTCCATCCCTCCCTCCCTCCCTTCCAATATTTAAAAAACTGCTTATCTGGCATGAAGTACAATATCTAATTGTAATGCTGCAGTGTTGAACAAATTTTGTTGAGTAATACACTTTTGAAACTGAACTTTTTGACTTTGTAAGCTACTTAGATGCAAAATAGTTTGAATCTTAATAGTTCTTAATATTACTGCATTCTATAAAATAAGTTGTCCAATAGAAATGATACAAACAGCATTTTTTAATACAGAAGAAAAAACTCTTAATCTAATTGCTTTAATAAATATATTATATGCCAGTCACCTCCTTCCTTGGCAGCAATAGAAGATTTGTCAAATTTGGGTGGAGGACAAGTTATAACTCCCCTTCATACATATCAACCAATGATTTTTGTCATTTATGTTGTTGTGGTTGGTTTTTTTGTTGTTGTTGTTTTTTGTTTGTTTGTTTTTGCCTTCTTTTCAGACTGAACAATTTCAAAGGATTGAGCTGTTTCTTTCTGGAA
Source organism: Tolypeutes matacus (assembly GCA_026826555.1). Classification (NCBI taxonomy): domain Eukaryota; kingdom Metazoa; phylum Chordata; class Mammalia; order Cingulata; family Chlamyphoridae; genus Tolypeutes; species Tolypeutes matacus. Next base: position 11,195,491 of record JAKSZT010053928.1, read on the forward strand.
CGCCTGACACTTGAAATTTTGAAACACTTGTTTAATTCTATTAGCAGACCAAGCCTGATTTTCCCTGAGACTCAGTTTCCCCTCCTCTGAGACTGCAGGCTGCAGCTCAATACCAGGAAAACCTCATGTGGTCCATGGGCCATAGTTTGCCCAGGATGGCCTGCTGCATTGTTTTGGTTGTACACTGGAACTATCTATGGGGCACTGTTATCATGGCAACCCTAGGATGTACAACGTTCAACCTACACAGCCACATGCTGGGCCTTGTTTGCCAATCCATGCCTTCCACAAAGGGAAGTCTCTTCCAGTAAAAATTCTTGATAATTCCATGAGTAACTGTTTTTAACTCTTTATGTTCTCTAGCTAGCAAATCTAAGATAATATTTTTTTCTTTTCTCTCTCCTTGCTGATTTTGGAAATAGGACTTGTTATAGAACAGCAGGTTTTTAAAAGATCATGGTCCTTGGAGTCATACTTTAAATCTTGGTTCTTCCTCATAGCTTTGTAACTCAAAGTGGCTATGCCCTTTGAAAATGAGTGTATTCTTTTGTAAAATGTTTTAACGAAACTGTCCCTTGGGGACCACTGAAGGACAAAGTAAGGTAAGACATGTACAGTGCTGAAAGCTTAATAAACACTGGTTTCCTTCTGCCTTATATATGCCAGTAGAGAGTTGATTACTAAAATTATAGGAAAAGGTAGAACTAATATACTTCATAAACTTACCCAAGATCACCCAGTTTAAATGTAGCTGTGCCAACCTCCCCAAATAGCACCCATACATTTTCTTTGTGTATCTGTGTTCATAGGTCGTTAACAGGAAAACTAAAGGTCCTTAGGGTAGCTCATGAGTCAGCTTGAATACTATCTTGGGATCTCTTTTAGATTCATTCCCTACGGTTTTTATAATACCCATTGCATTCCTTCTCAAATTAGAGCAAAAATTAATTTTTACACAGCTTACAAATGTTTTCCCTTTAAAAAATATCTGTCTATACAACTATTTCCAACGAATATATTTTACATTTAAAACCAAGGCAAATCCTGAACAAATTCTCTTCTCTTTTCTAATCTTGAAAAGTTTCAACACCTGTTTTTCTATTCTCTTTCTGCCACAAAAAAATCCATCTCTTTTCAATTAAAAAAAGAGCACTAGATATGTATATGTCATATATAAACATATGTGAGTATAAATGTTATTTTTATTTTCCCTCTGAAGTGGATTAATATTAAATATTGTATGTGTTTATATGTGCATGCACGGAAGAGAGAATATGAGAGGAAATAAATGAAACTGTGGACAGAGAACCATGTTTTACTTGATTTGATACAACAAACAAAAAGATACACTATTATATAAATCAAGGTAGAACAGTATTGCCTATAAATAAAACGATTCTTGATATTTTATTTAGAAAATATGTGGATAGTGCTTAACTAAGGGATGTTTTCTAAGCCATTATGTGCTACATGGCCTTAAATATTTTTTTACCTTTCCAAAGTACTAATTTAAACCAAACAGCAAAAGTGAAATGGATTGTAGACTTATTTTAGAAATTAGTTACTAAAGAATTTATACAGACACTAGGATTCAATAGATAAATTGACATATTACATGAAAACAAAATAAGAAAATGCTCATCCCCAGCAATAATCAAAGACATACAAATTAAAATAACATTGAGATGCAAAATTTTATAACTGTCGTTATAGCAATTAGCAATTTAAAATAAAATAATGAGGAATGAATGAGACCTGCTCATCTACTAGTAGTACAAGCATAAATTTTTTAAATACTTGACCCCAAATTCTATGTTTTAAAAAAAGGAATTTATATAAAAAATAATTTTAAAATTTTGTGCAAAATGTATTTAAAACATTGAATAGAAGGGACCAAAATATTCATAAGAAAATGGCTGAGTAAATGAACATACATTGATAAACTGAGACATTGTTATGTGACCATTCAAATTCTATGTTTGCAAAAAACAGGTGTGTATTGTAGCATTAATTAAAAATCATGTTACAAAATTATATTTAATTGTTTCATATTTAATAACATGTTAAAATATGCACAGAAGAAAAACAGGAAAAAAGTGCAAAATAATGTTTCTATTTGGAAGTTTTTAACTATCTTTTAAAAATTTATATTTTTCTTTTTAACAATAATATGTATTTTTTTTATGATCAGAAATAAGAGTGCACTTTTAAAAGGAATATATATATTAGACTTCCCTATCCTGGAATATATGCCTTTGTGACTGGCATTAACGTATGCAAATTCCTAAGGATAGCCTTACTTTCACTGCTTGTTGTCAGACCTAATGCCTTTCATTTGGGCTTGTCTAACACATTATGGGGGAAAAAAAGACTGAGTTATAAAGAGGTCTCACCCTCTCCTTAATTCTTTTCAAGATAATCAACATAGAAAGGACCATTACTTTCCAAGCATTAACTTTTTTCTGTCACCTTCCCTTTCCCATACCACCATTACCCCAATTTACCCTCAAACAGATTTATGCTGAGCACCAACATGAGCCAAACAGAAGGATTATCAGTTAAAACCATGACACTGAGATGGTCTAATTATTAAATTGACATGCATGACCTTGGGATTAATATTTTAAAGTTAGTGTTGCTCATTTGCTATGTGAACTTTGGCACCTGCAATTTGGTAGGAGAATGAAACGGAGAGAATTGAGAGCTGAACAACAAAAATATTTAAATGGACAAAAACAGGTCTTATAATTAAAAACTCTTAAGTACTTGACATGGCTACAAATATTTTCTTTGTTGACACATCACATTCAGCAAAATTTAACATGCATTAATGCTCCTAGTTTGTACCCTTATGCAGGCTACTCTAGCTAAGCATTTTGTACAGAGAATTAATTTTCTATCTCCTTAGAAAATCTACAAAAGAAATGAGCTTAAACCGTTGTGAGCCACTCTGATTTGACTTTAAAAATAGGCATTCAATTGTAAGAATAATTAAATATTGGAAAAGGTTACCCATCAACTGTGGAAAAGTAGTAAAAATAAGACTAACATTCAATAAAGATGGATGATTGCCTGAGTGCTATGCTGCCTAGAGGGTGGTAGCTCATGCAGATGAGCTGTTGGGGTCTCTTCCATCTCTGATTCTTACATTTTTAGGAGCTGTTTCATTTAAGATGGCCTCAAAGCAAACATCAAATATCAAAAAATGGATGATTCAGCCAGATACAACATAAAAGAGAATAGAAATTGCATTTAATGAATTATAGCAGTATGTGTATACGAAATTTGTAAAGAGATCATTTATTCGTTTATTCTTTTTAGCAGATCTATAGTGAGCATCCTTTGGGACCAGGCATTGATTTAGGACCTGAGAAATCGTATAAAGCTTATGATCTCATGAAATTTACATTCTAGGGGAATAAACAGGCAAAAAAGTGATAAACAAAAACACCAGGTAAGAGTGGCATGAGTATTATTTTAACTAGCACTGGGAGGTAGGGAGGTGGGACCTTTAGAGGAAGTGATATTTGTGCAGAACCCTGAATAAAATCAATTTGCTATGTAAATATATGAAGGAAGACGCTTCCAAACAGACAGAATGGCAAGGTTGAGGTCATGGAAATTGGACGGGGTCTCCATGTTCAAGGAAGGAGTGAACAAGGGGGAAGTTGGTAGGAAGTGAAGCTCAGAGAAGCAAATGGGCTAGACCAAGTAAAATCTCTCAAGCTATAGTACAGATTTTGGATATTATTTTTAAGTATAATGGGACTCCGCCAGAGGACTGAGAGATAAGTGATGTGATCTGACTTCTGATTTTAAACAAATGTTTTGGCCACTGTATGAAGAATGGACTTAGGGGTAAATGTGGAGACAGGCAGAGCACATAAAAAGGTACTGAAATAGTCCAGGTAGGAAATGGTGGTGGCTTGTACCAGAGTGGTAGCTTTGAAGGGCATGAGAAGTGGGTTATGAATATATTTTAAGACATAGCCAACAGGATTTACTAAAAGATGGTATGTGGGTCATAAGACCAAGGATGGCCTGAGCAACTAGAGGATGGAGTTGCTATGAGCCGAGTTGGGGATGCCTTTCGGCAGTACTCCTTTAGGTGGATAGTAAGATCAGGAACTAAGTTTTAGATATGCTGAGTCTGAGAATTTTATCACATGTCCAACTGGGGATGCCAAGGGGGTAGATGTCAAGAGTGTGGCATCAGTGTAGAAATTGTGGCTGAAAATATTAATTTAGGTGTTTGTCTGTGTATGGATAGTATTTTACGACATGTGACTGAAGGAAATCACCTTGCAAATGAATGTAGATATCGAAGGAATCAAAGGTTTAGACCAGAGAAATACCAACATTTATAGTTAGTGAGATGAGAAGAAACCAGTAATAAAAGCTGAGAAGGAAGAGCCAGTGAGACAGGTAGAAAACCAGGAGAGTATGTCTCAGGACCTGAGTAAAGAATTGGTTCAATAAGGGCTGAACGATTGATGGGTCAAATCCTGTTGGCAGGTCAAGTAAGATGAAAACTAAGAAATGACATTGTGGGAGCAGATGTAGCTCAAGTGGTTGAGCACCTGCTTCCCATGTACCAGGTCCTGGGCTCGATCCCTGATACCTCCTAAAACAAAACAAAACAAACAAATGAAAAAATCAACTCTCATTGGGGAGCAGATATAACTCAGTGGAACATGGGTTTCAGTGAGGTGGAGGTCACTGGAGGCCTTGACTAAAGCAGTCTCAGTGGGTGGGAGGAAGGAAAATGCACTTAGGATGGGAACAAGAGTGGAGCAGGGAGTGTCAACAACCCTTTGGAAGAGTTTTACTATAAAAGGAGACAGAAAAGCAGTAAGTGGATTAAGGTTCAGTAGCATAGCGCTGGAAAACAGAAGACTTCCTAGGAGTCCTAGAACTTCTGCTTAGAGAAAGGGGAAAAAATCTATTCCAACAATTACTCATATTTAATGTAAAATAGTGTGTTTCTTTTTTTGTTTACTTTCTCATTATTCCACAGACCTGCATTGACAATAGAAAAAAAGGACAACCTGTATGAAGTATGTAGTTCTATTTAGTAAGCAGAATATTTCTTGAATTGTTTTTCTCCTGTCAAACATTTCTGGGACTAACTTAATACAAACAAATAACTGAAAATATTGTTTTTCTAGTTAGAGTGGAAAGACTTCAGAATTCAAACTTGATATTGCCATTACATAGGCAGTTAATTCTAGGAAAACCATTTGACCTTATAAAGCCATGATTTCTTCAAGTTTTAGAAAGGAAAAACAAAGTTGTAGGGAGGTCGTATAATTATGAATGAAGAATATTTTAAAATTATATATAAATAGTTTATTATAATTATATAAAGCAATATGTAATATGGTGTCAAATAAATTTTTTGGAGAAAGATACTTGAATTTAGAAATTAAGTTTTATGATTTGTAGTTTATGAAAAGAAAGTCTTAATTTATGTGTCAAATTCAATGACTAAACGAATCATTTATAACTAAATGACAAAACATGATATTCAGTTTTAGTCTAGAAAAGATATCATAAATTTATTAGCCTTTTTCCATTCCTGTAAAATAAAGATGTAAATCACCAAATGGGGAAACTTATTTGTGTCAAAATCAGTGCATAAAGATTTAATATCCTTAAAATGAAGAAAATGGTTAAAATCACTGAAACCCTAGTAGAAAAAAAGGGCAAAGCACATAGTATATTATTTCATGTTGATAATTTTGAGAAAGTAATAAAATTACCTTACTACTGGGATGGATGCAAATTAAAACATTTCTTTTTTGGAATAAAATCCTATAATCTATATTGAAAAACATAAATCTTATGACCATAGTGATTTCACATTTAGGAATTTCCTCAAAGGAATCAGAAGTGGGAAAAAAAGGCAAGTAATATAAACATCACATCATAGGTGCACAATTTTTAAAATTATGATAAATTAATGAGATGTAATAAAATGTAAATATTAATGAAATACTTTTAAGAAAATGTGAAAATGCTAGTTATTTAATATCAGTTAGCTATTAGAAACAGTAAATAGAAGCTGTATATATAGTTGGATGCAAATTATGTAAGAAAATAAAACATCAAAATATATATTCATAGAAAAAATTCTGAAAGGAACTACAACAAAAAGTAAATATCACTGTAGGTAATAGAAATATCGTTCACTTTAAAAATAGTCTTTCTTTTCTAAAATATTGACAAAGAGCATTACAGATTTTATAATCAGTAGGAAAAAATAATAAATAATTACAAATCATGAAGTAAAGTGCAGCTGCCAGACTATTCCAAGTTTTGAGAAATAAACTAGCTACTATTGAATTCCTTCATTGAAAGAGTCCTAAATATAAAAACACAAATTATGTTTGTATGAGTGCATGTGTGCATGGGTTCCTGGACACTTATGCATATGAGAGAGGCATGTGCAGGCACACACACACACATACAAAATGACAAAATACATTTTATAGGCACCTAAGTGAAGAAAACAGGCTTATAATTACATTGTATAAACATACATATATTGTCATCTGTTTACTGAGTGTTTCAGTTTCCTGGGCTGCTCAAGCAAATACCATGAAATGAATCAGGTTAAACAATGGGAATTTATTTGCACATAGTTTTTAGGCTTAAAAAAGTCCAAATCAAGGTGTAGTCAAGATAACGCTTTTTCCATGAAGACTGTGGCATTCTGGGGCTGGCTGCCGGTGATCTTGGGGTCTTTGTCACATGGCAAGGCCTTTGGCAGTCTCCTGGTCTCTCCCTTCTCTTCCAGGTTCTTTTGATACTCAGCTTCTTGTTCTCCCTCTGTCTGAATTTCTTTCTGCTTACAAAGGACTCCAGTAATAGGATTAAGACTCATCCTGATTGTGGTGGGCCACATCTTAACTGAAGGAACCTCATTAGCCTCATTGAAAGGTTCCACTTACAATGGGCTCACAGCCACCAAAATAGATTAAATTTAAGCACATGTTTGTCTGGGGTAATATAGCTTCAAGCCACCACACTGAGTTTGTCTAATGATCTAATACATGAGTTGGCCAACTACAGCCTGTTCACATATTGCCTATGGTTGCTTCTGCACTAAATATAGCAGCAGGGTGAACAGTTGTGACAGAGACTTTACGGTCCACAAAGCCTACTTACAGTCTGACCTTTTACAGAAAAAGTTTGCCAGCTCTAGGTCTATCTTCATAAATAAAATTAATGATACGAAATAAGGTAAAATACATATTGTCATATGATTTTATTATATGTCCATTGGAATAGAACTATGAGTAGTTATAGCAACATGAGAAGTATTTATATAATAAAAGTTTGAAAAATAAATATAAAATTGAGTACATAAGAGGAATAAAAGAAAACTATAGCCCTATGACTAGGAAAAAAACTAAAATAAAATACATTAAGATATTAATGATAATTTTTGAGCAGTGAGAATGTGAGTGATTTCTCTCCTTGTTTTCTAACTGTAAGATATTTTTCTCAAATATATCCTAAGTATGTTTTGCTTTTATAATAGAAAAATGTTTAATCAACTCATCATAAAAATAAAATTCAAGAGAAAAGTTTCAAATCATCCATTTTGTACCACACTCATAAATTTGAAAAATAAGGCTTACATTTGGAGATTAAACAGTAGACTAAAAATAAAACTGAATATTAAATAACTACTTGAGAGAATTAAATGCCTCCAGGCTAGCTAATTTATTGATAGATTTTATTCTTGAGGGGAAATATGGAAATTCAAATTGTCTATCCTGGGATCTTTAATGACTATATAATATATGTCAAGTTTGAAATACTCAGAGAGAAGAAAGACAATTCTGACCAACATTTAACTTTCTAATTATTTGTCTATGATCCACAGTTTAGTATGTATGCCTTCAATGAACACTAGACTGAAGCACAGCTTTTTTCCTGAGGTAAAAAACCTGCATCCATGATGGGTAAGATTTCCTTTTTTTGCATAAGATATATATTTAATATTAATATATTAATCAAACAAGAAATCTCCTACATATTTACAATAGCTCAATACTGTTACAGCAAAAATTCAGTGCCTGGAGAGGTGAGGAACCTGTGGGTAAAGTATAATGATATAGCAGTAGGTAACTGAGAAGCAACTAATTTGCAGAGATACAGTGGTCAGTCCTGAGAATTAAGTAATTATGTGTAGAAGAAAACTTTACATATGGAAAGGTAAGATGTTTTCCCTTTGGTAATAAAACCATCTACTCATATGCTTTGAGTTAGGTCAGTTATAATGTTGACTGTTTATTTAAAAGAGTTTTGTGGTGATCCAAGTTCTCACTTGGACAAATTCTTCTAGAAACATGCCTCCACTGGACTCTCTGTTCTCTTCCAGATTCCACTGATGTTCAGCTTCTTGCTTCCTGTGGCTTTCCCTCTGTCTGAATTTTATTCCACCTATAAGGACTCCAATAATAGCATCAAGACCCATCCTGATTGATCTGGGCCATTCCTCAACTGAGGTAACCTCATAGAAAGGTCCTACCTACAATGTTAGGATTGGATTATGTTTAAGACATGTTTTTCTGGGATACAGACAGCTCCAAACCACCACAATGTCCAACTTTCCTCTGGTTATAAGGACTCCAGTCATATTGGATTAAAGCCACCCTTACCCAGTATATATATATATTTCTTAATTCTCCCATCTGCTGAAAGGGCCTAGAAGCAATAATACCCCAGTAGCAACAAATATACCCAGATTTTGGTTCCTAAATACTATTACTGAATAAAAGAAACCAAGATTTCTCAGAGAAATGGCTGATTCTAGCACTGGGCAAAGGAAAATATAAGATGATCTTGGAGCATCTTGTAATACTAGAAATTGAGGAAGTGCTCAAAAAACAAATGGTTGCGGGCATGTCAAAGGGACACAGGAGCCAACCTGAAATAGCCCCTAATTACTAAATCTGGAACAATTTGAGGACAAAAGATATAACAAATGTATTACATTAAAACCCAAAGCAAAAAAATACATAGCCCATACTGATATAAATAAATAATTGAATACATAAATAAATGTGAGAGAAGAAACAAATCTTTACTTACAGAAGAATTCCAATAATAAATTTAATCCCTGCCCCCACCTTGAGGGTAGACCAGACTTAGTGACTTGCTTTTAAGGAATTGAGTATAGAAAGGGAAAAATGGTCACTTTACAAGGGGGTAATCTGGCAAACATTACCTTAGGCAAATGATGACGATTAACATCACCAGTATGTGACTATCATGTGACCAGTGAATGTGACAAGAAGGGCACTTCTTTGTGGTATTATTTCCAGAAGCCCATACTCCAATCTAAGCATGAGAAAAACAACAGAAAAACCGAGATTGGGGGGCATTGTTCAGGAGACCTGGCTAGTACTCCTCCAGGTCATGAAAAACAAGAAAAGGCTATGAATCCGCCGCAGACCAGAAGAAACTGGGGAAACATGACAACTTAACACAATGTGGTACTCTGGACAGGATGGTGGAACAGAAAGAGGACATCAATAGAAACACTGATGAAATCCAAATAAAATCTTCAGTTTAGTTTTTAAGAAAGTACAAATGTCAGTTCAAGTTTTGAAAAATGTACCATGGTAACTGACAAATGTACTGAGACGCTAATAATGTGCTATCTTTGCAACATTTTCTGTAAATTTTAAATTATTCCAAAATAATAAGTTTATTAAAAAGTAATGTTTAGAAAGATAATTACAGAAAGGAATATTCTTGATATTTTGCTAAATGAATAAAAACAGACTGAAATACTAAGTATACACCATGATACCAATATAGAAGGTAAAAAGGAAAATATACTAAAACAAAACAATCACAGAACACAATTTTCAGCCTCAGATATCAAATTGTTGAAATGTCCTGGATGTTCAGGAAGTGGAGAAATAGACATTCCCATACAAAGCCGTGAAGTGCAAGTACACCTGGCATAAGTTTCATAAAGTGCAATTTGACAACATCTCAACTGAAAATGCAACAACACTTTTACATAGAAACTCTCCTAATAATTTATCTTACAGATATCCATGTGCATGAGGGAAATGGCACGTATACATGTAAATTCACTACTGTATTTTTTTCTAACACCCAGTGTTTGGAAATAACCTAAATGTACACCATATGGACTAGAGTATATCCACTCAATAGAATATCACATAGCTGTTAAAAGGAACAACATGACATTATACACACTGATACAAAAAGTTCTCCAAAATATATTGTCTAGAAAAACAAAATGTATGACTGTTTGGTTTCTTGACAGCATATACTCACACATGCTGTGGCAGTTTGAAATTCCTTTATAAATCTAAAAAGAGAAAGATTATGTCTTTGAACTACTCCATTCCTGTAGTATGAGACCTTTTTGGTGGACTATGTCAATGAGGTGTGTATTAGTCAGCCAAAGGGACACTAATGCAATATACCAGAGATTGGTTGGTCTTTATAAAGGGTATTTATTTGAGGTAGAAGTCCACAGTTACCAGGCCATGAAGCGTAAGTTTCTTCTTTCACCAAAGTCCATTGTCATGTGTTGGAGCAAGACAGCTGCCGACGTATGCCAGAGTTCAGGCTTCTTGGGTTCCTCTCTTCCCAGGGCTGCATTTCTCTCTGGGCTTAGCTCCTTTGTTTCCTCCATAAGGACAGCTGTAGACTATCAGGCGAACGGCTTGCTTCTCTTCTCCTGGGGCCTTCTCTCCAACATCAAAACTCCAACATCAAAACTGCTGCTAAAAAACTGCTGCAACTCTGTTCTTTGTGATGCCTTTTATATTTTCTTCCTCCGCCCACCAAGGGGGGTGCTCAACGCCCTACTGACATGGCCCAGTCAACAACCTAATCATAACTTAATCATGCCCAGATTATCAGATCAGTTTACAGGCATGATCCAATTACATTTTTGGAATTCATAATCACATCAAATTGCCCAACGGCTATAAGGTGTGACAGAATGAATCTCCCCAAAGACTGGCTGCCAGCGATCCTGGATTCCTCTATCACATGCTAAGACACATAGCAGCTTCTGCTGGTCTCTCCCTTCTTCTCCAGCTCTCCTCAACTTTCAGCTTCTGGTTTCTGTGACTTGTTCTCTCTTTCAATTACATTCTCTTATAAAGGATTCCAGTAAGAGGATTAAGACCCACCCTGGGCTCCATTTTACTGAAGTAACCTAATCAAACCTACTTATAATAGGTGTACACCCACAGGAATGGATTAGCTTTAAAAACATGATTTTTCTGGGGCCCGTATAGCTTCTATCACAGTTACTATGGAAAATTCTAGGAAAATCTGGAAAATCTGTCAGTCTTCTGCTAATTAGGCATTCTTAATGGTGTGTATGGTTTTAGGTGCAAATTAAATATTTGACTTTAGAAAGGGGTTAATAATTGTTGGGGGAAAATAAAAGAACAAAGTTGAGAGAAAAGAAGTAAGCCTGAGGCTATATGAATGACTAACTCTGGAAAAGATTTTGTAATTTAGTTTGCCACTTCAAAGAACCTTAATAGGTTTTTCAGACTTTTTTTTCCAACAGACAGAGTAATTTAATGACTGTATTTCATTGAAGAAACCAGAAATTTGTCTCATAAAATTTAGGTTGTTGTTTCTTTTCTAGAAATCTTCTATGACTGAAGTCACATTTTTGTGGAATAGTGGCCATATTAATAATAAAATATTTTGTCCATCAGTGAAAAGATTTTGTTTTAAAACTCATAGATATAGATATGTTGATAATTTATCTATATTTATTAAGTTACTAAAAGTAATAAATATTGCTTTGTAACTGGAATAGCTCTTTCAAAATAACTTCAGTATTATTTTGGTATAACAAATATATATGGTTTAAATGTATTTTAAAATATAAATTGGCCTTAAAATAAATGGGAATGCCGAAAGCAAGTTCTATGAATTATACATTTCAGTGTTTCTGATTTTAAAATGGTAATACTAGAGAATGATGCGGCTTTGAAGATTGTGTGCCCTTGTATCCTGTAATAGCAGAATAAATTTGGACAATTGGGGTGGGGGTGGGGTTGGCAATTAGTGAGAAAAGACTTGAAAATTTTCAAACATTTTCATTTAACAGCCTCAGTCTTAAGACAAAGAAACAGTGAAAAATTTGTAGATTTGTAGACAAAAATGTTCATTGCAGCATTGTTTCTAATAATTAAAAAATATAAACAGCCATAAACTTGAGATTTGGACCATGGTTGAACAAAGTATAGTATATGCCTAAAATGGACTATTAAACAGTTATTAAAGTGGTGCTTTTGAAGAACAAATAAGGAAAATAATTACGAGTGGGAAATTAAAAAACAAGCTATAAAATTTTATTTATACATCTGATTTTTTCTCAATAAATTTTCCGTATTAAGGGCAAATAAACAAAAAAGAAAATACATTAATATGACTATATGTTTATTGGCTAGAATGATGAATAATTCATATTTTCATTTTTTACACTATCATATATTCTTTATAATGACCATGTATTTCTGTTAAAATAAAACAATAGGCTTTTTAAATTAAAAAATCAAATATGTGAAAAGTAACTTAATATATTCAGCAAGTCTAAAATGAAGCTATATTTCTAAACTCTGTTTAATACTTGAACACTTGGCTAATATGTAGAAAACATATGGCACACATAAAATATACAATATCTATGCTGATTGGCTACGATTTGCCATATCAGAAACAAACAGGGTAAAATTACATTTAATTTAATTGCTTATCTTAGTATACATATCTAATGAAAATACAAATATTTTTCAAGTTGGTATTGCTCAGTTTGATAGAACACTTAAAGCAATTAAAGAATAATTCTTAATAATTGTTCTAGCAGGGGGCCTTTCTCAATTATTTTTTGCGTTTGTGTCTTTGATATATGGTTGATATTCCCACTGATTTCTAAGTGATTTCCAATGGTGTTGAGCTAAAGGAGAAATGAGCTGAGTCCAAACTCCCGTTAAGTGCCCATTTAAATGATGATATGGAGCCTCATAAAAAATGGTGATACAACTGGGCAGTTGTCAAACTACAACATGCTCTAAGTTTGTTTTAATTTTTGTATTTGTATTTTTCCCCCAGGAGTAAAGGTCGATTTCCATATACCTTTTACAACTCATATCCTGGTCCTCCTTTCAAAAGAATTCAATGGGGGATCCAAATTATAGCTTACGAATATTTTTCTTCCATGTAGGATTAATTGCCCTATATAGGAATCAAACCTGCAATTTTAATCTCATTAGCACCATATTCTAACCAATTTAGCTGACTCCTACTTATTTATTCAAAAACCATCAAATGGAAAATTATTTTCTTAAGCTTAATGTAAATTCATACTACTCTTTTTATTCTTTCCAGCAAATGTCTTACAATAATAAAAGATATTGAAAGTTACTAGACCCTTTCACAAGCATTTTGAAGTCTTACCAGATAAATGTAAAAACGGATTTAAAGAATATCTGAGTAAGAAAGAAAATCTTTGGAATATTAAGGAAAATGTGGAAGAGGTAAAACTAATAAGTGCTGAATACTGAATATTTGCTTTATGTAGGTAACAGAAAGTGAATGATTTGATAAGAAGTCAGCATTCAGCATCTGATAACATCAATCTGGTAACTGTTTTCATGATGTTTATCTCTGTTTGAAAAGATGTGTGTCTGCTCAACTCAGAAGACAATCTAGAACAAAATCTCATGATTTACAGATAGTCAGATTCTCACTTTTCAATTAAGATTTCCCATGTGTGCCAAATGCTACAATGCACTTGAAGGAAAACAGTTAATGCCTGATTCATCTTCCCTCTTTCTGCCTTTGTAAACTTTCTTCTGCCCTAGGAACTTGTCTTTTCCCTGAAAGCCACTTATAATCAAATTTCCACTGATGGAAGCACATTGCATTTGGTGACCAGGAAACCCGGTGGCAAGGAGAGTTCACAGTTATTCTCATTAAATGAGATTATATTGGTACAATAACTTTTTATAGACTTGAGTGCAGCATTTTCAGAGCTATGGTTCATAAAATTAGAGATAAAAATGTTTATCCCAGGATTGTTTGGGACTAAGAAGTAGATTAACATTGAGAAACACTTGCTTTGCTTATGTAAATCCAGCATTGTGGCGTTTGTAGAATTATACATAATCTCCTGTAAAGAAATGTAAAAGTGGATAATGATGGTAAATGGCAGAAGCTTATGTCCACTACAAAGCTAGTTTAAAACTTCATTTTTAGTTGTTTGCTGACTGTTGAATCTGTAGAGAAACTTCCAGTTCACCTTAATTAAATTATATAATGTAACTCACGAGTTGTTTCTGGACCACTGCTCTTCTCACTCTAATGGAAATCAATGAAAAAGCAAGAGGCTTACTTATAAAATCGGAAATAAAAAGTGCATATAAAATTACAGCAAAGGAGTTTTTGATTACATGGGCAGTGTACCAACTGGCTAGATTTAGTTAACAGTAAGGATTTCTTCATTATAATATAATATTTGCTATATTTTTAAATTTCCAGATTGAAAATTATTTTGCTTTGAGACGATTTTCTCATAACTCCTATAAAAACCAGTGTCTCAATTAGAAAATATGAAAGCTTGCTCTGTAGATGACCTAAAGTTGCTGCTATTAATCTGTTAGCTTGTAAGGGAAAAACATCTTCTCAGTATTGGGTTAGTCCAAGCTGATGACATTAATTATTTTGCACTGTCTATATGCTAATGACTCCCATATTTATACCAACACTGCAGGTTTCTTCCTTGAATTCCAGATTCATACATCTAACTGCCTGACATTTCCCCTGAATGCCTAATTGGTATATCAAACTTAATATGGTCAAATTGAGCTCCTGCACTTTTGCCCCCAAGGGATTGCTCTTCTCATCATGTTTATTATCTGCCTTCCTCCACTAAAATGTAAGCTCCCTGAAAGCAGGGATTTTTGTTATTTGTTGTTTGCTATATTTCCACACCATAGAAAAGGGCCTAGTACATAGTAAGTGTTCATATGTGTTGTTTATTTGAATTTTATTATAAGTGAGGTTAAACTTTATTATATGTCTGTTAGCCACTTTCATTTTGTTGTAAGTTATGATTCAGCTCATTTTTCTTCCTGAAATGGCCTTCTTATTCATTTGTAAGAACTTTTACATTTGAATGCTGTTAAATCTTTTATATATGTTACAAAGAATTTTGCCCTGTTTATCATTTACCTTTTATTTTTTAATTTTATAATTTGAGAAGTTGTGAGTTAAAACAATCATGCATACCATAGAGGATTTCCATACATCGCCCGACCACCAAGTACATACCAATAATATGTACTTGCTTAGAGATTTGAAGGCCCTAAACCAAGACAGTTCACAAACAAAACTGTTCACCTTACATTGTTGTGACACATGTACTAAAAACGATGAAAGAACATCCTTACAGTATTACTGTTGTCTACAATCAATAGCTTATATTTGGTGTGTTTTCCCCACAAACCATACTATTATAAACACAATGAATTAGTACTGTATATTTGTTACAGTTCAAGAGAGAACATTTTCATATTTGTACTGTTAGCCACAGTCCATCGTTCACCTCGGGGTTCATTATGTTATACGGTTCCCTGCCTTGTTCAGTGCATCTAAAGTATTCACTCGGCGGTGCTCAGTTTCATCGCAGAGTTAAGCTGTCAACAGCTCAGTCTATTTCAGAATGTTTTCATTAATCCAAAAGAAAAAAATACCATTCCTCCCCATTATTGACCCTTAACATTGATATAGCACCTTCTTTGCTGCTGCTGTAAAAATATTACAATATTACAATATTACTGTCAACTACAGTATATACGTTACATTAATTGTATTTTTCCCATGTATCCCTATATTCTTAACACCTTGTAACAGAAGAACGTTCTTGTATTTGTACTGTTAACCACAATCATCATCCACAACTGAAATCACTGTTATACAATCTCTAAATTATACTCTAGCTTTCTTTCAATTGACATTAACCTTCCTAGACTATCCCTTCAGCCACAATCATATTTATAAATCAGCAATGTTGATTATACTCACTATAATGTGTTACCATCAATTTTAACCATTTCCCCACATTTAAAACCCCCCTTATGAAACATTCTACATATATTCAGCATCAGCTCCCCTTTCTTAACCCACATTCTATTTCCTAGTAACCTATACTCTAGAGCTAAACTCCATGAGTTTACTCATTGTATTTAGTTCATATTAGTGAGACCATAAAATGTTTGTCCTTTTGTGCCTGGCTTATTTCACTCAACACAATGTCCTCAAGGTTTATCGATGTTGGTATATTCATCCCAAGTTCATATCGTCTTACAGCTGAAGAGTATTCCATCATATAATACCCACATTTTGTCTATCCATTCATTGGTTGATGAACACCTGGGCTGTCTCCATCTTTTAGCAATTGTGAACAATGTTGCTATGAACATCAGAGTGCAAATGGCTGTTCATGTCCTTGCTTTCAGTTCTTCTGAATATATTCCTAGTAGTGGGATTGCAGATTCATATGGCAGTTCTATATTTAACTTCCTGAGGAATTGCCAAACTGTCTTCTATTTGAGGTCTTCTATTTCTTCTAGGGTCAGTGTAGGTGGTTCTTGTGTTTCTAGTTATTTTTCCATCTCCTCTACATTGTCTAGTTTTTTGGCATACATTTGTTCATACTATCCTCTTATGCACACCTTTATTTCTGAGAGGTCAGTAAAAACGTCCCCCTCTCATTTCCGATTTTATTTATTTGTGTCTTCTCTTTTTCACTTTGTCAATCCAGCTAAGGATTTGTCGAATTTGTTGAACTTCACAAAGAACCAATTTTTGGTTATGTTGATTCTCTTTATTGTTTTTTGTTCTGATTTCATTTATTTCTGCTCTGATCTTTACTATTTCTCTCCTTCAGCTTGGTTTGGGATTAGTTTGCTGTTCTTTTTCTAGTTCTTTCAGGAGTGTAGTTAGATATTCAATTTTAGCTCTTTCTTCTTTTCATTGAAAGCATTAAGGGCTATAAATTTCCCTCTCAGCACTGCCTTTGCAGTGTCCCATTGGCTTTGATATGTTGTGTTCTCATTTTCATCGTCTCAAGATATTTACTGTATTCTCTTGCAATTTCTTCTTTGACCCACTGATTATTTAGGAGTGTGTTTAATCTCCATATATTTATGAATTTTGCCTTTTCTGTCCATTATTGATTTCCAGCTTCATTTCATTATGATCAGAGAAAGTGTTTTGTATCATTTCAATCTTTTTAAATTTACTGAGACCTGTCTTGGGACACAACATATGGTATATCCTGGAGAAGGATCCAGGAGTGCCTGAAAATAATGTTTTGGTGTGTAATGCTTTACAAATGACTGTTATGTCTAGTTCATTTATCATATTTTTCAAGCTCTCTTTTTCCTTATTTATCCTCTGTCCACATGTTCTACTATCCAATGTTTAGAGTGGTGTATTGAAGTCTCCAAATATTATTGCAGAGACACCTATTTCTCCCTTCAGTTTTGCCAGTGTGTGTCTTATTTATTTGGGGGCACCCAACTTATGTGCATAAATATTTATGATTGTTATTTCGTCTTGGTGAATTGCCACTTTTATTAATATAGTAAGAGATGACCATCTTCATCTCTTATAACAATTTTGCATTTAAAATCTATTTTGTCTGATATTATTATTGCTATTCCAGATCATTTTTGGTTACTATTTGCAATGAATATCTTTCTCCAAACTTTTACTTTCATCCTGATTGTGTCCTTGCATCTAAAGCGAGTCTCTTAACAATAGCATACAGATGGCTCGTACTTTTTAAAATCCATTCTTCCAGTCTAAGTCTTTTGATTGGTAATTTCAACCCATTAATGTTCAATGCTATCACTTACTTCGTCATTTTATCCTTTGACTTTCCATTGTCATTTCTTATTATTGTGTGTCTTTTTATCCTTTTAGCTACCCTCCCTAATTATCTTCATTTCTACTCTCTTCTCCAAGTCTCTCATCCATGTCTTTTCCTTTCAGGTTATAGAACTCCCTTTAGTATCTCTTGTAAATCTGGTCTTTTGGTAACAAACTCTCTCAGTTTTTGTTCGTCTGTGAAGAATTTAAACACACCCTCATTTTTGAAGGACAGTTTTGCCAGATACAAAATTCTTTGCCGGCAGGGTTTCTCTTTTGGGAACCTTACATATATCATACCACTGCCTTCTTATCTCTGTGGTTTCTGGTGAGAAATTAGCACTTAATCTTATTGAGCTTCCCTTGTATGTGATCCATTGCTTTTCTCTTGCTGCTTTCAGAATCCTCTCTTTATCTCTGGGATTTGATTCTGTATACTATGTGTCTTGGAGTACGTCTATTTGGATTTATTCTGTTTGGGGTGTGTTGTCCTTCTTGGATATTGATATTTATGTATTTCATAATGGTTGGCAATTTTTCGGTCATTATTTCCTCAAATATATTTTCTGCCCCTTTTCCATACTTTTCTCTTTTCGGCACACCTATAAAATGTATGTTTGTGTGTTTGACATTGTCATTCAATTCCCTGAGACCCTTTTCCAATTTTCCATTCTCTTCTCTTTCTGTTCTCCTGTCTTTTCAAGTTCAGTTGGAGGACACTCCAACTCACATATTCTGTCCTCAACCAATTCAAATCAGCTACTATATATCTCCAATATATTTTTAATTTCATCCATTGTGTCTTTCTTTCCCATAAGCTCTGTTACTTTTCTTTGAAGATTTTCAAATTGTTCTTTGTTCACCCAGTGACTTCTTAATATCCTTTATCTTTTTTAGGAGATTTGCGTGAACATCATTATGTGTTGTCTTAAATCCTGTGTCGCCTCAGAACTTTTTATTTCATCTTTTGGATGGGCCATATATTTCTGTTTCTTAGTATGGCTTATAGTTTTTATCTGATATCTAGGCATCTGATTATGTTGGTGAATTTACTGCGATGGCTGATTGCTCTTTCTTGTCTAAGGGTTTTTTTTTTCATGACTCTTCTTTGATTTTTGGTTCAATTTATTCTAAATCTTTAAGATTACCCAGCTTATGTTATCAAAATAGGGCTGGGGTTCCACTTATGGGGTACAGACAAGATGAAGCTAGCATGGAACATAAGGGATTCCAAAAGTATTTTTACTTCTTGCCAATTTCCTGGCCTGCTAGCTGATGGTGCTCTTCAGAGAATCTTTCAGAGGTGTCTCTTTCAACCTCCACTTGCTGTTGACTATGGTCTGGCCAGAGCTGAGAGTCAAAACTGGCTCCCCTGGCCCAACTCCCCAAAGAGAAACTACTCTTCATCCTCCATCACACCCTCCCTCCTCCCATTACCCTTCAAGTTGGCCACAATGAGCCACAGTGTTACCCAGGCTATTTGCCTTGAGAGTTGGCGATCAGTGCCACTACCAGTTGTGAGGGCTAGTAACTCAGTTTTCACTTTGGCCTCTTTGTCTTTCTGTCTATCTCCCTTCTCGATGGTGCACAGTACTCTCTTGGTTTTCAGACCCCCAAAGCAGCACACTGCTTTTTGCCCCTCCTCCACTGGTTTTGTAAGATAGTTGAGCCTTGCTGCCCTACTCCAACACCATCTTCCCAGAAGTTGACCTTTTAATTTATTTTTATGTACTTGATGTACAGAAAGTTTAGTTTATACTTACTAAATTCTACCAAACTTTTCCTATGTCTTCCTTTTTTAAGTTAAGAAAATATATATTATCTCCCAAATGCTTAATAATTTAATTTTGCACTGAAATAGTTAATGCTTTTTAGGACATATTTTGGTGCATACTAGTTATTTCCAAACTTTCATTATTAGGACTCCTAAATTTTTTTTTCCCTCATCAGAGTACAAAGGGTTGGTATCAAATGATCAAGGAAACACATCACAAGGAAAACAGCTATGAATTAAGAAATATTTTAATGACAATAGTAGCCAGGGCTTTGTGTCCTTAGGTTCATAGACCCCTTGCAATCCTTTTCTTTCTCCTAGGGTTAGCCACTGCTACATGATACAGGGTACAAAGGTAAATGTTTCCTTTAAATTACTGTGTTCTAGTAAGAATTACTGAACAATCCATCCATTCATACTTTTTTTTATTTTTATTTTTTTTTATTTTGGCACTTTACTTTCAAGTTCATTCTTTCAGTACATACTATATAATATACTTCAGAAAATCATCTTGAGAATTACAGACAAAGATTTCTAAAACCTCATTTTGGATTAAGAAGCCAGTAAAAAAGCTGATGAAAATAGCCCAACATATGGAAAGAGAAAAAATAGTCAGAAGACCCACTGCTAAAATGGTAATTGCCTGCTTCCTATTTCTCATAACAGTCCAGGAGCAAATGAGAAATACAAATAAAGTAAAAATATTTGAGAAACAAAAATTTAATACTGCTATTACATAAATCCCATGCACTTATATTCTTAAGAGTATAAGTTGTTGGGTTGCCTTTTATAAAATTGTCAGCTGTTATTAATCTTATAGGCAACATCCTCTAATGGACTCCCAGAAAACCCCACTAACTTCTAGCTAAATTTACTTTTTTTTAAAGGAGTTACTGGGAATTGAACCAAGGATCTCTTGAACCCAAGACCTCATATATGGGAAGCACATACTGTTTTTTAATTCTACTTTTATCTTATTCTACCTTTTTTATATTCACCAAGGTCTGTTACTGGATTTCCATTGACCTGTCTTTCTGTTCTTGTGGCAGTACCACATTCTTTTAATAACATATTCTTTTCCTTTAATAATTATTTTGCAACTTTTCTATTACCATTATTTTTAAGTCTGGTATTAGTCTTGTTAAAGCATATTATGATCATGCCCCTCAATTTTTAAAATAATTCTCCATTTTTTTTATTGCCTAGAGTCCTGTTCTGTGAGTGGGGCACTTAAGGTTTCCATAGTCTTGTCCTTCCTTTTCTTTCTAGGGTGATCTTCAACTCATTCACTTCATGCATTCTATCTTCCAATCAAAGAAATTTAAAGTTTACAATATCGGCCATAGAAGAACATACGCCCAGGCACCTTTTCAAGTTCCCTTACCTGGAATAGCCTTCTTCCTCACCCAAATCCAACCCAAAATTTAAAGACTAAGTAATATAGCTATTTTATCTATTTTTCTAATATGCTACACACTAGTTATATTATGGATATTTATTTGCATGGCTTACTTTCTATGTTAGAAAATAAAATCCTGATAAATTTCAAGTCTTATTCACTTTCCAGAAATCCCAGCATTTGTATATTTAAATTCCTGAGTGTAGCAGTTTGATATTGTTTATGAATTCCAAAAATATATATTGGATTGTGTTTGTAAGCTGGTATATTCCTCTAGGCATATTAGATTGTATTAGATTCAGAGGTTTCACTTTTACTTTCTTAAATCAAAATTAAAGCTTTTATTTGGGCACATCATTAGGGCATGCAGGGTTGAGTCCCCACCCCATTGGTGGGGATAAAACAGACTCTCACAGGGAAGCAGACTCACAGGAGAAGAACACAGAGGAATAAAGACGGCTCGCTGGACACAGAAGAGGCCCTGGGAAGTGAGATGAGCCTAATAGTCTGCAGCTGACCTTGTGACAACAGAGCATCTGAGCCCAGAGGGAAAGAGCCCTGGTGAGAGAGATGAGACTAATGCCAGTCTATAGCTGAGATCAGGAGAAGCTGGGCCCACAGAGCCTTAAGAGGAAAGAGGAAGGCTGAATCATCGCAGATATCAGCAGCCACCTTGCATCAACACATGGCAACAGACTTTGGGTGAGAAGGTACTTCTTATGGTACCTTGAGTTGGACTCTTTAGGGCTTTGTGACTGTAAGCTTCTACATCAAATAAAAGCCAATGGGGTGTTGGTACTTTGCATCAGCACCCCTTTTGGCTGACTAATACACTGAGTTTATGTGAAAGCTGTCATCCTTCATTGTATCTGGTGTTACGATGTGTTACGTTTTTCTCCTCATCCCACAAAGTTTAATTGAAAGTTTATTTATCTGCTCAATAAGTTTCCTACTTAACACTTTTCCCTAAGAATTTCTGGGATTCATTTTTTTACTACAAATCCTATTTCTAGTGTGTCAATCTATGATTTAGAAAACTAACCTGTGAGGAACTGAGGTGGTGCAGGTGTCAGAACACCTCTCTCCTACATCGGAGGTCTCCAGGATGGAATCCTGGTGAAGACTGGAGGAGGAGGATGAGAAGAGATGGCAGGAAACAGACACAGAGAATTGCCCGGCGAATGGACCCAAAACAGTAAATGGGGAAGGGAGGGGGATTAAAATGGATAAAGTAAATAAATAAATCTTAAAAAAAAAAAAAAAAAAAGTATACCTCCATACAATTCATTTATAAACAAAGCAAACAAATATAAAAATTAAATCTCTCAGATGCTTAAAAAAAAAAAAAAAGAAAAGAAAACTAACCTGTGTTCTAAATAATCTTTCATTTTTCATAGTCTCATTTTCTTCAAAGTCATTCACTCGCTAATTTAAACAGGTATTAAATACCTCCTTTATATACTGTACCATAAGGCATGCCATTGATACAACATGAGAATATATCTTTAAAGATAGCTGCACTTGGGAAGTGCCTATGTACTACCAGCAGGGGAAGTGTGACCTGTGTACTAAGAGTTAAAACAGTGGTGTGCAATGGTTGCTATTGGTGTATAGAAAAGGGACAATCTAAGCTTGTGTCAGGAAAAAGACTTCAAAGACAGATGGATCTGAACAGTAGAAAAGGATGGAATTGTTACCTGTGTCCCTAAGATGAATTACTCACTATGAGATAGAGTCTAGGATGTTTTCTAGTTGTGTTAATTTTTCCCATTTGGATCGAAAGTGCATTCTTGTGTGTGTGTGGGGGGGGGGGGCAGGGGTGATGAGTTCTGCATAGCTTTCCATTTGTCTTGAATATGTGCTGAAACTCCACACAGACCGAATGCTTCATGTCAAGTGCGTTAGGTTTATATTTCATGCTCTTCCATAGGGAATAATGAGATTTTTCTCCATTTCTTTTTCTTTTGTTCCTAGTCATATTTCTTGTGCCAGACATTGTTTGATGCATTTTTTGCATGTTAACAATATCAAGGAGAGGTGCTCTGAAGATGTCTTTCAGATCCTAATAGGCTTGTCACAAATCTGTTGGTTTCAGAAAATTTTCATTGTCTCCATCACAATTAGGAAAAAACTACTCTTTTCTTTGTTTCTCCCATTTTACTTCTATTTAAACAAATGAAATGCTATTTATTTTTAAATAGTTAATACATTCACATGGTTCAAAATTGAGAAGGTACAAAGTATATTCAATGAAAAATTTCCTTCTCATTTCTGTTGTTTAATCATCTCCCCTCCCCTCCAAAGGCATCCAGAGCAAAGTGCTCACTGTAATTTTCTCCATGTATTCTTTGCATATATAGATAGATCCATTGGTATTTATGGATAGATCCATCTTTTTAATTATGTTTATATAACTGATAACAAATCTCATGCACTGATCTGCACCTTGCTTTGTTTACTTAATATATTTTGGAGATCTCTCTCTCTCTCTCTCTCTCTCTCTCTCTCTCTATATATATATATATATATCAGTATATATAAAAATATATACTCCTTTTTATGGTTGAATGTAGTATGTTGCATAGATATACCATAATTTAATTAATCAATCACCTGCTGATGGAAATTGATGGAAGCGACTCCTTCTGATGAGCCATTTTCTTTCTATGTTTTTCCATATCACTAATACAAGAGAAAAGAGACATCCATATGTAGCAAATAGCCCTTTAATTCACCTTCCCATGGAAACTAATCACCATGAAAACACAAAAAAAGCACCATCTTAAATTTGAAATGATTTATTTTGTGATTCTGAAAACTGGCTAGTGCTTACTTTTTATGGTTGAAGTATAATTGCATACAATATCTAATCTTGAGTTACTTATAACAATACTAGGATATAGACTCTAGGAAAGAATTGTATCCATTTCAATTCAGTGTTCTGCACAGTCTCAGGAAATGATTACTACAAAATAAATAAGGCCAGCTAAAAAACAGCAGAGACTCAATCTATTGCTTTGGCACAGAATTAAGAAACTTCATTGTGATTCAAGCCCAGCTCCTTCATGATTGGTAGCAATTAATCTGTTATGGAATTGTACCCACTGCATATTAACTCACCATATTAATCCTGTTGATGATACAGCAGTTATTTTGCTTTGTAGTTATTGCTTAATCTCTGTTCTCTTTCATCAACCCCACAACATGCATTTATTGAGCACTGTGTATGAACAAAGCACCTTGACTGAAGGATATAAAGACAAGCCAGAAAGATGGATTTTAAACATAAAAAATGATAGCTAGACTATCTCTTCTCTGTGTATAAATGGAAACCATGAACATAATAAAGGTAAAAAAGTACATCTGAAAATTTAACACAATGAAGGCATATATAATTTCGTAAGTGTTAGAAAGTGGGATGGACATACAGGAATACGGAATGGTATTAGAGAGCTTGTATGATTTTTAAAATTGGAATTCAGAAAAAAGCACTGTGGAGTGAGGTAGTCAGTGATGATATCATGAAGAATGAATAGGATTTTGAAAAAGAGAAATTGGGTGGGCATTTTAGCTGACAAGAAATTCTTGGAAGTGAGATAACTTAAGGTTCATTATGGGAAGAGTCCATGAACTAGTTTGGCCAAAGCAGAGGATTAACGTTTGGGAAGTAGTGGACAGTGATGCTAGAAATGTAGGTCGGAGATCATAAACACTGTAAAAACTTTTTAGTGCCAAACTACTATATTTTGACATTATCTCATAAAATAAGTCAGCTGTTAGAGATTTAAAGAGTCTAACCATGGTGACAATGTAGCAGTAAGCTTTTTTATTATTTGCAAATATTGGGGAACCAGCAGTAGCCTGTTTGGTAGTCAAGTAGAGAGAGGCCTCGTGGTAGCCACAAAGCTCTTGATCAAGCATCCCTGAATTCTTCACAAATAATCACACATAAATACCCATCAGGTCTATTCACTGCTCATCTATAAACTTTTGTAATAAATGAGTTAATCAATGAGATTGGGTGGAAAGAGCAATTGTGTAGAGAAAATTTAAGAAGTTTTAGTATGCAGTGTGTCAATTGCCTTAAGTTGCAATAGTCTATATGTTATAAAATAAGAATCAAAATCCTATACAAATTCATTAATGGTCCTGCAGTTTTGTTCAGTTTTGTCCAGGAAAATTGATGAATACATATATCCCTAGATCACTCCGGTTGCTTTTCTGGGGTATTTCCCTTACTTTCACCTGCCTTTCTCCTGGGGATTCCAGATCCCTCTGACTATGTTAAATCACTGTTATATCCACTGCTGTCACTCTGTTCTTTTCTTTACACAGCATTTTTCATAATTATAACTATAGAAATATTAGTGAAATCCGTGGCTTCATTTGTATCTCCCCAAGTAAAATGTAAACCTTCAACACCTTATCCAGTGCCTAATACAAAGGTGAATGAATGAACCACCCATAAGCCTGTATCTTTAGATTTTGTTGCTAGAGGAAAAAAAAAGGACTATAGTAGAGATGTAAGATAATTCATTTCACGAGTACACTTTAAACTTCGAAGGAATTAACACTTTAAGAGTTTAGAGCAGAAATGAGACTCTAGGGGCTTGTCATAAATGTCATATGTAACTCATTCAAGTACTCAACTCAAAGACAACAGTATTTTAAAGGCTTAATGCTAAGAAATAAACATACTTCAAGGTAAAGTCCAAGGTATTTAATTACTGCAAGAGCAGCCCAGTGGTCTCAGCCTCATTGACATTCTTTTTTGCTGCTGCAGATGTGTAAATTAACATTTCCGAGAATTGTCTTTAGGAGCAAAATGTTTCAGAATTTGGAAAAGATAAAATTGATTTTATATTTACATTTCAACTAAAAGGCAAATATAAACTACTTCATAATGATTAAAACATTTTTTGTTTTGTAAATAAAATGTATTGGTGTATTTTATCTTGGTTTGGTTGCTATGTTTTAAGTTTGAACTTTAAGCTAAAATCAGAAAATGTATTTTTTTAAATATATTGAAAACCTTAAGTAGGAAAAAAAAATGAAAACTTGAGATTTGAAAACTAAAAATAGCATCTGGGCATCTTAAGTATTAGTATTACTAAATCATAATAATATTAATTAAAGTTATATAGTAATATTAAATATAAATGCTTTTGAGTTATGAGTCAAACATTTTTTATTTGCTTTCATTTAAAATTTAATAGCTATGTTATTAGAAAAAAACAAATTTGCTACAATCATAATATAAATCTGGGGGTCGGATGTGGCTCAACTGGTTGGGCGTCCGTCTCCCATATGGAGAGACCGGGGTTCGATTCCCGGTACCTCCCGGTAAAAAAAAAAAAAAAAAAAAAAAAAATAATATAAATCAATCAAGAGTTCAATATCCAATTTAAGAAGTTTTCTACTTTTTGTAAATTGAAAGCCCATTTCCATTTACTTCTACCACACGACACCTTACAGAAGTTAATTAAATGGACAATTTTATGATAACTGCACATTAATATATTAAAATATACCATGAAGTTGTTTCCCTTACTGGATCCTTAAATGTTAATTTTAGACGCATATCCTATTGTTCTACTCTAGGAGTTTAGTAGCAATCCAGAGACATGATCTGTTACTCAATCTATAGTTAATGGTCTCACTACCCTCGATGGTATGATAATCTTGCTGTCAATAAAGGATTGTAGTTATAACTGATATTAAAGAGCCTGTAATTACCTGATTGGGATCAACTTCTTCCTATGAGTCATTATTCAAAAGATTTCTCTATTATCATCCCAGAAGTAAGTTAAAATCAGCAAGTTAATTTAAAGTTCCAATAACATTTGGTCAGTGGTATTTTTTAAATCTATGTACTAGCAATGTACTCAGGAATTACTGATGCTCATAAAAATGTAGCTAGGGCAAACACTCTTGCCTTAACAACAAGCACAATATGAGCACTTTTCTCCCTTACACATCAGCTTCTGTTGGAGGTTCTAGGGTAGCACAAAGTCTATTGGATGCCTGCAGCTACTTACTTTAGGAAGGGGTATAACTAGAACATCAATATGTATCTCACCTGTGATGGTTAGGCTACTGTGTCAACTCGGCCAGGTAATGGTGCCCAGTTGTTTGGTCAAGCAAGCACTGGGCTAATTACAATACAAGGGCATTTCATGGACTTTAATCATCAGTGAGTTGATTCCATAGATGGCTGATTACATCTACAAGAGAAGACTGCAGTCAGCAATGAGTTACTTCTCATCCAGTTATTTGAAGGCCTTAAAAGGGGAAGGATTTCAGCAGTCGGAGAAAGAATTCCCATCTCTACTTCAGACAGCCAGCATCTCCTGGGGAACTCATCATGGACCTTCATCTGAGTCCCCAGCTTGCAGCCTGCTCTACAGAATTTGGACTTGTGCATCCCCATGGTCATGTGAGACAATTTTTATAAAATCTCATACTATTTACAGATATCTCCTGTTGGTTCTGTTTCCCTAGTGAACCCTGACTAATATACCAACATAGAGAAGAGTGCCATCTCTGATCCCACAACTCATAGAACAATATCATATCAGTGGCACCCCAAGGAAATTTTCCTAATTACTTATCATTTAAAGTGGTAAAATAAAACTAGGTATATTTAAGCTATATTTTAGAAGTGTCACTGAATAAGGTCACCCTTAATTACCTGGTCACTATTTATCTAACTTTTAAACAAGTTATAAAGATTCATGTTTAGTTCTCTCTGTACAACTCATGACTTGATAAATAAACCTATCAGATTCTCAATCTTTAAATTAAGATGGACAGAGGCTGAGAACAGCTTTGCAAAACTGCATTTTCTATCCTGAGAGTTCTTACAGGCTTTTAGCAGGAACTATTAAATTGTTCCTGTGAGACAACTGTGACATTAAGTGGATGTTTTTCTCAGAAAAATTCAGATGCAAAAAAGGTGAAATGATGTTTCCAAAGCAACAAAGCCATTCCTTGTATCAGATCATAGACTTGAAAGATAATCAAATATCTCCCTCTGCTTGGACTCTCCACTTCCCTCTGAGCTTTGTCTCTGTGTCTCTGTCTTTTTTATGTCACACGTGAGCATGAGCACACACACAATTTTACTTGAACAATTCTAGCAGCAGAGGGGAGAGTTTTCAGATCACATCTGAAGGGTTTATCTCACTAGATAAACAAGATCATTTAACTATGGTGGCTCTGGGTTCCAGCCCAGCTACCACCACTCACTTGATTGGCTTATTTCCTCCATTCAAAGTGCTATTTTGATTGGGGAAGGGAAGACATAATTCATTTCATCATTTATTGCAGATCTTTGAGATTCTTTGATAAAATGTTATTTTCTCTCTTAACCTGTTTCTATAAAGAATATTTATTTTGGAATACGGAATGGGAAAGTCAGGCATATTTCTGTGCTTATAAAAATTAAGAATTCTATTATTGATGCAATTATAATGACTAATTAAAATTAAAACTTTTAAATAAGCTTTTATTTCTAAGTATCTACTAAAATATACCAATTTTTCTTCAGTAAGGTGTTCATTGTATTATTCAATCCTTGACTCTCATATTACCAAATATACTAGAATATTATCTTTGTACTCTGCTTGATGTTTTTCCCCTTCGAAGAAATAAAACCAATAGTCCTACCTTTTTAAAAAATTGTTTCTGGGCCAAAACCTTCAGGAGAAAAAAATGATTTTTTTAAAATCACAGATATAAAACCTAGATATTATTTTAAAATTTCCTCCTTTGAAAGATAACGATGGGAATATCAAAGAGTAAATAGTTAAAGCAACATGTAACTAGTGCAATTAAAATTTTTCATTTGCTAACAAATTTAGCCAAATTAATTGTGAAGTTGAGAAAGCAAGAGGCAAGTTAATTAAAAGCAACAAGGATCTCATCATGCTGCAATAATATAAAGTGGAAGGAAAAAATAAAGTGTAATCAGAAAGTCAAAAAAGACCTATAAAGTTCTGATCTTACATACAGACTGAGTAGGCTATTTTGTAATTATTTTAAATGGAGACACCACCCTCCTTCACTATTTTAATGTAAATACTCTTGGGAGAAGTAACATACTGATTTAAATTCAAATGAAGTTAAAAATGAGAATTTGATCTCCTTCAGAACATTCCTTACAACAAATCCTGAAATTCCAGCTATCATATCATCTTTAACACAATTTTCCAACTTGTTTACCAGAATAACAAGCTCTTCTTTTCTTTATATGAAGATTTTATCCTTTGTTTAAATGTCTAATCTTCCACTTCTTCAAAAGCACTTGTCTTGTAGGCTTTTTACATAACAGAGAAAGATATTAAAAAAAAAATGGTTTTAGGTCATAGCAGAGAGAGCAGGGACCTAAGCTAACTGTACCAATTTTATAAATCCCTGGCTTCTGTACACATTTTTATTAACTCTATGACAGACTATACTGAGTCAGTAGCTATTGCTATGTTTTGATTCTTACAAACTTACAAAAAAATATCTGTCGAGGGAGTTATTGAAGAGTCATCAAATATTTATGCACTCCCCTCTTAATTCTATCATAAATTTGTATTTCTGTTGTCTTTTTCTTATCAGAAAATCAACGTGTCCTATAAAAAGGCTTGACAGACTAATAAAATACAAGGTTTGGTGATGATCTGAGAACACTTCAGGCCAGAGAATTTCTGTGAATTGAGCAATACTGCAACATCACTCCACCAAAGCTTGTGGAGACCTCAGTTCTTCAAATGTCAATAGTATGCCTTGTTATGAAGTGAGAGCTGACAGCAAGAGCAAAGGGAAAACAGAATTTGCACACACCTTCCATTTTAAGATTAACACATTTAATGTTAGTCTTTCAAACGTGTCAGCATTTTTATCATAGACAGATTTCAAAACATTATTAAAATATCTTTAATGGACAGTTGAAAACTAATATACTTCTTGTATAGCCTACTACTAATTCTTTTTTTCCCAAGGTCTATAGTTTACATTATGGTTTGCACTTTGCACTGTACAGTTTTATAGGTTTTGACAAAATGTATAATGGCCTGTATCCACCATTGCAATATCACTCAGAACAATTCCAATGCCATAAAAATGCCCCATGTTCCACCTATTCTTCCCTCCCCCACCCCCCAGAACCTCTGGTGACCACTGTCTTTATATCATGTTGTATAACTTCTTCCATTACTACAATACTAAAAAGTCTACTTTGGTCCCTGGCTAGGCTACTACTAATTCTTAAAAGCACAGGTTTTTGTGCCTGTTATAGGAAACATGCTCTCTTGGGGACTTTGTAATCTCAGTACTCTCTGAAACTGCTCTCCCTAGGGCCATCAGTGGCCTTCTCCCTAACTCCTATGTCCCTTCTCCCCACCCTACCTTTGTTTTGTTTACTCCTTAATATTTTTGCTGCAATTGGAACTTTGAAACTTCTCTTTTTTAGGCAAGCCTTCTGTGATGGTTTGAAGTAGTATGGACCCCAAAAAAGTATGTCCTTAAGGTCATTTATTCCTGTGGGTGTAGAGCTATTGGAAGTAGGATCTTTTGGCAAGTAGGATCTTAACATAAGATGAGACCCACCTCATTCAAGGTGGGTCTGAATCCTCTTGCTGGAGTCCTTTATAAACAGAGGACTGAAAACAGAGACAGAGGAAAAAAGCCTCACAGGCAGAAGGATATGCTGGAACCTGTGGCTGGAACCAGTGGAGCAGAGAGGCACCGAAAGAGACCCACGAGAGGTCAGGCCCACGGAACAGCTTGAAGATGAAGAGACAAGACCCAGAAGAGAAGCAGATGCCTCCATGTGCATCTCTGATAATGCCTTGATTTGAACACTTTCATGGCCTCAGACTGTAAGCTTTAACCTAATAAATTCCCATTATCGGGAAGCAGATGTGGCTCAAGCGACTGAGCTTCCACCTACCACATGGGAGGTCCTGGTTTCGGTTTCCAGTGCCTCCTGGAGAAGATGAGCAAAGACAGAGAGCTGATGCGGCAGGTAGGTGTGGCGAGCTGATACTACAAGATGACGCAACAGAAGAGACACAAAGAGGAAAGACAATGAGAGACACAACAAAGCAGGGAGCCTGAGGTGGCTCAAGTAATTGAGTGCCTCTCTTCCACATGGGAGGTCCCAGGTTTGGTTCCTGGTGCCTCCTAAAGAGAAGACGAGCAGACAGTGCACACAACAAATGGACACAGAGAGGAGACAGTAAGCACAAACTATGAGGTGGGGGGGGGGATAAATAAATAAAATAAATCTTAAAAAAAAATTCCCATGATAAAAGCCAACACATTTCTGGTACATTGCTTCAAGTAACTGTTAGCAAACTGAAACAGAAACTGGTACAGGGAAGTGGGGTGCTGCTGCTATGCAAATGCCAAAAAATGTTGGAATGGTTTTATAAATGGGTAAGGGGTAGATTTTGGAAGAATTGTGAGATACTTGATACTTGAAAAAGCCTAGATTACTTTGAAGAGACTGTTAGCAGAAATAAGGAGCCTAAAGCTACTTCTGATAAGGCCTTAGACAGAAATGATAACTGTGTCATCACAAACTGGAAGGAAGGCGATCCTTGCTTTAAAGTGGCAGAGAATTTGGCAAAATTGTCTCCTGATGTTAGATGGAAAGCAGAATTTGAAAGTGATGGGCTTGGATATTTAGCAGAGGAGATTTCCAAACTAAATGTAGAAAGTGTGGCCTGGCTTCTCCTTGCAACTTAGAGCAAAATGCCAGAGGAACAGGATAAGCTGAGAAGTAAACTCCTGGTCACAAAGAAATGAGAAATTGATGGAATTGATGGTCTAGGAAATTCTAAGCTTTGGAAAAGCGATGAGTCCCCAGAGAATAGAGCCCCACATGAGGATTTAACTGAACATGGACCCAGACAGTCTTTTCAGTGTAAGTCAGGATTGGAAATGCAGTTATCCTAGAAGGATTTGAGGAAAGTCTTACTGTCTGATGGCTCACACTCCTATTTCTGGCAAGCTAAACCAACAAGTTTTTTGTGAGCTCTCTATGAATGAAACCACTGTTAGCCTGAACTAAAAGGGACAGAAATGGGAGAGACTGAAGGAAAAACAACTTCAAGGGCAAAACCGTGGAAGCTGAGGTTTGAACTTAAGACATCTTCTAGGCCAAGAGATGGACCCCATGGGTGTGGAAAGGGTGAGTTTGCCTCGGCATCTGAAGAGGGTAGGCCATCTGCCCAGTTGTTCAGGGAGAGTGCTGCCACCCTAGGCTTGAAGGAAGGTGGAGCACATACCCCAGGGTTTGGGGGTTGGGGAGAGTTAGGTCACCACCCTGCTATTCTGTGGGGGTTGGGTCTGTGCCCCAGAAATTGAGAAGACTTGCCATCACCTCAGTGTTCTTGGAGGGTGAGACCAAGCATTCAGTGGCCACCCAGATGCTCGATGAGGGTGGAACTGAGAGGACAGCCCCTGGGCAAGGGGTGGGGCTCCCACCCCAAGAGACCCTGAGGAGAAGAAACCATTCTTCTATAGATGATGCTCAGGCTTTGAAATCTAATGGAGCATGCCCTGCAAGTTTTTGGAACTGTTTGGGACCCATAACCCCTGTTTTCCTTCCAATTTCTCCCTATGGCAATAGAAATATTTATTCTATGACTGTCCCTCCTATGTATATTGGAAGCAGATAATTGGTTTTGTAAGTTTCAGAGGTCTACTGCCAGAGGGGAATTTTTCCCCAAAACAGACTGCATGCCTATAACTGATTTTGATGAGATTTTGTACTTAGCATTGCTACTGAAATTATTTAAGGCTCTTTGAAATATTGTGATAGAATGAATGTATTTTGCATATGGAAAGAACATGCCTTTTTGGGGTAGAGGGTGGAGGGTGATGGTTTGAAACTGTATGGACCCCAGAAAAATATGTTCTTAAAGTTAATCTATTCCTGTGGGTGTGGCAACTTTGTAAGTAGGATCTTTTGACAAGTTGGGTCTTAACTTAAGGTATGACCCACCTCATTCAGGATAGGTCTTAGTCTGTTTGTTGGAGTCCTTTATAAACAGAGGACTGACAGCAGAGAAACACAGGGAAAAAAAAAACAACCTCAGACATAACAAGAGATCCTGGAAGCCTGTGGCTGGAACCAGTGGAGCACAGAGGCTCGGAAAGAGACCGCTGAGAGGCCAGGCCCATGGAGCAGCTCAAAGGTGAAGAGACAAGACTGAGGAGAGAAGCAGATGCCTCCATGTGCCTTGCCATCTGAGAGAGGAGTCCAGGATCACCAGCAGCTGACCTTGAGTGAGACAGCATCTCTGATGATGCCTTGATTTGAACGTTTTCACAGCCTCGGAACTATAAGCTTTTAACCTAATAAATTCCCATTATAAAAACCAACCCATTTATGATACATTTCATTGGCAGCCCCTAGTAAACTAAAATACCTTCTTTAAATAGCTTAGGGCCAGGCATTATCCTGATTTTCCTCTCAATTCTCCAATCTCCTTCAACAATTGGGGTTTCTTTTACTGACAATTGGCATAGGCCATGACTGACTGTTTAACATACTCTTCTTCCTATTTATTTTTTTTCTTTAGAAAATCAATCCAATTGGGTGTAACGTAGAATTAGGAGGAAGGCATGTTCTTTATGGCATCAAAATGCTCCATTTCAGTAGTTGTTGATTGGTAGGTACAACTGAGCATCTTGCTCTGAGATAGATTTTATATTCAAAATGTAGAACATCCTGGGCACAGGCTCCTGTTAGTGGCCTTGTTCTACCTTTTACTTCTACCTGGGATGGTCTTCCCTCAAGGCACTGGCTCAGCTCCTCACCTTCCTTAAGTCTTTGTGTTCAGGTCTCCTCCTCTCAGTGAGACCCCCTTGGACCCCTCTATGTAATAGATATTGCAATCTGCTGCCTATCCCCCAACATCGTTGATCCTGATTACTCTGTTTAATTTTTATTTTTCTATCACATTTATCACTTCTTACACACTATATACATTATTACTCAGGTTTATTATTTATTGCTTCTTTAGTTTGTTTTCTCCTGATAGAAAATATACTGCATTTTGGTCACTGATATCCCAATGGCTTAGAACAGTGACTGCCACTTAGCAGATACCCAGTCAATTTTGCTCTAATTGGGCTGAAAGACTTCCCTATATTAATCACTACCTTCTTTTCCTTTTCATTGCCAGCAACCTAGTCCAGTTTCCTCTCACAGTAATTAGCTAATTAGCATGCTAATTACAGTTCCTGCTCCTCCTCTCTTTAATCCTTCTTCTTTACTGTTGGCTAATTTTCTTCTTCAAAATCAAATTTTATCTTCTCACCATTCTTCTCAGAAACCTTCACTGAAAGGCCACGTCAAAGTTCTTTTTTCTGGAAGGGAAGCCCTGCTCAATGTGAGTACCAATCCCACACAGCCCCATCTCCTACTCCTCAATGGACTTTGGCCACACTGGTATTCTCTTTATTTATTTAAAAAATATTTGTTGACCCCTAAGTCCTAGGTCCTATGTGGGAAAAAATAATTTTCTGTCAGTTTGGGCAGTATGAGCCAGAGTAATTAAACCTAAACTACAGCATTTGTATTGAAGAAGAAATTGAGTCCACAGAAGTAACATACTTTGCAAATTTATTCATGTAGATGTGGTTCCCCTATCACTGAAATGTCTCTCATTTCCACATTTCATGTTCTGGAAAAACAATCATACCTATTTCAAAGGCTCAAGTTCAACTTACTCTAGGATTGATTCTCTGTCCTTTAAAAGCCATAACTCCTCTTACATTAATGTCAATATGATATCTTTTGTCGTTCTATGAATATTCTAACCTGCCTTTCCTCACCTTCCTTCTCCTCACCTTAAGAAACTGATTTGTAGACTACATCTGCCTTTCCATCCCCAAATTCTGAAAAGCTTCTCCTCTCAGAAAGCACCCTTTGCCTCAGAGCAAGGTTTCAATTTAGTTGGAAAAGCCTGAGATGGAACTTGGCCCTCTAGGGAAGGAGGATAGAACCTACACATTTTTTTTTTTTTTTTTTTTTTTTGGTGAGCAAGCTGGCATCTCAAAACACTTCCAATCTTTTACTGCCATCTCTAAGTGTTTCAACTCTCGCTATTCCACTTCTTCCCATCTTAACAACAAGTAGGTTGTTAAGATAATGATGAAAATTTTGGCTCTGCAGCACCTTTCCTCTAACCAAATGCTTATGAGGTTTTTGTTCTAGAAGGTGCTTCCAAACAGCCCTCTTCATGTAACTCTCCCACTCCTCTGAACTTCTAATTTGTTCACTATTTTTTCCCACATTCTAGCATGTGCTATTATATTGACTTGTCTTATCATTTTGTCATAGTTAAATCACTGCAAAATAGTTTTGAATCTTGAAGAGGTAAGCCCCATAAATAATTCTGATAATCTGCCATACGTGGGTATTACTCCTTTAGAGTGTTTACCATGGAATTCAGTAAGTAGTAAAATCTTAAAATACCTTTGATTTGAAAATTATTTACTTTTAACTACTAAAAAATCTTGACTAAGCTTGTGATTCTGGGTATTACTGATCCACTTCATCTAGGTTTTAGATTCTAGTATCATTTGAATTTTTTTTTTTTTTTTTTTTGCATAGGTTACCATATAATAGCTAAGAAAAGTTTATAATTAAAAATACCTGGAGTTTCCACACAAACACGAACATACTTCATGTGGTAACAACTATGTCAAACATACAATTTTTTATTTTTATTTCTTCTGACACGACATTATGTTAGATACTTCCTATATGTTATCACTCTCTAAAGCAATGAAAATAATATTCTATAATGGCTGGAGGTATTTTGATGAACTTTATCAGTTCCATACTTTTAGACTCCCTGAGTATTTTTCATTTTTTCCTATAATTGTAAATATTATAAACAGATATATTTTAATAACTCACTGAATATAGATGCAATTTTCTTATATTTTACAGTGCTCTACTTGGAAAATATTTAGAAAATATTTACTCTGTTCACAATTTACATTTCATCCTTTTCTAAAACTTCCTAATCTTGGTCAGAATTTTTGTGCCTTTCTCTCCAGTTAGTTTGGTTTGCCACTTTCAAACTTAAGACTCATGGACAATCCTCCATCAACCATACCACCACAAGGGCAATGATAATTACTTAATTTTGTTGGCATATGCACTTGGTTTTTACATTTG
The DNA here is from genome assembly GCA_026826555.1 of Tolypeutes matacus. Classification (NCBI taxonomy): domain Eukaryota; kingdom Metazoa; phylum Chordata; class Mammalia; order Cingulata; family Chlamyphoridae; genus Tolypeutes; species Tolypeutes matacus. The sequence goes on from JAKSZT010053928.1 coordinate 11,231,824, forward strand.
GGTCTGATCTCTTTATCACCCCAGGCTCAGTTATATACTTCCCAACATCAACCACACTGCAGGAGGAAAATTGTAAAATGGTACAGATCAGTTTTTCTTAAATTATAGTCCACAGATCACCTGTAATAGAATCATCTGAGATACTGACTAAAAGTGAAGAATCACAGACCCCTCAAATTAATCAGAGATTTAAGTGTGGGACTCAGGTAAACAAATTTTTCATTATAGAAACAAAAAGAGTCTTTGATTTACCCTGCATATTTTAATTTAAATAGAGTATTATTAGAAATGAGCCTTTGTCTATGATGACCTTTTTCTCTAATAGAGAATAGTAAATGTGCACACACACATGCACATACATGTACACACACACATCTCACAAAACCAAGTTACCATAGGGGGTGTTGGCAGAGAAAAACTCAAATTCCTAATCAATGTTATAACCAAGTAAATACTGGAAATTTTTGTATTGGCTAAGAATCCAGTCTTCTGGACAATCACTATCCTTTCTGGTAATTAATTATATTTAAGACCTAAGCCATGCAGGTTGTAAAACTAAACACATTCAAAGCAACAACCAAAATTTGAAAAATAACAACAATGAAAACTCTCCTAAGAGAAGATTATGTCTAGAATTTTGACCAGGCTTTCACGGTAATACCATTGGGCATATCTTATTTCTGACCCTATGATGATATAAGAATTAGGCACAGAGGATGTATCAGAGATTATCCAGGCCCCATTAGCCTGAAACCTATCATTCTTCAATATTTAGTCTGGAGTTGAGTCACACACAAATGTGTTGAACCCATTCTTTTATATGGTGGTAAAATATATATATATATCACAAAATTTCCCGTATCAATGATTTTAATTGTATACTTACATTCATATTAATTACATTCCCAATGTTGTGCTAAATCAGGACCTACCTAAGCAGACCTAATTTTGAAATGGGACCTAAAACTATACAACTACCTCAGATCCTGGTGAGTCCTGGTTAGTTTTGTATATACTTCCTCAGATCCCAAAAGGTAACAAGGACATCCTGACACAGTTTTTTTTTTTTTTTTTTTTTTTTTTTTTTTTTTTTTCCCTTGGAACCTTTAGAAGAGGGCCTTCATTATCATTCTTCTGAGAGACGAAGCAGGAAAATAGTCTAAGCTCAAAAGTCTTGACATAAGATCAGGGACACTGTCAATCTATAGGTAAAATTTACTTTGTGTGAAAAGTTAGGACCCAAAGTGTAACCACTGACTATAGCTATTTTACTTTTTATTGTAATAGTTATTTCAGCTTATTTCCATTCTTTGCTTGATACTGTAGTTATCTTGTGTTCACTAAATAGTCTTTACTTGTTATTGTAATCACTGTTTCAACTTATTTCCCATTACTTAACTTGGTATAATAGTTGTTATCTAATGTTAACTAAGTGATCTTTATTTGTTATTGTAATCGATACTTTAGCTTATTTCCATTTCTTTACTTGATATTGTAATTGCTACCTTATATTAACTTTTACACTGCTCCATAACAACTCTACCTCCCCTTGTTTGAATCCCATAAAAACCCTAAACTCTTTAGACTTGGAGAGACAGATTTGAGATTTTATCTTCTTGTCTCCTTACTTGGTTACCCTGCAATAAAACTGTTTCTTTTCTTGAAATCCTGGTGTTACAATATTGACTTCTGCACACATCAAGCAACAGGCCCTTGCTCAATAACAAAAGTATCATTTGTTCTTTCTAAGAAAAACTCCTCTAAACTCAGACTCCAATAATAGAAATGCATAAAAAAGCAGCAGAAACTTTAGGGCTCTCAAAAAGGAAAGTTTCTATTGCTTCCCCAAACGGAATGGTTTACATCCCTTTAGCTCTGGTCATGGGATCAGCCTCTTCAGGGTATCATAGGAATATTATGCTTTTTATGTGCTCCATGACAAGTTAAAGGCTGAGAAACATCTTGCCAAAAAATCTCTGCTAACAATGCTTCTTTTCCAAAATGGCCAGATTGGCATATCACAATTCTCATTGTTTCTACATACTCTTTTGCTTAAAGCACACGAAAGGTATAAAGCATGCTACAAAGAATAAACAAATTCAGAAAGCACTTCATATTTCAGATAATATTGCCATTTTTCCATCACAGTTTCAATAATTTTCAAAGACTATAAAACCCAAAATAGGAATTGGCAGTTACCCTATTATGAAAAGTTCTGTATTCCTCTCAGAGTAAAGCATCCATGTCTTCAAACGATCCTCTCACTCCTGGACTGAGCAGTTCTTGAAGCGTCTCTAATGGGTCTAAGGGGAAAGAAAAATACATAAGTAACTTTCTTGGAGCACTTCTGTTAACATTAGCACTTTGCTTCAAGTTGGACAGATTGTCTTTTTGCTATTTTGTGAAGTTTCCACCTATCTTGCATCAAGCTATCTGTACAATTAAGCAAATCCTTAATTTGAAGGGGGGATTTTCTTCCTTTACATCTTCTATTATCTCCCCTTATCTATCTTTGAAATAATGATGTCTTTACCCACTATAAAGTCATATTAACTATATTCTACAATTACTTGTTTGCCTTCCCTAAACCACAATTTTATTCCTTGGTCTCATTAGTAATAGCAGGTATTTTTGGAAGAGAAATACAAAATTGTTAGGTTTATACAATTCTGTTTATAGCTTTCCAAAAAACTATTTTTTTTGCTTTATTCTGCTATGAGATAAGCTAATCTCCTATACCTAATTATTTTCTGACCTAAAAGTTCCTAGCAGAGACCTAAGTACCCCCATCAAGTCTGTAATAATGCTGACTTGAGAGAGTGAAAAAGTGTGCTCTGCCAGCATGTTCTGTAAGATATCTTTCCTTCAACACAAAGTTTCAGGGATTCTTTTTTTGGAACTAGCAAAGAATATAAGCTGGCTTTGGCAGTCGATCATGGACTGCTCTAATTCTATGAATCCATTTTCCACTGGCTTTGCTTGCCAAGCCTCTTTCCACTGCCTAAGTTTTCTTTGCAAAGCTCCTTTGCAATTTTACCCAAACACCACTCTCTGTGACAAAGAGTTATATGTTACTGAAAATATATTTTAAAAAGGCTTTAAATGAAAATATCTAATATTAGAACTCTTACTTAATCTCTATAACCTGTAATGCACACCCATTATCCCCAGAACTGTTTTTAGGATGAAGGAAACCAATGAAATAGAGGTGGATAAAGCTGAGAGAAGTCAGGAAGCCCAAGCTCTGTTAACAGCTCTATAATCTGCATGTGATCTGCCTGGTTTGTCAAATGATCTGCCTATGGAGGCTCAAAGTACAATGATGTAAGTTTAGCGGTACTTCTGGACTCTAACTACTTCTAAGAATCTTATTCTATAGGTCTTCAGCATTCTTAAGAGCAAACACTTGGAGACTGGGGAAGGTGGGGCCAATAAATCCTTCAAGAAGTCATACATTAGATTTTTAGTAATACAGTCCTTCATTATTTTTCTTTTCTTTCTTTTTTTTTTTTTTTTTTTTTTTAAGCATTGGTAATATCTTAAATCCCATCAATTTAATTAAATATCTATGGGAACAGCATGTATAGATCTAAAACCATAGATCCATAAAACCATAAAGTTGAGTGAAAGAAGCCAGACACACAGAAAGTAAATACTTTATGATTACATTTATTTGAAATTCTATAACAAGACAAAAACAAGCTATGGTGGGGAGCGGATGTGGCTCAAGTGGTTGAGCGCCTGCTTCCCATGTATAAGGTCCTGGGTTCAATCCCCGGTACCACCTATAAATAAATAAATAAATAAATAAATAAATAAATAAATAAATAAGCTATGGTAACAGAATAGTGGTTATGAAAGATTAACAGGAAAGTAACACAAACTTTCTGGAATAATGAGAAAATCCTATATCTTGATTGGGATGGTAGTTACATGGGTGGATACATTTGACAAAACTCCTAGAATTGTGCCCTTAAAATCTATACATTTTATTGTAATTAAATTATACAAACAATGAGACACAAAGAGACCTCTCAGATTTTAATTATTTTGAATCAGGGAATCTTTAATAATGAGCCTTTACCTCCTTCCTGGCAATTTCATATAATAGCTACCTTTAACCAATTTTGCATTCTGTCTTTCATTCATTCATCCACTCAACAAAGATTTATCAAGCACAAGTATATCCAGAATTAGCACAGTGGCACTGAAAATACTGATGTTCACTGAGTCACTAAAAGCTGATAGAGTGTTGATCAAAGCAAACCAAGTAATTTTTTTTAAAACCAAGCTTACATATATTCTAAGTCCACTAAATCAAAACCACAAAATATTTTCAAGCCAAACTTCATTTGGCCATTAAAGTCCTTTTTTTATTTTTATTTTCTTAAAAAATTCAGGTTTTAGACAACCATATGCAGCTTATATATACAGCTGTCCTGAGGAAAACATGGTGTTAAATGACCCTTTTTCTCATGAGCAAATCCCAACTGGAAAGACAGGTGCATCTACTTCTGGTGACTTCTGCCCATGAGGGATTTGCAGGGTCTCCCAACAACAAGAACTATGCATACTCACTATAAATCTGAGCTTGTGGCAGGTGCAGTATTTGATTTACAAACAAAGCATAACCATAGATAACCAACATTCCAATATAAAATGCTTTTAGTAAATACATACCCCCATGCCTATCACAGTACACACACTCTTACATGAAGTCCCTCTGTGGGCAATTAAATTTTTAAAGAACATGAAAATTTTCCATAACTTAACTGGGTATCAAAACCCCCCTCATTTCTTACTGAATTTCAAACCTCTTTGTTCAAAATTCTTTCAAAAAAAAGGAGGAGCCATTTACAAGAGTCAAAAGATGAAAGAATATTATTAAAACGAAAATATGCAATATGCAAACCATATAAATAATTGAATTTGTAAGCCTTCCAAGAAGGTCTATCATACTGTTAATTCTTCAAAACTGTTTAGAAGCAAACCAACATGATTTTTTAAAAGATTCTGTAACAGCGAACATGCTAGAAAGAGTGGGTAGCTCAAAAATTAGCTTTGGAATGAGAAGCTAATTTAAACCAAGGCCATAATGAATAATGAATACATTTGTATTTTATCAGCCAAACATCCACAACATTACACTCTTACTAGGCTCTATTGGCTTTCCCAGTCTCTGACAAGATACTTAGGGTTTGGTTCCATTTGTGAGAGAGAAAGTGGCCAGTTAAGCTTTAAAGAAGCTAGGTCTCTAGGTGACTGGCTTAAATATGGGAGCCATTCCATATATCCACAGAAAATATTATCAGACTGCAGAGAGAACTGTAGAATGTCATTTAAATTACTTTCTCTGGTCATTGTCAAATTCAAAATAAAGACTGTTGCTAATTAGGAATTACAGTTCCTGTTTTGCATAGGCTTAACATATTTAACGTTTAAGAAATTTACTTATTTTGACCAAGTAATAGCCTTTTTAAGAGCCCATGTTTTATTTTATTCTACAGCATGCAGTTGGTGATTAGGCTAGGTAATACACTGCAACATTTTCCTAGAACTTTAGTATAATTTTTCCTCCCACTTATCCAACTTCTACTTTTCCAATCATACTTTAGATATTGCTCTTTTCTTTCTTTCTACCCATGTGTATATCAGCTCTTTGTGTACCTAGTTCCTTGGTCATTTTTTGATATTTCCTTCCAATATATTTGGTATTTTAAGAAATTCTTTTAGGGAAAAAATTTGTGATATTTGAAGCAAACTTATAAATAATAGTACTTCAGATTTTCTCAATCCTAAAACATCAGGATTGGGTACAACAATTTTGGTGCAAAATTCTAGATGACTTCTAATGGTTTTGCATTTTCACAGCTCTCTTCCCCTCTGACTTCTAAAGACATCACATCATGAAATTCAGTTTGCAGGCTTGTATCGGATGATAAGAATTCCCTTCCATATGTCCTTAGAGCAAACCTTAAGCATCTCCAGACTTGAAGGATCTATTAAACAATAAAATCTACACAACAGTACTTCAACATTTTGAAAGAAGAAATCAAAGTTCTGAAACTAGTGACTTGGGACTGTGAAATTTTTCAGAGGTTCAATTCCAGGGATTAGCCTTACTGCGTATGCATAGTTTAGTTAAGTTCAACAGTATATATTTAGCTCCTAGTATTTGTCAGTCATTGTATGACAACACAAGGGCCATATGAGAAAAACAAGGGCCTTTCTCTAGAGTAGTTTATAGTTTAGCCAATGAAGATTAGGAGACATAAACACATAAAAAAGATCATCTAATACCATATGGCAAGCACTATGACAAATGTATACACAAAAGCAATTAGGAAATGTAGGTTAGACATTCAACTTCCCACATGAGGTAGGAAGACTACAGTGTGTTCCATAAATATTTACTAAACATCTCAACTTTACGAGAACGAGATACTGTCCTGATTATTAGTTACAAACCCCATGAAATACTTACACGTTTAGTTTTGTCCTGTTTCTCATTCAATAATCTTTTTCTAATATTTACCACGTGGCTTTTTCAGGCAGAATTTTCTCAAGCATAAATACACATTATAGGGTCATTGTGATATTTAATAAGATGATATATGTAAGGTACTTAGTGTAGTACCTGATATGAGGTTAACTGCACCCTCCCCCCAAAAAAGTTCACCCACTGATATTGAAAGTTTGGCTTATTATTATAATTATCTGCCGGCTCTCAGGCAAAATTTTCATGTGTAAAAGAGTTGAGATTGTTGTAACAGTTCTTCCCTTAGAAGGAGTCATTCATTCAGCTCACCCAATAGGCACCTTGGTGTTGATATGTGAGGGGCAAGCTGCATCTTCCTCTAAGACTAAGGGATCATATGAGGCGTCTAGATGAGGTTTTAGGGCTCAGTTCCCAAGAGAGCTGGCTGAATTGCAGGCTTTGTTCTCCAAAACAGAAACAGGGTTTCTATGGGGATCTAAGGATAAATTCTATGGAGTCTGCCTATTCCTGTTAAGCAGGGGTTCTTAACCAGGGGTCCATAGACCCCCAAGGGGTCCTTAGAAAGATTTCAGGAGATTAAACTGAAAAAAATCAACTTATTAACTTTATTTTCTCTGACCTGTAACTGAAATCTAGCACTTCCTTCACTTATGAATGTATGCAATAAATTACAGTAGCATTCATTTCATATCACATTACAGTTGTTGTATATCTCGAAAAATCGCTTACACTCATCCATACTTTGAAATTACGATATTTGTTAGACCCGACGCTTACTGAGTGTCAGAAAACTATCTGCCACTACATTCTGAGAAGGGGTCCGTGGTTTTCACCTGACTGGCAAAGGGGTCTGTGGAACAAAAAAGGTTAAGAACCTTTTAAGTATACCGCTCTTAAGTATACTGGATGGACAAATTATGAAAAACTTTGAGAGAAACCCAAAGATGACTGAGGGTCTTCAATAAAAAAGGAGGCATTATCTAGCACAGCCCTCTGTGTTATCTGATTCCGTGATGGTAGGGCTGCTCCCTGTCATTGCCTTTGAGATGTTTTACAGTTCAGCAAATTGTAAATAACTGATCACAGTTAAACTGATACTTATCAAAGACATGCAGATTCTGTCTGATGGAGGGACAATTGATTTCTCTCCCCACACTTCTAAGGGAAAAAAACAGTTTTGCATATATTTACAAATTCATTTCCCTCCATTCCTGATTCAATTATATCTGTGTGGTACCTTGAATTCTCTATTGAATCAGTTGTTAACATCATAATGATTTCCTCATGAACTAATGAGTTAATTAAAATCTTTTATAGGTATTTAATATCTGCATAAAAGCAGAGTTTTTTTCTTTTTGAATACTATCCTTTAATAATATATATTAAAAATTTTGCTTTGATTTCCCATAATATATTTTTTTTTTTTTTAAGATTTTATTTATTTATTCATTTATCCCCTCCTTGCTGCTTGTGCTCGCTGGGTCAGCCAACCACCTTCACCAGGGGTTCGGTTCCCATATGGTAAACGGGAGCCCTACTGATTGAGCCACAGCCGCTTCCCCCATAATAATTTTTAAAATAATGTAAGTGGTATCTGGGCTTTCTAGATAACTATCGTATAACCAAGCATTGCCATATGAATCTAATGCTCCTGTTTGTGGCTAATAAGAAAACAACAGAGACGGGAAAAGACCAATGATGGCACCGCACAAAGACAGGTTCCGCATATAAAATACCAGGAGAATTGTCATCATACAGCACACAGTGCTCTGCTATAATGAACACAAGAACTGGTACACAGCAGCCAATACCATACTAACATGGAAAGCAGATTTTTCATTTCAACAAAACATCTCCTGTCACATTAAAAAATTATGAAATTGAACTTCTCAGATTGGTAGATCTGTTTGCATTTTATTTGTAATTATAAATAAGCATAAGGCACTTATGTCCAGTTTTATGTTTACATATTTTAAGTAACATTGCCATAAAACTGTTTTAACAATAAAAGTAAAGAGCAGATTTTTGTCTTTGTTTTTGCCTTTTCCTTAAAAGAGTTTTATATATTATGCAAGTTTAAGAAACACTGGATTACAGAATATAGAGAATGTACATTTTAAATTTCATATTTATGAAAATTTAGCATCTAAGAGATAAAATTCTAGAGTCCTGAAAGAGTTAATATATCTCACTCTCAAGATCGTCTTTAATTAATACTGACTTACCATCAGATCATGTACTATAAAAGAAGGCTCAAAATAAACGTCATTGTTTAAAAAAATCTAGACCTAATGGAGCTTTGAAAGCTATCCTGTGTACCTGTAAAATATCATTCATCTCTCCATATAGAGTTTAGTAATGTTAGAGACTATCAGATTATTTTAATAGCAAGGAACTGCAAGGAGAGATGTTTATGTTTTACCTATTTTAAAGAAATAGCCCAATAAATTGGTAAGGAAATACACCGAATTTGGGATAAGTGAACGAAGTCATTTCCTATTCTTCTAAAGAAATTGCTATATCTTGGGAAAATAATAGTCATTAGGTAGGAAGTATATTTTAATTACTAAAAACACATTTTTCTGCGTCTTGTTCATTTTTAGAACTCAGCCCTCAAATTATACATCTTGAGGTAATTGTTCTGCGGATGTAACAGGGTGCTCTTTCTAGTGATGGAGAAGGTAACACCAAACACAACTAACTCCACCTCCAGGCAAAATAGGTGAAGATTCCAGGTCTGGCCCTGAACTTCTGTTTGAGAGATACAACCTTGAGGATATTTTATGTTCATGGGTTCACAGAGAATAGAATTCTCGATTATCATTTAACTTATTAGGGATATGACCAGTTTTTTCACTTACATTTTTATCCTGAGTGTCTGGCACATAGTAGGAATTCAATAAGTGAATCAATGATATTCATAGCTAAGAGGGCTCAATCAACACTGCATGCTTATATTGAAAGATTTTGAAAACCAAACTCAGTGATATTATAGTTAAAATATTTTAGCATTTGACCTTGTTTTATTGGAGAAAATTAAGTTATAAACAGAGACATATAACTACCATGTTTATTGTTTTGTCCTTGTTCTTGCTTATGGAGATAAGCACATAAATGTACAGTGCATCATCCATGTTATTCCGTTGTGGATTTCCTTCAGCGTTGGGGTGTTTTGATATTAAACTAAGTGCTAAAATTTCCCACTTCTTTTAGTCCTATTTTTCTACTATATTTAAGCAGCAAAGAGGACTTTCTCTATGCCTCTGTGTAAGTGTGATTCAGAGAGAACAAAGAATCACATTTTTGGCCTTTGAGCAATTAATTTGACCTTTGTAAGTCAACAGCACAGACAATAGTCTTTAAAGCCATGGCTCTGAATTGCAAGTACCAGCTGCTAGAGAGGAAAAAAAAATTTCAAAAAGTTTGGATTTAAATATCAAGAGCCAAATCCTGGAAGATTTGGAGCTAAGAGTTCAGACCATAAGAAGGGAGGGGGGGGGGAGTGGGGGAGAATTGGGGGAGTGGAGGATAAGTGATGCTGTAGGAGCAGTTTTCCAACAACATAGAGAGATGATAAAAATCCTTTCTGGATGGTAAAAGAAGGGGAGAAATATTGGGACAGGAGAACAAAAGGTGCAGACAGTATGGGTGGCCCTATTCCCTAGCCCTTTTTTGGGCTTGAAACCGTGGGGGTGCTGGATGAAAGAAACTCCCAGAATCTTTCGTTACCTAAGAATACTGGGAACTACTGCCACATCTAGTCCAGAACTTGAGAATAAAATAATCTTAATGGTTATTTCTCATCAAAATAGGCAACAGCAGTAGGTATGAATGTCATCCAAGTAGGTCTCGGCAAGGACAGGGCTTGAGATGGACTCCCAACCCAAGTTTTCTACTGCTCTCACAAGGCATAGAAGCTATCAAGACCGTGATTAGGGAATGAAAGGGAGTTGAGATTTGAGAATCAGCAAGCCTAAAAGGTTGCCCCAGCTTGATATGAGAGGATTCAATACTGTTCCTAAGCCAATTGAGCCCCGAAACACAGAGGTATGGGTCTCTCTCAACATGAGAGAGCAACATCCAGGAACTCATAAATATCCCAGATACCATTCAAGAGTGAGGAATGGAAAAAACAATAAGGTGGAATTATAACTGAGAAGTAAGGAATTAACAAATGATAATGATTACTGAATTGCTATACAGATGCCTTTTTATTGTCTAGTATATTGTAGACTAGCCAAGAGTAAATACCTGGAATTACTGAAAGTCACTGAATACTTACCCATGTGTCTTGATCTTTGATAATGATTGTAAAACTATAAAACCTTTAGCATGATTATAAAAACTTCGTGACTGGCCCTGTCTGCATCCCCTTATCGTGACAACTTTGGAGTCCTGTGATCACATAGACCTTAATGTTTATTAATAAAGGAATTTGAGTCAACCCGGAACTATCCACCCCCCACCCCCCATTTCCTAAGTTATCTTACTAGACAAAACTAGATGTAACCAAAATCAGCCTGCCTCACATGAGAAGTGGCTTATACCTTAACCTATAAGTGACTATACTTTATTATAATACTAAAAATCACACCCATCATCATGTTAAGGCTGCTATTTTCTTACATACATCCTATGACTATACATGTAATCAGTCTGCACATGCTCAATTATTAGATCATCCCTAACTTCATCACTGTGAGCCATTATCCTCACTATCCTAAAATCTGCCCATCTTTTGATACTATAAAATTCTCAGAGTTACTGCAGTTTGAGGAATAGATTTTAGGCCTCTAGGACATCTGATCTCCTTGCTTCCCACTTGGCAATAAACACTCTCTGCCTTTGAAATTCTGGTATCTCAGGAATTGGTCATTTGAGCGCACTGGACAGAGAACCCCTGCTCTGACTGGTAACATGCTGAAGAGGGGTGTCGACATTATGGAGTAGAGGAATGAACCTGCCTTACTTGTAGTTGAGGACATTTATGAGTTCCTGGATGTAGGTGAACAAAGGTGGCAGAAAGGGCAGCCCCATCTAGGGATCAGATAGAGGACACTGATAAATTCCAGATGACCACAGTGCCAGTAAAAGACAAGCAGGGGCTTGGTTCAGAGTTGGGAGCACCCCATGGCCCCCGAAAGCCAACTTCATAGGGTGCCAAAGCCTGCAGGATAGACATCAAGTGACAGCCAAGACTACAGATGTCAGAGTTGCAACCACAGATTCTAGGGCAATATTTAAGAACTCAACAGTAAGAGGAGCATGGAGGGTAGGAAAAAGTAGTGGAGGAAAACCCTGAATTGATGCAAAAGGGGATGAGTTTGAGACAGGAGGTCACCAAGTTACCTTCAATTGGCAAAATTAAATTTTTGCTTCCAATCAAAAAAGAACCAGAGAGTAGAAATGTTGAATTATACTTAGCAGTAGAAAAATGAGTATTGGTTTTTAACTCACTCAAATCTGTGACTTTTTATATTTCCTTGTCAGCCATATATATATATATATATATATATATATATATAAAACCAAACAAACAAAATATATCCTTTCCTACACTACTGGATCCCCAGCATTTAATACAAGGCTTGACACAAATTACACATGAATATTTCTGAATGAGTAAATGAAAAATAAACTGATAATTGAAAATTCCCATCCTCATTGTTGACCAACCATGATCTCCCATATCCATCAGAATTATTCCACCAAAGTGGAGGCCACCATCAACTGCTTGGTCAACCTGCATCTGTGTACCTCCTACATCTACCTTTCTCTGGGCTTCTATTTAGAACGTGATGATGTGGCGTTCAGGGCATGGACCACCTCTTCCCCCTTCTTGGCAAGAAGAAACACCTTGAAGATGCACAATCAGCTAGGTAGCCACACCCTCTTTCAGAACTTGCAGAAGGTATCTCAAGATGAGTGGGGTAAAATCATAGACCCCGTGAAGGCTGCCACACCTGGAGAAGAGCCTGAACCAGTCACTTTTGGATCTGATGCCAAAACATCAGATCTAGGTTCTGCCAAAACAGACTCTCACCTCTGTGACTTCCTGGAGAGCCATTTCCTATACAAGGATATGAAACGCATCAAGAAGATGAGCAACCACCTGACCAAACTCACTGCAAGGTTGGTGGCTGGACTGGGTGAGTATCTCTTCAAAAGGCTCACCCTCAGGCATGATTAGGAGTCTCTGAAATGCAGAGGTCTTTGGGAACACATCTGACTTCCCCTGGCATCCAGGCTTCTGCTGAGCCCATCGTGCCAGCCAGGAAGCACCCTTTTAACTAACCACTTTGCAGCCCTCTAACAAACCATCAAACAAGTTTAAACAATAATGCTTTTCAGAGCAAAACAAAAACCCTGAAGGGAAAAGAGAAGAACATATGGGGGTTTTCCTTAATGAAGGACTATTAGTTTGTTCTGTGCCCTTGAATGAGTAGATTTTATCAATTGTTAAATAGGGAACTGGACCAGATAACCTATAGTCTACCAGCTATACCATGCTATGATGCTAAGTGAGGGGACTAAAGTAAAGTTTACAAGACAAATAAAGCAATCAGTAGTGTGTAAACAACTTTCCAAAATTGGCTTAAAATATTCAAGGACCAGTTTCCGACTGACTAACATTCAGCATTATAGTATTTCTGAGTGCATTTTTAAACACCAGCTGTGCTACTTAGTAGCTGTGGGACCTTGCACGGATCACTTAATTCCTATCAACCACAATTTCCTACTCTGTAAAATAAGAATAACAATATTACTTGCTATATATGTAAGTCAGGATTAAACGAGGGAGTGCAGGCAAAGATTTAAAGCCTACCAAGTGCTCGATAAAGATAGCATTTATTATTATTTTTTTTAATTAACAACTTTACTTCAAATTCACAAAAATAAAATGACAGCTAAATAAGTTATGGAAACCTTACTCCTAAAAAGAGCATTTATTCTTAGCCAGATAAGCTAACCACACAAAAACATGTTAGCTGGCTCTAGAAGCAGAGGATGGCCAAGAAGATGGTTGTGAAGGTTACAGCTGGAGAGGAAGTTAGACAGTGGGCGAAGGGTCTGTTCCTTCCAACACTGTTGAAGCAAGAGACAGACCCATGGGATCGCCGGCATGATGTCTCTTCATTTTTTCTATTTCCTCACCTATATAAACAGTTATTAAAAGAGGTGAAAAGGGGAGTGGGTATAGCTCAGTGGTTAAGTGCCTGTTTTGCATGTATGAGGTCCTGGGTTTAATCTCCCATACCTCCTTAAAAAATAAATAAATAAAAGAGGTGGAAAGGTGAAGAGTAGTGATATTTAGGATTATAAAGGTTTAGGAATGCAAAATCAGTGCGTGAAAATCTAGGTTAGAGTTGGTGAGGCAAATCAATACAGCACTACAACTCCACCTAATGCCTTGATTTTAAAGAGCTTGTATATGTAGTAACTGTAAAGGAATTCTTTATAATAGCATGGATACTACTATCTCAGACCTCCAAGCCATTTTATTGCGAGGTAGATTTTCCTATTTTGTAGATCTACTTTGTATATATTTTATTATAATGTTATACTTCAACTTGCACAATTCCCAAAATGTAATAAAATCTGAATCTTGCTTGAAACAATAAAGGGACCTTCCAAATGTCATTCATACATGGTTAGAATTTTCTTTTCTGTCATTCAAAATGTGTTTTGTTGTTTTTGTTTCAATCAGCATACTAGAAAGGCCTGAGTAGACAAATAGATGTACTGAAAACAGATGATTCAAAGGAATGTGGTGGAGGAGAAATGACAACTTTTAAAATGTTGAATAGTTTCTGCAACCCTCCATTCTTTAATACTATTAGACACCCAGGTACATTGACAAATGGCTCGGTTTCTCTGCAGTGGTCATCATGGCAGAATTGGTAATGCCCTCTATTATTTTGTTAGACATGCACTTCTAGTGACATTATAGTGCCCATAAAATGGTCTGGTAACTTACAACCAGGATAAAACTATAGTAATATATTACAGATTTAGCAAAAATGTTTCTCTGGAACTCACTTTTACAGTGTTAGAGGCTCTTACTGCATCATTCTTCCTCTTCTGTCTAGTCCTTCAATTTCTTTCTTTTTAGGATTCTTAAACAGTTCTTGCAGCTAGTTTTTGTTTAAAGGCTCAGGTACAATTTTTCCATATGGTCCATCTCCACTTGCTATGGAACAACAAACATGCAGCTGGGTCAAGAATGTGGGCACAATGGAACACAGCTTGAGATGTCATTTCATCCTGCAGCTCTAGGTCTACTTAACAACCGGTGCTTTCAGCATCTTCAATCGATGTCCTTCTTCCTCTTGTCCAAAAGGCTAAATTGTCAACCTCCTTCTCACATGCAAAGGTTTAAATCAGTCCAATGTTTAAAAGCACATATGATCATAAGTGGGAAGAATCTTAAACATAAAAAGCATTTGCCAGTGTCTTAGCTTTTGCTCCTTATTTTGAGTTGTGCATTAGGATTCTTTGATGATTCCTAAAGCTTGAATAATTAATGAAAATATGGATATGATCAAATAGTTTTAAAGTAATTGGCTAATCTGCTCCTTTTATCCTCTACAGACAGAATTATTTACAGAACTACAATACTTATATGTATGAAAGCCTTCCCAAAAATTCCGAAGAAAGTATTTTCTTTTTTTCCCTCCACATTTGGTGATACCCCTTTCTTCTCCTTTTCCTTCTTTACTTCCTCCTCATTTTCCTTCTTTAATGATTCAATTTCATCAGTTAAAATTAAATATGGATTATAGTTGATGAAATACATCGCTCAACTTGAGATAAAAATTTAAAGAAACTATTTTCTCTGTGAGAAGTGTAGAGAATGAAATTTCCAAATTTTATTTCTGTTGAGGTACCTAAATTTCTAAATGGGAAGACAGCTGTCTGCATAGAAAGTTTTCTTAAGATTCAAGAACTCTAAAACATTCCACAGAAATTCAAAAGTGTTAGTATAATAATATTGCCCCTTAAAGGAAAAAAACAAGATGCTGTCAAATTTTGATAGGACAAGAAGGATGATGATTTGTATCTTTCAAAACCAGCTACTTTGTAATGTTCTCAGTTGCAGGCCTCAGAATTGAAATGTGACTTGAGGCCACAACCTGGTGGACAAGACCATGATTTTTTATGAACTCCAGACTACAAACATAATAAATGCTTATACCATGTCCACTGACATAAGAGAAATGCTCAATACTTTCAGCTGTCCTGACTCTTGCTATGACTACTAAAGATAAATATTAGAGCTGTTTACTTGAATTCGAAGCACTAACCACAATAGGAGCAAGCCAATTGTTCATGTCAATAGTGTTCTTTCTGAACCATTTATTATGACAAATTGTTTAGCAGGAAGGTGTAGTAGATTCAATAGTGTCTCCCAGAACTTCATGCCCACTGGAACCTCAGAGTGTTTACCTTGTTTGGAAGTAGGGTCTTTGCAGATGTCATTAGTTAAGATGAGGTCGTCCTGGGTTAGGGTGGGCCTTAAATTGAGTGGCTGGTATCCACGTAAAAGAAGAGGACACAGAGGGTCACGAACATCCACGGTAAAACACCATATGAAGTCAGAGGCAAAGATTGTAGTGATGCAGCTCCAAAGCCAAGGATTGTTAAGGATTCCAGCAGCCACCAGAAGGTAAGAGCTGGATCATGGCCCTGCCAACACCTTAATTTTGGACTTCTAGCCTCCAGACCTGGGAGGAAATTAATTTCTAATGTTTTAAGCCACCCAGTCTGTGACACTTTGTTATGGCAGCCCTAGTAATTTAATACATTTGATATGTAATACTTGACCTATTATTAACAATGTACAGTGTGTATATTTATTGGGAACTAAGAGAAGACAAAATCTTCACTCATCCAGTAATTATGTCTGAATTAGCAATCCAAAATTTTTAGAACCACTTTAGAAGCATATTTATATATTCCCTTTGGAGAGCAAACCACACTTTGAATACTTTACATTTTAAAATCTGGGTCAAAATCACATCAAATTTTAGGAGTCTACCAAATGGTGAAAGTGACTTTAAGAAATTATTAAAGTACTGTGGACAACTCTTTCAGCTTGTGTTATATCATCCAAAATCATTTGTATGTAGGATAACTGCTGGAGTTGATCCAGGTTTTATGGGGCCTGAATCTTATACAACTTTGGGAATCCTATTTAAGGAAAGACAAAATTACAAATTAAAAATTAGATTCAGAGATTTGGAATAGGTCCAGCAAAGTGATAGACCTTGAAGCTTAGTCTTTTTTTTTATTTTTTTTTAAGATTTTATTTATTTATTCATTTATCCCCCCCTTGCTGCCCGTGCTCACCGGGTCAGCCATCCACGCCGTGCGGGCAGGCCCGCCCCCACCAGGAGGCCCCGGGAACCGAACCCGGGGCCCCCCATATGGCAAACGGGAGCCCCACTGATTGAGCCACAGCCGCTTCCCTGAAGCTTAGTCTTGATTAACTTCACCTCAAATCCATGCCTGGAGATAAGACAGTGACAACATTGCAAAGAGCGAACAAAACCAGTCTCATGGGGATGAAGTGTCTATAGAAACACAAATTTGCTAGACTAGAACTGTGAAATAAATGGAAAAAGAAACATAAGGGAGAAAAGAGAGGACAGCCAAAAGATATTGGGGAGACTGGGACCATGGGAAACAAATGTCTCATGTCAGAGTGTAAGTAACTGTGCTGTGCAGATGATGAGTAACGTGTTAAGATGTCAAATCAATAAGATGTCAGATCTCTGGTAATTTAATGCAAATAGCTATTAAAGTCATGGAGTAATGGACTGATTAGAAATTTTTTATATTTCAACAGGGTATCCCACAGGCACAATTTCATATATTGCTAGATTTTGCAATTAACTATTGAAACATTTCCATTCCTTCCCCTCTTTCCTCTCCCTCTGCACACTATTCAATACCTAGCTGCTTAGAGTCAGCTAAAAAGCCTATGCTATTTCATGTGTTTAAGCCTCAGGCAATTCTAGTTCCCCTGTTTGGATATCATCCCTCCTTGCCTTCCTGGGAAATGCCCATTAATCTTTCTGCATCACATATGGTTCAGTCCCAGAGTTTTTTTCACAAAAAATAGGAAGAACATTTAGACTTCTCCCACATGTATATCAGAATTTGTTGTGAAGGATTCCAAACAAATGGAAATACTGTCATCATTGCAGGTGGTTGTCATTTTTCACCACTTCATATCTGACAGCTCAGCTGCTAAGATGCTACCAAATAAAGACCATACTTCAGTTACAAAGATGAAGAGTGAGGAAGAACACAGCAAGCATGGGAAGAGCAAGGCCAAGGCTCTGAGGAGCTTGGAATGTCAGAGAAGAAGGATTCCTGAATGTCTTCTAGACAACTGGGAGGGTATGGTGGACAGGGGTAAATTTCTGCAGGATTTTTTACACCCTGGTCAAAGGTTTGGATTTTATCATAAAGTTTAATGGGAAGTCATGGAAAGCTGAATAAGGGGTGAATCACCAAGATGGATCCAATGGACTCAAGAGGTAGAGCCTAGAGGTGATTAGATTTTATGGGGAACACAGGATTAGTCCCACGAAATGGGAGGGAGCTCGTTGAATGCGAGATGGTTTGGAAAGGTCCAAGAGATTTGGGGGCTACCAGCCCTGGCACAGGCATCTCTGCCTATTCTTGTTAATATCTCCCATTCCACTTTTAATTCATACCTCTTCAAATATGCACATTGATATAGCAGGACTGAGTAAAGGAAAAATGTATGTGTATGAATTCTGACTTGAAGTCCCATGATAGCATCTTATCAGCATCAACACATGAAGATTGCCTAATTTGTATATCCTGTAAAATCTGCAGTCAGATGTTCAGGAAGAGCAGAGCCAACACATATACTAATTACATTTAGGATGAACACATTGGAATTAGCTAGTTTCTATATATCCAACCACAGCAAGGAAGTGAACTACATCATCATTATGGGAACAAATCGCAGAAAAGGAGATTCTTACTACAGAGTATAAGAACCCTGAGCTTTCAGGGCCAGATGGCACTCTCTTTTACTACAGTGGTTCATAATGTCCTTCTGCTCTCCTACCACCTACCTGAAGGTTCTGAGCCTCTCTCTGAGAACATTCACACTAGTTCTTATCCATAGGGTTGGCCTAGTCAGCCACCATGGAAGAAGGGGCAACCATAGCTTTATGGTGACTAATGGACGATTAAGACTCTCACCAAGAGTTTCAATACTGTGAACTTTTACCTACTCAAAAGGAGTGTGCGTGTGTGGTATATCTATTAACTGGAAAGTTAATTATATATATATTATATAATATTACATTGGTCAATTTTATTTATTGTTGAATAATCTTATAAGGAATTTGGAAAGGCTATCTCTGGTCAGTTTCCATGTGCCACCTCCAAGTTTAACATCCTATAGTCTGATAGTAATCTACCCAAACTCTGTATCAGCTGGGTTTCCCCCAAGCTCATTAGTTTCTGATAGCTGCCAAAATCTGTTTCTACATCTGCTCTTTTAAATCTGCAACTCCAATACCCATCTCTCATTTTCAACAGGAATAATTCAGAAGATGGGGCTTGGTAAACAGATTTTTTCTCCTTTTAGCTAACTCTGAAGGGTTATAGCTATTCCATCTATGAACAAATAGTTTTTATATAGAAATGTGTTTCCCTGCCAAGTCTTATTTCTACATATGTCATAAATGAACAAAATTACAAATTTTATTTTCAAAATGCACACTTATTTAACATGTGCTAATTAGTTATCAGGTCCTGTTCAAAAATAATAGTCCCACAGGCTTTTTCAGGAAAGAAACCTAAAGAAAGGATCTCCTCATTTTATTTACCCAGCATACTGCTTATCTCTTTTTAGCAGATTCTTCTTCACTTTTCCCCATTGGATGGGATCAAGGAACTGAAACTACATTATAATAAATCTCTTCAATCAGCCTACTCTCTTCCCTACTTGCATGAAAGAAAACAAAATATCAAGCGGCCAAAAGTCACAAAGCCTGTTTTCTATGTGGAATAATGAATCCTTAGGGTGGAGGCTCTCTATCTTACAATAGCCACATGAAATTGATCAGACTACATGGAAAAGCAGATATACAATTCTTTTTAACTTCACATTTCCTCAATGGGTTTCAACGTTCTTTAAATAGAAATAAGCTCCCAGAAAGTGGTCTACCATGTCTCACACACTAAACTAAAAGACTGGTGAATGTAATTTTAAGTAACACTTAAAGACAACACATGGACTAAATGGGTCATGATACTCATCAGTAGAGTGTGAGGGAGTCTCAGGGATTATGAGAGTGAGAGCAATTTTAACTCACCAAGGTGGGTTTCAATACTCCCCAGTTTCTTCCTTTTTCAAATGCAATTTAGAAAGCATTTTTTAAAAAGCATAACTCTGAACAATTGTTATAATTATTATAAGAACCTCATGTCACTCAGTAGTATTTAGAATTCAATGCTTTATAAAATTCCAATGAATTGCATTGGATTGCAAATGTTACCTATATATTATCATCTAAAATTTAATGTTAAGATACTGAGACTAAAACCTATTTATTTCATAAAAAGGAAGACAGAACACATTAAGACTAGTATTTGTTTGTTTTTTAATTGTGAGAATCCAGGGAAACAAATTAACAGATACTTTGTGTTTTCTAGAATGATCTGACAGAAGAAAATGGTTATTGGTACCATTCTTTAGGATAATTATGCCAGTGAATTTAGTGAACCTTCTTGGTATTATTAAATTAATAGCATCAACTAAACTCTCTTTGGGATTCAGCAGGGATCAAGTAAAGAGACATGAGGTTTGAAGTTGGGAAGATGTACTGCTGCGTCCTTGTTACTGGAACTCATAAATATACATCAGGATTATGGTTGGAGGCAAGCTGTTGAGATGGGAGTTTATTTTTAAAAGTGGACAAAATGAATGTTCAGAAAAAAAATAACAGTTCTATTCTTGAGAATCAACACTGTGGGGAAAATTGTCTTGTTGCAAACCTTACAAAAATTTTTAAAAATTAATTTACTATTAATTAAGAAATAGATCATAGTCAACAAATTTGCATAGGTTTTAGAAATACAAATGGCTAGTTACTTGTTAATGCTAACAATAGTTTCCTCTTACCTGCTGTGGTGCCTTGAGTTATATACCACAAATATCCATATGTTCTTGGTCCTAATCTTCAGTCCTATGGGTGTGAACCAACTCTAAACAGGCTCTTTTGAAGATGTTATTTTTAGTTAAGGTATAGCCCAACTGAATGAGATTGGGGTTTAATCTGGATTACTAGAGGTCTTTATAAACAGAAGAAATTCAGAAATAATGAGAAAAAGCTATGGGAAGGACCTGGAAGCCAGAAGCCAATGGAACCAGGAAGAGAAAAGAGAGGATACTGCCATGTGACCAAAAAGCCAAGGAACCCAAGGACTGCCAGCCTGCCAGAACACTATCGAGTCCCTGAGAGGAAGCAAGCCATCGAGCCTTTAAAGCTGTAAGCCAATCAATTCCCGTTGTTTAAGCCGATCCATTGTGCATTATTTGTCATAGCAGCTGGAAAACTAAAGCATCTGCCATGAATTTTTAATGATCATATTTATTTAAATTATGTGTTGATGTCTAAAAATATAATGGACAATTAGAAACCACATTTGAAGACAACTGCTGTTGTACAGTATGTTATCAAAATTTCTTAACTCTATATAGATGCTATTTTGAATTGTTTCATTTTACAATAGCAAATATCTGCTAGATAATATTTTTTACCATTAATAGTGATTTAAAATGGATTTTATTAAGATTTAGAACATGTTCTGATCATGGACAAACATACCACTTAAGTATACACAATTACTATTATCCAGTGTGTGCAGAGAAACTATTTTAATTCTAAACTTAAAATCTCTAAATTTCACAGTTCAAATTTTGTTTGCTCTTTCAAGGTTTTATTTATTTAAAAAATACACACTCAGTATGTGTCAGACACCATTTTAAATATTTTACAAACTTCAATTTATTTAATTCTCATAGCAATCCCATAAATTAGATAATTATCCCCATTTTATAGATAAGAAATTGAAGCATAGAGAAGTTAATTATCAAAGTTACTTAGCTAGCAAGTAGCAGAGCTCAGTTTTACACTTTGGCAGGCTGATTCCAGAGTCCACACTTTTAACCACTCCACTATGCTGCTTTTCAGAATACCAGCAAATAGCACATTTTATATATTTAGTTTCTATAACTCTGTTACAGGTAAAATTCTGTTAGTTGTATATTTTAGAAATAATACTACCACAAAAGAGCCACTTCTAACACCTGAGATTAGTTTAACTAATATTGAACTTTATAGAAATGGAAATACCTGTCTATCTCTCTGTCAGTCTATCATCTATTTGTAGCAGCTGTTGTAGCAGTGTTTTCACCTTCATTTTCATTCCTGTATAACAGTCCAATCAAGGAATATAACACATTTTTAAAAATTCATGCTAATATTAATAGATATTTGGGGTTATTTTGAAATAATTTAGATATAACAAATAATATTGTTATGAACATTCTTACTTACATCCTTTGGTGCATGTATGTATATATTTTGTTGATAAATATGCAGGAGTGAAATTTCTGGACCCATAAATACTGATTTCTAAAGTGGAGATACTAATTTTCAATTATTTACACTCCTACCTCTCATACACTCTCTAAGGGTATGAGAAATCTATTCCTTTATATCTATATCAGGGGTTCTTAATCAAGGGTCTATGAACCCCCAAGGTGTCTGTGGAAAGATTTCAGGGGGGGGTCCATGAGCTTGAACTGAAAAAAATCAACTTATTATCTTTATTTTCTCTGACCTCTAATTTAAATCTAGCATTTCCTTCACTTATGAATGTATGCAATAAATAAATACAGTAGTATTCATTTCACCTGAGTGGCAAAGGGGTCCATGGAACAAAAAAGGTTAAGAACCCCTGATCTATATCAACACTTGGTATTATCTACCTTTTTAATTTTAGCAATTCTGCTTATTAAGCATTGTGATTTTACTTTTCCCTTTCCTGATGACTAATGATGTTGAGCATCATTTCATATATTTATTGGCCATTTGGATTTTTACGTTTGTGAAATGCCTGATCATGACATTTTTCCATTTGACTTTTCGATTGTCTGCATTTTTACTATTGATTTGTAGGAACACACACGCACACCACATGTT
This sequence comes from Tolypeutes matacus, assembly GCA_026826555.1. NCBI lineage: Eukaryota > Metazoa > Chordata > Mammalia > Cingulata > Chlamyphoridae > Tolypeutes > Tolypeutes matacus. The sequence goes on from JAKSZT010053928.1 coordinate 11,254,585, forward strand.
CGTTGTTTTAGTTTTCTAGGCTGCTTAAGCAAATACCATGAAATGGTTCCGCTTGAACAATGGGAATTTATTAGAGGCCTAGAAAATGTCCAAATCAAGGCATCAGCAGGGCGATGCTTTCTTCCTGAAGATCAGCTGCCAGTGATCCTTGGCTCCTCTGCCATATGACAACATGGAGGCATCTGCTGGTTCCTCCTTTGTCTTTTGGATTTCATTGATTTCAGCTTTTTGCTTCAGTAGCACTTGCTCGCTTGCTCACTCTCTCTCGCTTTCTGTCTCCCTCTCCATTCTGTTTATAAAGGACTCCAGTAATAGGATTAAGTCCCATCTTTAATTAGGCGATTCACACCTTAACTGAAGTAGGCTAATCAAAGGTCCTACTTACAATGGGTTTACACCCACAGGAATGAATTTGGAACATGTTTTTCTGGAGTATATACTGCTTCCAAACAATACGCGTGCTTACATATATATACTTCTATACATAGCTATGTTCTGAAACAAGGTCTTTGTTTCACATGCTTATTAGTGTCTTTGAGAAACAAGAGTTCCCAATATATGTTTTTTTTTTTCTTTTTCTTTGTTGTGAGTAGGTTTTGTTCTAGTTTAAGAAATTGGTACCTACTTCCAAGGCCATGAAGACATAGTTACATGTTTACATTCTAGAAGCTACATTAATCTAAAAGCTATCTTTCACAATTATAACCACAATACACTCAGGATTAATTTTTGTAAATGATATAAAGTTGGCATAAAGATTCATATTTTTTCTATACGAGTATATTTGATGCAGTAGTATTTATTGAAAAGATGATTTTTTTTTCATTCTTCTACTATTTTACATTACTTTTAAATCAAATGTCCATAAATGTGTGGGTTTCTGGACTGTCTATGCTGATCTTGTTCAATATCTTAAGTCCTGTAGGTTATAGTAAGTCTTTATACATGGTACCAATACATCAAGTCCTTCAGCTTTGTTCTCTTTGAGAATGTTTTGATCCTTCTTGACCCTTAACAGTGTCATGTAAATTTTAGAATCAGTTATTTATTTTCAGTAAAAACCCTGCCTGGATTTTGATTGAGACTGACCCCATTAGTAAGAATAGGTTAATACTATTCTTTTATGGATTATATTAATTCATAAATATTTATTTAATTTCTCTTAATAATGATTAAAGTATTTTGTGTATAGTGGTCCTTCTTATGTTTTCATAGATTATTCCTAGAATTTTGTTCTATTATAAATAGTATCATTAAAATTTATTTTCTAAACGTTTTGTTGAAGGTTGTTTTATTTATCTCAATTACCTATTGCTGTTTAAGAAAATACTTCAAAATTTGGTGGATAATAAGCTATTATTTCTTATAGTGTAGATTGGCTAGGTATTTCCTTTATTCCATGTGTCTCTCCATCTACCGTCTCTCATGTTGCTGTATTCAGATTGAAGCTGCTAGGGCTGGAACATCCAAGATGGGCTCCCTCTCTTGCCTAGGGCCTCGGTGCCGGCTCTTGGAATGAAACCTTGGCCTTCCTCCACATAGCTTCTCTCTTTTTCTGTGCTCTCTCTTTAATCAGTAATCTGTTTTAAGCTTCTCTACATGCTGCCTGGCTTCCAAAAGGTGAAAGTTGAAGCTGCCAAGCCTCTTTAAAGCCTAAACTCAGAACTGGCACCATAGTTCTTCCATTGCATTCTTTTTGTCAAACAAGTCCCTTGCACATCTCAGATTAATGGGAATGTGACTTGCTTTGACCAAAATTTTATGGGAAGAGTGATATGTACATATAAGGTACATACAAAAGTGGGAGGAAATAGTAGATGTCAACTTTGTAGACAATGATCAATCCACTGCCTACAATAATTCATATCCCATTTCATGTGTAAAATATAATCTCTTCCTACAAAAACCCCATAAAATCTCATCTAATTAAGGCAATGGCCCTAAATCCAGGATCTCCTCATCTAGATCAGGTCCAGATACTGATGATGCTTCTTGGGTACATTTTTTTCTGATGCAACTCTTCAGATATGGCTCTTATTGATCTGAAGATCTCTGAACAGAAAATAAGCTTTCCACATACCCAGCATTCAATGGCAAGTCAGAGATAATAACTTCAACAAACAGTCCTTTTCAATAAGGGAAAGCATGAGAAGCAAATAGCAGTGACTGACCCATAGCCATTCTGAAATCCCTTTGGGTACATGTTGACAGTTGTCCCTACTCCAGGAATTGAAAATTTCCCTGTCTGGCCCCAGGGATGGTTCCTTAATACATTGCTTTCTTCTGCTTTTGGATCTCCCCTATAGAGTCTTGCCTTTGCCCTTGGAGCCATCCTTCTTTTTCAATAAGAAATGGCCCATGTTTGCAATAGAGTAGTTACTTCAGTCTGCTTCCCTCCTATAGAAAATTAGAGACTCAGAGGCATCTCCGTTTTTAACTGATTCTTCCCTCTTTTAGTCCAAGTAGGTGGTGCTTATGTCAACATATTAAAACACACACACACACACATAAACTTTGTAGGTCTTCTATACATCCTTTGAGGTCTTCTCCATGACCTTAAATCTGTACCTATAATTCTTTCCAAGATAGGCCTCTCCCTATTTTGAGTAGGTCTGTCTGCTTGTTATAGAATGATGCTCTTAAGATTCCTAGAAGCCCTTTCTTCTAGCTCAGAGGATCCAGAGGATAATGCCTTAAGTCTTTTATATGTCTTAACAAGAGGTCTTATAGACACATAATTATACCCACATTTTACTAGCAATGTTGTGAATTTGATCTTTGCCCAGAGAACATTTCTTTGATAATCATTTCTGAGTGAAGATACTCTCTTGGACCTTCTATATTTCCTCTAATTCTGCTTGATCACTGAACAATTGAACTTTTAGCTCATTCCTGCATAGGCTCATAGTTCTGCATTTGGGCAGGACTTGGAAGGGATGGTTCACCTATACTTCACTGAGGCTTGTTAGGCTGGCTTGACTGGAGATGAAGGAAGCAAGATAGCAAGATCACTCACACATCTGACACTTCATCAGATCTGAGGTAGCTAGAATGGCTGCCCAGACCTCTTTCTTTCCCTTCAAAGCCTCTCATCCTCCAGTACTTCTTTCTCTCCACCTCTGCTTATGTACATTCACTGCAGTAGGGTGTTGGACTTCTTTACATGGCAGCTGGCTTCTACAAGGATGAAGGTTGAGGCTGACAGATCTTTAAAGGCTTAAGCTCAGAAGTAGCACAGTGTCATTTCTGCTGAATTCTGTTAGTCAAAGCAAGTCACAATTTCACTCAGATTCAAGGGAGTGGAGTGGGGAAAATAGACCCACTCCTTGATGGAAGGAGCAGCATGCCCAAAAGGGATGGGGGAATTGTTGTTGGTCATCTTTTCAGACAATCTACCACACTGTTACACCTAAATACAATTGCTTTTTTTAAAGTTGACTTCAGATCTGAAGACCTTGCGAAATTTACTTATTAACCTAATAGTTTTTCTTCAGATTCTATTGATTTGTCTTCATACATAACCACATCATCTTGGTTTCTAAGACTGTTACATTTGTTTCTTTTTCTTCTCTGCTGTTTCCTGTACAGGTCCTCTAGTACAAGGATGTATAAAAGCAGCTGTAGTAGTAACCTTGTCCTGTTCCTCTTTTTATGAGGTAAATTTTCAGTATTTCATCATTAAATATGATGACAGAAACTTTTTATTAGATTAGAGAAATTTTTGCCCATTATTAGTTTAAAAGGTTTTTTATATTATGAATAAATGCTGAATTTTATCAAATATGATTTCTGTATTTATTGAAATGAACATATGATGTTCTTTTATTTTATGTGAATAAATTACATCAATTTCATTGTTGAATGTGCAACCAACCTTGCATAATTAGAGCAAATTCAGCTAGGTCTTTTTGTATTATCTTTGTTATATATCATTGAATTTGGTTTGTTAATATTTTAGATAAGATTTTTGCACTTATGTTATGAGAAAGATTAGTATGCAGCTTTCTTTTCTCATAATGTCCCTGTCAGGTTTTCATTATATTTAGATTTTAAAACTATTTTATAGCTAACCCTCAAACGGATTAGATTGAAAAAGTGTTTGTCACAGACATGAAGTTATAAAATATTTTTCTATAACATTATACTCCTACAGCTAATAAGAATTAGTAATTCATAGAATTTCCCCAAAATTGGTATCTTTCCAGAAAGCTATGATCTTCCACAATTTCATGGCCTATGAGTCACCCACTGAACAACAAATGGCATCATCACCTGCCATTTTCTGCCTCCTTATTAAGCCTTATACTACTCCCAAGCACTTACCCACCAACTGATATATTGTATTCATTTGGTTGTTTATTAATTGTCTATTTCCTTCCACTAAAATACAAGCTTTATGAAGCAGGGTCTTTGGTTTACCCCTGAGCTTTAAATAGTGGCTAGCACATACAGGCCACTAGTATATATTGTTGAATGAATGAATAAATTAATCTCATAATATATACTACAATTATATTTAGGGATGTGTATTGTATCAGGTTCATAAAGCATATGTTTAATTAATTTGCTTGCTTCATTGCTTTTTTCCAGTTGTGGAAAACAAATATTTTCAACAAACAAAATATAAATGTTACAAAAACTGCCATTTTGATTTGAGGGCCAATTTATTAATCTCCTGATTATCTCTACCACGGAATGGTTTTTTGCTCCCATTTTCTACAAGGAAAACAACCCTGTCAGTCCTATGTCATCATTTCAGAATTCTATCTGACAGGGTAAAAACAAATAATCACCAGCCAAAAGTTTAGAATGAAGGGATCACAAACATGAGAGAACAATAGCTCAAAAAATAAGGCATTTTTTATGTAATATTTTCATTTTTTGCTGTTTGCCTTCCTAGGTAAAGATATAACTCAACATGGCTGCTGAAGGCTATAAGTTACCACAAACAGTGCCTGTGTCAGGCCCTACTTTAAATAATAAGTTAAGAGAATACCCGGGTTTCTATAATTTTCTTTTTACTTTTCCTAGAAGAACTAAGAATAGCTAGAGATTACTCAATTAAAGATGCTTGATGTTAATGAGGTCCTAAATGGGTCAGTTCAGCTTTGCTCTTGTCCTTGCTATGCATACCTCCCCACTCTTCAACTCTGACTTCTCAATTCCAAAATAGAAATCTCTCCTTCCCTGCTGGTTATTAAATGACTAAATGGAACTGTAGATGAATATACATCTATCCAAAGGCTTACTGCTACAACACAGTGGTGTCATTTTTTTAATATAAAAGAACAGAATAATAGTTAATAATTATACAAACAAGGCACACAGCTTACTGAGACCAACTTAATAGCTTCTCTTTTATTTTCAAGATCCTTTTGTTTAAAATATTCATAAACAGCATGCACATTTCTTAAGATATGCCAAATATCTCCATATTTGATTATCAAATTTATTGCTTCTTTTTTTGATATCTTTGCATCTTAATTCTTTTCTTTAAAAAAAAACAAAACAAAAATAGCTCCCTGGACACATCAATGAAGCTTAGCCATAATTAGCATTTCCTTATGAGGAGTTCATTAAAATATTTTAATCAGGCTGTAAGAGATGTCCTTCCATTTATAAGACAGTGAGGCTTTTTGAAGATGGCACACTGAGGTCTCATTGGGAGCAATGTGTCTTCTTGCCTTGAAGCAAAACCTGTGACTGACTTAAATGCAGCAGTGGATTTCTGCAGGCAGTGTCATTGAGGTTTTCTTTCACAAAGGTCATTGTGAGAAAGGCCCTTGGCAATGCAAAGAAATAACCTTTTTGAAGAGAAGAAAGGAACAAAAATCCAGTCACATCTTTATTAAATTGTCCACTTTCCCTTTAGGTGACATGAAGTTATATTTTATCACTTGGAGCTATTGTGTTTTACAGTTTCATCTCAATTACTGGCCAAGGGAAAGAAGCAATGATTTAGATAATTAAAACTTATGTATATTTGCTTCTTGGAGTTCTTTATGAAGTGCATTTGAATACACATATATTTGATCTTATTACAGGCAATATTAAAAACATACATTAAAACAGGTTCAGTGGACTGAGTTATACATGCTCATTTCTCTTTCTTAAATTCTTTTCTCATCACATTACAGAATGGAAGGAAAATCTTAAATTCATGCTAAGAGCAATTAGCAGTTATCTCTAAAACAACCTGTGAGGGTGCTTCATCTGGGAAAACAAGGCATTGTTTAATATTTGTTTTTGTTTTTGTTTTCAGAAGACTCACCCTCTCAAAATCCATTTTAGTACTACAAAATGATATCTTATTTATGTGAATACATAAAGAACTGAGCAGAATAGACCAAAATGCTAATAAAAATTTGAAAAATGCTCTTGTAATCAGTTATGTTATGAATAATTCATGAATGAAAAGCAGACGGTTGAGTTGATGTTATAATATTGTAGCTTCCATTTATTGCACCGGGCACTTCACATCAATTAAATAATTTATTTCTCTCAAAAATCCTTTCAGTCAATATTACCATTCATATACATTTCATAGATTTTGAAGTGAAGGTTAGGGAAAGTTAAGTAGCTTAAGAACACTCAACTATAATCAGAAAAGCTGAATTTCTCATTTAAGATGGTCTGACATCAACTCCCATTGCTCCTAGCCACTTTGCTCTCCATTGTATCTGATTCCAATTCTACTAAACAGCTACCATTAGTGCTCAAAATATAACTTCTTTTCCCCTAGAAATGAGCTTGGTTTATATATTTCTTCTTAACTGGAATGTCATGAAACTTTCAGTTGGCCCAGTAAAATCTGCTACAGAAATCAAGAATTCTAACTTCCTATAAGAACAAAAGGCCCATTTAAAAGAGTAAAAGGTCTATTCTTATCTGGAAAGAAGAAAGATTACTTCATTAAGTCCAAGCATTTACATTTCTATTGTCTTTATTCAGGTTATTCCTTTTCAGAAATGGCCAAACTAGAGCATTTAGGGCAGTATTATGATAATACCCTTGATCCTTTGTTGTTTTTTCCAAATAAGAGATCCTCTTTTAAAATCTTACAAGATTGTTGGTTTCTAGTAATGAATTCCTCATATAAGTCATTTAAACTATCTATGTTTCAGAAAGCTGTCTTTTTAGGTTTGACTTCTTAGAAATTAGATTAAAGATTAAAGATGGAATAATTTAGTTTCTCAGGGCTGAATAAGGTAGAACATTTGAAAGGATGGCCAGCCCAAAGCTTTGCTTCCCTTAGCTTTTGTTCAGGTTCTCTGGGTTAGACAGACCTTGCCAATGGCATGAACGATAATTTCAAAATGTTAGGTATGAACTTACAAATGTTTCCTGTCTATTTAGTAGTATGAATTATGTACATCTCTTGTATCTCATTTTCCACGGAGCTCAAATTAAATATCCATATTATTCATAGTTTATTCTCATGTTAACCCTGCGGTCTTATTTTTATATAATCTTAAAAGCATTAAAATCCATCAATATTGGAATTTTTGATGGCAGGCATTTGAAAATGCTACTACTGCTTAATTATACCTGGATGTGAGGTGGTAGAAAGAGAGGTTAAGGGTGCAGATTTCAGAGTTATATGTATCTGGGTGCCAGTCAACCTATGTGATGGTGATGAAAATTATACAGATAATCCATGTAAAATACTTAGAATAGTGCTTATCATTTAGTTACCCTTAAACGATGTTAGCTACTAATATGTCTTCTTTAGTATTAGTATTAGTGTGACTATGAGTAGTGGGGGAGTTGACTATATAGGTGAATGTGCAGAACCTTATACTTTTTTCTACCATACTTTAAAAGGCAATGCATACTACTTTGTTTCTGATATTGCTAGGGGTTATGGGGTACAAAATTATATTAAAAAGACTGCCTTAATGCATATTAAATAATCTGTCCCAGGCGACATGGTGATGAGAGAACAATGAAGATCTAACTTTGCCACAAAAAAAATAACTACAACAGGTATTAGAAAATGGAAAAAAAAAAAAAAATCAAGTTATTGCCAAGTCATTAGGCAAGATTTTGCAAAGAAGGTAGGACCTTAGTTTCATCTTGAGAGAAAGGCTTATGATGTTTTCCAAAAGCTTAAATGGAAATTGAATTTCATTCACAAATACATTCACATTCATTTTATTATTAGTATGCTCAAAATCCTCTGAGGAAAAGTGCCAGAGAGCAAACATAAGGCATTTGTCCTGTTGTCATGTTAGAATTATTATTCCCTGAATAAGGTACTTCCTTTGCTATCCTTTACATGAAATATGTAGACAGAATGGGTTTAATTATTATTAGGTTTCTTTTTAAACTTACTATAGTGAGCTAGAGATTACTAAAAAAAGAGTTTATATTGAAAGTCTCCTTAGAATGGTAAACATGATCTGGCCAACAGCATCTAACTACATTTTAAAAATTATTATTCCTGTTATTCACTCAAGGGAATAAAAATCACACCAACCTTTGACTCTCAAACTGTTTTCAACTCTTCTCTACCCTTCAGTACTCAAATCCAATTCATCAGGTATAATAGTGCAATGATGGATACGGTTGCCAATTTTTAGGGGAAAGGTAATTTGATTATGGAAACGAGGAATGTAAGGAAATCATATTTTCTTCTTCCAATAGGGAAGCTTAGGTAGTCTGGAGAAAGGATAAATGTCTTGAAATGGCTTACTTCATTTGCCTTTTTTTCTAATAAATCTTGAACAGCGGTAAGGAGCATGGGGAATGGCCTACACCAGTGGCTTTCAAACTTGCTGGTGCAGTCCAAGTGTGTGCTTTAACCAGCTCCTTCTGACTCATGAGAGCTGAGTGTTAAATTTTCAGGAATGTTGCAAGCCAGTTGTTAAAGATGGCCATTATTAAACCTTAAATTATGTAAATTAAAATTAGATAAATTATATTTATATATTATTATATTATTGTATTATATTAAAACAAATCATATATTAAAACAAAAGTATTAAACACTCAAAACTCATCACTTCCTAATTATTTTATATATATTCTTGAGGTTGTGTGTGTTATATCTGTATAGCAGAAATACTACGTGGTGGTATAAATTATACATATTGCCCACTCCACCTTCAGTGGTATCATGTTGAAATCTGATTGGGGTGGGAGGGGGTGGTTAACACCATGGAAATTGACTAACTATAAACCAGAGCATGTCCCCCAAAAAAGTTGGTTGTTAAACATTTTATATTGTAACCTAGGAACCAAACATATTTATACAAGTAGATATACATTTGAAACAGCATTTCCAATTCCTATACTCTATAATATTCTCTTAAAATGCATTCTCTAGTACATTAAAAAAAAATTTGGTTGCAATGAACTAAATTCTATAATCACTTAAAGGTATCACAACCCAAATTTGAAAAACACTGGTCTAAACCCAACCAAGCAAATAGGATTTACCTCATTTAATGTGTGCTCCAAGAAATGACACTTTACAACTTCACTGGACCAAACATTATGCTTGTGAAAATGTTTCATTCTTAGATAAATATACTTTATATACTTTGTGTGTAGTTCATTCTATAGCTATGTCTACAATTCATTTCATTCCTTTCCAAATAAAAATCTCTAGTGGTATAGTTTTGGGGGTTGACTCCTGCCCTAGATGTGGCCTTTGATTAATCAAGAGCAGTGGTTCTCAAAATTTAGTGTGCACTAGAATCACCCTGAGGGCTCTGAAATACAGTTTGCTGGGCCCTGCCTTCAGAGTTTCTGATTCATTTGGTCTGGGACAAAGTCAAAGAAATTGCATTTCTAACAAATTCCCAAGTGACGCTGATGCTGCTGGTTCAGGGACCACTTTGAGAACCATTGGGATAAACTCAGGGTAATCCCAGACCATATGCCCCAGTTATTCATTCAAGATGGGCAGCCTCAGCATGGCTATTCCTCTGGTCATAAGGATTTGCTCGAGGATTGGGCAGATGATGGATTTCAGATCAAAGACATGTAAGGGCAGGTTTGTTGGTGGCTTCCAGGGAAGCAGCTTTAATTAGGAGCCAACTTTTGGAAGTTCCTCTCTCTGCCTTTGATCCACCTGCAAATCTGAAGGAAGGAAGTACAGTAGCCATCTTGTAAAGAGCCTGATGATGAAACCAGCACACAAAAGAGGCAGTCACAAAGCTAAAAGAGAAATGAACTTGTCCCTGACACAGCTCTAAATGTATTCAATTAGAGACTTCCAGAATTCTCAATATTGTTTAAGCTATTTTGAGTTGAATATTCATTTCCTTACAGCCAAAACCATATTAACTAATATACCTCTGAAGAAGCAAAGTATTTAAAAATCTCTACTATATCTAAAACCACTATGATTTTTACAATAATGTTGTAGCTACCCTTTATAACTGTGGAAGCAAAACCGACCTTTTGTTTTGTTGCCACGAAGGAAAAATATGTGTATCACATACTGTGGCAGTTTGGTATTGTTTATGAATTCCAAAAATAGTTACTGGATTGTGTTTGTAAACTGGTCTGTTCCTCTGGGTGTATTAGATTGTATTAGATTCAAAGATTTCACTTTTACTTTATTAAATCAGGATCAGGGTTTTTATTTGACCACGTCATTAGGGTGACTCAGTTTGAGTTCCTGCCTACAGCTAGCCTACAGCTGTGGACTATATAAACGGATGCTTAATCAAAGATAGGGAAGTAAATACATGGAGAAGAACACGGAGTTTAGTTTTGGATGCTGGGGTCCCGGGGAGAGAGCTGAGCCGTTCGCCTGATTGTTTGCAACTTAAGAGACTAGGGCCCTGGACAGCTGAGAAAGCCCAGAAAGAAATGAGACCCAGAGAGAGAGATGAGTTTTATGCTAGCCTACAGCTGAGATATGAAGAAGTTGGGACCATGGAGCCTTAGGAGGAAGAGAAAACCTGAACCCTCACAGAGACCAGCAGCCACCTTGCTCCAACACGTGGCAACAAACTTTGGTGAGGGAAGTAACTTACTCTTTATGGCCTTGTGACTGTAAGCTCTTTATGGCCTTGTGACCTTTAGATCCTTTATCCTCTATAAATATCCTTTATAAAAGTCAACAGAATTCTGGAACTTTGCATCAGCACCCCTTTGGCTGACTAATACACATATCAATCAGGAAAGGGTCCGTGTGCGCGTACATACACATGCACATTTACCATCCTGAAAAAATACAAAAATCACAATCACCCTAATTCAAGCCTCTAAAACAAATGAATATTTGAGTATTACATACTCTAACACAGACTTTTAGCAATGCTGATTTCTGGAGATGTATCTTGACCTTTAAAGACATGATATTTATTTGAGAAAAAAAAAAAAAAGCTGCTTTCCCATCATGAACAGGTTGACCATAAATTTGGTAACCTTGAAAATTTTGTGAGTTTCTTTTGTTTTCCACTGAGATATCTGATTGCTTTATATTTAATAAGCCAGTCCTGAAGTCTGACTCTCTTCCAACTGCTTAGAAAGTAAATGTCTTCTTTCTTTAACTAAATGTGTTTGCCTTTCAGTCTTCTTTACATTTTTGTTTTGTTTTGTTTTCTTTTCTTTTACTGGGAGGTCCTGGGGATTGAACCCAGGTCCCTCCATATGGGAGATGGACGCCCAACCATTTGAGCCACATCCGCCCCCCTCTTCTTTACATTTATCTCCATTTTTTAGACCACACTTTGGCAATCTACAGCATGCAGGCAAATATATATACTCTTCTCCCAGTCTGTGCCTTGCCCTTTCACTCTCTTAACATTATCTTTTGATGTACCAAAATCTTAATCTTAATATATCCTTATTTTTATCTATTTGTATCCCTTCATCATTAGCACTTTTTGTTTCCTATGTGTAAAAAGTCTTTGCCTATTTCATGGTCATGAAGATGTATGTTTTTCTTCTAAAAAGTTTTATTGTTTTACTACCACATAAATAAAACATGAAGATCTGAGTTTATCTGCAGTTGGTTTATATGTATGACATAAATTAGGGGTCAAGATCCATTTCTTTTTTATCTAATAGACCATTTATTGAAAAGATAATATTTTCCCCACTGCACTGTAGAGTGTATTTACCATTAATTAGATCATCATATATGTGCTGGTTAGGCCTCAGATTTAAGCGAATTCAACATTTTTCACTCTATGATTCTGTAAATATTTATTGAGAGTATAGTATTTAAAGTGACTCACTAAGAGTAAAGGCTGGAATTCTGCTTCAAGATGATGAAGCAATGGCATTTTTAAAATAATATTTTTCTTTATTTTTAAAGGAGCTTTGGATTACATAAATGTTACATCGAGAATATAGGGGATTCCCATATACCATATCCCCTCCCCCTCCCACATTTCCCCCATTAACAACCTCTTTCATTAGTGTGGTACATTTGTTACAAATGATGAACATATATAGAAGCATTGCTACTAAGCACGGTCTATAGTTTACATTATGTTTTATGCTTTGCACCTCAAGATTTTATACGTTTTAACAAAATATATAATGGCTTGTATTCATCATTGCAATATCATGCAGAACAATTCCAATGCCCCATGTTCCACCTATTCTTCCCTCTCCCCTCAGAACCTCTGGTGACCACTGTCTTTATATCAATGTTAAAAGTTCTTCCATTACTAGAATAATAATAAGTCTACTTTAGATCATAGTTGCATTCCATCCTTATGTTTGTTTATTCCTCTATCCTGAGGATTTTGGGATGGTGATACCCACTCTGCTCCTGATTGACAGGGGGCTTAGATCCCATGGGGCATATGAGTGGAACTGTCATGCTTGCAGTTGTAGATACTCTCTACTTCTTGGGATGGGTGTTGTCCATCATCATCCTTCTGTTAGTTTTTCTGGGTGAGTCTGATGAACTGGATAGTAGGTGTTGGCTGCAACTCTGTTGAGATTCAGGGTTCACCTGGCATATGAACAGCCTGAGGATTGAATTCTCTGGGGCATATATTTAATGGATATAGTGCTAATTATAGGTTCAAATAAATGAGGCAGAAGAACCATGTATAGGAAAATTATAAATGAGTCTAACTCTGATGCATTGGGGGGAGATGGGTTAGCATATATTCCAGGGTAAGGCCCACCGATGGGGTGCTGATTTCCTGAGATTGTCTGCCCTGCCTATAGTGTCTAGATGTCTCAGGAGCACCCCTACTTCAGGTACTGTTTACTGTGGCAGTCAGTGAGATCCTCCTGAGATGTCCATAAGCATAACCTCTGGAATGATCTCCCGACTCCCTTTGAAATCTCTTGGCCATAAAAACCCATTTGTATTTAATATTTCCCCCTTTTGGTCAAGGTCTTTTCCCAAATGCATTGCTATGTGTTGCTTGGTAAATGAAATTAGTAAATTGTATTAAAGGATTGACATTTTGAAAAGTGCTCACCAGAGGGGGGTTTCCCCGACTTTTGCTGCGATTTGTGTGTTCTGAGGCACAGGAATGCACAACTTGCAGGCCTCTGTGTGTGCCTCTAGACCCTCCTAGGTGGGTGAGACCTGAACATTACCTGGAAAGTGGCAGGCATTCAATAAATGTATGCTAAATTGATTTTTTTTGACTTGGTGAAAACTTAACTTTATTGACCCTGATTTTTTCACATGAAAATATGGTATTAGAGTAACAACTGCTATCTGACCTCAAAGGGTTGTTCTGAGTAGTAAATGAGATAACAGATGGAAGTTTTGTTTTGTTTACTACTAAAAAATCCTATTCAAAGGGATTATTTCCAAAATTGCTTAGCATATTCACTTTTGCAGGGGAAAAAGGTTTGCACTTTAATAAGCAGGTAAGATTTCTATGATGCATAAATCCGAATCATACTTCTCCTGCTGGATCAATTATATTGGAGAAATTGGTCTCTGAACTTTTAAAGTGTTTGTCCTGTCATATAACTGCACAAATTTTTAAAAATTTGTTTGCTTTTTGGAAATGAGGTGGTTGTTTTGAGTAATGGAGGTGGAGGGGGTTGGACATAAAATCACTTTCTACCTAAAATAGAACAAACAGAAAGCAAGTTAAGCACTCCAGTGCCACTTGCCTAGTTTTCTGATTGAAGTGCCTTTGTAATAAAGTTCCTTGGACATATAAATTCAATTTTATGCTGAATGCTTTTTCCTGAATAACAGAAAAGTATAGTAGTAGTATATGATCCCAAACTAAAATATCATCTATCTGATCTCTTTTCAGCTTTATCTTCAAATATTGCAGCTCTTGAAGCAACCATGTGAAATTAGTAGAATATAAAACATTCCATTTCAATATTCAACTAATTGATATTGAACATACGATTTAGAGACATAAAGTCAATAGGGTTACCCAACATTTAGGAGTTAAGGCTTGCTGTCTAAGGGAGAAATTTTAAAAAGCAGTCCATAACAGGTAACACTAGTTACATGTAAAGGAAATCCACCCTGAGGCATGAACTGTAGTGAGTGAAGGAGATGTTGACACATCACCTCTCAATCAAGGAGATGCAGAATTTTAGGGAGCCAGAAAGAGATGATTAAAGTAAATAGGAACAAAGTGAATTATAAGACTTTTAAAATAATATTGAAACTCTTATAGAATGAAAGAAAATAACAGAGGTGGGATAGTCTGCGTTAGTGTAGAAAGTGGAAGCTCAGAATACACAAATATATCCATTGGAGAGGGTCCTTATGGGCCACCCTGAACACCCACATCCTGGCACAGTTATCCCATGGTGGGGGCATATACCTCAGGCTTGATTACACTAGCTGCCATGATTGTTTAACCCCTTCTTTTGTGATTCTACATTTCCCAGGCAAGCCAACAACTTTATATTGGCTCTCTATGTAGACAACTCTTCTGGAGAGAGAATGTGCTGATCAGCTAACAAGGGTATTTGATCTACTTGGTACTACATTTCTCAATGTAAATCTGATTCCTTAATATGACTGCACATTAGAATCACCTGGGAAACTTTCAAAACTGTGATGCCAGGCACCATTCCAGACCAATTAAATCAAGACTCCCTGGGGATGGGCCTAAACACTGGCATTCTATAAATAAGTCTCATGGACCCTGAGGGTTGAGAACCATTGTCATAAATTAAACTGGCACTTGGGCTTATGGATGAGCCTCTTGTCCCTTTGGTTGTTGGATGTCTATCTCTTCATCGTCAAATTCTCTGTGAACTGGCAAAATTGAAGTTTTGGATTTGCAAAATTGAAGTTTTGGATTTGCAAAATTGAAGACTGGCCTCTGGATCTTTTGGCACTCAAAGGGTGGTTGGTTCTCTGAATAAGCAGCATTCACATTATCTGAGAGCTCTTTAGAAAAGCAGAATCTCAGAACAGACGCCATCTTACCGAATCAAAATCTGTACTTTAACAAGATTTGCAGCAGATCATTTTGCACATCGAAGTCTGAGAAGCATTGTTCTTACATGTTTCTCAATTTTCAGCTCTTGTACTTATATACCTGAATTATGCTATAAGTTTATATTCCTGAGCCCCACACTGACTTAACACAATGAGCTCCTGCTAAAAGGCCACACAGCTTTCCACAGTGAGTACTTTAACAGATCTTTCCCTTTTTTCATCAATAAACATTGAGAACACTTCTGAGAGACACAGTAGTCATCATAATTTTTTTTTTTTCACAAAATAATCATTTACTCCAAAAATACCACAGAGTAGTAGTAATTCTCTCTTTGATGAACCTACACTGTTATTCAGCCACTTAAGAACCAGCATGGTAATAAAAGTGGTTATTAAAAATAATTAGGAAAACATTTTTAAAAATAGATTTTGCATTTTAAAAAGTCTGTCGCTGAGTTATAGTTATTCATGCAGCAAGCAGAGGCTCTATACAGAAGAAAATAAACCATCCACTATTCACATGGAATTGGTCATTTTACCACAGCAATCTGAATAATGTATGAGAGAACCAGGGAAGAGATTAATTTGAATGAGATAATATTCTGAATAAGTTTCACTTTTAAACTCATATCAGAATTCAAAACAATACTACTGCTAAATCATTCATTCATTGTTGTTTACTTTCTGAAGGTTGCATGGGGATATGAGGACATACTTTAGAAATTATGCAGTGCTCCTTCATTTTGTTTTTCTTTTGTGGTAGATGACAAGTCCCTAACTATACAACTTTTTGTAGAGCAAGGAAATAGAATATCCTTCCACCACTTAGAGAAAAAGATAAAGATGGAAAACTCTTGATCATCAATAAGAGTCCATGGTCCTGGCATATGAAGTACCACAGGAAAATAGAGTCACTATGGAAGAAGGATTTTAAACAAGCAATGAAGATGTGATTCCCCCCCACACAATTTCTTGGTAAAAGAAAAATTGTGTTTAGGATAACATGCCAAGACCTTTTCCCTTTAGAATTCCAACCTTAAATCATATATTTTTGTGTGTGTTTATTTTAATGAATTACAAGAGGTTGATATGAAATGGGATCACTACTATTTATTTGCTAGTGTTATCAAGGGAAGGAGGAGACCTCCACCTTACACATACTGGCAACCTCCCTTATTAGAGTAGGATGAAAGCATCGGACTGAACATTTTCATCTGAATTAAGGAAGCAAAGGCAAAGTAGCTGTCATTCTTCCTGAGCATCTCTGCCCCTGAAGGTGTTATCTTGGCAGATTTTCAATGTATCTCCCAGTAAAATTTAGCAAAAAAAGCAAAGCCATAAGTAGAATAACATCACCTTTAACTATTTTACAAGTAAAGTAGCTCAAAGAACTAGATACCAGAAACACAAAAGTCACAAATGATTATTTTGTAAATATCTAAAGACTCTACATTAAAAAAGATGTATCTGTTTTTTAATATTCAGATAGGTTCTATCCAAATCCAATAATCAAGGTCATTAAAAATCAGAAGGGTATCTAAATATACTTGGTCTTCCCAAATGCCAAATCTTAAAATACAAACAAAAGTAAGAATAAATACAGTGCAGTAATGGTTTACAGGAAAGTGTGTCATCAAATCAATTCTTAAAGAATTTCTGGAACATAAAATGTATATGATAGAAGATTAGTGGGAAAATTCTGCAAAAATTTCTCATAATACTATTCATGTGAAAGACAGGACTGCCAAAAAGTAAGCTCTACAGAAGACTCTTGTGACAAACACAAGACTTGAGGCAGCAAGAACTGAGAGCAAGACTGAAGGGTGGACAATCAGTGGGCATATTAATTAAAAGACTGCAATAGCCTGTCTAATCCTGTGCTCTCAGAACTGCTGGCTCCAGAGTTTTCTCCAGCTAAACAAGAACCCTCCAATGTAAACAATAGTCCATCAGATATTCACACTGTGGGTGCCAGGAACAAAGCCAGAAATGTCATTCCCCAGGTTACTTCTGGATCCCTCCAGGAACCTGGAAGTTCAGGTATTCATGTATATAATGGTAGGGTCCATTTCACCAAACATAAGAGGCAGGGATCCTATAATCAGAATCTAGATTCACTGTCCCTGAGGGCCAATTAGAGAGATAAAGAGGGGGTGGATATGGCTCAAATGGTTGGGGTCTGTCTGCCATATGGAGGGACCTGGGTTCGATCTCCGGGACCTCCGGTAAAATAAAATATATATATATAAAGGGTGCATGGGCTGCCAGGCTGTGTGTGCTGGTGAGCCGCCAGGCCCCGGGAACCATGCAGCAAGATGATGACGTAACAGGAGAGAGACGCAGGGGAGAGACAAGACGAGATGCTCCGAAAGCCAGGAACCAAGATGGCACAGGTGGCAGAACATTTCTCTCCTACATTGGAAGTCTCCAGGATCGAATCCTGGTGAAGACTGGAGGAGGAGGATGAGAAGAGATGGCAGGAAACAAAATACAGAGAATTGCCCAGCGAATGGACACAAAACAGCAAATGGGGAAGGGGGTGGTTTAAAATGGATAAAGTAAATAAATAAACTTAAAAAAAAAAAAGAGAGATAAAGAAACAAAGTCTAGCCATTAGTACAGATCAACCTAGACTATATCCTTTAGAATATTAACAAATAATCATGTATAATTAAAAGTCTCAAAAATTAAACATGATTGATATTTTTAAAAACTCAGTGAAATGTAAAGGACAAAAAGAATAATGTACATGGCCAAAGAGGAAAAAAATTCAAAACAAAAAGAACAAGTTGGTGATCTTGAAATTTGAAACAAATTCTTTCAGATCACAAGGTAAAGGGAAAGAGAAAAAAATTATGAGAGAAAAGCTATGAGATTTGGTGGATCCATTTAAGAATCCAATAGCTAGAAAAATGATTATTCCAGAAGGCGGTAACAGAGTTAATGGGTAGGAACAAGTGATCAAAGAAAAAAATAAGGAGGATTATTGAAAAAAGGAAACATCTGGACATGAGAATAACTTAGTTAAAATAAGAACCCAAGAAATAAAGGGAACAAGCCATAGTATAGATATTTCAATAAGGTGTTATTTCAATAGGCACAAGAATCGTACTTGCATCAGACTTTTAACCTACAACACAAAATGAGAGGGAGAAATAGTGCAATAATATCTAAAAGGTATGAAGAGATATAAATAAAACCTTGGCTTTTGTACTCAGGTAAATTAGTATTCTGAAAATGCATATATATTCATTTTCACATTCATGAATTTAAAGTCTCAAATGTTATGATTTATGGGTCTTTAAAGATAATTTTGCTGATGCCTACCAAAATAACAAAGCAAAATAAAAGTCTAAGAAATGAGAAGTAAAAGAAAGTAAAAAGGCAAAGGAGATGTCAACGTCTCCAGTTTGGGTCACAGAAACTATTTCCCATGAGAGCAAGGCAAGTCAGACTCAATGAGGGCATAAGACATTCTTGAAGAAGGAATGGCTACTTTGGCCCTGGCTGACAAATAAGCAGCACTAGGAAATTCTCCATTGTTATTATCATTTAAAGTGATAAAGAGGAGGGACAAAAGATTTTAGAAAAGAGACCAGGTCTTCAAGTTACAAAATTCTACTTGGGTAGTGAATTCAGAAATAAGGTGTAGTTCTCTCAATTCAAGGTCAGAGGATATAATTGCCTTACTCTATACGTAGTTCTTGCTGATTTTGATGATTTGGTATATCCAAATGGGGACACAAAGTTTAGAACTAATCTCAACCAGTTTTTTTCCCCCCAAATTGCAGAAGGTATCAGATCTTAAAATCTTATGTCTGTTGCTTCCAGTAAAATGCTTTGCCATACACAGGTAGCTTGACTTGAAGATAATTCAAACAAGAAGTCTTGGAATTAGTGTGCATAGAATTTTGTCCTTGAAATAGGATAGCCAGAAGCTAGGAAATATACTTACAGTGGCTAATATACTTACAGTGGCTGAACACGTCACATTTTAGGCCCAAGTCTATCCCATCTAAGACCATAAGGCACAAGCTAATGCCCACTCATCCTAGGGGACATATTTTTTACTGTAACCACAGTGTGGGAAATGCTCCACCTAGTGGGAGTCCAGAAATCCAGAGCTGGAAAATTAGTCTACTAGACTGGACACCCACTTCCCCTACACCTCTGAAACTGGTTGCTTTCTGTGAAAACAGCAGTGAACAGATTTGATTTTGAACTGAACCTGAGGAAATGGGTCAGGAGTTGTATGGGCAAGAGGGAGGGATGAGAGCACCTGGAGAACTGAGAATGAGGTTTTTTTTTTTTTTTCTTTGTAACATTTTTTTTATATTAGTAATAAACTCATTGTAAACAAACGAAAAAGGGCCATAATAATGTCTCTTTCTATTGAGGTCAAAACAGAATACAAAACAATAGGTGATAAGTGCTCCTGTTTTAAAATTAAGGTTTTAAAACTAAACCTTATAAAGGAGGTTTTCAACTTCTAGCTAACTGGCCACCTATAAAAGAGGATGTAAAATATAACTGTAGATTGGAGAGAAAATGTCTATGTAAAAAGTTTTTGAAATGCTGTTGCATTTCCTCACATATTCCATGAGAGGAGGAAGGGGGCTTTTCCTCTCACTTCAGGTATATGAAAGCGGTTTCTAAGATCCCACTCAGAAAGTTTGATGTTTTCACATTTAAAATTACAGATATGATTTAGTTTTATTTCTTCCATCTTATTCTAGTTTCCCTACTATTAAATATTACCCTAGAAGCTTTTCAAAAAATGATTTTAGTAACGTATTTATAACTAAAATTTCCCCTTTTAGTCACATTCAGATTTATAATTCAGTAGTGTTAATTACCTTCACAATATTGTGCTACTATCACCATCATCCATTACTAAAACTTTTCCATCACCCCCAAAAGACATTCTGTACCAATTAAGCATAACTCCCATTCAGGACCCCCTCCTCAACCCCTGATAACCTGTAAACTAGTTTCTGACTCTATGAATTCTCTAACTCTATTTCATATCAGTGTGATCATGAAATATTTGACCTTGTGTTTCTGGCTTATTTCACTCAACATGTTGTCCTCAGGGTTCATCCAAGTTGTCACATGTATCACAACATCATTCCTATATATGGCCAAATAATATTCTATTGTTTGTGTATACCACATTTTGTTTATCTAAATTCATCAGTTGATGGACACTTGGCTTGATTACAACTTTTGACAATTGTGAATAATGCTGTTATGTAAATAGGTGGGCAAATATCTGTTTGAGTGCCTGCTTTAAGAACTTTTGTGTATATACCTAGAAATGGGATTGCTGGGTCATGTGGTATTTCTCCTCCACAGGGGACAGGTTAGACGAAGTGTTTAGGTAGGTGGACCATAGGCAGCCTCCCAGGACAGATGCAGTGGAGAGCTGAGGGGCCATGCGACTGAGATTCCGAAAAGAATGGTGGTTAAATTTTGTGACAGCTCGTGGGGTTTCAGGGTCAGAAATTTGGTTGAATCATAAAAGAATGAAATTTTTGCAAGTCTGAGCTTGCAAATGGAGATTCATTCTCTCTACACATATGTAAGCTGCTTCAAGTTCCTTTTGCAACCAGGCACAATATAAATCAACCTGATCACAAAGAAATACAAAAAGCAACAGGAAAACATGCAAATACAGCAATATGAATGGAAAAATTAGGAGTTAGAGTGATGTGTTGAAGGTGTAAAGTATCATCTTTAAATGATATTTAAATAATCTTGCGACTGACTACCTTGAAGTTACTTTCATGCAAAATATAGTATATATCTTAATGTAGTTGTGAGGAACAACCAATACTTTGATGTAAAGTATTTTATTAGTCTAAATTCTTGGTGAATAGTTGTTACTATTATTAATTATGTATTTTCAGTTCTCTACTCTGAATTTTGAAACTTGATCTTCAGGTGCCATTTCCTTTCATTTGTAATTTTTTTAATTTTAAAGACTGGATACAAAACATAGGGAACTGAGTAATAATGATCACAATCATGTTTTAAATTAATTCACATTTTCCTATTAAAGTAATCACATAATCATTGGTCTCCTAAATGTGTAGAAAAAATACTGCAAGCTGATTTAGCTCTTTCTAGTGCCTTCATGATTCTACTTCCAGTATAATCCTGAGATGTTAAGCCTAAAATCTGTATCACTTTTGTAAAATAGGAAGAGCCAATTGCCAGGATGCAACACTACAAAGTTAAGAGTTTTCAGGAACAAAAGAAAATCTGTTTTTCTCACTGGTTCAATCTCATAATGCTCCTCTGGAGCAATCTGCTTTTGCTACTTGCCCTCTTAGGGCAAAGTGGGATTGGAAAATGTAGTTTCCATGATACTGTCCTCTTACCTGTATCCACGAGTCATTTTCTAAGAAATTTGAGATTCATTGTCATCATAGCACTAACAAAACATCTGATACTGATTTCCAGTTTTTAAAAAGCATTGGAAAAAATTGGTTTCCAAGGCAGAGTTGATTGGGTCTTTATAATATTTAGTTTTCTTTAAATGGATGAACTAAAGAAATAATGCTATATAAAGGCTATATAAAAACATCTAAAGTGGCTAAAGGTTTTACTTTTTTTTTTTTTTTTTTTTTAGGCTAAAGGTTTTAGACCTAAACTTTCTTACTCCTTTATTTATAAAAACTGTAGAGAAGCTAATCCCATGGAAAATGACTGTGTGTTTGTAGTTTCCATGGTATGTCTTTTATAAATATTGTTAACATTTATGATGTCATATTATACCTTTAACAAATAATTTTTATTGATACATATTAATATTGCATACATCCATCCAAAGTGTACAATCAATGGTATTCAGTACAATCACATAGTTGTGAATTTAATACTTCAATCATTTTTAGAGCATTTTCATTATTCCAAAAATAATAATAAACAAAAAACAAACAAAAAATCATCACCTCTCAATCTCTCTATGCTTACCCTGCCCATAGCTGCTATTCTATTTCCTCTCTCTAGTATATTTGTATTTATATTTTGTAAAAATAGTCTTATATATGCAATATTACCCATAATCGTATTATAGGTTTCACCATGTTATATAGTCCTATGTTACATTTTTTAGCTTTCCTTCTAGTAATATACATGATCTTAGAATTACCCTTTCAGCCACTGTCATACCCATATAATAGCTTGGTGTGACTGCTCTCGTTCTTCTGGGTATATACCTAGTAATGGAATTGCCAGGTCACATGGCAAGTCTATATTCAACTTCCTTAAGAACTGCCAAACAGTTCTCCACAGTGGCTATACTATGCTACATTTCCACCAACAGTGAATGAGTGTTCCTATCTATCCACATCCTCTAAAATATTTATAGTTTTCTGACTTTTTAATAGTGGCCAGTCTAACAGGTATGAAATGATATCTCGTTGTAGTTTTGATTTGCATTTCCCTAATCGCTAGTGATATTGAGCATTTTTTCATGTGTTTCTTTGCCATTTGTATTTCTTCTTTGGACAAATGTCTTTTCAAGATCTTTGCCCATTTTTTAATCAAGTAGTTTGTTATTTTATTGTTGAGTTGTATGATCTCTTTATATATCATGGATGTTAAACCCTTACTGGATATGTGATTTCCAAATATTTTCTCCCATTGAGTTGGCTGCATTTTAACCTTTCGCAAAAGTGTTTAATTTTGAAGAGATTCCATTTATCTATTTTTTGTGTGTTGTTGTTTGTACTTTGAGTGTAAGGTTTAAGAAACTATGGCCTAACACACGATCTTGAAGATGTTTTCCTACACTTTCTTCTAGGAGTTTTATGGTTGTCGCTTGTATATTTAGGTCCTTGATCCATTTTTTTGAGTTAATTTTTGTACAAAGTGTGAGATAGGGGTCCTCTTTCTTTCTTTTAGATATGGCTATCCAGTTATCCCAGCACCATTTGTTGACTAGACTGATCTGGCCCAGCTGGGAAGGCTTGACCACTTTGTCAAAAATCACTTGACTGCAAATGTGAGAGTCTATTTCTGAATTCTCAATTTGTTTCTATTATTCAATTTGTCTGTCTTTATGCCAATACCATGCTGTGTTTTTGTGGGTTTTTTTTTTTTTTTACCACTGTAGCTAAGTAATATGATTTAAAGTCAGGAAGTGAGAGTCCTACAACTTAGTTCTTCTTTTTTAAGAACTATTTTGCTATTTGGGGCCCCTTACCCTTCCAAATAAATTTGGTAATTGGCTTTCCCATTTCTGCAAAAAAGACTATTGGGACTTTTATTGGAATTGTGTTGAATCTGTAAATCTGTTTCGGTAAAATTGACATTTTAACGATTTTTAGTCTTCCAGTCCATGAACATGGAACATCCTTTCAATTATTTAAGCTTTCTTCAGTTTCTTTTAGCAATATTTTGTAGTTTTCTGAATATAGCTCCTTTATATCCTTGGGTCAAGTTTATTCCTAAATATTTTATTCTTTTTGGTGTTATGATAAATGAAAAAATTTTTTTCTGATTTGCTCCTCAGATTACACAACAATAGCATATAGTAAATGCTATTGGTTTTTGCTGAACTTGTCTATTAGTTTTAGAAGCTTTGTTGTGGATTTTTCAGGATTTTCTAGATATAGGATCATATCAACAGCAAATAGTGCAACTTTTATGTCTTCCTTTCCTATTTGGGTGCCTTTTATTTCTTTATCTAGCCTAACTGCTCTAACTAGAATTTCTAGCACAATATTGAATAACAGTGGTAACAGTGGGCATCCTTGTCTTGTTCCTGATCTCAGTAGGAAAGCTTTCAGTCTTTCACCATTAAGTACAATGCTAGCTGTAGTTTTTCATATATGCACTTTATCATACCGAGAAAGCTTCCTTCTATTCCTATCTTTTAGTGTGTTTTTATCAAGAAAAGAGTGCTGTATTTTGACAAATGCCTTTTTTGCATCAATAGAGAGGATCATGTAATTTTTCTTCTTCAATTTATCAATGTGGTTTATTATACTAATTGATTTTCTTGTGTTTGACCACTCTTGCATACCTGGGATAAAACCCACTTGAACATGGTATATAACTCTTTCTTTCTTTTTTTAAAGAAGGTACTATGGATTGAACCCAGTATCACATACATGGGAAGCAGGCGATCAACCACTGAGCTACATCCACTCCCCGATGAGAGTTGGTTTTTTCATTTGTTTGTTTTGTTTTTAGGAGGTACCGGGGATCGAACCCGGAACCTTGTACATTGGAAGCAGGCACTCAACCACTTCAACTACATCTGCTCCTGGGGTGTATAATTCTTTTAATGTGTTTTTGGATTTCGGTATTTTGTCGAGGACTTTTGCATCTCTATTTATTAGAGTAATTGGTCTGTTTTTTCTTTTTTCATAGTATCTTTATCTGGTTTTGGTATTAGGGTGAAGTTGGCTTCATAGAATGAGTTTGGTAGCGTTCATTCCTGTTCAATTTTGTGAAGGTGCTTAAGCATGATAGGTAGTAAGTCATCTCTGAATGATTGGTAGAATTCCCCTGTGAAGCTATCTGGTCCTGGGCTTTTAATCTTGGGAGGTTTTTGATGATTGTTTCAATCTCTTCATTTGTGACTGGTTTGTTGAAGTCTTCTATTTCTTGTAGGGTCAGTGTAAGTGGTTTGTGTATTTCTAGGAATTTGTTCATCTCATCTTCATTGTCTAGTTTTTTGACACACAGTTGTTCACAGTATGGCCTTATGATCTCTCTTTTTCTGCAGAGTCAGTGGTAATGTCCCCTCTCTCATTTCTGATTTCATTTATTTGCATCTTCTCTCTTTTTTTTGTCAGTCTAGCTAAGGTTTTTTTCAATTTTGTTTTTCTTCTCAAAGAACCAATTTTTCATTTTGTTGATTGTCTCTATTGTTTGTGTTGTTTTGTTTTTTTTTTCCTCTCGATTTCATTTCTTTCTGCTCTGATCTTTACTATGTCTTCCCTTTGGCTTAGTTTGGGATTAGTTTGCTGTTCTTTTTCTAGTTCCTCGAGATGTGCAGTTAGATCTTCAAATTTAGCTCTTTCTTCTTTTTTTTAATGCAAGCATTGGGGGCTATAAATTTCCTTCTCAGCACTGCCTTTGCGGCATCCCATAGGTTTTGATATGTTGTGTTCTCATTGTCATCCACCTCAAGATATCTGCTAAATTCTCTTGCTATTTCTTCTTTACCCACTAAATATTTAAGAGTGTGTTGTTTAATCTCCATACATTTATGAATTTTCCCTTTTTCCATCCATTATTGAATTAGAGCTTTATTTTGTTATGATCAGAGTAAGTGTTTTGTATCGTTTCAATCTTTTTAAATTTATTGAGACCTGTCTTGTGACCCAGTATATGGTCTATCCTGGAGAAGGATCCATGAATGCTTGAAAAGAATATATGTACTGCCATTTTGGGGTACAATGCTCTATAGATGCCTGTTAGGTCTAGTTCACTTATCATATTATTCAAGCTCTGTTTCTTTATCCTCTGTCCAGATATTCTATCCAATACTGCGAGCGGTGTATTGAAATCTCCAAATATTTTTGTAGAGACATCTATTTCTCCATTCGGTTTTGCCAGTGTTTGTCTCATGTGTCTTGGTGCCCTCAGGTTAGGTGCATAAATATTTATTATAATTATTTCTTCTTGGTGAATTGCCCCTTTCATTAATACATAATGACCTTTTTCATTCTTTTTAACAGTTCGCATTAAAATCTATTTTGTCTGTTATTTGTATCACTACTCCAGTTTTTTTTTTTTTTTCACTATTTGCATGGAATATCTTTTTCCAGCCTTTCACTTTTTTTTTTTTTTTTTTAAGATTTTTATTTATTTATTCATTTATCCCCCCCCTGCCACCCGTGCTCACTGGGTCAGCCAACCACGCCACGCGGGCGGGCCCGCCCCCACCAGGAGGCCCCGGAAACCGAACCCAGGGCCTCCCACATGGTAAACGGGAGCCCCACTGACTGAGCCACAGCCGCCTCCCCAGCCTTTCACTTTTAACCTGGTTATGTCCTTAAATCTGAGCTGAGTCTCTTGTAGACTCATATTTTTTCTTTTATCCATTCTATCACGATGTCTTTTGCTTGGGGAGTTCAAGCCATTAACATTCAATGTTATTATTGTAAAGGCATTACTTACTTCATCCATTTTGTCCTTTGGCTTTCTGCTGTCATGCCGTACTGTTGTCTGTCTTTTTACCTTTTAATTTACCCTTCTTAATAATCTTCGTTTCTATACTCTTCTCCAAGTCTCTCACCCTTGTTTCTTCTGATAACATTTTCAATAACTCAGAGGCTGAGAAATTTTTTGTGCACGATGCTTTAGTTCCTCAACCCAGTGTGTTTCATGTCAACCAAACCCAATCTGTGTGTTACCCTTGAGCCACAGCATCAGAATCTTACAGATATTTGTTAAAAATGCAGGTTCCAGGGTTTAACCTCTATTTATTTCAACCTTATGTTCTCACTAATCTATTGGTTGCCCTAATGTTCAAGAACTTCTGCATCAATCAGTCACTGAAATCTCTACCTGCACCCCTCCCACCCAAAAATCACCAATGATTTAGTTTATAAACAATTAAAAGTAGTAAAACAGTAACTATTATTAATGCATTGTACCCTTCCACTTCGCCTTACTGCAGCTAGACTGTGGAGGGAAGAAAGCTGAAAAATAAGAAGCATTATGAGATGAATAGCCACAAGGCCTCAAAGAGAAAGAACCTTGAGTCAGAACTGGAAGGTGGAATGAGCATTTTCCCCATAACTTTATGGACTGTGGGAATAATATGCTACATTATAAGGGAAAGAGACAAGTTTGATCAGAAAGTCCTGCATTTGTGCCATTAGCATTCAGATTTATCTATTTTGCTAAATCCTTTTGGTGTCAAATGCTTCATTTGGAAAAAGACATAAAGAGTTGGACCACTTGACTGTTGGCATTAATATTTTATGATCCCAATATTAAAAGTGAACATGATGACTTGATAAGTATGGTATTCAGAATTAGGACAAAGTTATTAGTGATATATTATTAGTGATCTTTACTACTTTTTGCCAACAGCTTCTTGCTGTTGAGCAATATACCTTCTGACTCCTTTAAATAAATTCTGATAAAAATATGATTTGGATCCAACAATCCACTTATTTTAACTTTTTAAATTGTGAGATACATTGTATTAAATACAAGAAGAGCACATTAAACTTCCATAAAGAGTTTAATAAATAATTATAAAGTGAACACTAGTGTGTCAATCGATCAGTTCATGAAATAGAACATTATTGGCCTTCAGAATCCCTCCACACTGAATGCATCCTTTCCCAGTCTCAACTCTTCCTCTCTTATAGAAGTAACAACTATCCTGACTTCCTGTACCAATTTCCTTGTTACCTTAGTCCTGTTACTCCCTGTACAACTTCCTTAACAATATAGTTTAGTTTTGCTTATTTATAAGCTTTGTATAGATGGAATAATATTTGTGTATTCTTTTATGTTTTTCTTTTTTTTTCTCAATATAATGTCCACAAAACTGAATCACAGCAGTGTGTGTAATATTAATTCTTTCATTTTAGTTGCTATATTACATTATATTACTATACCACGACTTATTTATCCATTCCACTGTTGGTGAGCTTTAGGCTGAATCGAGTTTGGGGAAATTTTAAATAGTGATGCTATAAACATATTTGTTCATCATTCTGCACACATAAGCATGCATTTCTCTAGATATAAATCTAGGAGAGGAACTGCAGAATCACAGGGCATGCATATCTACAACCTGACTAGGTAAGGCCACACCACTTTGCAACAAGGTTTTGCCAATGTACATACTTACCAACGGTGCATGAGTTCCCTGAGTTTTTCACTACCTAACTGTGTAGATTTTTCAGATTACTTAAACTATCATTCTCATTCAGTCATCCACCTAGTCAGTCAGTAATTATTAAGAATGTTCTACATCCCAGTCAGTGTGCTAGGCACTGGAAACACAAAGGTAAATACAACAGACACTGCTTCAAAGTGTCTCTTATAAACTGAAATAATGATAAGCAAATCCTGCTTGCCCTTTAGGCTTCAAATTTCTATCACTGCTACACTCTGCCATAAATAAATATGAACATGATTGTTCAGGAAAGAGTCCAACTGTAGAGGTGAAGAATCTAATGCATCATCCTAGGAATGATTAGAGATCATACTGAACAGCAACCCAAATTGTTTCACCTCTATTTTATTGGCTCAAGATCTGCATCTTCAATGCAGAATATTTATTTCTCAAGTCTCAGGAAATAATCCCTCTATTGTCACTGTGGAGGTTACAGGTTACATGTTTTGCTTGACAAGTTACTGATGGAATGAAGAAAATGTGCCCCAAAGCAGAAAAGGATGATATATTATGCTTGATGTTAGAATAATATTTAATATGTTCAGTTTTTAAATAGGAAGTCTGATTTCATTTAAATTCAATGGACACACTTTTCTGAGTGCCTCTGTTTTTGCACATGCATCTACTGTGCTCATAATTACAACATTAGTGCATACAAATCATGGACAAAGGCATGGAATCATTATGGCTTTAGTACTCAGATATGAATATACATTTGTTTTCATAAATGTGGAATGAAAAGGGAAAAAAAAAGCACCTGAGAAAATCTGGCATTGAATATCAAGTAAAAGAGATTGTACAGCATAGCAATTCTCTTATTCCCATACTAATTTGCCAGAGGAGTTAACTCTGATAACCAAAGTCTGGCAGTGGTCCACCCAGCATGCAATTGGAGAATTATAAATCATCCACAGATGCATGGGAAAGTGATTTTTCTCAACTATCTTATTACACTTTTCTTAATCCCTTAAAATGCATATTATTGGAGATTGAATGCTTCTTTTAAAATAGGTATCTCATTTTTCCTTTGGTGAGATTAATTCTTTAAATTCCATGGTGGATATTTAAACCTACGCCAATTTTCTTGATTATTTTATGCAACTCGTCACTGCACTACTCTGAAAAATATGGAAAAAGTATGAGTCACAAAATAACAACCAAGGCAGTTGTACCCTTCAAAATTACTTTAAAATGGGAAATGGCAACTGCCAAAAGGATGCATCAGTTCACATTTTTTTGGATTTGCACTCAATACAAGACAAAAACAGGATGCTATCTGCGTGGACAAATAAAGACTGCAGGCTTTGTCAAGTGCCTATCATCCAGAGAGGTTGCCGGCACTGTTTACAGTCACAAATACAAATTATTTACTGCCGTATATTAGATAATAGGGCAGATTTATAGTAGTAAGAGAAGCTGATAAAACCACTGGCGAGATGTAGCTTGTAGAAGTAAACAAATTAACCAGAAGGAGCAGCTGGGGAAAGAAGTGCAGGCATATGTGTGTGCATTTGGTTAAAATGAAATGTTGGCTTCAAAAGATGGGAAAAGAATTCTCTTCCACCTCCTATACTCACCCCAAGGCACAGAACATAAACAAGATACTTTCAAATTTCATTGTCTGTCTGCTGTTGGAAATCAGGTGTAGTATATGTAAGTCTTTTATTATTGCCATAAGTCCACAATCCCTCACAACAACCCCCTGGCGGTAAGAGGGAATGACTATTACAAAAGTATATATTCTTCTTGTCATCTACAGAAAAATGAGCAAGGAATGAGAGGGCCCTAGGACTTGCAGACTTGCAGACTTGCCTCAATCTAAATATTGTTTGCAAACTCATTTTGCTTCATCTTTTTAGGAAACCACCACACACATGCACACACATGTTTATTACTGTAGAGAACACTTCTGAAAGTTTCAAATTGGGAAAAAAGCTCTTCCTCGGATTACATAATTTTAATTATGTCTTCCCTCTGGCATTTTAGCAGGTGGCATTTCAGTGATCAATGAAGCTCCAGCATCTGTGCTTCCTTGTATATTATGCTAGTCTGCCAGTCCACTGATCTAGAATTACATTATTGTTACCATCATTTTTAGATGACTATAAAAATCAAGTCTTCTGGCACATTTCTTCATTTTGTAGAATGAGAGTAATCCCCAAATCCCTTACATTTTATTCTTAGAGAGACCTTTCTGTTTCAAAAATCGGTTTTTGTTTTTGTTTTTTTTTACCCCTTTGGTTCCTTTCAAGACCCATTCACTTATGTGTAGTATTCAAGACAGACTGGAATGAACATGTCAAAACAAAAAACTTAACACATTAGGTGTTTAATACATTGTAGGCAAAAAATAAGATAAGCTAAATTTGCAAGGAAAAGTTGATTTTTGGATATTTCAAAGCATCTCCATCCCACGTAATGATACCTTTTGTATACCTCGGGCTTTGGTACAGTGCTTAAAACATGTTGTCATTATCTACCATCTAATTTGATCTTTGCAGTATTCCTATGAGCTGGACAAGAGAGCATTCATTCAATATCCATTATCTCTTATGTGCCAGGCTCTCTTCTTGGCATTAGGAATAGAGAGGCAAACAATAGAAAGCTCCCTGCTTCATGAGGAGTATATTCTGGAGGTTATCATTGGTAACTGGCAAATTTGGGAACAGAAACACCAAGAATTAGAGGTTTACCCTCCTAAGCAGCTGCAGGAACGCATCAGTAATCAGGTCTGCTGAGGACTACCCTTGATTCCCAGATTTTTCACACGGCCATTTGGAACTGTAGGAAGGGCTTCAAAGAACAATGGCCACATACTCTGAGCAGAAATATTCAGTTTAATTTGAATGGAACTCCTCAGTTTGTGCTTGACAATATCCTATGCACATTTTTACAGGCTCTTTATGCCAAAAAAGTTAAAAGTCTGGTGGGGGGTGGGGTGGGGGTGGGGATCCCTATTTCTCAAGGAAATATGCGGTTTTTATATAAATTGCTACAGAATAGTCTTAGACAGCATTCAAAACCTGCAAGATGAAGACCACCACCTTCAGGGAGATGGCAGCCTCTGAAGGCACATAGCTTTTCTCACTCTTATGGTCCAGTATGCCATAGCTGGCCCCCTTTTTGGGCCCACTTACCATCTTTCTTTATCCTTTTAGTGGGACCATGAATCTTCAAAATTCTAAGTTTATTTCTTCGAGAATCAATGCCTTCCAAAACAAGATATTAGTCACATGGCGATTTCAGCCAGTTCTAACCACAGTGTTAGGCAGGGACTATTGCCCTAACCAGCAGGAAGTAACTACAGAAGAATGATTATCGCCCCTCAGCACCCCCTTAAGAAAAAGGGTGTGAACTCTCTGAGGTGGGAGTTGAGGCAGGTTAGTACAGGGAAATGAAGGAGAAAACGAGCCACAACATGGCTAACAGACAAATGGCTGCCAGACCTTGCTGAGACCTTGAGTTTAACCTTGAGGTCCCAGTTTCTCTTTCCAGGACATCCCCTTGGCCCCGGATATTCCAAACAGGCCTCACCATTGGCCCCCACCATTGGTGGGGTAACCAAGAACAGCTGGGGCCTATCCCCTTAGCATTAGCAAGGGGGGGGACTAATTAACAGTTTAAAAGGTAGAGCTTGTTCTCTCTGCCTAGAGGAGCCCACACCAAAAAAAAAAAAAAAAAAAGTTTTAATTATATTGGACAGAAACATTTTTGGTGTATGTATCTGGCTTATTGCATAGGCTGGTCCTGGTGGAGTTGTGAATAGAAAACAAAATCTTTCTCACCAATGCCACTTTCAAACAATCTCTCTAAGATCTTTCTTCCTCTTTGCCTTTATGATGCGTTTTGGTGTTTCAAAGATCAGACCAGTTTAATGTAATCACTCACCCACTTGAAAATGTCTCTCTTCTCTCAACTCAGGCTTGACACAGACTCAGGTTCTGCATATAGTCAATTTTGTTACTGCTCTCTCCTTCCAGTTTTTCTAGTCCTTTTTACTAATTCACAATTGGGAAATTGATCCCCTTAATCCCTCAGGATGGAGTAGGGGAGAGGAAGGAGAAGTAAAGGAGAAACAAGTCTCATGGACTGGCATATTTATAAACTAATATTAGTGTCCTGTGGATTTTGATGCCCACATGTTGGCTTTTTCTCTCTCCAAATGTCTGCTTATTTGACTCTAAGGTGTAATTTATTTGGCTTACATGATGTTAAACACATTTAAAATGATTAATTACAAATATTTAAAATGGAGAAATTTCACAGACATACTCAATTCCATTTTTCAAAGTCCCTTGTAAATTGAAGATCTGACCACACTTGGCCCCATGTGTACATGGCAACAATGGATGAGAGCCAAGTAGGGCTACATCCTCAAGTGGGGACCTTGGCTCTTCAATTTGTCATCCTCTTTTGTCTTCTTTTTTAAATATATACTTTATTAGAGAATTTGTGAGCTTACAAAAAATCATGCATTATGTGCAGAATTGCCATACATCACCCTTCACCAACACGTTGCACTACTATGGAATATTTGTTACAGATCATGAGAGAACATCGTCAGACTATTACCAACTAATCATGGTCCATAGCTTATATTTGGTATATTCTTTTCCATACACCTCCCTATTATTAACACCCGGAGTTAGTATTGTACATTTGTTACAGTTCATGAGAGAACACTCATATTTGTACTGTTAACCACAGTCCATCTTCTACCACATGGTTCACTGTGTTATATAGTCCCATACCTTGTACAATCTATCCAAAGTGTATACTCAATGGCTCTCACTTTCATCACAGAGTTGTTCGGTCATTGCCTCTATAAATTTTTTAACGTTTTCCTTAATCCAAAAGAAAACACCTCATACACCCTATTATTGACCCTTAGCGTTGATATAGTACCTTCTTTGACATTGATGCAAGAATATTACAATATTTCTGTTAACCATAGTCCATAAGTTACATTCATTGTATTTTCCCCATGCACATCATATTCTTACCACCTTGTAACAGTGACATACATTTTTTTCTAGTTCATAGGAGAATATTCTTGTATTTGTATGATTAACCACAATCCTCATCTTCCTCTGGGTTCACTATGTTATTCAGTCCCTAGATTACTCTCTAGCTTTCTTTCAATTGATATTTATGTCCCTAAATTGCCCTTTCAGCCACAATCCCATCTATAAACCAGCCATGTTAGTTACACTCACTATAACATGTTACTCTATTTCTACACTTTCATAGTCAAGCTAATTAAAAATTCTACATAAAGCATCAGTATCCCTTCTCAGCCTTCATCCTATCTCCTAGAAACCTAGGTTTTAACTCCAAATTCTTCATAATTAGTTCATACTAGTGAGAACATACAATATTTGTCCTTTTGTGTCTAGCTTACCTCACTTAGCATAATGTCTTCAAGGTTCACCCATGTTATCATATGTGTCCCAATTCCATTTCTTCTTACAGCAGCATAGTATTCCATCATATGTATATACCACATTTTGTTTATCCATTCATGAGTTGATGGACACTTGGGTTGTTTCCATCTTTTGGCAATTGTGAATAACGCCGCTATGAACACCGGAGTGCAAATGGCTGTTTACATAATTGTTTTCAGTTCTTCTGGATATATTCTTAGAGGGATTGCCAGATCATATCGAAGTTCTATATTTAGTTTCCTGAGGGATCATCAAACTGTCTTGGCTATACCATTCTACATTCCCACCAATAGTGAAAAAGTGTTCCTATTTCTCCCTATCCTCTCCAGCACTTGTTGTTTTGTGTTTAAAATAATGGCCATTCTGTGAGGTGTGAGATGATATCGCACTGTACTTTTGATTTGCATTTCCCTTATAGTTAGTGATATTGAACATTTTTTCATGTGCTTTTTCACCATCTGTATTTCCTCTTTTGAGAAATGTCCATTTAAGACTTTAGCCCATTTTAAAATTGGATTGTTTGCCCTTTTCGAGCACCTGACCCTTAAAGCTGGTCCACGCCATGACTCCTGCTGGGTGCCCCCTTCAAGATGACCTAAGCCTGACTACCTTCTTGGAGTCCACATCAGGCTTCTGACAAAAATGCATCTTTGCCAATGTCTGAAAGTGCAGGCCATTCCTGAAGTAGTTCTCTTGGCCCCATTGTCATAGGTAACCCTGCTCAGCTTCCAGGCACTGACATTTACACTTTTACATGCATGGATCAGGTTCCACTAACCACATCTCCCCAAACCTACAGTACTCGAGTTAAGCATGTCCAGAGTCAATCTGGAATTCCTCTTCAACTGCCTTAATGAGAGGGAAAATGCCATAGCATTACATCCAGCCTATTAATGAAGAAATGCCATCTCTATTCCATCTCACCTCATCAACCATCAAGCCAAAAGGAGGTTGATGAGCCAACACTCAGAAACCCAGTTTCTGACCACCCCTTTTGAAGAACTGCATATGCAATCTAGGAATTCCCTTTCTGGTGGGGATATTTAGGCTCGTTTTTCTCAGCTTTGAGGACTCAGCTGAATTGCTAAGATAGGAAGAATAACATTTTAGCATCCTTCTAATGCTTGGAAAGCTAACGTTTTTCCTCCATTTGTAGAGCCTTGACTCACCTCTCTTCCAAGTTTCAATATTTATCTCCTCTTTAATGAAGCCTTTCATGGCAAAGTCTATGCAGAAAGAGTAAATACATTAAATTCAGAAGGGCATCAGAGTTTACGAAATATTTTTATGCTGTGATATTAACTGTTTTCATTAGCTTGTTTCGTGTTCCCTGTCTTTTTCATGTATATTGAAAGCATTTAGCCCTAGACTCTAACTGACATTAGCACTGTCCAATTTTCTGTGATGATGGAAAGTTCTTCCCTGTTAACCCAGTATGCAGTGTTTTTGTTTTTGTTTTTCTAGTTTATGGATCTGTCCTTGTTTCTTGAAGTGCATAGTTCCTACAAACAAAACCATATCATCTCTGATACTGTATTTTATGTAGAACTACCTACTCTTGAGGCATTCTAGGAGCCCCTACATTCTTTTAGTTCATCTAACAAATGTATAGTATTTCTTCTTCTTGCTCTTTTTGGTTTTTTTTTTTTTTTTTTTTGTAGTTACCCTTTGTTAGTTTTCCAAACGATCCAGCTGCTACCCATTCTTCACCAGTTTAAGTGGTATGTCACTTATGTTGAGCTTTAGTGGGTATGTTCTGGGCATATGCCAGGATTTTGATGGTTACCTATCTGGCCATTATATAAACTATGTAAGGCATAGAGGCAATACTGAGGCTGATGCATAGAAGCAATATGTGAATTTTGAATTATCTAAATCTCAGATATATAGAGCATTTTAAACTGCTCCAAAAATCTTCAGTTTGATCTAGAGTTTTATTTGGAGTGATGCTCCAAGGGTATGGAGGGAAATCAAATATCAGTTTGCTGGGATCAATCTTATAGAAGTTATCCTACCAAGCTACTTTTTAAAAGTCTTTTAAATCCTTAGCCAAACATCAAAGGCAAAATTTATTTTGTTTAACACCAACTATTCTGATTATAATGGTGACTTTAATCCAATCTGATAACATTATATGATGTTGTATTTTTGGAATATGCTGGGAAGTGATATTATTGACAGACCCATGAGTTTTGATACAATTATGCCCAAGAGACTGATTTTGAGTAAAGGTGGTGAGTGGAGCTCATAGACACTGAAAATGGCAAGCACTATTGTCACTGTGCATTTTCAGAGGTGAACAGGTGAGAAGATGCATCTTGATGTATTAAAACACATTATTTCAGGTATGATTTTAAATTTTCCATTCTTTGAGTATGAATGATGTTAAAAATAAAGGCAGACTGTCTGAACTCCCTGACAACCATCCTAGCTGGATTATCCCATATCACATTTACATTTTCTAAATTCTTGTGGCATTTCTCATTATTATTACACAATTTAGCAATTGCGTGATGTCTTCTACTACTGCTTCTCATATACAGAATCAGTTTATGGACGGTGGTCATGCCTCACAACATTTTCTACATATTTCATGGTGCCTAGCTTAGTGCTAGACAAATAGAAGGCATTGAATAAATGCATATTTATTAGTAGAAAGTATAATAGCAAACAATCTTGGGGAGAAGAAACTAAAATTTAAAGGCTGTTATATTTTATGGGCAGTTTTATCAAGTTCTAACATGTAATTTGCTCATGGTAAGGTGCTCTATGCTTTAAATAACCATATTATCATATTTGGCAAGTTGCTCCCGATAGATTAAATTCTGCTTCTTACTTATTCGTTCTTTAATTTATAAGACTATGGATCTCCTTTCCATTTAGATATATTTTCCTGAGCTATGGTCAAAACATGTTTTTCATACGAATGTAGCATTCCAAAACCAGAGGGAACAGAGTATTCTCCTAATGATGTTTTTGTTTTTGTTTTTTTTGATAGATTAAAAACAAAACATTTGACATGAAAAACAATATCATTCATGCAGTGGAGCGCAAGCTCATGTTATCTCAGCACCCATGGGCTAGGAGGTTTCTGTACCACTGTTTGCACTGACCAAATGCAAACATAAAGCACAGTGTAAATGGAGCAAGAGTCATCACTCAGATGGACAGAGAGAAAAGGAGGAAGAAGTAAGAAACTGGGAAGGGTTTAGATGCAGTCTGTTACAAAATCACAGACCTGTTGATGTGAAAAGAACGTTACTGAGTACAATTTCAGTTTTACAATTGGCTTCAGGATCTTTGGGGTCTATAGAACTCTCTGCAAAATCATTCGGGCAAAAAGAAATAGGGTTTCTATGTCACTGAGTGTTTTAGTCAGCTAGGCTGTCAAAAGCAAATACCATAAAATGGGTTGGCTTTTAACAGTGGAAATTTAACAGCTTACAAGCTTTGAGTTTTGAGGAAAATGTCCAAATCAATGCTTATTATACCCTATTAGTCACCACTGCAATAGTAAAACTGCCATTTTGCCAGACAACTTAGTTTCTGCTTGGGTAGTTTACTCTTTTAACAAATATAACTTTGATAGTTTATGATTTATTGGGCTTAATGGGTTAAATGGAATTACGATACTATTCACTTGTAGACTAACTATTGTTCTTGAGGGCACCTCTTGATCTTGAGTCAATGAGTCTTAGAAATATCCATGAAAACCCTGAATACTACTAGTTTCTTTTAATAGTTGAGAGCACAGCCAATGGAAGGAATATTAACTTTGGATCAGAAAGACCTGGGCTTAACCCTTGATTGGCAATCAACTGACTATGTTGATCTGGCCCCCACTCTGATATGCATTTTCTTATCTGCAAAAGGGGAGTAAAATGTATCTTTCTCATTGAGTTGTTACAAACCTAAATGAGATAATACATCTAAGACATCTAACAGATAAACACTCCTTAAGTATGTGTTAGGGATTTGTCCCCTACAAAAGCATTTTCAGGTCCCAACCCCTGGTCCTGTAAATAGGACCTCTGAAGATGTTGTTAGTCAAAGTGTGCCCAAACTGAATAAGGGTGGGTCTTAATCCAATATGGCTGAAGTCCTTAAAAGCAAAGAAATTGGACATGGAGGGAGCAGCCAGAAGCTGGAAGTCCATGGAACCCAGAAAAGAAAGGAGAAGACATGTGCATTGCCCTGTGACAGAAAGTCAAAGACCAAGGATCAGCAGCAGCCAGTCCCAGAATGACACAGTCTCCTGACAGAAAATATCACCTTGCTGTTGCCTCGACTTTGTACTTCTCCGAGCTTCAAAACCATAAGCCAATAAATCCCCATTGCTTCAGTCAACTCAATGTATGGATTGTATGGGATTTGGTTTGGCGCTCAAAAACTAATAGAGTATATTATTTCCTTCTCCCTTGAATAGCATTAAATGTATAGTCACTTTGAAAAATTGCTCTAAAAATTAAAACAAAATCTGGGCTTTGAATTAGGGAAATATACCTCATAGTATTCACACCAAAGTCAACAGAGATTGTTAATACAATAATTGTGAAAGTCTGGTGCAAAATGATAGCATATTCATAGCATAATGTCACCCCCAATTCATTAGTGACATTAAAGAGTGTTGTTGATTGATGACTTCCAACAATGTTTACAGTGGGCACTGCCCTATGTTCATAAGAGTGACTATGCATTTATTTCAAATGTAATGAATCTTAATATAATTTATGTTTTAAGAGTCCACAGTTCATATAAAAGGCTTTTATGGAGAAAGCTCACTTTACTCCTCGGCAGTGAAATATAGGATTTGACATCTTTAATTTATTGTGGATCTTGTAAAAAAGCACTGAACCAATGAGGGACCACACAGTTAATTGCATGTGACTTCAGTTTGCTGTGACACACAGTGAACAAAAAAAAATGACTTCCATAAAGGGAAAATTATTACCTAATTGGTTACTTGTTCCTTATAAGTGAGAGATTACTGGCAAAAATAATTTTTCATCTGAGTGGCTATGTCACTTGGCCAGAA
Source organism: Tolypeutes matacus (assembly GCA_026826555.1). Classification (NCBI taxonomy): domain Eukaryota; kingdom Metazoa; phylum Chordata; class Mammalia; order Cingulata; family Chlamyphoridae; genus Tolypeutes; species Tolypeutes matacus. The sequence continues at coordinate 11,293,311 of JAKSZT010053928.1, forward strand.
TTACATGGTCAATTAATTGTCAGCTCAAGATTCAGGCCCCAATCTTTCTGATTCAAAATTAATATCTTTCTATTTCTTCTGTTCTCTTAAGGAGTAATTACACAGAACTAGCATACAGAGGGTTTTCATGGAAAGTTCTAGGACTCACTGAACCCAGATTGAGCAAAAAAGAAATTGTCTTCACAGTTTGCATTATCTACATGAAAAGCAAGACTGTTGTTTGAAAACTTGTGTCTCTACCCCTTTATATAATTACCCTATTTAGTAAATAAGTATATTTAGACTTTTCCTATGTCATGGGGTATTGTGAAAATTAATTTGTAGAGCTAAATATTAATCATTAATGTTGAGAAAAATATTGTAAAATACGTACAATAGAAACATTGACCAATCAAAATGGATATTGTCTACATATAACAAGGACTACAGAGTGAACAGCAACTTTGTTTATTACCTAGAAATAAAAGCTTCATTTGCACCAATTTTTAATTAGTATTACCAATTCCTAAAGGCAATGAATTAGATATAATGCAATAACTTATTATGTAGATAAAAATAAAATTTCTAAAATTATATTACAAAATGAAAAATCAATGTAGGCATAATTTTAGGTAGTAGCAGTACATCTTTCTCCTTTCTTTTCATTGAAATTATCCCCGAGCATTAATGTCCTGTTGCTTCCAATAACTAATTAGTCTGAAGTAAGTTGGCTATATCTTTTCTACTCTAACTAATCATGGAGACAGAATTTTTTTTCTTAAAAGGAACACAGGAAGTAAAATTTTTAATTTAAAAAATTTTTGCTTTTCTTTGTTCATGTCTTCTGAAACCATTTACAACAAGTAAAATAACATGTCATTATATTTGGAGTGTCTAGAGCTTGGCTAAAGAAATATAGCACAATGGTTGTTGAGACAGTCCTATTATAAGTTTTATATCTGAATGCTCTTCAATCATTCTAAGAACCACTTCCTGCTGGAAGTGTGCAGCAATAAATACCTGCATAAAAGTGAAGTTGGCAATGCTTTGGAACAGAAAAATATATTGAGGGCCTTAAAGAAATATACCAACCTCTTAAAACGGGCCTATAGGTTAGATTATTGGCTTTCAATATTTTTGATCATCAGTCATACAAGAAATACATTTTACATCTTAAACTAACACACACATGCATCAATATTAAATCACTAAACAATATTTTCCTTCAATTACTCAAATACTTTTCTTGTTATGGGGAAGATACTGCTGTTAAATATATCAACAGGAGTAAATAAACTGAATATACCTCTTAAGTTTATGGCAATGACCATAATAAACACAATTTTGATGCATAACTTTTAAACTTTTAAACCACCAGAAAAAAACTAAACTTGAAGTATTCCAAGAAAGCAAAAATGGATAAAAATGAAACAAAGCGGTAGTATAAACAGCTGAAAATATAAACAAGAAGACAAAGCTAATTCCTGATAAAACAATAATTACAATATATTTAAATGGAATAAACTTGTCATTTAAAAAAGTCTTTCAGATGGGATTTTTAAAAAGTAGACAAAAAATAAGAGACTTAAAATAAAAAAGACATTAAAATTATGAAAGTAACAAAATAGGAAAAGATATATCAGGCAAATACAAGCCCAAAGAAAGGTGAAAACATAGAATTTTAAACCAAAACAACAACAACAAACAAACCCTCATAAGGTACAAAGAAGGTTATATACTTTTAAAATGAGTAAAAGATGAAGAGATACATCCATCATAAACACATATACACCCAACAACACAACCTTAAAATGCACAGAGGATTAACTGACAAAATAGGAGGAAAAAAGTGATAAATAAAAAATTTGGATTGAAGATTTTATGTAGATTCTGTAGGAAAAAATATGTAGTGATAAAGAAAACCTCAACAATACAACTGTACAAACTTCGTCAGGCTCAAGCCATTAGACATATATGAAATTCTATACATCAAAGCAGCACATACATTCTGTTTAAACACAACTAAACATTGGCCATGTATTAGATCAAAAAAAGTGTCGGTAAACGCTAAAGGATCAATATCCTACTGACCATATTCAGCAAATTTTTTCCATTCCCATCTATTCATGTTCTCTCTAAATATAAATTTCATTGTAGTAAATTGTACATATAGAAAAGTGCACAAATCATAATTGTATGCTCATTTAATATTCACAAAGTGAACATATCAGTATAACCTGCCTCTGATCAAGAAATAGACTACTACTAAAACCCCAGAAGCCCCTTCTTGCCTTTTCTAAACAATAACCCTTTGCAAGTGATATACTAATTTAATTTTGCTTATTTTTGAACTGTATATAAAAGGAGCCATAGAAGATGTACTGTTTTGTGTATGGTTTCTTTTGCTCAATATTATGCTTGTCAATATTATGTTTTGGTTTTTTAGGAGGTACCAGGAATTGAACCCAGGACCTCATACATGGGAAGCAAGTGCTCAACCTCTTGAGCTACTTCCACTCCCCAATATCATGTTTTGATACATCCAGTTTTTAGCTTTCATTCTCATTTCTGTAAGGTAATCAAATGTATGAACATATCACAATATACTTATGGGCATTTGAGTTGTTTTTAGATATCTACAATTCCAGTATTTCCATGAATATGCTTGTACACGTCATTTGTTGAAGAAATGTACACATTACTCTTGGCTCCATAGTAGGTGTGCAATTGCTAGGCCATAAAGTGTGTGTGTGTGTGTGTGTATTTATATATATATATATATATATATGTTTAGCTTTAGTAAATAATACTAAGTAGTTTTCCAAAGCGGTTGTACCAATTTATACTCCCATTAGCAATGTGCTTTACATTCTTGTCAATACTTAGTATAGTTTTTCTTTTCATATAAACCATTAAGTAAGTATGCACGGTATTATGTTGTAATTTTAATTTGTATTTCTATAATGAAGTAGAATAACTTTTATATTTCTATTGACCATTTTGGTATCCTATTTTGTGAAGTGCTTGTTCAAGACTTTTGCCCATTCCTCTCTCTATCAGCATTTTGATTATTAATTTGTAGAAATTCTTTATATATTCTGGATATGAGAAATGACAGGTAGAAGTATTGCAAATATCTTTTCTAACTCTGTGGCTGGATGTTTTCACTATTTAATGATGTCACTTGATGAACAGAGATTTGTAATTATAATGTAACTTAGTTTATCATTTTTTTCTTCATGGTTACTAGTTTTTACATGCTGTTTTAGAAATCTTTGCCTAGCCAGGTCATGAAAATATTTCCCTAAGATTCACATTTACTTCTAAAATCAATTTGGAACTGCTTCTTAAATCTGGTTGTTTTTTAACTTACTTCTTTTGAAGTTTGTGTCATAGTTTTAAATATAACCTTCAGCTTTGGAACAAATGATACTGCATGGTGCCAACAATATAAAGTAACTATTTTTTAAATAGCTTAATTATAGACTCATTCCCATAAAATTCAGACTTGTTCTTTGAACAATGACATGCTTAGTGTGTTAGAATGGGAATCAGATGATCCTTTTTCTACCAGGGCGTGAAAATTGAAGAAAATCAGTGTCTAAGCATCAGGCTCTTTATTCATAATGTGTATTTTTTTTTATTCAGGTCTCTGATAAGATCCTTTCTTCAAGTTCTAATGTTTTGCCCTTTTAATAGTTTTAAGCCATCCTGCTTAAAGGCTGGAGATTGCACTGGGTACCCATTTTTAAATGATTACTTTAAAAATATTTGAATTACATAAAAATTTAACAAAATGAAAACATTTTCCCAAATACCATCCATCTTCACTCAACAGCCATGTTACTTCCCAATGTTTCTTTGTTTCTTTCCCGTCTTCTTTCTTTCTATCCATCCGTGTTATTATAGGACATTTACTTAACTATATTTATTAAGTATAATTCTATTATTTGAGTCCTTAGAGTGTATAACTCTGTATGGCTTTTTTAGGCTTCTCTAGATAATAGTCTTTTCAGTTTTTTAATTTCAATTTAAATCACAGTCAAAAGCAAAATAAGGTGTGAGGTAAATTAGATTATATTAATTTATGCAATATATCAAATAGTTTACATTTCACATAAAAAGGGAAGGCATGAGAAATCTCATGATTAAGCAATTCTACAGCTTAAACGTACATAGCAAAGAAACCCTTTGTCTGATAATGTAACAAAGACAGTCAGATTTTCTTTATCTTGATCTCTTCTTGCCTCTAACATGAACTTTCAGATCATTTCCTTATAAGGAATAAAACCGCCTTAGCTTCTGATCCATTAAGCTGGAAACCTGGGCTCATGATAATAACATTTTTAAAAATGATCACTATAATAAGAATAGCATTTGGAAAACAATTACTGCACTGCAATTGTTAACGTTAACAACCCTCAGACGACCAATATCTTTTAAAGATTCCTAATGTAAATAAATTGGATATATTTGGGATTATTAAAGGCATTCCCAATATATAGTCCTTTGAAATAATAGTAATTCTTTAATAACATTGGTATAGAGTAAACCATTTGTTCCTAATGCAATTGACAGCTATTTTATACTTACAGATACTCAAATAACTGCATTTGTAAACTGTCCACACCTAAAAGAAATCTCAAGAATTTTTATTACATAAGAGTTATTATAGTAATATGATGTTTACTCATCATGCCTACAATGAAACATTCATGAAGTACAAATCACTCAAAGGGACATTCTGCCTGTCTCAGGTGCAGAGCAAATTTATCATTAGTAGAAATAGGCACAAAATGATTAAGACATTGGCTTACTGATATTCAGGGTTTACTTTTCCTGTGCTCATAAAACAAAAATGAGTTTATAAATTATTTATGTATGTAACACACGATTTGAAATTTGCTCTTTTTTTAATTTATTATTTTATTTTTTTAAAGATACTTAGATTACATAAATGTTACATAAAAAATATAGGGATTTCCATATGCCCCACTCCCCACACCTCCCACATTTTCCCACATAAACAACATGCTCCATTAATGAGGCACATTCATTGTAACTGCTAAACACATTTTGGGGCATTGCCACTGAGCATGGATTATAGTTTACATTGTCATTTATAATCTCTCCCACACAATTCTATAGGTTATGGGAAGATATATAATGGCCTATATCTGTCACAATGTCATTCAGAATGATTCCCAAGTCCTGAAAATGCCCCCGTATTATACCTGTTTTTCCCTCTCATTGCCCTCAGAGCCTCCAGTGGCCACTGCCTCCACATCAATGTTGCAAATTCTTCCATTGCTAGAATCACAGTAATTCCACTCCAGATCATATTTTATTTCCCAATCCTGAGGATTCTGGGATGGTGATGTTCACTCCACCTCTAATTGAGAGAGGGCTTTGATCCCATGCAGCTGATGGATGGAACTCTCCTGCTTGCAGTTGTAGGCTCTCTCGTTTCCTTGGTAAGGTGGTTGTCCATTCTGACTTCCTTGTTAGTTGTCCTGGGTGAATCCAATGAACTGGAGAGTAGGTGTTGTAGCTCCAGTGAGGCTCAGGGCCCAGATGGCACATGGGCAGCCCAAAGATTCAAGTCTCTTGGACATACACCTACCAACTCCAGCACCAAGTATAGGTTCAAATAGAAGGGACAGATGAGCCATGTGTAGGGAAGCCAAAACTGTGTCCAACTCTTGTCACTCTCAGGAGCACAAACTCCAAAGTAGGGCCCACTGGTACCAAACTCCAGAGCTATATGTCCTGACCATAGGATCTGGGTGTCTCCAGAGCCCTCAGGAGCCCCACTATTTGGGTTATCTAGTTTGGCAATCTATTATAGTTGCTCTTTAACTGCCACAACCCAGTGGAGGTAGAAGGACAGCAATTAAACAAGCATCCTAATTACCATAAACTCTGAGGAATAAATGAACAGAGCGCCAGGAGACATTCATTCATTTTCATGCCAGGATGTGCTTTATTTAAGCATATTACAAATCACCAAGGCATCCATGCTTAGGTAAGACACTTCTAATGGAGATGTGTTTGAGCAAAGTACTCTGAGGGAAGAATGACTATGCCATGCAACATCAATTTCACTATAAACAGAGAACGTACATTATAGTGAATGTTTCTATAGTTTGACTGTGTTGTAGCTTCATAATTTCAAATAAATGAATCAAGTTGGTCAGATCAGCCAAAAAAATAGCAGGCAAACAATTTGTATTGAACAATGAAGAAAGAAAAACAACAAAATAAAACAACAACCTGTTAATTTACTGAAATTTTCTCCAGTAAATACTTGAACAATCACTACTTCCCAAAGCAGCCCATTTTATTTTTTGTCAATTCTGACTGTGACTAAACATTTCCTTATATTGCTGCTGCCCATCTGTCCTCAGCTCTTGGGATCAAGCAAAAACAAAACAAAACCAAACAAAAACAAACCTCTCATTCCTTTTTATAAACAATCTTAATTTTAATGCTAAAAAAAAAAAATCTTGTCTTCCCCTTTCACTCCCTCACTCTCTAGGATAAATTATTTTTAATTTAACCAACTATTGCTCATCAACCTGGTTTCAGGCTCTTTCCGCATCGAGTTGTCTACCTTATGAACGTGTTAGTTTGTCCATCACTGCATGTGTTCCAGTCCGACCACATCAGTGCAGATTAGAGCAGGGCTGCTAGCCCCTGCTTCTAGCCACTCTCCTTGCAGCCATTAGCAGATTAGGTGGCCACATCACAATACTGATCACAAACTCTCTGGCTACACACTGAGCCCACCACAGCCATATGTGTACAACCAAAACTTTTGAGTCTTTTAAAGAAAACAAGCTGCTATTTATCTGGGGGGGGGGGGTCTTTTCATTATTCCATATATGCTTGCTAAAAATTTTTGAATTCTGGTTGCATTGTCAAAATTGCCTTGTTTAGAGCTTCCCAATCCATCTGAATCATCTTACCAAGTCTCATGCAGTGGAATCATGTCTAACTCTAGAAGTTCAGAAATCTGACTTTATGCCACCAGTATGCTGGCCAATTCAAATGTCATGATGACTTTCACTTTTTCACAAGGGTCCAGTCACTTCCATCAGCATAGTGGTTAAGAGCAGGGCTCTGGTGCCAGATGGCCTTATTTCAATTCTCCAACTTCCTGGTTGGATGACTTTAGGAGTAAAACTCCCTATGTCTCATTTCCTCATTTATAAAATGGAAATAATAATAATACCTACTTCATAGCTTTTCTCTGTATGTGAGGATTTTTATTTTTCATTTTTTAATTTTTAATTTTTTTTTTTTTTTTTAATTTTTAAATTTTTACCAGGAGGTCCCGGGATCGAACCCAGGTCCCTCCATATGGGAGATGGACACCCAACCATTTGAGCCACATCCATCCCCCTGTATGTGAGGATTTATATAATTAAAATATATTTGTTGCTAAGAAAGAATCTAGTATATAGCAAGCCTTATTAGGTATTTAATTATTAACTTATGACCTATTTCTTAGAACAGAGACCAGAATAATGGTCTGATTATCTATTCCATCAGGTATTGGTTTTGCAGAATTTATTGGCTAATAAATCACCCTGCTTAAATGCATATTTCCAGGTTCTACCCTGATTTGTTACGTCTTTTGATTCTTTTCCCCAACAATGTATGGTATGCAGGCACATAAGACAATCTGAAGAAATATTTTTTATAAGCACTTCTGACTTTTTGAAGTTGATACCTCTTTCTATTCATGAAAATCAAAATAAAGTTTATGAGCTTTTTAAAAAATTAAAATTTTTATAACATTAATGACAAAAATTAGTAGGCACTCTTAGCAATTCCTTCCATTTCTAAAAATCTGTTTAGCTCTCTTACTGAAATTGTTTATTGTATTTATGTTATTCAATGGCTTTTAAACATTTCTTACCCAAATTAACTTCATGAATCACTTAAAAGCCAGTCCATACTTAGCATTCACTCAGAACCTGTTACTTACAAATTAGTGACTGTCTCAAGCTGTTTATTAGCAACAACCCATTCATTTCCATTAATTCCATGTTTTAAATAAGCTTCTACTCCAGCTACAAAATTTACTCTGCAACTAAACTTTCTTAGTTTACAGTTTTTCCAAAAGGGATTCAAATTTGGTCCTAAGAAAGTTTAACCTCTGTAGAAAAGGTTGTTAAAATGTGACTCTTCCTTTCTCATTTCTGGCTGGGGCATGAAGCCATATAAAAGCCATAGGTGCTGTTTGCCAAAGAGAATTCTGAGTGACCACCAGGACTGAGAGCTGTTAGACCATGCACCCAGGTTTGTGTGGAGGGGGCTGAGTTGCTAAAATTTGAGAAGAATTTAAGGGCAGAAATATTTGGAGGAAACTGGGCTGGAAGTCCAACCCCTGAAGGGGAACGTAAAGGGCTGCCATCTCCTAACCCCAAGCAAATAAAGGAATCTAAGAGTTCATACTCCGAGAACTTAATGTTCATTCCCTGTAGTTGGCCATTCAGTGATTAGTGAGAGGGTCCCTGGACCCCTGAGCATTTACACTGTGACGGTCCAAAGCTGGGGAAGCTCCAGAGAAGCCTGGTGAAGAAGAGGCAGTGCCCACCTTCAGGCAGCTGCAGACAGTGCATCCCAGTGGGGGTGTCTTCAAATAACTCACCAAAGTTCCCAGGTGAGAGTCAGTTTTAAATGTTTCCTAAATTCAAATAATGCAAGGCAATCTTTTTCTTCCTTTCTTCTAATCCATATTAGGCTGAACACTGAGTTTATCCTGCTAAGAGAAGAGGAGCCAGGAAAGATGGAATACTAATTTTAAATAAAGTTTGAAATTTTTTCATTATCTGGGATCAAGACATTTTAACTACTTAATTGAGACTGTTTTGGTAATTTAAAGTGACTCTTTGTTTGGCCTGGGCTTTTCCAGGGGCAGTAATGTCATCAAGCAGATTTAAAGGGACAGCAGAGGACAAAAATCATAATGATTTCTAATTATATCCCATGAGACATGCCTATTCATTTAAATAAGTTATGTGTGTATGAAACAAAGAAAACTAAAAGTAATAGAAAACCAAAGTATAATAAAATTCTCACTCTGTATTAGCTGTTTGAAAAGCCTGCTAGGAGTTCAAACTATTGGATTGAGTATTACAACTTCTTATTTAATTCAGGCCTGTGAAAGTTTAGGTTGTAGTTTCTGTTCCTTGCATGTAATGACAGTCTTTTGGGATAGTGTTCCTACAAAAAAACAGATTTTCTAGTAGGCTTTTCACCCAGATATGCTACTGAAAATGGACATCCTGTTCAGTTTAAGATGGCTAAATTCTCACTCAGGTTTTCCCTCTATTCCTTTCCAAATCACATTGAACTGACAGCGAAGATGCACGAGGGGTATAAATATATAAAGTAAAGAAAACAGAATTGATAGGGAGCTATTCAGTGAATGAGTTTATAATAAGTGTCTGAAATATATGATATCTTCAGTGTCTAGTCAGGATACATGAATCTCTAGCCCTCTTTATTGTAAAAGCCTTATAGAGTCAGCTGGCAAAGCAAATAGGATATAGACAGAGAGGTGTGGATGGATAAAACATAGCAGAAAAACATATCAAAATGCAAAGGAAAAGACTTCCAGGAAAATATCAGAGTAGGTAGGCAGCGCTCAACTTTCTCACAAAAACAACAGAGAAAAGGCAAAAAACTGTCCGAGGGACCTGTTTTGGGGGTCAGCAGACCAGGACAGTGTTGCACAACCCTCCGGAGGGCAAGGGACAGAGAGATGAATAATCTGAAATGACAACCATGAGTTAATAACCCCTGTGGCAGCCAGGGTTTTTAGAAAGCTGTTTATTAGCCAGGCCCTGTGTGCGTGTGCACGGTCAGGCCCCACGTGTGGGTGCGTCATCAGGCCCCGTGATCAGGTGCGCCATCAGCCCCGCCAAGCGATGCAGCAAGATGATGATGTAACAGGAGAGTGACACAAGGGAGAGCCAAAAGGAGACGTGCCAAGAAACCAGGAACTAAGGTGGCACAGGTGGTAGGACACCTCTCTACCACATCAGAGATTCCCAGGATTGAATCCCAGTGAAGACTGGAGCAGAAGGATGAGAAGAGAGGGCAGGAAACAGACACAGAGAATTGCCGAGCGAATGGACACAGAAACAGCAAAAACGGGGGGTAAAAATGGATAAAAAAGTAAATAAATAGGCAGGGGGGTTGGAGCAAGATGGCGTTAGTGTAGGAGGGCGCACACTGCAAGCTCCCAGAGCAAGGCGGATTGGGGACGGGGTCCTGCCCGGGGGTCTGTGCTGTGCATGTGTGGAGTGAGAGGCTTGGGACATCTATCTGCGCGGATCGGCGGCGTGGACCAAACGGTGGAGATTCGTGAGTTTTGAGGCTGCCGGTGGGGGTTGGCACAGGCGGCTGAGCCCCGCGGTTAGGGAAAAAAAATAATAAAACGGCCATTTTGAGACACGGGCGGGGCGAAAAAGTTTTATTTTCTGGGGATCTGGCTGCCTGGCGCCCCTTGGACCTCGTGTGAACAGAGCAAACGAGCTAATCAGCACCCAGTGAACCGGAGGGGCGATTTTGGTCGGGCAACGCAGCTGATTTCCCTAGCCACCCAGGGATAAGACCCGGGCCACTGCGGAGCCAGGAGGAAGGGACACTTCCCAAAAAAGGGAGGGTTCGGTTGGAAGACAGGGAAGGGTATTTTATATTTTTAGACATTGATCTGGCTGCCTGCACCACACCATAGCTTTGGGGAACAGATAAGCCGACCTGAAGCAGCATTAGGCTGAGAGCAGACGCGAATCTGCACTCAAACTGATTTACTGAGCAGCCTGGTGACGCTGGAGCTCGGCGCCAGAAGGGGGGGAAACCGCCATCTTTAGCACTCCTCACTGACTAACATCAGAGCTTCAGCTAACCTGGGGAGTCCGGAAAGTGGGACGTGCTTGATTAATTTCCACGGGCCCAGCTAGGGTCCCTTCCGTAAGGGGGTTGGTCTAGAGGAGGAATTATTTTGGGTCCTGCATTTGGCTAAAAAAAAAAAAAGTGAGGTCACCTCAACAAATGAAAAATAAATTCTTTTTAATTTATTAGTTTAATAGCTAAAAGCTGCTTCAGGACCTGCATATAGAACCCTGCGGGAAATTCATTGATAAACACAAATAGGCAGGAAGGATACACGTGGACCCTAGGGGAATCATTGACCCTCCTTAGCTCTGTTTGACTGCTTGCCTGTGTGGATCTTTGGTTTCTCTCTGTTACTTTCTGGTCTATTGCTATTATTCCCGTTTTCCTCCCCCCTTCCTTTTTCCTTCTATTTTTTATTTATTTTTTTTAAATAGGTGCTGCCAGCTGGTCGCTTATTTGCTGGGCTTCTTATTCAGTAATTTCCTACTCGCTGTATATATTGATTCTGTATTACAAACTATCGCTTATCCTTCCTGAATCTTTCTGCCTTCTGTTTTCTGTTGTGGCTCTTAGAGACAACATTTTTTCATAGGCCCACAACTTAAGGGTGTCAAGTTCTATCCCAACTATTTCGTTTTCTTCTTCTTCTTTTTTATTTTTATTTTTTTATTATTAGTATTAACTTTTTCCTTTCAGACCTTTCTCTACTATTTCTCTCCCTCCTCATAATTCTAGCCTTCTAAATCACTATATATATATGTTCCTCCATTTGTTTTCCCAGTCCATTGTAGGAACCCCATATTTTTTCCTAGTACTCTACACTGCCTACTCAAGTTAAATATTCATCTCATTAACTCTCATTTTGCCCCTCTTCTAACTTTTATCAATATTTCTATTATCCTTCTGTCTTCCTTACATCTTTTGATTCCTCTGGCCCTAACCTTTTGCCTTCAAGGGAACATAGAAAGAAGCAAGGAAATAAAATAAGAAGAAAAACTGCCAAAGAGAAAACTTAACTCACACTCAGAACCAACAGCTAAATAAAATTCTAGAGCATAGAGAAAAGCTAATCAACTGAACAAACCCATCAAGATAATATGATGACCAGAGGGCAACAGAAAAATACAAATGACTCTGAGAAACTGGAAAACATGGACCAGTCCAGTGCACAAAATAAAAACCAGGAAGCAATGCAGTACATCGAACAACTAATCAAAGCTATCCAAACAAATATCATGGACCAACTTAAAGAACTGAAGGAAGAGATTAAGGATATAAAGAAGACACTGGGAGAACATACTGAAGAAATAGCTAACACACCTAAAAAGGTAATGGATATGATGGTGAACAAAGACACAAGTCAAGAAATGAAAAAGACGCTGGACTCACATGGCAGCAGAATTGAACAGGCAGAGGAAAGAATTAGTGATATGGAAGACAATACAGTTTAAATCAAAGAGATTGTAGAAAATATAGACAAAAAGATAGAAAAAATCCAGTATGGTCTCAGGGAATTAACCGATAATGTAAGACGCACAAACATACGCATTATGGGCATCCCAGAAGGAGAAGAGAAGGGAAAGGGAACAGAAGGAGTGTTGAAGGAAGTTATGGCTGAAAACTTCCCAACTCTATTGAGAGAGATGGATGTGCAGATCCAGGAAGCACAGCGCACCCCAAATAGTATAAATCCCAACAGGCCAACTCCAAGACATACTTGTCAAATTGTCCAATGTTCAAGACAAAGAGAAAATACTAAAGGCAGCAAGAGAAAAGAGAACCATCACATACAAGGGAAGCACAATAAGATTAAGTGCTGATTTCTCAGCTGAAACCATGGAGGCAAGAAGACAGTGGTATGACATAGTCAAAACACTAAAAGAAAAAAACTTCCAGCCACGAATTCTCTATCCAGCAAAATTGGCATTCAAAAATGATGGAGAGTTCAAAATATTCACAGATAAACAGCAATTAAGAGAGTATGTCAAGAAGAAACCAGCACTTCAAGAAATACTAAAGGAATCTCTACAAGTTGAAAGGAAAAAACAAAGGAGAGAGAGTTGGAGGAGAGTTTAAAAACAACTGAAAACTCAAAAAGAGAAACAAAACAACATATGACATACATTAACCGAAAGAAAAAATGACTGAAGTAAGAAATTCGTTACGAGTAATAACACTGAATGTTAATGGATTAAATTCGCCAATCAAAAGACACAGATTGGCAGAATGGATAAGAAAATATGATCCATCTATATGCTGTCTACAAGAAACCCACCTTCGGCCCAGGGATTCAAGGAGGCTGAAAGTGAATGGCTGGAAAACCATTTTACAAGCTAACAATAGCCAAAAAAGGGCAGAAGTAGCTATTCTAACATCAGACGAAATAGACTTTAAATGCAAAACTATTGTAAGAGACAAAGATGGACACTACATATTAGTAAAAGGAGTAATCTCTCAAGAAGAGAGAACAATCATCAACATTTACGCACCTAATCGAGGTGCCTCAAAATACGTGCGGCAAACTCTGGAAAAACTAAGAGGAGAAATAAATTCCTCTACAATTATAGCAGGGGACTTCAACACACCACTATCATCATTAGACAGAACATCTAGGCAGAGAATTAATAAAGAAACTAAGGCACTCAACAATACATTAGAAGATTTGGACTTAATAGACATATACAGAACACTACACCCAAATACAGCAGGATTTACATTCTTCTCCAGTGCACATGGAACATACTCCAAAATAGACCACATGCTAGGCCACAAAACAACACTCAATGAATTCAGAAAGATTGAGATTATACAAAGTAATTTCTCTGACCACAACGGTTGGAAATCAATAAGGGCCAGAGAAACAGGTTAGGCACAAGGATATGGAAGTTAAACAACACACTCTTAGACAAACAGTGGGTCAAAGAGGAAATTTCAAAAGAAATCAGTAACTACCTTGAAACTAATGAAAACAACAACACAACATATCAAAACCTATGGGATGCAGTGAAAGCAGTCCTGAGAGGGAAGTTCATAGCCATAAATTCATATATTAAAAAAGAAGAAAGAGCTAAAATTGAAGACCTAACTGCACACTTGGAGGAATTGGAAAAACAACAACAAACTAAACCTAAAGAAAGTAGAAAACAGGAAATAACCAAGATTAGAGCAGAACTAAATGAAATAGAGAATAAGAAAGCACTGGAAACAATAAACAAAACCAAAAGCTGGTTCTTCGAGAATATCAACAAAATTGACAAACCCTTAGCCAGACTAACAAAGAAAAAGAGAGAACAGATGCAAATACATAAAATAAGGAATGAGCAAGGTGATATCACTACTGACCCCACAGAAATAAAGAGTATCATAAGAGGATACTTTGAAAAATTATATGCCAACAAGAATGACAATTTAGAGGAAATGGACAAGTTTCTAGAAACCCACAAACAGCCGACATTGATGAAAGAAGAAATAGATGAACTCAACAGCCCAATTACAAGTAAAGAGATAGACTCAGTCATTAAAAACCTCCCAACTAAGAAGAGTCCAGGACCAGATGGCTTCACAGCTGAATTCTACCAAACATTCCGGAAAGAGCTAACACCAATTCTACTTAAGCTCTTCCAAAAAATAGAAGTATGATGCCAACATTACCCTAATACCAAAACCAAATAAAGATACCACAAAAAAGGAAAATTACAGACCAATTTCTCTAATGAATGTAGATGCTAAAATCCTTAACAAAATACTTGCTAATCACATTCAACAACATATCAAAAGGATTATACACCATGACCAAGTGGGTTTCATCCCAGGTATGCAAGGATGGTTCAATATAAGAAAATCAATCAATGTAATACACCACATAAACAAACTGAAAGAAAAAAATCACATGATCATCTCTATAGATGCCGAAAAAGCATTCGACAAAATACAGTACTCTTTCCTCATAAAAACACTACAAAAGATAGGAATTGATGGAAACTTTCTGAAAATGATAAAGGGTATATATGAAAAACCCAAAGCTAACATCATTTTCAACGGTGAAATCCTAAAAGCCTTCCCTCTGAGATCGGGAACAAGACAAGGATGCCCACTATCACCACTCCTATTTAACATTGTCTTAGAAGTACTTGCACGAGCACTGAGACAAGAAAAGGACATAAAAGGCATCCAGATTGGAAAAGAAGAAGTAAAAATTTCATTATTTGCAGATGACATGATCCTATACATAGAAAGCCCTGAGAAATCGACAACAAGGCTTCTAGAACTTATAAAGGAGTTCAGTAATGTTGCAGGCTATAAGATCAACGGTCAAAAATCAGTAGCATTTCTGTACACCAATAACCAGCAAACTGAGGAGGAAATCAGGAAAAAAATACCATTTACAATAGTAAACAAAAGAATCAAATACCTAGGAATAAATTTAACTAAAGATGTAAAGGACTTATATACAGAAAACTACACAACACTGTTAAAGGAAATCAAAGAAGACTTAAATAAATGGAAAAATATTCCCTGTTCATGGATGGGAAGACTAAACATCATCAGGATGTCTATCCTACCCAAACTAATCTACAGATTTAATGCAATCCCAATAAAAGTCAACACTACATTTTTTAAGGAACTGGAAAAACTAACCACAAATATATTTAGAGAGGCAAGAGGCCCCGAATTGCCAAAGATATATTGAAAAAGAAAAATGAAGTTGGAGGTATCACATTACCTGACTTTAAAACATACTACAAAGCTACAGTGATCAAAACTGCGTGGTATTGGCACAAGGATAGACCTACTGACCAATGGAACCGGATTGAGAGTTCTGATATAGATCCTCGCATATACAGTCATCTGATATTTCACAAGGCCACAAAACCCACTCAGTTGGGAGAGAGTGGCCTCTTTAACAAGTGGTGCTTGGAGAACTGGATTTCCATATCCAAAAGAATGAGAGAAGAATACCATCTCACACCTTATACAAAAATCAACTCAAGATGGATCAAAGATCTAAATATAAGAGCCAAAACCATAAAAACCTTGGAAGATAATGTAGGGAAGCATCTACAGGACCTTGTAATAGGAAATGGTTTCATGAACTTCACAGCCAAAGCACAAGCAGCAAGAGAAAAAATTGATAAATGGTATCTTCTCAAAATTAAAAACTTCTGCACCTCTAAGGATGTTATTAAGAAAATAAAAAGGCAACCTACCCAATGGGAAAAAATATTCCGCAACCATATATCTGATAGGAGCCTAATATCCTGCATATATAAATAAATCATTCACCTTGAAAATAAAAGGACAAACAACCCATATAAAAAATGGGCAAGTGACCTGAAAAGACACTTCTCCAAGGAAGAAATACAAATGGCTAAAAAGCACATGAAAAAATGCTCAACATCACTTGCTATCAGGGAAATGCAAATCAAAACTACAATGAGATACCATCTTACACCCATCAGAATGGCAGCTATTAAAAAAACAGGAGACACTAAATGTTGGAGAGGATGTGGAGGAATAGGAACCCTCATCCACTGCTGGTGGGACTGCGGTATGGTCCAGCCACTGTGGAGGACAGTTTGGCGGTTCCTCAGAAAACT